>CAMTDV010000019.1:93338937-94000413 GCA_947069175.1 Scalesia atractyloides
GCTTCCTTTCGCTGGAAATGTTTTCTAGATTGTTATAAAGGTTATCATCAAGTCTTGATGAAAAAAGAAGGCGAAGATAAAACCGCTTTTCGCACGGAGAAGGGCATTTTTTGTTATACCAAGATGCCTTTTGGTCTCCGCAATGCGGGAGCTACTTATCAAAGATTGATGGATACAGTGTTTGGAGATGACATTGGGAAAACTGTGGAAGTCTACATTGATGAGGTCATTATGAGTAATTCAGAAGCCACTATGCTAGACAACATCCAAAGAACTTTTGATTCTCTGCGCGAGGTAAATCTAAAGTTAAATCCCAGCAAATGCTCCTTCGGTATGGAGGAGGGCAAATTTTTGGGTTTCATCGTCACGAAAGACGGTTTCAAAGTTAATCCCGAAAAGGTCGATGCAATACAAAAAATGTCTTCTCCTACTACCATCAAAGAGATGCAACGTTTGGCTGGAAGGTTAGGTACACTAAACCGCTTCCTCGCCAATCATGCTGCAAAATCTTATCCATTTATTCGAACCTTGCGCAATTGTACGAAGAGCAAAGAGTTCGCATGGACTCCTGAAGCTGATCAAGCTTTCCAGTAGATGAAAGATTGTTTAG
Source organism: Scalesia atractyloides (assembly GCA_947069175.1). Taxonomy (NCBI): domain Eukaryota; kingdom Viridiplantae; phylum Streptophyta; class Magnoliopsida; order Asterales; family Asteraceae; genus Scalesia; species Scalesia atractyloides. Next base: position 93,339,548 of record CAMTDV010000019.1, read on the forward strand.
TTCAACTTCCCACACTTACTGTCCTCGAGAAAAAGAACCCATGGTCTTATATCTTGCTGCATCTGAGGTAGCAGTAGGTGTTGTCTTGTTGGTAGAACGCGAAGGGGTCCAGTCTCCAATTTATTATATCAGCAAGATGTTGAACGATCTAGAGACAAGGTATTCAATCATGGAGAAATTAGTTTTAGCATTGGTCCATGCTTCGCAGGCTGCGAAGATACTTTTTAGGACATGTTATTACAGTTTTAACAAATTTTCACATTGGCCAAGTCCTGGCCAAACCAGACGTTTCTGGACGACTTGCAAAATGGGCAATAGAATTGGGAGGTTATAACATCTGTTATAAACCTAGACCAGCTATCAAAGGCCAAGTTTTGGCAGATTTCATCGCTGAAATTCCCGCCGATAAACTTGAAGAATGCCAAGCAATCCAAAACCCAGTCCCAGTCATCGACAATAGAGCCTGGACATTGTTTACAGATGGCGCATCAAACAATGATGGGGCTGGAGCAGGTCTTCGATTAATGAGTCCAGAGGGAGCAGAATTCACATATGCAATTCGGTTGGATTTTAAAAGCACCAACAACGAGGCCGAATATGAAGCTTTCCTAGCAGGCTACGCCTCGCTATCAAAATGGGCGCAACAAATTTAGAAGCCCATGTTGATTCATTACTAGTTGTTGAGCAAGTAGTGGGAACGTACAATGCAAAAGGAGATATCATGGCTCTATACTTGGCGCAAGCCAAAGCTCTTATAGCACAAATTCCAACAATTTAAAATCACACACGTCAAGCGAAGCGAAAACAAACATGCTGACGCTTTAAGTAAACTTGCTGCAACTAGCTTCAAGCATTTGGCAAAAGAGGTTCGCATCGAGGTTTTAAGTAATCCATCAGTCCCTCTCAGGCAATTGACAATGGTCGAAGTAGGAGATCCATCATGGATGTATCCAATAATGATGTATCTGTTGCATGGTTCTTTACCAGAAGATACAGCGCAAGCACGAAAGTTACGATGCAAAGCCCTCAATTATGAAATGATTGACGGTATTCTGTACCAACGCTCTTACATGGGTCCTTCGCTCCGTTGTGTTGACAAACATGATGCGCAGTACCTGATTAGGGAGGTTCATGAGGGGCTATGCGGTATACACTCTGGGCCGCGCATGGTAGTAGCCAAAGTGAAAAGCGCAGGGTATTATTGGCCCGGAATGTACGTTGACGTGTTGGAGATCTTGCGCAAATGCATGTCCTGCCAAAGGCATGCCCCTAAAACGTTGCGCCCAAAGAATCCTTTGGTACCCGTCACAACAGTTTGGCCATTTCAACAATGGGCCATTAATTTAGTGGGACCATTTTCGGATGCGCCCGGCGCAGTAAAGTTTATCATTGTTGCGGTCGATTACTTCACCAAATGGGTTGAAGCCAAACCTTTAGCTTCTACTACAGCGATGGTAATTCGCAAATTCATCTAGGAATACATTATTTGCCGTTTTGGTCTGCCCATGCGCATTATTACAGACAACGGTACAAATTTAATGGCTGAAGAGTTGCAAACATGGATGACCGAAATGGGAATCCAACATGTTTTCGCTTCCGTTGCACACCCACAAGCAAATGGTCAAGTTGAAAGCATAAACAAACAGTTGGTCGACGGTATCAAGGCCCGCCTTGGCACGGCACGGCGGGGGTGGGTTGACGAATTGCCTAGCATCTTGTGGGCACACCAAACTATGCACAAGACTAGCACTGGAGAAACTCCTTTTAGCCTTGTGTACGGCACGGAAGCTGTGATTCCTGCCGAAATTGGGTCACCATCTCAAAGAATGCTAGCGTTGGAAAAACAAGATAACGAAGAACAACAGCGCATCGACCTAGACTTATTGGAAGAACGACGAGAAAATGCAGCGATTCGCGAAGCTAAATACAAGCCCCAGCTTGAAAAGTATTACAACAAAAGGGTGCGCATCTGTTCCTTTTTGCCTGGTGACTTTGTTCTTCGCGATAATGAAGCGTTGAATGCCGAAAAACCAGGGAAGTTAGCCCCGCGATGGGAAGGTCCGTACGTGATAAATGAAGTATTGGGAAAAGGCGCGTACACTCTGAAGCGTATGGACGGATCCAGCGTTCCTCGAATCTGGAACGCCCAACAACTACGTCGATGTATATGTAATCTCAGTCCTCTAAGCAACTTCTGAGCGTCGCGTAACGAGACTGCTTAGTTTATTTTGTTATGTAATCTTAGTGGCAGCCATAGCCTTGCGCTTTGTCAGTATGAATAAAATACTTTGCCACTACTTACAGTCTTATATATGTTCATTTACAAATGCAATCCTTTGGATAAACAAAAACACAAACTCATGAGCCACAAGCTACTTTAATACTTACGCTCACACATGAGAAAAGAAATTGTTCATTTGTCTATCCTACACAAGTAATTGGTTCCATGCAAACATTGTAAAACTGAAATATATTATATTCATAATACTTGCGCAGAAGCGCAACGTTACAAGTTATCATACAGTAAAAAATTACATATTTCCTATTCTATGGACTTGGTTCACGCCTGCTTCTCTGCTGAAGAAAAGATCTCCTTTAGCTTATCAACAAAGTCGTCTTGTTACAGCGCAGCGTCCACAAGGTCCATAATCGGAATTTGCAATTGATCATATTTTTCTTTGGCAGCAGAATAAATGGCGGCAGTATTTAGCCCATGCGTGGCAGCACGGCTGGTATCCCATTCAGTCTTCAGCGCATGGGCCACGTGCAAAGTGCATTCTCTATAACCCTCGGCATGACCGTCATTGCGCGCCGCCATCTTCAATTCTGCCATTCTCTCATCCAACTCCGTAGAGTTAAGGATGGCATTTGCGATCTGTACACAAATACAATCAGTATATGTTGCGACAATCAAACCAGAGTATAAAGAAAAGGGAATATTACCTCCACAATCCCATACTCCCGCAACCAAGTAAGCTGGTTCATGAGGGATTCGGTGAGGCTTTCTGCTGTAGCGCGAGTGACCTCCATGTCGTTAATTTTTTGTCCGCCTTTAGTCAAACGGCAGATCAACTCGGCTTTCTCTGTTCGGTGAAGGTTGATATCTTTTTTCAAACTGTCAACCTCAGCTTGCAGCCGCTCCTGGTCACATAGCATAGCAGTTAGATCATCAATTTCTTTATTTTTAAGAAGGAGAGTCATTTTGGTTGATACCTCATTTTGCTCGCTCCTTTCTCTGTGTGAGCGCGCTTCTTCTGCTGCCGCAACTGCATCAGCTTTCTCTTTTTTGAGTTTCTCAATCTCACTGCGCAGAGAAATTTTTTCTTTATTATCACGCTCGCAAGCCTCCACAAAGCGCTTGCGCTCGTCCGCATATTGCGCAGCAGAGGCCTCATACTTGCGCTTCAAGATAGCGCAGCCCATTCTTCAGTCTTCTTCTCTTTCTGAAATTGGGTCTTTTTCGCCTCAAAATCAACAAGCATCTTCAACGTCTTCTCTTTCTCAAGCTTGGCCTTCGCCCTCTCAAGCTCAACCTCGTCCCACTCCTTGTTTATACTGTGCCATTCACGCACAATTCTATTTATGGTGGACGAGGCAAGGGCAGACTCTTGCAGATATGACTCGTAAGTAGCTTCATGGTCTTTTTCCTCCTGGCGCTTCACCTCCGCCGGTGGGAAGATGCCCTTATACAACTCCCTACAGGAGTGCCAATCAGTAAAAACATCGCCCTGTTTAACCTTCCACACGGGCTGATGAATCGTAGAGGCCCGCCTCTCAGAATAAGAGCGATAATAATAGTCCCCAGGCGTCTCCTCTGGGCGAATAGGCGATTCCCCCTCCGAATCCTCAACAAACACAAAGCCTTCGCTTTGTGTTGAAGGTCCGGCTTCCTTGGATATCAACTTTGACGGTTCCCCAACATCTGTAGCCGTATCTTTAACCTGCTCGCCAGCAGATCAAAACTTTTGGGCTCTTCTTCTGGAGCCACTTTCTCAATATGTTTGGGGACGATGGGGTCGGCTTCAAGAACAGTAGTTTCTTGCCCCGCATCTCCCTCAACATTCTCAGGCCTGCGCGGCGATGGTATAGCAGATGAGGTGGTCGGCGCAACCTTCACCATTTTCTCTACAAAGCATATCAACAAATACCAAGTTTCAGATTCTGAGCAACTTTTATGACAGAAATGCGCAACAAACTAAACGTACCAGGTAAGAACTTCTTTGCAAAGGCATCCAGATTGCCCTTCTTACCAATGCGCGGGCGCGCAACTTTGGTCGGCGCAAGAGTTTTAGTCTCCGCCTCCTTCCTCTTCTTAGAAGTGCGCTTCAACGCCTCTTCCGGGCTAGAAGGTATTTCCAAAGGATCATCTGGGTTCGCAGCAAGAAGAGATGAGGTGTCAACGGGTTCTGGCTTCGGTTTCTTCAAACCTACAGGCGCAAGACCCTCCAGTGAGTCCGACACTACCACATAATTGCACCAAGAGTCAGATACAGGAAGCGTACCTTTCTTGCCCTCAGCTTTCGCAGCAGTTGATGGCTTGGTTTTTTGCTCTGGGTTGGAAGGGGGAGGCGCAGCAGCAGCAGTTGGTTTCTTCTTCTTCTTCTTCTTCTTCTTCTTCTTCTTCTTCGAATCAGGGCCTACGTCCAAGTTTAGCAAATCACCTACATAATCAATCATATTGAGCAAAAGTTGCGCCATTAGTTATATTGCAATATTACTTAGAAAAAATGTTCACGAGTAATATTGCAATATAAACTTAGGCTTGGTAAGGACTTATTTACCAGTCTTCAAATATGGTTGCGCCTCCAGATCCTCCTGCTTGGGCAACTCAAAGTTCCCCAAGATTTGTGAGAACCAAGTGTCCTCACCACCAGCCATAGGCACGACGGCCATTTTTCTCTTCTCTCTCTTGAAAGACACCAAGTAGAGAGGCGCATCTACATAACAAACATTTTTGCATCAGTACATATCTATTGAAAGATATTGCTAAGAAGTTAAAGGGTTACATACCAATTCCATCTTCTGCATACACCGGTTTTTCCCGGCGTTCCTTCTTCCAGAAAATACTCATCCCGGCAGTGATGAGGGCCCCTCCGGCAAAACAATATTGGGCACATCTTTAATATCTTGATACCATACCTCGTCGGCAGGTAGGGGAAGGGTCTCCAGCTCGATCTCATCACTGCCCCGGAATGTCATCTTCATCGGGATCACCACCGCCTTGATAAAGAAGAACTCTGCTTCCAGTCATGGTAGGACTTCGGCGGCACCAACAGCAATCGTTTGGCTTGCACACGCTGTTGGAACGAATAAAAACCCAACGAGCAGTGCAGCTGGTAGAAAACTCTAAACTTCTCGACCGGCGGCACGATCTGCATCGATCGGCAAACGAACTCAAAATGCCGGGTCCTCACCATTCCCATCGGGCTCAACTGAGAAATGTGAATCTTGTAAAAATCAAGAATTTCCAACAAGAAATGGGTCACAGGCAGCCGGAAGTTCCCTTCGGCAAAATAATCGTAAAAAAATGTAATGTAGCCGGCCGGCGCATCAGCCGCCGTGGTATTCGCCTCTGGAAAAAACGCTTTCTAGGACGGAGCGAAAAGGAAGTTGGTGGCAAGATTATCGAAATCTTTCTTCGACTACTTTTGCGGTGGCAAACTTGATGACGACATCTCAGCAGAACTTGCACCGGTGGCCATAACTCGAACTTTGGAGAAAACTTAGAAAACTTTGAGGGTCGCCGGAATTTTTTAACACAAATTTCTCTCAAGTTATAATTGGGTGAGTAAGCAAATGGATCGTTGATCCCTTTATATACTAACCGCAATTAATGCACGATTTGACTGCAACAACTTTTACGACGGTCACGTATCCCCAAGTAACCGCAGGGGCGAGTGGGGAACAGTAACCGCCCCATGTCACACCCCGACCCGCAGCGGATAAGGTGATCGGGGCATGATTGGGTTATCATCAAAGCTCATGACATTTATTATGCGTTTCATATTCTTTAATACAAATTAAATGGAAATTTACAATAAAGGTTACAACTGTTCTAACTAACAATCTAAACTTCTTTGTTCTCTTCTAAGGCATATCCTATGTTTTCCTTGCTTCAACCTGTTCACCTGTATCATGTGTAAAAAGGTTTTTGGATCAACATAATGTTGGCGAGTGAATCCTATGGAAAACATTTGAACAAATTTATTTAAATTGATTATGAAATATGTGCACAACCAAACATGTGTAAAAATAGATATAAACTTAATCAACAATCGTAAGATATTAAGTGAAACACACATGAACAATAATGGAACATTTAGAGGCACGCGATGCTCAACTCGTCTCTCACGAGGAACTGAGGGCCTAATGAATGAATTTGCATGAACATGATAACATAAATGACACAACTACAAACAATACAAACTCAATGATACACACATGAACAATAATGGAACATTTAGAGTCACGCGATGCTCAACTCGTCTTTCACGAGGAACTGAGGGGCCTAATGAATGAGTTTCATATATTTTGACAAAAGGAAATAAGTAATCACAACAATATAAACAATCTAAGTTTAGGTCATGATGTGGTATAGCACAAGTTTAAATAAATAAGTTATTTATTTTCATAACACATGACACACCCCAAAACGTGTAAATTAAAAGGGGGAGTTGTAAGATTCACTCACAGTGGGTGCGTTCGGTTGTTGATGTTGAATGTACGCGAAGTGGTTTTAACCACGAGTGAGATTTACCTAGATAAATCGCATTATGATTTGGTAAGTATACGGATTTTATTAATTTATTTTAGTAGGATTGTTGGGTGTATTTTTGTGAGTTTGAGGCTATTTTCTAACCTTAAAAATGTTATTTTTAAGTATTTTTAATTGATTTTTAATTAAAATAAATAAATAAAAATAAATAAAAAAATTTTATTTTTCTGACCGTTGACCTGACCGTTGACCGTTGACCTGACCGTTGACCGGTTCGAATGCGGAACACAAGTGCGCTGAGTGAGGCTCGAACCCGAGACCTCCCGTACGCGTGCACGCAGCTCTACCAACTGAGCTACGTGTCTAACCCGTTATATATCTGATTTTAATTATATATATATATTAATTAGTTTAAACCGAAAATCATTTTATTTTAAAAACAGTTTTAAGCGAACCGGACGGGCACTCCACAGGTCTCGAACCCGGGACCTGTGGTTTAATCTAACACACAGTCCACCGCTGGACTGTGTGTTAAACATGTTATATAATTCGATTTTTATTATACTTAAATACAATTTAGTTATTTCCTTTTCTGCCTTATTAAAAAGAATAGATAATTGTTCGAGTCGGTGCAGTAGACCGGACTCGAACTCGTGACCTGTGATATAAACAAACACACAGTCCACCGCTGGACTGTGTGTCTAACTTGGTTATTATTCCGATTATTAATATACTTAACATATAACTGTGGCGACTCCGGTTCAGTTTAACAAAAAAATGATTTTTATTAAGGCAGCGTGTGTGAAACGGGATTCGAACTCGAGACCTTTGCGTTATGTGTGCACACAGTCCACCGCTGGACTGTGTGTCTAACCCGAGTAATATCCTGATTTATATTATACATATATGATACGGAAATACATCGTCTTCTTCATCAAGATAGAACCAGAGTTCGGAAATCGACTGGTTCAAAGTTTTTATCGGTTTATTAGTGTTTTTCAGTTCATTACGGTGAGATAAATGTGAAAAGGAAAAGAAATTGGGCGGAGAAGTATACCGACTGGACCCTCTGTTTTCCGGCAGAACTCCGGCGACAGTAATAAGCTCCGGCGTCAGGTGTCTTGCAGCAGCGAGTCCCCAGAAGGTTTGAAGAAGGTATGGGTGACTCCGGTATAAGTTTAAAAGATTTAGTGAGGTTCAGAAATAAGGAAATCGGTTTTCCGGTGACGAACAGAAAAGTTCCGGCGAGGGAGTTTTCGCCGAGAAAGAGTGTGGTTTTGAGCGAAAAGGTTTTCAATGGGTTGAGGGTGAATTTATAGTGAAAATCGTCAAAGAACTTGGTCTGATTTCCGACTGTATTCGTAAGTTATAAAAACTCTGGCAGTTATGGTTTGGTCGCGGACTTCAAACATCGGTTATAACCGATGTCCTAATAATAATTTACGTTATAACTGAAAATGGTGTTAAAAACTCGCGAGATTTCCGGGATTCCGACGACTGAACTAATGGGCGCCGATTTTGAATTCGTAATGTCACTTTATGAATTAAATGATTTCATTATTTAACAAACAAAGCAAGTGGCGCAGTGGTTTGTGTGTGTGAGATAAGTCACTGAATCGACTCGGCGAGTGACCCGGGTTTGAAACCCGGCTGGATCATTTTATTTTTATTTTGCGATTTTCAACAGTTTTTCAAAAACTAAATATATATTCCCGTATAATAATTGATTACGTATCGTTTAAAAATATTTTGGGCATTTAATTCGCAACGAAATTTTTGACTGACTGTTCGGTTGATAAACGGAGCAGGTTTGGTAAATCCGTTTTTGACGGATGTTACAGTATCCCCTGCTTTTTAGAAATTTCGTCCCGAAATTTAAATTGTGATATATTTGACTAAAAGAATGATGATGTTTTGTTTGACAGTTGTATGCTCAGAAAAATGAGGGTTTAAGTTTTTGTTCGAGGCGGTAACGTTCCTTGTAAGGGTTAAGTACCCTATTCAGGAATCGCTTTTTGTTGCCTACTGTATAAGTATTGATAAGCAGAAATGATTTGCTAAAAATGATATCATGCATAAGAATTTAGATACGTTTGGGAAAGTGTGGTTATATCCTAAGGCAAAACTTCTAACACTACAACCTATATGGAACATAAATAAAAAAACACAACAACTGATATTTGAACATGAATAAACACATCAGCAAATATTTGAACATGAATAAACACATCAGCAAATATTTGAACATGAATAAACACAACAGCAAATATTTGACATGTACTGTTGACAGCCTGTCAACAGTACCACCACGTCTCAAGAACGTGCGTCGTCACCAACTACACCATCCAGATAAGTGACACGTGTCTAAGCATATTTGAAATTCAAATACTTTTCCAAAATTCACTTACGACACGTCATCAAGATGCATAAAGCAACAAAAAGCTAGTCCTTACCTAGCACAGCACATTTATCTTAAGTCCAGTGCTCCACCTACTTTTTATTCTTACATAGGAGCAACACTGGACTGGGGGACTTGAAGGGGTATGGTCCCAAAAACCTTGCGCCAATCAAGGAAACCATACCCATTAATAACTTCTAAGAAAATTGCGCGCAGACTTCTTTGCCAAAATAAGATTTATTAGAACCCTGCGCCAAATATCCAAGAGGGAAAGCGTCATTTAACTACCTTGCGTGGGCTCGCGCAAAGTTCAAAGTTAACCCTGAACACTCTCTTTGGATAAATGCTTCATTTAACTACCTTGCACGGGCTCGCGCAAGGTTCAAAGTTAACCTTGAACATTCTTGTTTGATAATGCTTCATTATACTATCTTGCGTGGGCTCGCGCAAGGTTAAAGTTAACCCTGAACACTCTCTTTGGATAAATGCTTCATTTAACTACCTTGCGCGGGCTCGCGCAAGGTTTAAAGTTAACCTTGAACATTCTTGTTTGATAATGCTTCATTTAACTACCTTGCGCGGGCTCGCGCAAGGTTCAAAGTTAACCTTGAACATTCTTGTTTGATAATGCTCCATGCGCAAACCTTGCGCAGATATTTGTATCAAAGCAAGCATCCACCAAACGTTGCGCTAAGCAACAAGCAGAAGAAGGAAGATCAGTTAACTAACTTGCGCTTTTCGCGCAAAGAAACAGTAAATCCTGAGAAACTCTCCCTTAGCAAAATCCTTGACTTGGTGCAGAAGCAAAGGGAATCTTTTCTGTTGTAACAGAATGTACACGTGTTGAATAATAGATGGGTAACAGCTATGAAACCTTCTAGAAGCCATTAACACCCAATCGTGCAAGCATCTTTTTGGTTATAACCAATTGCCACATGGCAGCATCTGGACGGTTGAGGAAGATCACGGTGATGGCATGCTCACATTTATAAGATGTAGTGATCTCATGTTGACACGTGGCACCTCCCTAACCGCTGATGAGCTCACGATCCGTGTACACTAACGGATTGCCAACAAACGTTAACGGAATAACAAAAGATTTCGTTAAAGTTAACAATCTCTCTTTTTGGCGCCAAACACCGGCTATAAATAAGTAATTTGGAGTTAAAGGAAAGGTATTCACACTCAACTACTCTCTCACTTATAATACTTACTTCCGACTACCTGTACTTATTCTCACGCCGGAGGGTGGTCACGGAGAGAACCCCCCTTCTCCTAACGGTGTTCTGTTTTGCAGGATCAGCCGGAATATTTTCTATTCATCATCCATCGTGAAACCAAACGGAGGGTTAACCCTTTTATGCAGAGCCCATTCCATAGATCTACTTTGATTCTGGTCTAGTTGATCTAGGGTTTCTTCAATTACCAAAGTAAATCCACCACGAATACAATGGTGATGGAAGGCAAATAGATATCTTAATGTAGAAATAAAATGCGAGTAATGACGAGTGAAATTATGCTTATATGCTAGAAACCTCGAAATGGGTCAAAATAAAGTAAGTGGTTAAATGTTGGTTTATGAGTTAGAAAGTTACAGGATAAACCGGTGAATGTAAACGTGTTCTCGCAAACCGGGTAATGGGAGCGTGGAACACGAAGTTATTAAGTCCGGGTAATGGGCATAATCGTGGAAAATAATTCCACTAAAAAGTTATGGATGATTTGAGCTTAGGTGCTTAAACGTCAAACGGGTCAAAATCAAGTAAAACACAAACCGGGTAACGGGAGCGTAAACTATATGAATTTTGGATCCGGGTAATGGATTACAACTTAGACATGTTAAGACATGAACCCCAAGTGATAGGAATGAGTTTGAATAAGTTTGGATAAGTTTGGATGTAAATTAAGAGAAAAGTAAACGTGTAGAGCTGACACGGCCAGGTGAATGTTCTGGAAAAAAAAATGTTTAGCTGACACGGCCGGATGGGAAAGCTGACTCGGCCGGGTGAAAAGGCTGGAAAAAAACAAACAAAAGAAAAAAAGATTATTTTGATTCTTGTTCGTGTTGATATACGGACTTGATTTAAACATGTTATAAGTTCGTATGACTAATCATTTCATGGTTTATGAAATGTAGGAATATCTTGGGATGCCGGATGACGATCAAACTCAACGAAGAACCGAACACAATCAAGATACAAGCTTCCGCACTACGTTTCGTCGTCATTTTTAAATGATGAACTTATTTACATTATGTTGTGTTGTTTTAATATAAAAATGTTTTAATGAACCCGTATTTTCAAATGTATGTGTAAACGTAATTACACAATTATGGTCGAAACCATACGAAAATTCTTGAATATAAGTAAGGGTCTTACACTTGGAGACGTTGGTTCATCTCCTCGAACTCTCCCTTCAACTCGAGATTATAGGAAGACGACTCTACCGACTTTTTCCCGGTTTTTTTCCCTTTTCTTCTACCGGGCGGTCGGGCCAACCCTCCATCTTCCTTGTCATCGTCCGAAATAATATTTAAGTCGACGTTGGGTGCATCGGAAGTGGGTGTTTCCGAGTCGACCGAGGATGACATTTTCGAACGTTTAGCTCTAAGTATACTACTATACGTCATGGTCGGTACATTAGCCCACGTTGGACTATTTTTTAGAAGCTCCCAACATCTATAGTACGTGAAAACGCCTCTAGTTTGGTCGTACTCTTCCATAGCCCTCGTTAAAATATTGGCGTCACCTTCACCACTTGACCTATTATCTTTCGTTCGTTGATAAATTCTCGGAATTGGTGACATTTATTGTTGATATCAGTCCATTTGCTAGATAGGAATCGTTGTCCCGATATTCACCTTTTCCCATCGCATTAAAAAGAAAGCTCACAAATTCTGTTCCAAAATTCTGGACCGGATTGAAAGTTTGCTACAAAATTATAAAAAATAAGTGATATGTTAAAAAAAATAATCATAAACGAAAGATGGTTATTTAAAAAACAAAGTCGACTAATAATTTTATAACACTTACCAACTTTGGGGTCCACCGAAACATCGAGCCACGCCCGAGCCGACGCGTATTCCTCTTCCTTCGTCCAAACAACGTAACTATGCTTACGACGAGGAGCGTTCGGGTCCTTTTTTATGTGACCTTCTACTGCGTTTAGATGTCGCGCGATCGGGTTCGGGTTGCGTCTCCGGCACCGTATCCACCTCGGGTTCGGCTTGTTGTTGGGGTGGTTGCGAACCGCCCAGTGGGGCAAAGTCGTAGGGGTTGGAAGGAAGGGATTGGAGCCGCGCAAAGAAGTCGCGTAGGAAAACACATTCGTGTCCATGTCATGAAAGTTAAAGTTTTGTTGCGGTTGGGTGGTATTTGGGTTCCCAGGTCTAGACGGAACACCAAACGGGGTCGGAATGGATGCATGGTAAATAATTTTATAAAACTTTGAAGCACTAGAGAGAAAGGTAGAGAAAAAGTGGGGTATTTTATAAAAAAATTTGGGTGAAAGTGGGGTATTTATAGGTTTAATCGAGGATTTAAATAAAAAAATTATATTATTTATTGTTGTTACCGTTAAGGTTGAAAATTGAAAATGGCGAAATTTCAGCGTTTTTCAAATAACGTGGGGGGAGGGGGGTTGCAAAAACACGCTAGGGGTGGGGGTTGGGCATTGTGGGCGTGTTTGGGCGAAAACGCCAAAAGTTTAGCCATTACGGGTGGTCTTACGAGTAAGACAGAAAGAAACAAAAGATGTCCTTGCTGTAGCCGATGGACATAGGTCACATCAACCAAACCACGTAAATCTTTCGTATCATTTTCGTTCTTTTTTCTTTTGCAGTTTCCTTTGCGTTTTTTTAGTGTTTGAAATACCCGAATCCTCAACACTGAAGACACTTTTTGTAGTGCTCTTTTCCTTTGTTTTAATATGAGTTTCATATTCATTTCGTCGTTTTGTACTATATTCCCTACCAATAAACAACATATTTTTATCTTGCTTTAAGTTTTTAACTAATTTAGAGGGGCAAGCATCCTCTGATAAGGATGAAATCGGTGATCTAGTATCATAAACTGAACGGAATGGCTGGTCTAGGGGAATCCGAGGACGCAACAAGATGATCTGAGGACAGGTCTTCGCACAATTTAAATGTTTAGGATGGATGAACATGTTTTACTCCGTTGTTCATCAATGAAGATACGTAACTTATGTTGTCTTTTCGGTGCAACTTGCCTCCTGCAAGATTCTTTTATTATATCATGTGACGAACACAGGATAAGAGCTAAAGCAAAAGGATCAAATAAAAAAAAAGGAAATTCAAAATAGATATTTCCAACTTGGTACCTCTTTAAAAAAATAGTTTATTTCTAACTTTTAAGGGAGATAGATACATATAGTACGTTATCACAAAACCCAACTTGTTGTACTTGATTCGCTTATCTCATATTATGATCGGGAACTGTATGAAAAAATATTAATAATAATGAAACAAAATAGAAACTATAAAATTATAGAAAGTAAGAAATATCAACATAAAAAGATTGATCAATCTTTAGAAGTTGAGAAAAGGTTAATAGCTCGTGTCATATAAATAAATATATAGGAAATAATTAGACTATTATTATTAATCACTTTTTAAATATTTTCAAGGAGTTTCATGTATGAAAATTATGGTTAACAGTTTATTAAAACAAAAATTAAAGTATATTAAGTTCTTTTTGTCCATGTTTTATATTTAAAACGGTTTCTTATTAACAAAAATTAAAGTATATTAAGTTCTTTTTGTCCATTTATTTATGTTTATTGTTTGATAAATCACATATTTAATTGATTTTTATTTTTGAGAATCCCAAGATTTTGAAGTTTTATGGTTTTATCCAGTAACTAACTATATTTATGAAAAAAAAAAATCATGCAAAAACCATATCATATAAACCAAAGACTTCACTAAAATGCATAGAATTCATAGAAGGACTTAACCATTACAATAAAGTCAGTTTATAAAAATTATAATAATCTAACCATTTATAATAATAAGTAAATTAATTATAACAAAATAAAATGGATGCAAATATATTGCAATTAACAAGAACTAGTGGACATTTTCTCATAAATCCAAATCTATCAATAAATAAAACCTTCAAAAAAGTGATCACATGGGTTCACAAAAACTTTGATGATGAAAATTCACACACCAAAATAACATAAAGGTCTTTAATTGATCGATTGAATCTTCATAAGTATCAGTTTATATCATCGTCTTCGATTCGAAAATGGCTTTATGTACTTGTTCCCGAGATGGGTATTTTCAAATATCATAAATCTTGATTTTCCGGCGATCAGTTTCGCCGGAGTTTCTGAGCTAACGACTGGAGGTTGCATTTCACGATGGTGTCAACAAACACACATGTTTCTTCCTTATTTATTCCCCGGCGGTATGTCAACAACGTAGGATTCAACAACCACCGTACCGGTTCCGTCGGGTGTAGGGTGGAGAGTGGTGACGGAACGGTAGTTAGCAAGCCGGTGATCACCGTCAACGACGCTGAAACTGATCACGTGTTGTTCATCGTCTAAGATTTCCAAACGTTCGGTGGAACGAGCAGCGGGCAGGCCGGAGATGACGTGGATTTCTCTTAGGGTTCCGACGTTGCCGTCTCCGAGGATGACGTGGCAGGTTTTGACAAAGTGTTTGTAGGCTTGTGGGTTGTCGAAGCGGCGGACGATGGACCAGACGTCGGAGATTGGGGCGGTGATGTGTTGGATGACGGCGGAGCAGCACTGGTCTGGACCCACGGCGTGGATGTGGTAGCGGGCGACGGAGTCCGGTACCGGAGTGGTGGTCGTTTGTGGTGGCTTGTTAGTGCCACAACCGCCGGAGCTGCCGGTGGTGGTGGTGGTTCTGTCTAGGAAGAAAGATGGTGACTTTTGTGGGTTAGAAAGCATTTTTTTGATCTATTTGATGGAAAATATTGGATTGAAAAGATGAATATAGATCAAAGTTGTGATGAGTTGAAGAAACTTGATAGTTGTTTGTTGCTTAATGTTGGAACATGAAGGTGTTATAAATGGTGGGTGTGAAATAAGTAAAATATGGCTACTTGGTTGAACCCTAAGGTTAAGAGCCACAAATAATGGAGCTTTTGCATGTGAAATTACACTTTTGGCCTTGTCAAAATTGCCTTTTGCTTTAACTATTCATCAACTTGCCCTAAATTTGTTTATATATTAAAATTTTCATGTGCAATTTGGATGGTTACATTTGACCCTTGAAGTTCGTATATATTTTTGTTATCATGACCCTAAAACTTTAAATTTCGATTCAAAATAGCAAGAAATATGGAGGTTGAAATATATATATAAATATGATAATCTATTGTTAGGTAATTGTTCTCTTGAATTTAGAGGCTGTTTGGTAACTTCTGAATGGTTAAGTGCTGAATCAGTAAGAGCTCCGAATCATTAAGTGTGAACCAGTAAGAGATCTGAACCATTAAGAGCCAGTATAATACTTAACTGTTCAGAGGTAAATGTCTGACCAATTCAGATTAAAGGTCTTAACCATTAAACTCGATTTAAATCTTAACCATTCAGAGGCAAATGTATGAACCATTCAGACATATGCTTGCAAAACAAACAGTCTGAACCATTAAGTGTTGAACCAGTAAGAGGTGTGAACCATTAAAAGCCTGATTAAGAATTAAACAAACAGCCACTTTGTGCATAAGTGAAAATTGCATAGCATTGAATATCATTGTTGTTTTTATTTTATTTTTGCAATTTGCATGTATGATGAAGTGTTTATAAAACCGTTTTTACAACAATTAACAAGTAATGGTTTTAGTTGGCAACTAACATGATTATAATTCTATTTGATATATAGAACGTTTTAAATGTTTGATTTCTTGTGTCTATAAAGATTCCTAGTTGAGAGCTAAATGTAGCCTTTGACATTATTGATTTTAATATAACTAAAATAATTATATTCAATTAGGAATGAGTGGTTACCATGTAATCACATGATTAACAAGTCAAAATCTATATATCTAATATAATGAAACCATTGGCTTCAACACAAATGCTTGAAAATCCCCTAAAATAAACACAAATTGGTGACACGTGTACAAGACCCTTTAACAAAACTGAGGACCCGTTTATTTTGATCTTTCCTAAATAAAATTCCTCAACCTCTCTCTCAATCTTCATTCGCACATTACAAAACCCTAAATTATCATCATTCCTCTCTCTCTCTCAAGAACATCGGCGACAACTTTAACTTGCCTTCAATGTTCCGATCTTCACTTTCGTTCTCACAATAGAATTACTCAAAGGAACAGAGACAAATCTAAAGTTCCTCCAAGAATTGCCGTCCTCGCACTACGTTGATTGTGATCTTTTCATCGCTGTCTTTAATCAACAGTCGGTTCGTCAAGATCTCCATATGTTTAAATAAGATTCTCTGTTCTTAACCCTTAATTTGTATTTTTAGGGTTTTGTTTGATTTCGATTTTAGATTTGATAACGAAGGAATGAGTTCCACTATTAGCGAGATTTTCGGTTCAGGGATTTGATTATATTGGAGTACGTTTGTTACTTTTGGCGTTGATAAGGTTTTGTGTTTTTCTTGATTGATTTATGATATTAGGGTTTAAATTTGAGGATTTGAAGCTATGATGAAATATTGTTATACTGCAAATGTTTGTTTTTAAATATTGTTCATCCACAAATAGGTTTACATTGCCATGTGCATTGTAATGCCTCAACTTTTGTCACATGTAAAGCTTTAGGCATTTGTTTATTAGTTTACTGAGTATTTGGTCAACAGTTTTGTTCAAGTTTGTAGTCATACTTTTCAAATTTTACTATATACGATTCCTTTTAACTTTTCTCTTTATACAATAACAAACTTCCATAAATGTTTTTTTTTTTTAGACCAGCAAAATGAGACGATTATCACCAAAAGACAACTTTTAGCAAGAAGCTACACAACACAAAATAAGCATAACTATATAATTCTTATAATACCAGCAAACCAATAAGGATATATATATTCGCAAAATAAGCTCAAATATGGTTAAATGAGTGTTTTTTTTCCAGACTTATATGATGTTATGATTCAGTAAAATCAAATAAATTTCCTGACCAAGCACAGGTTTTCAGGATGTGGATTTGTTGAAAACTTATGCGTCAAAAGTTAAGAGTTAAGAAGAGAATTGTTGCCCTTGAGAAGATTAAATACTCCCAAACGTAGTGAACTTATTGGTTCATGGATTTGGATGACAATGTTCTTAATCCAAAAAGTAATTTGTTTGTAGACTCATCTCTCTCTTATCTTAATGTTGCTGAAGTCATGGGTAAGTTTTTTAAACTATTTTGCAACGTGACAAACATAACTACAAAAGAACTGACAGAAATAAGCCTAAAAAAACAGAAGTAGAAAATAAAAAGAACATTCTTATCTATTTGTAGGTGATTCCGGAAGATGAAGTGAAGGAGCTTGAACATTGTTCTTCGCAAGAGAAGCTTGATAACGAGCTTAAACAACTGGACAAAAGGCTTCAACAAAGGATGGTACATCTTGTATAGAAATTAACTTGTGAAATTTAAAAGTTATAAAAAACTTTCCTGGAGTCTGTTATTTAATATACACACATGGGTGTCTCTATAGGTGCAACTTATTAGGTCAAAAGAATATTACACTTGTAAATATTAGTTGTTTTAAATTGTAGTATTGAATTTGTAAAAGTCATGGAAGGTACGAATTTTTTTTTCAATATCTATAGATACATAAAAGGTTGAAATGAAGCAAGTTGCTAAGTGGTGATACCTCCGTTCTCAAGCACAATTGCTAAGACAAAAACAAAGGAGTGACGAGGCAGCGAAAAAACTTTAACATGAAATCATAGAATCAAAACACAAAAGGTCCTTTTTTTCTGTTCTAAACTTTCTAAGCAGCGTTTTTAAATAATTTTTACGAAATCCATGTGTGTACGTCATTTGTGATTGTGGTCTGTGGATATACAGGTTCACTTACAACAAGAAATAAAGCAGAATCTTAGTAGTTCGGATTACGGAAGGCCTCACGGGAAAAAGAAGTACTTCAGGTATGGATGGATATATGACAAGTCATTTACTATCATCATATATAACACGGATCTTCTTTTCATGTTGATATCAATATTCGTATGATTTCATATTTTGTCCTTTGTGAACATTATCATGATGTTTATTTGACAGAAAATTAATATTTGTTGAAGAGGGGCAAAAATATATTTTGTTGTTAGACATTAACATGCTTATAATATGTGTATGAACAACTTAAGAAAGAGGAAGAAGGAATGAGCCTGTGTGTATGAAGGTACTAATGGCATTGAGTATACTGGTTCTCATACTTCAGAGAATGAAGTAGCATGGTGATTGACATGGAGGTTGATGTGGCAGAGAAAGCTGACTCTGGTCATGAAAATGCGAAAAGAGGTACTAGCTGCCCTCCTTTAGCATTTGAAGACCCTATTGAAAACCATAATGAGACTGGTGCAGGTGAGTGGTGCAATGTTGCTGTGGTGATGTAGAAATGCCATCAAAAAATGTTGTTCAGCCATAACATAGGAAAGATCACCATATGTTCAGCCGGTTTCTTCTATAGCTTCAGATCGTTTAGAGCCATTCTTTCCGGTAGGTTCTTTGCATTTTGTGTAGTAAAAGTTATTATTTTTTTGTCGTATTTATTGTAAGTATTATTAGATTTTTTTGGTCATATCTATCATAAGTATATTTCTTAAAAAATCCATCCATTTTGGCTGTTATGTATACATTCATGGGCATGTCATTTTGGAGTTGAAACTTCTACGAGAATTAAATGCTACATAATTAGTGCTTATAAGAACATAAATATTGATTTCTTCTGCAGTGTGTGATATGAGAAAACATTAATACATGACATGTCATCACAGGACTTAATTTTGAGGGACTTTTGCTTTTGTTTCTTCAATTACTGTAAGAAGATCATTTCTGGTGAATGGGATCTAATAACGGGTGTTGGACTGAAATAAGCATTCATACATAATAATACGGTGTTGGACTGAAATAAGCATTCATAACATAATAAATAATTATTTTTGAAATACATGAGGGATGCTATGAGTAGAGAAACATCTATTATAAAGGTGAAAACTCAAGTTATTGTCTTAAATTCTTTTAAATTCGTGTCATTATTACATGTTTCTAGAAGATATTTGATTTATTTTCATATATATCTTTTAGGTTTGGATGATTTTACTACAGAAGAATGTGTTCAGGCTTCCTAATGTGTCTAAACTTGAATCATGTCATGCTCTATGGAATGAAAATGCAGGGCAAGATTTCTTCAACAATATAGTTCACTTACAGGCGGCGTAGGCTGATATAGAAATACAATTTTATTTGTTTATTCTTAATAAAAGGAAATCATAGAGTTCTTTTGAGGGATGTATATTAGACAGGATCTTTTTCTTTTCTTTTCTTTTTTTTTTGCAAAATCTTCTGACATTATGATGATCGAGTGGATTCGGTTTATGCTTTTGTAGAATCTTTAACGACATTTTTATCTTATTTATTAGATAATAAAGTTGGGTTTCATGTTCCTTTGATTATCTATATGAAATTTATGAAACAAATTGTAGTGAAATTCTGATTCTTACCAGGAAATTTGTGAAATTTCAACAAATAGAAATATTTTTTGAAACCGTGTTTAACGCGGGCAATAGCCTAGTATGTATATAAACAGTAAAACAATATTCAACAATGACCTAACAGCATCATTAATGTTGGCCTGTCAAAATCATCCAGGGCTAATATGAATGAGCGCTCTAGAAGGTTGAGCTGTTAGTGTAGCGCCTGCGATACTCTCGCCCTCGCCCAGGGGCGACAGCGGTGTGGACGCTGCCTTATATTAATTTCTTTTTCTCTTTTGTTTTAGTTTGATCTGGATGCATTAATTACTTACACACGTTGAGCTTTTGTGACAGGTACACAATGTTTATTTTTTACTTAAACTATTGTAAATCTTACTATACTAATAAATGCAAATTTTATAATAAATAATAAAAAAGATATATATCTTTAAAAGAATTATTATTATTATTATTATTATTATAAAAACAAACTTTTATCCCCATCTAAATATTTATTCTTATATAATATTTTGTTTAAAATTATTATTATTTAACATGAGAGATAAATAGGAAAATAAGGTTAGAAAGCACCAGAAAACGCACGTGTTCAGAAAAGATTTTCATTTATTAGAATATGAAGATGAAGATTAAAAGATTTGATAATAAAACAATTTATTGTAGAAAATAAATGTAAAAAGAGATTATAATGTGGAAGTAATGTAAGGATTTATATGTAAGTTTGTAAGGTTGGAGAATACATTAGTGTTTTTAACATTCAATTCTTATTCTTAATCTACTTCTACAATGGATTTTTAAATGTTGGTAGAAGACTTTAACTAAAATTTTGAGCGTCATGGAATTGAAAAGTGTTTGTTAGTGGAGGGGTGAAAGTGAAAATATTTGAAACAAGTAGGCCATATGTAAGAAAAAAATGTAATCTCACCAACTCTGTATAAATATATATATATATATATATATATGATCAAGTTGAGCAAGTTGCATGACATTTTATAATACCAATGAGAAAATCATGTGGCACACAAAACGACTACTTCCAACGAGTCGTGTTGGTTCGCGAATCATCCCCTACTTGCCTAAGTTTTATATAATAATAAATTAATAATATAATCCAAATCAAACAAATAATTGTACATTGCTTACTTTATAGGTATTCCATTTTGACGTACAAAGTAATGGTTTTTAATATTCGCATTTAGGAATAGTTGAAATCTGTAAAGTATATTAAACAATGTAAGTTTTAACTCTTTTATGAATTTCCTTACGTACTCTATGGAAGGGAGATCTACTCTATGACTAGCGGATCTGCTTGTTTTTTACTGGGCTGGGAGAAACATGCTTGTGTAGACCTCACGGGGGTTTCCCCTTTGGTTGGTTTAAGGGAAAACGGGTTTGTAGCTGGACAAGCGGCAAGAAAGACAGAATCAAAGAAAGTGGATAAGCACGCTAAAGCTTGCGCAAAGAACCAGCATGTCTTTGTCCCTTTTGCCTTTGATACTTTTGGCTCCCTAGCGCCAGAAGCTATCCACTTCTTGACGAGGGTTCAACGGGTCGTCTACAACAATTGTTCAAGGGGGCAAGGGTTTGTATTTGGAAGGTTAGGGTTTGCAATTCAGAACGGATTGGCGGCGCAGCTTGTTGCCCGGCTACCTTCTGTTTTGATGTAACTTGGCAAGTTTTCTGACTTATATAATTATATTTGTGTTCTAAAAAAATCACTAAAATAATATCAACAAAAGGGATTGTGTTATTATTATTATTATTATTTTTATTATTATTACTACTACTACAACGATGATGATAATAAATTACACTCTTCATTTTTCATGTTGTATGGGGTAACTTATAGATTGCATTCTTTTAACTTTAATTAGTAAAAAAAATGTCCCTAAATTTCATATATTGTCACACTAGCTTAGAATTCCGTTTATTACAAGGGTTGAATAAATATAATTTTATATACCAAGTAACAAAAATGTTACATCTTAAAAAACTCGTGCAAAGCCATATTGAATTACCATGTGTATTACACGGCTTGAATACAAATGTAACTAATTAACACACACATCAATATATGTTTTTGAAAAGATGAACTTTGATGTATAATATACTTTTTATAAAATTCATTTTGTTTTTTTAATTTATTATTAAGTTAGAAACTTGTGTATTATATAATTTATTTTTATTTATTTTTTTAATTGGTTAGAAACTTGTGTATTACACGTGATTGAGTCAATTTAATATTAAATAGTTATTAATAAGCAGAAAAACAAAAGAAATTTTTAAGAAAAGAAATATTAAATATATAAGAGACACACAAAAAAGATAATAAAATAATTATATAGGAATAACCATTGAAATTAATATTAACAAATAACAAGTTATACTAAGCAATATGTTGATTGGCAAAACGATCCATTGTATATGGATATATTATATATCAACTACTATCAATTTAATTTATTATATGGATATATTATTAAGATGTTTCTTAGCTAAAAGAACACACAAAAATATGTAGGAATAATATATGTCATGTAAATAAGTGAGCATTTTAAAAAAAACTGATGGAGAATAATGATAAATCAAATGTATTAATAGTTTATTTATATAACTTGAAGATAATTTTATGTGAAGTTAATAGATTATTTTTATATATCTTTAAATTCTAGTTTATTCATTATTAATATTTATATATAATGTATATATTTAATTATAAAAATAGTATTTATAATTAAGTAGGAGATAATTAAGGAGGGGATACTGAATATCTTTAATTATAAAAAAAATAAGTATTTATAATCAAGTAGGAGATAATTAAGGAGGGGAAAGTGGCGGGAAAACAACAAAATAGATAGCTCCAATGAATGACACGTGTCCCCGATGAGTTTTTTTTATTATATAGTAAAGATTTTTCATCATTTACCCTAGCTGGTGTTAACTTTTCTTAACACGGACCAACTTTTATAGGGTCAAGGTCATGGGTTCTACATTGGAAAGATCAATGGTTCGAGTCCTTTTTCAAGAGCGTTTTTAGCTTTAAAATCACACATGTGAATCAGTCGACAACCGGCCCTAGTTTCCTTTTTCTCCTTCATTTTTCAAACCTAGGTTCCAGCGCAGTGGCATCCTCTTTCGATTATGGAGTCCCAAGCTTCCTCAGTTCCCCCTTTGGAAATCAGACAACTACTCGAGTGCCCCTTCCCCATTCGCAAATTCGACGACTCCCTTTATATTCTTTTGAGGTAAACTTTCGGTTTCTTTTGTGTTTTGTTAAAAACTTGAATCTTTAAATATGAATTTGTCAGGAATCTGAGAATATGAATTTGTAATTTAGTTTTGTTAAAATTTGAATTTTAGGATAATGGAATGGATATTAAAAAGAAATCAACCTGTGAATAAAATGGATGATTTTTAACCTATGAACGATTATTTTTGTTTTCTAATCATCTTATATTTCTTTTGTTATGATATCGTAGTTTATTATGTTTCCGACCTGACCCGATTCAAAAATTCTAACGTTTGGTTGTAATATATCGAACAACCACAAAAAGATTACTTATAGAAAATAATCATCGGTCCGTCCCGTCTTATATTGAAATGAAGAAATGGAATTAAAATGGGGGTAGATTGGTCACTGACTTATCACTTTATCATAAGATGAAAATGAGACAAAAATTTTGGTTGACAAAAACGTGGATGCTACTCAAAGAAATTGAGACGGATTATGATACATTGCAACTTGCAAGTGGGCTTGCTTAATGGGCTGATTGATGGACCAACTGAGAAGCAAAAAAGCAATTTTATTTTATTTTTATATGAATAGAGTGCTAGACGATTAATTTTGGTTTCGTAAGTTTTTAGTGTCATGTTTTGTTTTGTTTTGATTTGATTGATGATTTAGCCACCATATCCGTTTAAACCAGTTTTAATTCCTGCATTTGGACGATTAACGAATGGTTTGTTTGGACGATTTCTTGTTTTTAAACATAGATCTAATCCGAAAATATATTAGATTAGTTATTAACCTGATTACTTTGTTAATGAACTTTCATTTTTTTATAAAGGAAACAAATAATGGTTTATCTTTGTCTATGAACTTAAACTCATTATAGAATCTTACAATGTAGTTAAACATTTCGAACGATGTGGGTGTTCAATAACAGTGCTACTTCCATCGTCACAACCCGCAAACTGAGGTCACAACAGCTCGAATTTCTTAGAGTAAACGGTTGGCTCTAGTCAATGAACGGCGTTTTGTTAGACATTTAGATCTTTAAAACGGCTCCATGTTTACCATTAATACAAATCATTAACTAAAAAGATCATTGTGTCGTAAATGTTTATGATCGTAGCCTAACCAAATCAAGAGACCACCTTTGTGTCGTAATATATGATGTTCCTTAACAAAAATAATTATTGCCTATTATAATTTGATAATAATGTTATTAATCAGAAAACAGCAGGTATCTTTCTCTTGTTTATAGAAAATCACAAAATGTAGTCCAAAATTACTTTTATAAATAGTGTAATAAAAAAAAGATGCTGAATCAATGTAAAAAAACATTAAAGATGTTCTCCATTTTATAACAAAACTTAACCAACAAAATTCAATAGTATAACATAACAGATAATCGTCTAAACATAAAGCAAGAAAAAAATAACATTCCAATAAACTTGAAATAAAAAACAAGACACCATAATCCCTATAACCAAACACAATCTAAGCGGCTTCTTGAGCAGCCTGCCTCTTCAATGATGGTTAGCTTGATACCCTTACCCTTAGGTAATGAAACCCACGGTTTTGAACCCTTTCCAAGAGTACTTTGAAAAATGACATTCAGTGAACTACTGAAGTTACAATAATCTTGTTAGGCACAAATAATACGCCCACAGACATATTGTACGCCACTTAGAAGAGTGTATTTCACCTTCAAACACAATTCCAACTTATCTATTACTAGTCTACTAGCAAAGGCGACTAGATGCTCATACATGTATATTGGATTAAGATGTTATTATTACCATATCCATACAGACATTGCAAGTTAATCAGCTGACACATTCAATATCCAACTAAAGGGTCACATTACAACTTTATGACTTCCAAATTAATCATATGACATATGCAACCTCATGGTTTTATACCAACAACATTATTACATGCCAGCTTGTAATCAAAGTTTCTACTTTTGATTTCATTTAATATTTTGATTCATAAATCTCATAGGGACACATTTCTATATTTTGTATTTCCTAAAAAACGTGGCCTCCCAAAATAGACAGATTTATATTAAGTTCGATAACTTAACATCTTTGGTACTTAAACTCTCATTACAAACGGAATCGACATCCCAGTATTTGAAATATTATCCCAAACACCCTAATACTTATAAGAGTTAAATGCTTGGTTGGTCCCTGTGGTTTGCAAATCTTGCAGACTTGGTCCCAGTGGTTCACTAATTACACACTTGGTCCCAGTAGTTTCAAATTTTGCACTCGGGTGGTCCTTACCACTAACCTTTGTTAGATTTCTCAGTTAAGTATATGCAAAATTACTATATTACCCTTAAAATAATAAAAATAAAAAAATATAAACCTCTGCCGCCTCCATCCTCCGCTTAAAATCCTCCTCCTTCTCAACCCTAAACCTCAGCCCCTTCGCCGCCGCTGAACACTTCGACGTGAATATCGACGCCACCTTCTTCTTCTCCTTGCTCTCGAACAAAGTAGATAGATCGAATCCCGAAGATGTTGATTTCTTCAACGTTCCGCCGTGAACCACGACGGAAACTCATACTTCGCTTTTGTCGAGATTTACTAGGAATGAATTCAGTTTGGTAGGGGATTCGGGTGTTGGGAAATCCAACATTTTGTCGAGATTTACTAGGAATGAATTCGGGGTTGGTGGATTTCCCAGTAAATCTCGACAAAATGTTGGATTTCCCAACACCCGAATCCCCTACCAACACGATCTTGAACAAGTAATCATACTCGTGATCAATCCTGCTCGCCATTCTTCTTTAAATACCAAAATAAACCCACTTCAATTGCTCAATTTCAAACAAAACCCAGAAACCAATTTCGATAATAACACTCACAGTAATCAGAAATCAGTAACTAAAAAATATCGAAAACAGAGTGTGAAATTATATATTCAATTCACTACATACACATAGATCTAATCAAATCCCAAATAAACCCACTTCAGTTGTTTGATTCTAAACAAAACCCAGAAACCAATTTCAAAGAAACACTCATAGTAATCAGAAATCAGTAACTTCAGAAACAAGAAAACAGAGTGTGAAAATGTGATTGAAATTAAAAATAAAAGATCTTACCGTGATTGTGAAGATTGGTTTGAGAGATTTGGGGAAATGAGATTGATAAAATTGGAAGAAACAAGATGGGAATATGTACAAATCATGGTGGGAAGGATCCATGATGCAGAGATCAACAATGGCTGTGGGTTGGCAATTGGCACCGTCCTAATAATATTAAAAAGAGGGGAAATAATACAAGGGTAATATAGTAATTTTGCATATACTTAACTGAGAAATCTAACAAAGGTTAGTGGTAAGGACCACCCGAGTGCAAAATTTGAAACTACTGGGACCAAGTGTGTAATTAGTGAACCACTGGGACCAAGTCTGCAAGATTTGCAAACCACAGGGACCAACCAAGCATTTAACTCTACTTATAATGAGTGTTCATCAAATGCCAACTTCAACAATAATTAACATTTTACGACTTCAACTACCAATTTAATTTATTGTGTCTTATTGTTTTTGACCGTGTTTAGTAAGTCATGTTAAATGTGTTGTTGTGTTATTTAACCAATTATCTGTAATCATATTAAACTTGTCGTGTAGCCCACTTATTATTCATGTGAAACGTGTATTATTTATATTTTGAAATAGAAGTTTGAACATCAACGTCGATATGTCCGAGTGGTTAAGGAGACAGACTCGAAATCTGTTGGGCTTTGCCTGCGCAGGTTCGAATCCTGCTGTCGACGTTTTCTTCTTTGCAAAATCATTCATACTGTTAACACTACTTGTTCTTGTCAAGGGTCTCTCCATAGCTATTATTGCTTCATCGAGATAAGCCGGAAAGCCCCATTCCATTGATTCGTATAACGCTTTACCGGAAAGCCCCATTCATTATTGCTTCATTGAGATAAGCCGGAAAGCCCCATTCCATTGATTCGTATAACGCTTTACCGGAAAGCCCCATTCCATTTATTCGTATAACGCTTTGTAATGCGCCAAATTCTTGTTAAAGAATGTAGAAAACTCCGAATGGGTTTCGGTTCTTGTACCATCTTCGCCATATCCAAAGGTTATGATCCCTTTATGTGAACTGATTCCATACTTGTTGGAACCGCTTCAAGAATGAATTGGCAAAATCGTCTGATGCGGTAACTCAGGCTGCATCATCTTTTTAATTTCTTGATGATGATTTGGAGTTAAATAGAGAGAACTTTGTGACTTTGAATTTTGATGATAGTTGGGCTGTTTCTTGATATGTTTATATATCAATTTTGTTGATTAAGTCAGCATAAAAGTTAAGAGTGAATAAAAGAAACAGAATCTGGATGAAAATAACTTCTTGCAGACCTCACTATATGTTATTATTTAACGTTTGGAGTTTTCTTGATGTTGGTCAGTTGTACCCATCAATCTTTATATATATTAAACTTTTAAAATCTCGATCCATCTATTTCATTTTATTTATTTATAGAATGTTCACAGATGGCTAACATTATGGGCAGTCTTTGCTTTCATACAAACCCTTTCTTGTTATAAAATAAAGGCACACAAGAATTTATTTGGTTTGTTTTCAGTGGGGAACCTACATCAACAACGGTTGCAACTGGGTTTCTTCGAAAATCACAAAAAATAAAAAATAAAAAATTGGCCTTACGGGAGATACAAAAATTGGGCCCTATTCGCAAATCTCCATACATTCAAATCCAAGCAAATTGGGCCAAAAAATCACAAATCCCAAATTCTAGAGGCCCAAAAACGTTTTTGGTTTTTAAATTTAGGCCCTTTAAGATTTTTTTAAAACATACATAATTTTTTTTAGATATGTATATAAAAAATTAATTTTTTTCCGGGCCCTATTTCGATTTGGCCCCAGAGCGGTCGCCCAACTGGCACTTGCTCTGGGTCGGCCCAGCTCTCGGTACAAATTACAATTACATATGACATAATATGTATAGTGAACATATTACAGTTAACAACTTGATGAACAAGAAAAACTTAACACGCCTTCATAAAGTCTTCTAATCATCCAAGCCCAATAGCAATTAATTAGCCCAAGGAGTTTAGCGCAACACTTTTAACCGTTTATCCCCATATATTTTCTTTTTAAATTTCATTAAACAAAGTTAAGTCATATATAGCTTTGCCAATTCATTAATCCAAGTGACAAAAAAGCTCCAGATCTTATTATCTTATGGTCAAGATCAGAATTTATGTAATTCACACTTTTTATCCTATAAAAGAATCAAATAACGATTTTTGAAAATTCAGTTAACAAAAATACATTTATTATAGGGTTCTAGTCCAATGAGGACATAGCAGACAAAGGGACAAACATAGCATCCAGATTAAAACGACGACGTTTAACTCTTGGAGCTTGGATTTCTTCAAAATCAGGGGATGTAAGGTTGAATGGATGTCTAAAAGGTCTAGGTGTAGTATATTCAAAATGTTGTTTCTTTGCAATCAAAGCCTGCAATTTATAGGACAAAGTTAGCAACAATTTTGTGGTTCCAGCCGCGACAAGATCATCGTTTACATAAGAAAAAACTTACGGCTTCTTGTATCTGTTTAGAGACACAAACAATGCTTTTCAAATCATCATGTTCCACTCCGCACAATATCTTTACCTGTTCACAAGTCGAAATAATTTAAAATTGTGTAACTAGAACACAACACAGTCAACCTATTTATTTCAAACAAGACAAACTGGTTGACGTGTTAGTGGGTTGTATATTGTAATCAAGTTTAACATGCTAAAAGGGTTCAAGGATTGTAATAAAATGGATTAAAAAATAGTAAATGGGTTAATGTTGTGTTTAATTAAACGAGCTTACCAATTTATCAATTAAACTTGATCACGACTAATATATTTATTTGTGTTAAAGCAATCGACCATAGCCCAAACAAATTTAAAAATCGTGGATGTAATCAAGATGTTAACATGCTAAACGGGTTGAAAGGTTGTAATAAACATATTAAGTCTGCCAACCCAAATACGTCCATACCATACATTAAACATGTTACATATGACAACCAAAACTGAACTATTTTTCTGTTGTGTTCTGGGCTC
Organism: Scalesia atractyloides; assembly: GCA_947069175.1. NCBI lineage: Eukaryota > Viridiplantae > Streptophyta > Magnoliopsida > Asterales > Asteraceae > Scalesia > Scalesia atractyloides. Next base: position 93,368,670 of record CAMTDV010000019.1, read on the forward strand.
AAATTTTTTGTCGACAAATAAGACTTACCCAGATTTCTTGAGGGAGAGCTTCAAGCAAAGACTTCTCACAACAGAAAATAGATTTAGTTTGCTTCTTTGGTGTACTAAAATCTGTTGAAACATGATCCATCTTCAATATCAACTTTTCAGAAGGCTGTGGAAACAAGTTTACTCATTAATTAAGAAGCAACACATGCATGATAATTAAAAACATATAACTTGATTCAAAAGTTACCTTTGAAGTATGAGTCGAATGCTTGAATGTGAACAACGAGACGAGTTTCGATGTCATGGTCGGTGGTTAGTGTTTTGGCGACCTCTCGATGGTTCTCTGATCAGTTATGGCGAGTTGTTGTTGTAGCCCAGAAGCTGCACTTTGGTTATTTGATGAGAATTGGAGTAGCGGTTTTGAAGGCAAATATAATGAGTAACAGCATCTTCTATAGTTCTTGTTTTAAAAGTTTCCATGATTTATACGTGTATATAGATACGACTTACCATATTCTTGATTTGAATATCTAAGTATTTTTATTATTATTATTATTATTATTACACGAACTGATATTGTATTTAGAATATGTGGGATGATAATAAAATAATAATAATAATAATAATAATAATAATAATAATAATAATAATAATAATAATAATAATAATAATAATAATAATAATAATAATAATAATAATAATAATAATAATTGAAAAGAATATAATGTTTGAGATTATATATCGATCCATTCTCCCCATCGTCGTCCGACCAAATATATTGCGAGAACTAAAAATAATATAATGTTAATTTGAAGGCATAAATCGGTCCATTCTCCTCATCTTCTGGCCAAATATATTGCGAGAACTGTTGGATGGATCAAAATAGGATTGATTTGATTTTGAAAGAGATAATATTTAAGTTTGAATCTCTGTAAAGTTTGGTCAATTTATTTGTTATTTAGGGATTTTTAAATCTGATCGTAACTGATCATAATTAAGAATTTAATTAGTTGATTTGAGCCCATGACTACCTTAAAACCATGCCAAGTAGCATCAACGCCATACCACTCTCAACGACTACCAATACTGGAAAAGCTCGTAAAACATAATAAATAATTAAAAAAGAGAAAAATAAAACCGAACGAAAAGCAAACATAAAATCGTTGAACCACACACACTCGTTGCGGCGTGTTAATGCAAAGAAATTAGTCCGAAACGCAAAGCATAGAAAAATAACTAAGTCGATCTAGCGTTGTGACAAACATGTCAAACGGGAATAAATACACGCGCTTGCGGTGGGCATGTCAAACAGAAAAAAATAGACAAAAAAACGTTGAACCCCACTCGCACGTTGCGGCGTGTTAACTCACAAAATTTAAAACGAAACGTAGTACAAAAAAGCTTGCGAAAGATGAAAAGTATCGGAGACCAGTGTTAAAGTAAAAAAGTATTTGGGTTTGTCACACCCCGACATCCACGTGTCTACCGGTGGGCCCGGTGGGGAATACCGTTACGTAAAGTTGATATCATCATAACCAATTATAAGATAACACAGCGGAAGGCATTGGATTCATAAACTATTACAAACCGATAAGTGTCCAAAGTTCAAAATAAATATACACAGACTAGGCTTGTAATAGGATCCACAGGCGGATCGCAAAAACATACAAATGATAACAGACTATAAACAGGCAAGTCCTAAGGGCGCAACTCCTCGGTATTCGCCCCGCAGCTCCCGGCCTATTACGTACTTGCACCTGTAACTTAAACTTTTGAAAATACGTCAGTTTACACTGGTAAATACGCTCGACCGACTCATTTTGAAAACCTTTTCGAAAATGGTTTTAGGCGCACATGGCGCAATTTAGTAACTAACTTGGGATAGTGCAAATGACCTTACATACATATTTACATGTTGGCTTTTACATATAGGGCCCGGTACAGAAACCAAGACATGATCGACTGACACACCACTCTGAACTTTCACAAAGAAAGCAGGATAGCAATTTCCCAGTGTATGCCTACACTCCATGCTATATTGTCGTGGCCACTAGCAATTTAGTGAGCCAAGGATATCCCAGACACGGTCAAGCCCACCCCAATGTTTTAGTTTCAAACAAGACAGATCAAAACGGGTTATGTAAGAATCTAGTTAATTACCACAATTGGATAAGACATGTTCCCATACCCGACCAAGCGGTAGTAATCTACCGTATCGCAAGTCCGTATAGGGAAAATAGGTTAAGAGTATTTACCTGAGTTGTTTATGTGTAGAAGCTCCAAACTCAGTCGTAGTTCCAAAGCAAGTACAAGGCAATTTACCGGGAGGCGTTCAGTCTGGAGTGATGGTAATTATTAACCAATATTAGAATGCTAACGGGTCCTTAATTAAGTCTACTTGAACCGGTTAGTCTTACGCTAAAATATGATACGGTGCGATACGCTAGATTAAGCGGTGACCGGAATAGAATGTTAGTTGAGCCCAACAAGTATATAACTTATATAATATGGGCTACCCAATAACATTCTGGATTGATAAGGAATGGACAAGGTTGAACCCTTTTTGGTTAAAATACGTAAACTAGCTACGTATGCTTAACCAAACGCACATAGGCGAAACTGGTTAACCGAGAGAGTCACATACAAGTTCCATATAGATATATGTTTAAAATAGGTTATAAAATCAGTAGCTTTGCAAAAGATAGGCCCGAGGTGTATTTAAAACCGAATTATGCCTTACACGGGCATTTTGGTCATTTTAAGGTTTATAAAAGATGTAAATTAGGAATCTGATGTTAAGACCTTTAATATCCAGTAGAAATACTTGTTATATGATGTTATAATAGTATGATATCAATATATGTGTGCTTGATAATTTTAAAATAATCTATGTCCCGTAAGGGCATTTTGGTAAATTCACACATAGCTTTGAAGTCAACATTGGGATTCTGAGTTCGGGACTTGTACTTACTGTTAAGATGTTTAAAAATAAGTTTATAAATCAGTAGGTAACAAGTCTTGGCTCATAGTTATGGTTTTAAACTATACTATGTGCCAAAAAGGCGTAAAAGTCGCTAAATGCCATTATATTCGATTGTTTAAGATAAACTGAGATTAGGACCTGTTTTATATAACCAAAATAAGTTATTTATTTTGTTTAATCAGTAGGTAAAAGATTTGGTTATAAAAAGTTTGGTTAAAGTCATGTTACGCGAAAAAGGGTAGTTTAGTCATTTATCGGCAATTAATGAATCTTAAGCCCTCATTCAGGTTATAATCTGAATGAACATCCCAAATGGTCCTACTTATAATATTACATCAGTGAATATATCATCTTGATGACTAAACCATGTTTATGATTTCTAATGTGCCGAAAAGGGCGTTTTAGCCATTTAAATGCCATGAATACGTCCTTTGCGAAAACTTATATTATGATCAGATTCTTTGACACCAACATAATCAAATAATGTTTATGAATCAGTTTATAGCTTATTTTTACATGCATGTGTGTTTAAAATCATGATTCGCACAAAAAGGTTCTTTTTGCAAAAGTTTAAAGAATTTTATGGAACTTTGTAATAAACTCAGATTTCTAAGGAATTGAGTGACGAAACTTTTAGATGGTCATTCTCAATATAATCATGTCTCAAAATGGTCAAAATTCAGTAGCAAAGGTGGCTCGAAACGGGTCAGAATCAAAAGTCAACAAAAGTCAATTGTTGCGACATTTGGCTACAAACCGAGCCTAGACCAAAAATTGACGAGCCGAATCCGTTGACATATGTTCAAATACTTATTTTTAGGTTGTTAGTGTATCAAAACATATTTTATAACATTTAGATCATTAGTTATGATTTTTAAAAAACTGGATAGTTTGACTTTTCGGTTGACTCGTCAATTGGTCATGAATTCGTGAAAATACGAAGACGCCCTTTTTAGGGATTAACACCTCCATTATTATGAACGTACAGGAACTTTCGTTACTCCAATGACGGAGTATTCACGGATTTAGAACAAGGTCAAGGCGTAATTACGAGAGACTTTGTTCTAGGCTAAAAGTTATAAGAAATGACTTAGTATGAGATTGGAACACTTACACAAGGTTCAGAAATTATTAAGATCAATGAGGAATGCTTGAAAGATGCCTGGAACCCTCTAATTAGTCTTGGTGAGCTTTAATGGTAATGAAGAACAAGTTGCAACACCAAGAATGCTTTTATAAATGGTTGTGGAAGTGTTTGGGAGTGATACCAGATGTTAATGGACGAGTATTAAGGTTCTAAGACGTGGCAAGCATGCAGGGAAAGAGCTAAAACTCGACAAAGGTGGCAGATCAGGCTACTGCCACATTTCTGTTCGCTGGCAGGTTCTTACGGACCGTATGGGTCAAGCCTTGCGGTCCGTAAGGACCTTAGGCGCCCATAGATTCAGGTAGGCTTGCGGACCGTAAGGCAAGAGCCTTGCGGTCCGCAAGGGGTCTTCAGATCTTGAAAATTTCAAATTTTCGTTTAAATCCCCCAACTTCTTTTTCATAAAATAATATGTGAATACTATTATGGTTTTAATGACTTGGTCCCTCCTATGGTACACGAGGATTACCGGAACACGTGTCGGAAAAATGTTGGACGTAAAAACACGAGGTGTTACAGGGTTAAACTTCAAACAAAAAAAAAGCCTTAGGTTAAAAGAAAAAAAAATCAAAGTGGTTAAATTGTAAGAGATGAGAAGTTTTGGGTTAAAAGTGAAAGATATTAATAACTTATTAGATATTAGATATATTAATAATATTAATAATTAATATATAGAAGAGCTGGGATTTCTACTAAGAAAGAGGTCCCTGTGAATTTCCTCACGGACACTATGGAAGGGAGAGCTACTCTGCAACCAGCGATCTGCTCGTCTTTGGCTGGACTGTGGGGAAACATGCTTGTGTATACCTCCCGGGGGTTTCCCCTTTGGTTGGTTTAAGGGAAAACGGGTTTGTAGCTGGATAAGCAGCAAGAAAGGCAGAATCAAAGAAAGTGCATAAGCACGCTACAGCTTGCGTAGAGAACCAGAATGTCTTTGTTCCTTTTGTCTTTGATACTTTTGGCTCCCTAGCGTCAGAAGCTATCCACTTCTTGACGAGAGTTTAACAGGTCGTCCACAACAATTGTTCAACCCCAAGGAGGCAGGGGTTTGTGTTTGGAAGGTTAGGGTTTGCAATTCAGAAAGGGTTGACGGCGCGGCTTGTTGCCCGTCTACCTTCTGTTTTGATGTAACTTGACAGTATCTTTAAAAAATGAATAATAAAATAACTTCGAAAAGTGAATTTAATTTGCTATTCGCTATTTTTCAAAAAAAAAAAGTTAAAGGAGAAAATGTCATGTGGCGTTAATTGGAGTATTTATTTAATATTTAGATTAGATTAGATTAGATTATTATTATCAGCGGTGTACCATACAACAACTTTGCTATCTATGTAATTTTACTGGGTGTGGTTTTTGCTGCTGTATAAGTGGCGAACCCAATAATTTTTTTTATGGGAGGCGGAAATTTTTCGGGCTTTTTTGTCTTATAATAAATTTTTTCGGTCTGGTCAAATGGAAAAAAATAATCAAACTAAATTTCATATGATTAACAAAAATACAAAAGTACGCCAAACATCGTTTAAATTCAAATATTCAAATTTTCAAACTCTAGTCCCAATTCCTAATCAAATAAATTAAAGCAAAACAATTCTAACCAACTTTGTCGGTGTTGGTCGATATCAGTGATCATCGACTCGTCACCCGCCAGTCGGAAATCTAACAGATTTGGTCTGATGAACGGCGTCTCATAACTTAGGAACAATGGGTCAAATGATGGGTATTTTGTGTTTTTCAGTTGCCGCTTCCTTCCTTATAAAAAATAGAGTAAATTACAACGGTTTGTCCTTTAACTTTACACCAACTTGTATCGTGTGTTCTTTATCTTTAGAAATTACATCGAATGTCCTTTAATTAAAACTTTTGCACACCGCGAGTCCTTTATACTAACCTCCATCCATTTTCATGGTTAAGACCAATTATGCGCCCTCACGTGAGGGGCAAAAGTGTTATTTTGTCATTTTTATTTAATTTACGGGTATTGTGATTAAAAAACATCTCATGTTTGTATACATAGCGAGAAGATAATGAGAAAACTAGATATAAATGAGAAAACTAAATAACACTCCAAAATTTATTTTTTACAGTTTTTATTCAAAATTTCTATTTTTAATGTATAAAAAATCTTTAAAAAACAAATAAAAATAGCACTGCAGGTGTGCATTATATGTATATGTTGTACATGCAATTTATGTTATTTTTTAGGGGAGGGGGGCTGGTGTGGGGGTGGGTTAGGGGGATTAGGTTTTTTCGTAGTAATGCACATGTGTAGTATTTATTTTTTTAAATTTTTTATATAACAAAAATAGCGAAGTTTTATAAAAAATTGTATGTTTTTAGGCTTTTGGGTAGTTTTTTAGTTTTCTCATTTAAACTAATAGATAATTGAAGAACTTTTAAAACTCCTAATAAACAATCATTACATATATATATAATACATATATATACGATATGTTTATCATTTATTAATATGTATTTTTATGATTAGTTACATTTTAAAAGTAATTTACATATGTTTAATAACCAAAAAGGGGGCTGGTGTGGGGGTGGGTTAGGGGGATTAGGTTTTTTCGTAGTAATGCACATGTGTAGTATTTATTTTTTTAAATTCTTTATATAACAAAAATAGCGAAATTTAATTAAAAAATTGTAAAAAAATAGAATGTTTTTAGGCTATTTTGGGTAGTTTTTTAGTTTTCTCATTTAAACTAATAAATAATTGAAGAACTTTTAAAACTCCTAATAAACAATCATTACATATATATATATATATGATATGTTTATCATTTATTATATGTATTTTTATGATTAGTTACATTTTAAAAGTAATTTACATATTTTAATAACCAAATTATATATACGTGTTATAAGTAATTACATATATGTATAAAAATAGTTTACATATGTAGAATTATAAAATCTCATATAGAAAATGATAAAACGACAGTTTTGCCCCTCATGTAAGGGGCACATGATTGGTCTTAACCATGAAAATGGATGGAGGTTAGTATAAAGGACTTGCGGTATGCAAAAATTTCAAATAAAGGACGTTCAGTGTCATTTCTAAAAATAAAGGACACACGATACAAGATAGTGTAAAGTTAAAGAACAAACCGTGTAATTTACTCTAAAAATAAGGTTTAAAAATATGGGCTAAACCCCAAGCGTTTGAACATTGGGTGTAAGAGTCAACTAATTAAAAGTTTTTTAAAATTGATTGTATTGGGCTTAATTGTATTTGTGTTTATACGAGAATTATTATTTATATATTATTACAAAACCTTTATCCAAGATTAAATATTTTTAGGTCCAAACCAAAACCTGTACAGAAGCTTATATATATATGTCCATCAATCATGTATATGTTTTTTTCTTCTTCTTGTTTTGACTGATTATTTAACACATTTTATTTTTTACATGTTTCCATGTAACTAACTAACGAATTAGTTGTCAGCTAGTTAATATCGTTGGAAACTAAGATTTAAACTTGATTTAACTTTCCTTCAGTTTGTATTTTAACAATATCTTAATACAGGTAATCACACACTTACTGTTGATAGCAACAATATTATTATTATTAAATCATGATGTGGCTATCCAACAAAATTTCTTGATTGTGATTTTAATCATTTTATATTATAAATATGATAGATACCAGTTTAAGAAGCTAACTACAGGCTTCAAATTCCAATTTTGTAACGCCACTTTTAACTTTATTTCTTGACATTTTTCAACCAAAATCATCATAATTCATATATAACTCAAACCCACACAGCTCTAGTAACATAACTTCGAAATCATCATCGATCAAAACGTTATAATCATGGTGTTATCTGAGCTTCTGCTTCAACCTTTTTGTCCATCTCACTCTTATTTCGACTCAAATCTTCATCGGTACAATCCAAAAGTGGAAGCTTATGAAACTTTTGACCATGAATTGTTTTCTGCAGTAGCTACCACTCCTGAAAGCTCTTCGGGTTCGTCAGTCAGTTTCCCAGTGTTATCCAATGATTCTGGTCATAATCACGATCATGTTGAGATCAAAACACGAATCAAGAAACTACTCATGGCTTATGCAGAAGCCGTTGAAAAGGAACAAGAAGAACTTGCTAAAGTGATTGCGAAGTGTATAAGTGAAAAGGGGAGCCTGAATGGGTCGCCACTTGAACGCATAGCCCTCAACTTGTTCCAACCCGAAGAAAATCAAGAAAACACATACCTTTTCCAAGAGTCTTTAACAAACTTTAATACGGCATTTAGAGCCTTCTATGACATCTTTCCTTATGGACGCTTTGCTCATTTGACCGCGGGTTCAGCCATCATTGAAGCGGTCCCGGACCATGTGGACTTCGTCCACATAGTTGACTTTGACATATGTGAAGGAATTCAATGGCCTCCGGTCATAGAAGCCATAGCAAGAATCAAGAAATCTTTGATCATCACTAGCATCAAACTTGATCAAGATTCACAAATTGATCAAACAAGGTGGCATCTTTGTAACTTTGCGACAAGTTAGGTTTAAATTTGAAAGTACAAGAGATGGGTATGGTGCAAATGGTAAAAAAGATGGATGAAAGAAAATTAGGGAGTGAATTTATGGTGTTTAACTGTATGATTGGCCTTCTACATATGGGAAGAACAAGAAAGACAACTCAAGTTATTGACTTTCTAAAAATAGCAAGAGGGATTTTAGCGAAACACCAAGGGATCATAACCTTTGGAGGGGGTTTAGAAATTGATAGAACAATAAATTATTCGGATTTTTCTTTATTTTTTAACAAGAGGTTGGCACATTATGAAGCTTTATACGAATCAATGGAATGGGGGTTTCCTAGTGATCTTAATGAAGCAAGAATAGCTATGGAGACCCTTTTTCTTGCACCTTTTGTGTCATCAAGATCTTGGTTCGAAAAATGGGACAAAGACGACGAGACAACGTGTTTTTTGACATGAGTTTCGAAAAGAGTTTTGGGTTAAAAGGCGAAAGAATGAGCATGGAAAGCCGGAATGAAGCTATGGAAATGGTGAAGAAGGAGAAACTCCATACATGATTAGAATTGAAGGAGAGAATGGGAATGAAATGGTGTTGGAATGGAAAGAAACTCCGTTGGTTAGAGTTTGTGTTTGGAAGGTAATAACATGATATGCAAAATCTATGATAATCAGAAAAGAAGTATAGTTTATAGATCTGTAAAGAGAAACTAAAGCAGTACATTCGATGATGTTGTTTCCCTAGGTGATTGGGAGGTTACTAACACTAGGAATTTATCTCGTCTTCTAAGGGGCTTTAATCTTGTGCCCGGGCTTAAGGTCAATTCGGCTAAAGAGTTGTTTGTATGGGGTTGTGGTGGAAAATGATGAGGTTAAGGCCTTGGCTTCTTAATTCCATTGTTCCGTGGGTTCGTTACCATTTTCCTATCTTGGGTTGAAGGTAGGGGCAAATATGAACTTAGTTAAAAGTTCGAAGCCTGATACATTTGAGGGTAGGTTATCGTCATGGAAAGCCAAAACTTGTGGAGGAAGGTGGTTTGGGCGTATTCCTTATAACTCAAGGAGTTGGTCCTACATTCCGACTAGATTGTCGATCACTAGCCCATCCCTCGGTTCATAGGTGATTGGATAGCCCCCCCCCCCCCCTTATACATTCAGTTTCCATCTATATTTGACATAGAATCTGACAAGACCTGTGCTGTGGCTGATCGGGAGTTATGTTGGGGAACAAAATTAGTTGGATACGGTGTTGGAAGCGTTCGTTGAAACAGTCCAAGTCTAGAGGGCATCAAAAGTTGATTGGCTTGCTGAAAGATGTTATATTCTCTTTGGTAGACGATAATTGGCTTTGGAATGTTCATAGTCTTTTGTGATTAGCACTATTATGGAGAAGTATAATCTATTGCTTGGGGATGATGAATGTTTTGTTTTTCCGTGGAATAACTGGTTCCTAAAAAAGGTAAATTAAACATGTTCGGTTGGAGGATGGAGATGGGTTGGATTTCGACGTTGGTAGCTTTGGGAAGACAGAATGTTCAGTTTCAATCTAAGTTATGCCTGTTATGCGGTGAGGAAGATGAATCGGTGGAACAGTTTCTCTTTCCTGTTCCTTATCTAATCGGGTTAAGATGGGGTTAGTTGATGGTATGATAACAACCCCCCCCCCCCCCCCCCCCCCCCCATCTTTGCATTTTTCTTGGGGATTTACTCCAAATCCAAGGTTAAGTGAAAAGTGGTCCAGGCTGTTAGGCGTTAGCCTCACTGCTTGCTGGTCTATTTGGCAAAGTTAAAGTCGGAACGAGAAGGTGTTTAATGAGGTTAATGCTTCTGTTTTGAAGGTGATGGAGGAGATCAAAACTGTTGGGTCTCTGTGGTTAGGCACAGATCGTCTCTATCGAGTCTTACATGGAATCAATGGATGTGGGTCAAGCTGTCTCAGTTTGTTTTCAATCTGTTTTTTGTGATTCCTTTTTCTAACTTTGAGATTCAGATTTGACAAAAAAAAAACTAATACTATTTAACCGCTTCACTCAACAAATACACAATGTCAGCTGAAGCCAAATGTTTATATGTTTCAAATAAATATGATCCGTCTTTCCTGAAAGTAACAAACTAGACTGTATATTGTCATAAACGGTTATTCAGACTCAATGAGATGCTGAGCTGCCAACCATAAATGTGAATCGTCTATAAAACTTTTCTTCTCAACTTGCACCAAGCTTGGTTTAAAAAAGCGGGAAGCGCACAAAAGCGATGGGTCTAAAACCGATTTTTTAAAGCGAAGCGCAAAAGCGGTGATCTTTTCGTACGCAAAGCGCAAAGTGATTATATAATTTATTTTATATATCCCATAAGTGTTTAGCATCCAATACCTATGATTAGCTATAATTAAGTTTTATATATGTTTTAAAATGAAAAAAAACATAAATGTACAGCATAAAAAGCCTGTTGTATAACACTCAGCTGCATAGAAACACCCCATGTACAAAAAGTGCGCGCCTCAGCCTGCGCCTTAGGTCGATTTTCCCTTAAAAAGCGCGCCTCATCTGCGCTTCTTGTACACCCACCCTGCTTTGAAGCGCAAAGCGATATGATTTGCGCCTTGGCTCGCCTTGCGTCTAGGCGCTAAGGCGCACTTTTTAAAACCAAGGCAGCTCCATTATCAGTCAAAATGAAAATTTAGTAAATTTAGGTTAAAGGACCCATAAAACATACAAGACTACATATTCATATACTTCAGCCAACACAAAATTACATTCACTAGCAATAGCACCCAGTTGAACAATTTCACAAGATACGCTGCAAAAAGTATATGCAAACTATCTTTTTGGGCCCAAGTGAACACACTTAAACAGCAGTTTTAACGATTTTGAATCTTACTGTTACAAAAAAAAATACATACTGTTGACTGAGATTGCAAAAAGGAAACTATTTTGGACCAAAAAAATGCAAGTAATTATAACTACTCAAACGTTTCCCAGTCTTGAGTCACCTTTGAAGAAGATGGCAACGACGGTTCATCCGATGTTTCTGGGACATCGCTGGTAGGATTTGAGTTCTTTTCCCTAAGATTATCCAACTTTTCAACGAGACCCTGAACACGGCGTACCTGGAGCAAACATACAAAATTATTAACATTCAAATGCCTAAAATACCCTCCAATATCTTGAGAAACAAAACTAATGATATCAAGACAAAAGGGATAAATATGTCATCTCCTAATCTTTAAGTTTTACAATTCATATGCAATATGTATTAGTATGACCTCTTTCCTATTACCATGACCTCCGTTGTTGCAACAAGTATAGAAATATGTAATGAGAAATAACTAACCTCCAACTTTCTTTGTATTCTCCCTTCTCCTTCACAATCAATTCCATCCAACTTCAGCAACTGCCTCATGAGCATCTCGGTTACAAAAACAAAATCTTTATCCGCAACCTGAGTCCCAGAAAAAACGACGGCCTCTAAACTAGCCACCTACGATAATATATCCAATCAGTTTATTTCGGAAAAAGGACAAATATTCAAAAACCCAACGTATAAAGGTTTAAAAATAGAGTGATTAACTTTTCAAACCATTGAACTATAGGTCATGAAATGGGAGTGTTGACTAACGGGTCAAAATCGGGTCAGTTGATATGCCGAAATTTTTATCCATTTTTTGGTTTAATATACAATTAATTCATCACTTGAAGAAAAATGAGGTACCTGTTCTGCAAACTGATTGTTTTCTTCCCTTACTAGATTAACAGCCTCGAGCCCTCTTGATATCACCTCAATGTTTTCCTTAACTTCTTCAACGGTTCTTGATATCTCCTCAATGTTTTCCTTAACTTCTTCAGCTGTTTCAAGATCGTCCTCTTTTGTAGGTGAATTCTCAATTAGTATCACCTTTGCATTGTCCTTCACACCAACCGTATGTAAGCTTTCCTGGTCATCGTTTTCTTTTCCTCTGAATAACACGTTTTGCACCTTGGGATCTAAACCAGTTGCTTTTGCAATCACTCGCTTCAAATCAGCTTCAAAAAGATATTTGATAAGTATAAGGAATTAACAAAATAACAGACCGTCATTTATAGAAGAATCAAACAAAAAGAGTTTCATTTTTACCCAACCCGTTCCGACTCATACAATCATACAAAAAGTTACCAATTTTGACCCATTACCCGACAATGCGATTTCCCTGCATCTACCTAAACCTTAAGCTTCATTACACTTTCTATTCATGTCTACACCATTTTGTAGTACAAACAGTGTTGCACTCATAATTTGATGAGAAAATCAAAACACGTGTGACGCGAGTATTTCATCTTTGAAAAGTAAGATGCTCTTTAAGTTCCTAAATGAAGAGAGAAACTGGTGGCTTACTGAGTTTGACAAGCTATCGCTTTTAGTAGATTAATTGGAAAAGTACAGAGTTATTACCTTGACATATGGTATGTAAAAGATAATTTCCAATAAGAATATATACAACATAAACATAAGATGATGAAAGTAGATATCTTTTTTTTCTACTTGAAGTGATTTCTAAATAAATGTGTGTTCATGGTAATACCACGAAAATCAAGTAAAAAGGTAACTCAGTCCAAATACTCAAAAGATAAAAAACTGATTTTTGTAATTGATTCTAAAAGCAAACACCAACTAGAATTTTCCGTAGGCTAGTTGCAAAACTTCCTATAAGCACAAGATCACCGGTAACCATGAATACACCTGTATACGTTGCTCGATTGCACCAAGTGACATGAGATTACAAAACAACTAAGATTCAAATACCAAACAACACAAACTTGTTCAATTACTTGTCGTATAATGTTAAGCCGCATTACCGAAATGACAACTCAGCCTTCAAAATATCTTATATTATACCAATCCAACTCCAATACAGTTATTGTTGCTTAATGATATATGACATAACTTGGCCATAAAGCAAGTTCAAACTTCACTGTTACGTGTGAAACAAGTTACTTGTGAATGCTTAACTAGAATACAATAACCTTAGGATCAAACAGAACACAATAACTAATTTAAATTACCTAATCTACTAAAATAAAAATCATATAAGCTGGAAACGATTTAGGTCAATGTTAACAATAAAATTTGTTTAATTAGGTCAAAGGAGACCAGTACAGCAGCAAGCAAACAATCACAATATTAAATCAAAGTTGTACACACGGATTAATACATAGACATAAAGTATAAACAAGTGAATTTTGAAGGAAAAGGAATTTTACCGAAAGTGGATTGAGGGGAAGTGAAGACGTCGAAACTGTTGGAACCGTAAGACACTTTGATTTTGATGTTACCGGCGCCGCCGTCTACAGCTCCGATTTCGCCGGTGGTGGTGGCGGAGGAAGCGGCTCCACCGTTGTCTTCCATCGTCCAAAAAGTAAAGCGGCAGGTGTTACGAAGATGAATGGTTTTTTTGTAATTCAAATGAAAAAAAAGGAATTGTAATTCAATTGAAAAAAAATGGAATGCTTTATACGACTGGCCGACTAAAAAACTAGATTATTACCTAATCCTATAATTACCTATTACCGAATCCTATAATTACCTAATCCTATAGTTTTGAACATTTTTAGGCATAAAGTGTAGTAGCTTGTGCTTTGAGATTTTTTCAAAAAAAAATTAAGTTTTTTACTTTTAAACCAAAACTATTTTATTCCTTATTTTTAACAAAAACTATTTGATTTTTTTACTTTTAACCCCAAAACTTTATATTTTGCATTTTAACCTTACTTTTTCTAACTTTGGTCCTCTATACTTTTCATTTTTGAATTTTTTTTGATTTTTTACTTTTTACCCAAAACTATTTTATTCTTTACTTTTAACACAAAACTATTTGATTTTTATATTTTTAACCCCAAAACTTTTCATCTTTTACGTTTTAACCTTACAATTTTTTACATTCAACTTTGTTCCTCTATATTTTCATTTTTCGCAAAATTTTAGTTTTACGTTATTTCTAAATTTTGCGAGTTAACACGAAACAACGTGCGAGCGTGGTTAAACATTTTAACGTAGTCGTAACGTGCGGGTCTAGATCGACTTAGTTATTCTTTTATATGTTTTACGTTTCGATTTAATTTCTTCGCATTAACACGTCGCAACTTCAGTGTTGGTGGTCGCTGGCAATAATGTGGCAATGGTATTCGCCCCACCGCAACGCGGGGATGCTTCATACTAGTTTTAATATAATTTTCAAGGAAATTTTGGAAAAAAATCCATTAGCATTTTAGGCCACGAGGTATACTCTAATACATGTGTTAACAGTGACATAACATGTTACGTGATATTGCACACCACTCCCTTCTTGTGTTCTTTGTGTTAAGGAGCACTAAATGGGTTATATGTTAATTGGATGTTAAGAGATTGAATTAATTATTTTATATTTTTTAAATAAAAAACCACTAAAAATAAGGTTAGATGAAGTTAACGGGATTAAACCGTTTACTTGAAGTGAGGCAAAGTAAAATGAGGAAAAAAATTTTGACATGACACATATGTGAAACTAAAATGGGTTAAGGTATAGCTAAAGACCTTAAAACATGAATTAATTGAATTTGAATTTCTTTCTACCCTATCATCCATACAAGGGTGGTTATATAATAATAATAACTAGTATAAAGTACCCACGCATTGCGGCGGGGCGTAAAACCATGTCAACTAGCACCAATGTGACATGTTAATGCGTAGAAATTAGACCGAAGCGTAAAACATAAAAAATAATAACTATGTCGATCCAGGATCCGCACTAAAAATAATAACTATGTCGATCCAGGATCTGCACGTTACGACGAACTTGTCAACATGAAAAATAGATGACATAAAAACGTTGAACCACACACGCACTTTGCGTCGTGTTATGTCGCAAAATTTAGAACGAATGTAAAAGATGTTGAACCACACACGCACGTTGCGCTAATTAACTCGGAAAATTTAGAACAAATCGTAAAATGAAAAAATTGCCAAAGATGAAAAGTATAGGATCAAAGTTAAAGGTAAAAAAAGCATGACTTTAAATCACATAAGATATAACGTTTTGGGTCAAAAGTAATTTATCAAATACTTGTGGATTAAAAAGTAAAAAAACATTTTTTTAAAACCCCAAAGCATTAAGCGCAACACTAATACGCATAAAAGTGTTGATAATTTATAGTGTTTAAATAAAATAATAATAATAATATAATAATTACTAAGGGACGAATTGGGCTTTAATCCTGGGTTCAAACCTGACGGGGACGAGGATTTCAGATTTCATCCGGTTTCTGCGTATTAGGGGGCACGATCTCAGAGGAGTCGGCCTTAAAAATTGCCCCGAGTAAAGTGAGTTAAATGTAAGATTCTCTGTGGTTAAAAAAATATATGTCTACTTGTAAATCTATACATATAATAAAGTAAACCACATGAGAGACACATGGCGCTCTATGAGTTGATCTTAATTATTTTTCCCGCCTAAATAAATAGATATAGATAATTTTTTAATAAGATTCAAACAAAAAATATATTATTTTAATCCATGAATTTTATCTATTTATCCTTTACCCTAAATAAATATATATAGATAATATTTGTTAATAAAATTTAAATAAAAATTATATTATTTTAATCTATAAACTTTATCTTTTACCATTTTATTAATAAAAAATTATATTATTTTAATCTATGAACTTTATCTTTTACCATTTTATTAATAAAATTAAATTATAATAAAATAAGCATAAATAACTAATGGCTTTACTAACGTTTTAGATGTAAAAATATAAATAAAAATACAAAATAAGAATTGAAGTTGGTAGCGTTCATCTCCATAGGATTATTTTGTGTAGAACTTTTTTGAATTTTTTTATTGTGGTTATTTTTATAAATTAATCGTTTTTAATTGGTTGCGGAGGTCGTGTATATGTGTATATATATATAACACACACACACATATGCACTTCCATATGGTTAGGGGATGCGGCAACTGAGCGACAAATAAGCTGAGATAGTTTCACTTTGTCATTAGACTTATGTAGTATGTATATTCAACTTTCTTTTATGCACATTTAATTTTAGTTTCAATCAAGACCATTAAACATTCAACTTAAATAACAATGAGAATATTACAAATAAGACAACCAAAGTGGTGTACCATGAATTTTTTATTGAATTTCACTTTGTCATTAGACTTATGTTGTATGTGTATTCAACTTTTTTATGCACGTTTAATTATAGTTTTCAATCAAAACCATTAAACATTCAACTTAAACAATAATGAGAATATTACAAATAAGACAACCAAAATGGTATAAGGAATTTTTTAGTAAAATCTGAATTATCCGTTGTGTTTTTTTACCTATCATATGGGTTTTTAAGTTTATTTAATTTATATTTTAAAATTATTATTTTACTTAAAACCAAACAAATTCAAAGTATTTTCTTTTATAAAACCAGTGTACACATGGGCTCTAACCTAGTTTATATGTATAATAAACTCGTTTAGAATAAACCCAATACATAAAATTGAGCTTAAAGCATTCACCGTGAACCCTTTATTTTTGTGTGTGATATTGTTCATCTTTATAATTTTTTAATATTTTTATTTTATTTTTATTTTATTTTGAGTTGATTCGATTTTTTTACAGATAAACAAGTAAAAAGTTTGGTTAATGTGGGGCTTTTTAGGGGGTGGGCAACTTGGGGTTGCTACCCTCCCCCGTCTTCTTGTAACAGGTCTTTTCCTTTGCTTCATGTGTTTGTTTTTTACCCCTAACTCCCCTCGAGTTGGTGGTTTATTGTGTGTTTTCTTTTACTGTTTACGTTGGACTATGCGCATGGCCCCCGCGCGTAAGGGTAGAAACGTCAAGTCTTTGGGCTAGCGTCGGCCTGCGATAGTGGGTTAAGGGCTTGACCGCTTAAGCATTTCCACGAATGCAAGGATGGTAAGCCGGGGTCTAGTGGGTTTTTTCGCCTTCTTGAACACATGCAAAGCACCCACATTAAGACTGGAAACCGAAAGACTTATGTGAAGGAGGCTATTGCTAAGGATTTTGACCTTTTCCTAGATGTGGTGGATGTCCTAAGGGCAGGAGGCAAATGGTTATGTGGGGAGTCCATGGTTATGCATGCCCTTAGTAGGGGGTGCAAGCATGGTGATGAGATAGTGTCTTTCGCTTCAATCACGGGGGATGTGGACGATTTCATTGTTGGGATTAGGAAGCCATGTCAGGTGGTGGCCGACACTTTTACACTCTCCCCAGAAGGGGTAGTAACCGATGTTGCCCTTCTCGAGCGTGTTTTTCCCTTCGTATTCAAATCGTTAAATGCATCCCCCTAGTTGTCGAACGGCGTTCGCTTAGGTCTTAACGAGTACCCTAAGTAAGGTGTGGCGTCTCCAGGCTCGGTTGACAACTGGGTGCAGTTGCTTTTGTTGCCAGCTTGTACTCTGAGGGTCGTCAGACCTTCTTCCAGGCAAGAGCGGAGATCGGGAAATAGAAAATCCCTGCAGTGTAATAGCATCTTGCAGGCGCTTACGTTGTGGAAAGATGGGTCTGGTTTCGCAGATTTGGTCTCTTCTCTCTTGAATAGTAGGGGGACGTTGGTGTTCCTCGGAAGGATTCCAGAAGGGGCGAAGACAATAAAAAGGACCCCAATATCAAGCAATGCATGTGGAAGATCAGGGATGGGCACTTTACGGCGGCGGTCAAAGTTTTATGTTCCAGTGGGGTAGCTCCCTTTGGAGAATCGACCATGAAAGCTCTTAGATAAACACCCTGTGTTGCCACCCCCATCACTGCCTTCTAACCCTGTTTCCCAACCCACTATTATCGCAATAGGGGATTGCGTGCTTAAATGTATTCGATCCTTCCCTAAAGGGACATCTTGTGGCAGAGATGGTAAGTTCCTCGGGTCTGCTCACAGCTATTACTGGGGTCGTCAACCTATGGCTTGAGGGACTTTGCCCTAAGGTTTTGGCCGAGTTTGTGGCCTCAGCCCCCCTCACCCCCTTATTGAAACCTGATAATGGTATCAGGCCCATTGCTGTGGGGGGCATATGGCGTAGGTTGGTCTCTAAGGTGGCAATGAAGAAGGTTAGGAAGGACATGGCCCAATATTTGGGGGATTTTCAATTCGGGGTTAGTACACCAAATGGGGCAGAGGCGGTACTTCATAGTGCGAAGGTTCCTAAACTCTTTTCATGAAGATGGGTCTCTGGCCTTGCTTACGGTGGACTTCTCTAATGCTTTCAACATGGTTGACCGCTCGGCGTTCCTCCAACAGGTCCACTAACGTTGCCCATCTATCTATCGGTGGGTCCAGTTCTTGTACGCCCAACCCGCTAGGTTGTATGTTGGCAGCGACTGTATTGGGGCCACCACTGGAGTGTAACAAGGAGACCCCTTGGGGCCCCTTCTCTTTGACCTAGCCTTACACCCCCTTATCCTCCGTGTTCAGGAACACTGTAACCTCCCTTTTCATGCTTTGTATTTGGATGATGGGACGATTATAGGTAATGCAGTTGCTAAAGCCTTGGAAATCATCAAAACAGAAGGACCATCCATAGGGCTCCATCTCAATATTAAGAAAACGGAAGTTTACTAGCCATTGTGCGACGGTCTCAAGGTTCAGGACGACCTTTTCCCGAGAGGGATAGGTAGACCTGAGGGGGGGTTAAGCTCCTTGGGGGGGGCGGTTAGTTGAGATTCTGGTTTTATCGGGGATTTAGCAGGGCGTCGGGCATCGACAGCGGTTGATCTTATGAAACTCTTGCCCTGCCTCCAGGACCCTGAGTGCGAGCTTCTTCTTTTAAGGTCATGCATGGGGTAGCTAAGGTACTGTTTAATTTGCGAACCTGCCAACCCCACTTGATAACAAATGCGGTATCCTGTTTTGACGATGGCCTCCGAGAGGCCATCGAAGACATTGTTGTTTGCGGAGGGTCCTACTTCGGGGACCTCCATTGGCGTTTGGCATCTTTGCCTATGCGCCTGGGTGGTTTGGGCCTCCTCTCAGCCAATGATGTTGGAGTTTATGCTTTTGTGGCGTCTAGAGCTCAGTCGTGTGTATTGCAAGACCATATCCTTCGGAACAGTGGGGTCGCTGAGCTTGACGTAGACTACCAGCAGGCCCTTGAGCACTTACGTATCTCCCTTCCAGACTTTGATATTGGCGGTTTCTCTAAAATGGACACCGCCCCTTCAAAGCCACAAAAAACTTTGGCGAATGCCCTATTTGGCCAAATCGCTCAAAGTCTGGGAGAAGCCTTGATTTGTCTCCCCGCCAGAAGGCGGTGATTGAGTGCTTGAAAGGCCCCATGCACAGGACTTTTTGACTGTTATCCCGATCGAGGGGCTGGGGCAATGCATGTCGGCGGTGGAGTACAGGGCTATCCTCAAATACCGGCTGATGATCCCTATGTATACTGAAGACGAAACCTGCCCAATATGTCGTAAAACGTGCATGGATAAATTCGGGGAGCATGCTATTCATTAGGAGCTTCCTGGTTTCAAATATCGACATGACTGGGTGAGAGATGTTTTGGGGGACATCTTGAGGAGAGCGGGGATTTCTGCCAAAAATGAGGCCCCTGTGAATTTCCTTACAGATCCTATGGAAGGGAGATCTACGTTGAGACCAGCAGATCTGTTCGTCTTTGGCTGGGCGGGAGGGAAACATGCTTGTGTGGATCTCACAGGAGTCTCCCCCTTAGCTGGTTTAAGGGAACGTGGGTTTGTAGCAGGACAAGCTATAAGGAAAGCGGAATCAAAAAAAGGTGGATAAACATGCTAAAGCCTATGCTGATAATCAACATGCCTTTGTCCCTTTCGCCTTCGACACCTTTGGCTCCCTAACTCCAGAAGCTATCCGTTTGTTGACTAGGGTCCAAAAGGTTGTCCACAACAGTAGCTCTTCAGACGGGGGGGGGGGGGGGGGGGGGGTTTGTCTTTAATAGGCTAGGGCTGCTATTCAAAAAAGGGATAACGACGCAGCTTGTTGATCGCTTACCTGCAATTTTGATATAACTCGGTCAGTTTTTATATTAATATAAAATCATTGTTAAAAAAATCAGAAAAGGAAAAACCTAGGTCGGTTTGAGGGCTGATTTCGTTCTATTTTGGGGGCCATCGTCGATCACCTCAACGGCATATATTCAACTCCAACACGACGCTTTGCTCCGGCCACCGTCGGTTGATATCATCTGCATCGTCAATTATCTCATCTGTAATCGCCTTACCGTATACTTCTGGTAATATCAAGGTATGTATGTGCTGCTTTTGTAATTTGTCAACATACGCCTTCTGATCATCTATGTATGTGTATAAATACGTATGAGAGGATTGATTTTGAGATTTTTGTATGCGGCAATGGGCTCAATCGTTGTTTTCCTCTTTCAATTGCTTCAATTTGGAATCTAGGGTTTTTTTTTGTCTTACTGTTTGTATGAAAAATCTGATTGATTTGGTGGAGACATTGTAAATACCCAATTCATTTGTTACATACTGTATATTTTATACGAGACGAGTGAAGAAAGAGTTATGATAGAAAGATTAAGAATTGAAATGCTTGTTTGGTTCATGTCAGTGAAGTAGAACCCAAAGATTGATGATCCTAGTTGGGGTGTTTGTTATTCGGGTAGAAACCAATTAAACCGAGTATTGAACCAACAGCGAAAAATAACCAATTTGGTTGTTGGTTCGGTTTGTAACTGAAACAGATTAAGCAATTCGGTTTTGTGGTTCTGCAAAATCTCAATTCGGTTGACCCGAATAACCATTCTATAGTTTTAGTTTATTTTTAGCCCAAATACATCATCATTCATCAGCCATTCTCTTTGTTTTATAACTTCTGTTTATCTGAGCCTAATGTTGCCCCTAAAGGCCTTAAATCAGTTTGACTTCGTTCACTCCATTAGTCTTTCACATAAGATACCATCCCTAGATCTGATTTGAATTCGTTCAACCTAAAAGTCTAAAACCAATCTGTTCAATCTTTGATCTTCAGTTTTTCAACGATATTTGTAAGATCTTCAGTTCTTCACCAATTTTGTTTAGGATCACTTCAGTCTCTAAGAATCATCTATTGACTACGTTGAGTAAAGTATTTGTAAGATTCGTTCGTTTGTATTTTTTTAAATCTGTTTGGAGTTGATTTTTGTTTGCCGCAACAAATAACAAGATCACAGTTTAGGGATATTTCTTATAATGAAATCTTTTTTTTAAATAATTATTCTTTTGCCTGGTTGTAACTTATTTGAGGGAGTTGAATGTTTTGCTTCTGAAACTCTTTTCTCACTTTAGCATTAGTTAGTGCATATACATTGCTCAAAAGAAACATGAAAAAAGATCAAGATTGCAATTGACCATAACAATTTCAATATGGTTTTATTCGGTTAAAAACCGGAAACCACACCAAATAATCCGAGACCTGAATTGATGAAAACCCCTAGATCCTAGATATAACTTTTAAGTATCATATATGTGCCTTGCCTAGTGTTGCCCTAAGAAACTGGTGTGCATAAAGTATTTGCTTGTTGAAACATAGGCATGTAAATGAACCAACGAACTAACATGAACAAGAACTTCTGTTCGTTTATGTTTGTATGCGGTCGTTTAGAATATAGACAAAAGAACATAAACGAACGTGAACACATTTATTTTCTTAATTAAGGAACACTAATAAGAACTTTTGTGACCAGCATATTCAAATCAAAATAAGTTCTAATGCTACGAATAATTCAATATATACGTCAGTTTGTAAAATTCCTATCAGATTCTATGATTCACAGTATTGTGAATGTGGCTTTTAATAAAAGAAGTCTTTCTTTGTTTGTTTACAGTGCAAAATTTGAGCTTTTTTGTTTTCTATCATGTTGCAGGTCTGTTACCAAGGAACCATGGATGAAGACCAAGAAATGGAGAGATTTGGGATGGAGAACGATTATGAAGACGGTAAATGGATCGGTGGGGAATTTTATTACGGAAAACGCAAAGAAAAACGCCACCAAACCAAAGATGATGTGCTCTACGGTATCTTTGCTGACAGTGATAGCGACTCAGAAGGTGGGTCCCGCAAGAATAAACGAAGAAAAGACTTTTCCAAAAAACAAGATCTAACCAAGCCAATGAATTTCGTATCTAAAGGCATTGTGAAGCCAACTGAAGAAATCAATCAGAACTTGAAAGAAAAGAATGAGAAAGATGATCAAGTCGATGAAGACGACGGGAGCATGCCTGGTTTAGGTTTCGGTCCCTTCGGTTTCAGCCCATTCTGGTCTCGGCCTTGGTTTCGGGTCAAAGAATGTCAACAGTGCTAAAGACGAAGTCAATGATACCAGTGATGACTTTCTTCCTACTGCATTTGGTAAACAGTTCAAGGAGCGTGTACTTCAAAGGCGCGAGGAAATGGAGAGAAAACCAAATTAACAAGAATTCATCTCGAGCTCGGTCGGAAAAGAGAGACTCAAAAACCGATGGAAATATAGGCGGTTTCGAGAATCACACGAAAGGGATCGGGGCAAAATTACTTGAAAAAATGGGGTACAAAGGAGGTGGGCTTGGGAAAAACGCGCAAGGTATCGTTGCTCCGATTGAAGCAAAATTGCGTCCGAAAAACATGGGAATGGGGTATAACGAATACAAAGAAGCGGTTAACTTGCCTATATTACAAGAATCGGTAGATCAGAATAAGGGTTTACCTCGGCCTGTTTCTGAAAGTCAACTGAAAGAGAAGATGTGGTTAAAGCAAGGTCGGTTAAAGAAGAAGAAGAAAGATTACGTAACTGCAGAGGAATTGCTGGTTAAGAAACAAGAACAGGGGTTGGATGTGGTGCAGAAAGTGTTCGATATGCGGGGCCCACAAGTTCGAGTATTGACGAATTTGGAGAATTTGAATGCTGAAGAGATATCACGGGAGAAAGACGTTCCAATGCCCGAACTTCAACATAATGTGAGATTAATTCTTGATTTGGCTGAGTTGGATATTCAAAAAATCGATCGGGATTTGAGAAACGAACGGGAGACAGTTGTAACTTTGCAAAAGGAAAAAGAACAGTTAAAAACCGATGCTAGCCGACAGAAGAAACAACTCGATAGTATGGAAGAGATCGTTAATGTGGTGGAACGTTTAGGTAACGAGAGTCAAACAGGTACGTTGACTTTAGACTCCCTTGCTAAATCGTTTGGGAATTTACAAAAACGGTTTCCAGATGAGTACAAACTCGGTAGTTTATCTACAATTGCATGCTCTTTTGCTTTGCCTTTGTTCTTTAGAGAATTTCAAGGGTGGGACCCACTACTACACCCGGAAAGCCATTTAAATGTTGTGTCAGTTTGGAAAGATCTGTTACAAGGAGATGAGATATTCGACTCACCATACACTCAGCTTTTTATGGAAGTCGTTTTTCCAGCTTTAAGAATATCGAGCACAAACACGTGGCAAGCACGGGACCCAGAACCGTTGCTAAAGTTTCTTGATTCTTGGGAAAAATTAATGCCACATCAGGCTCTTCAAACAGTACTTGATAACATCGTTATGCCGAAACTATTGGCTGCTGTCAACTCATGGGACCCGCTTCATGAACATATTGCCATACATAAATGGGTTCATCCTTGGCTACCTTTATTAGGGCAAAAACTCGAAACCTTTTATCCCACTATAAGAAACCGATTAGAAAGTGTTCTTCATGTTTGGCACCCAAGCGATGTGTCAGCTTACACGATTTTATCACCTTGGAAGCCGGTGTTTGATCCGGTAAGCTGGGAGCAAATAATGGTTCGGTTTATTATTCCGAAACTATTGGTGGTTATGCACGAATTTCAAGTCAACCCAGCTGAGCAAAAGCTTGAGCCGTTTTATTGGGTTTTGAACTGGGCCGGTGTCATTCCGGTTCATCATATGCTTCATATAATGGATGTGTTTTTCAACAAATGGCAAGAGGTTTTATACCAATGGTTATGCTCAAAACCTGATTTTCAAGAGGTTTATAATTGGTTTTTGGGTTGGAGGAATCTTATCCCGGCTGAGCTGGCATCCAATGAACATATACGGGCCCGGTTGCACGCGGGTCTAGACATGATGAACCAGGCGGCTGAAGGGTTGGATGTGGTTCAACCGGGTCTGAGAGAAAACATTAGCTACTTGAAGGCGCGTGAACAGAGACAGTTTCAGGCTACTGCTGCACAGGCTGCAAGGGTTGATGACGTGGGCGTTGATTTGAGTTTGAAAGAAGTTATTGAAGTTCATGCACAAGAGAATAATCTGTTGTTTAAGCCGAAACCTGGGAGAATGCAAGACGGACATCAAGTATATGGGTTCGGGAATATTAGCATAATCATAGATTCTCTTAATCAGAAGGTGTATGCTCAAACTGAAGATAGATGGTCTCTTGTATCGCTCGAGCAGCTAGTGAAGCTGGAGAAGAGTTATGTGATGAGAAGACGCTGAATTTTGCAGATTTAGAGAAGCAATCATGAAATGAGAAATGACATTCGTCTGTCTTGTTACTTTGGTAGTCTACTTGTTATGGAATTTATGCTGTCCCTTTGAAATTTTTGTTTAATTAGTCTTTTAACTTTTTTACCATCAAAGTTTAGGTAAACTATTTATACTGAACTTGGTTTAAAAAAGCGCGTATGAGGTATCACAACGCTTCGGAAAAAAAGTAAATATTTTTATGTGGAAAGCAGAAATAAAAAGGATTTCTACTCTTGTAGCATTGAATAGAGGAAACATAAATGTGGGATCGGTGGATTCGGTGGCTTGTCGGTTGTGTGGTGATTATGACGAGTCAAGCGATCACCTCCTTACTTCTTATTGCTTCGCATCGATGGTTTGGCATTGCGTGAGTCCTTGGTGACTTGGTGTGGGGTTCCTTCTATTTTTGCCTTCTCGGTTCATGATTTGCTTTTATGGCATAGTCATGTCAACTTGGGTCGCCGAAAGAATATTCTTCCAAGGGGTTATTCCACGGCTTGTTGATGGATATGAAAAGCGAGGGATGATTAAATATTCTCTATAAGTTGGCTTTAATATCTAAAACGACAGAAGACATAAAATCGCTTGGTTCCCTTTGGATTAAAAATAGATCTCCTTTTTAAGTCTTTTATCATGGAAAGGTTGGTGTAATTTTGTCTTATAATATGCGTTTGGTTGGTTCTCGGTTTGAAAAAATTGATATTTGCTCAACAAAAAAACGATGAAATCGTCTGAAACATAAATGCGACGATGATGATCATATTGTTTCTGGTACGCATACATACACATACTATCTAATCACATTAAACTGTACATCATTGTGCAAGTGTTTCTGATGGTTGCCCACCAACTGTTCGATGTAATGTCTGAATGATTGTAACAATTGTTTTTGTAATCTTAATTAGCTGAGGATTTAAGAAGCATAAGCAACATTATAACTGATTAGTTTGAACAAACCCAGCTTTAATCTATGTATACATTGAGAAATCTAGGAGATCTAAACAAGAAAATTTAAATTTCAAAACTCACAGTCTCGTGAATGGAGAGTCTGCTTCCGATGAACAAGTCGACGAAAATCTAGATAATGGTTTTGTTCGGTCAAAGCAAGTGCAATTTGTATCATGAATGGCTTGCTTTCTAGAAAAATCAAGTTTGGTACAGAACACACAGTACCTTCCTTTTGACTGATCAAATTCTGATTCCAATTCGCTTTCATCCAAGTTTTCATCACCATCTAGCGTCTCCTTTTCATCAACTTCTTCGTCTTCTACGAATAAACCATAGGGCGCATAACGGATATTCAGAGCCAAACAGATCAGCTTTACAAGTTCATTAGTGTACTCATCCCAAAAGTGTCTCAATGTTTTAGACATCATAAGAGTCCCTAAAACAATGGCTGCACCTGCCCCGTATCCCACCCCAATGAGTATGAACTGCCAATCATATCTAGTCTTTAATTCCTGAACTTCAGGTGCATCTTTTGTTTCAGGATTGTTTGAACTAGAGCATTTATGCTCAATGGAAACCCACACAATCCCGTGTTTCCTAAATAGGAATCATTCTCAAAAGTCTGAAATTGCTTGCCTGTTGGGATTCTTCCTCTCAATTGATTGTATGACAAATTAAAGTTAGAAAGGAAGTTGAGGTTTGTGAGCGCATATGGGATCTCTCCGGATAAATTGTTCCGTGACATATCTAGTGATTCTGACTGTCTCAAATTTCCCATAGACATTGGGATGGAGCCTGTGAACTCATTGTGTGATACATTGAGAACATACAATGCTTTGAGTTGACCAATTGTACTTGGTATATCCCCTGAAAATTGATTACTTGAGATGTCAATCGATGTGAACAGTGTCAAAATTTTCGTTAACTCCATCTCGAGTCCTTTGACGGTGACTGTAACTGTATCTTGATAGTAGATACCACTAAGCCCTAACACCTTGAACCTAAGGTGCTTCTTACCTGGTGGATCTCCATTCTCATCGGTCATCTAGCACCCCATTGCAAGAAAAAGTCTTTTGGGATGACCCCACTTAAATTATTGCAAGCTATATCAAGAATCTGAAGCTTTGACCGATTATTATGTTGGTCTTGACTACAACGTACAGATCCATGGAGGCTGTTGGATCTCAGAACAAGGACACGCAAGTTGGTATTGTTACCCAAAGAACATGGATATGTGTCGTTTATGTTGTTCTTCCCGAGGTTTAACACATCTAGCATCGTGCAGTTGACTAAAGATTCTGGAATCTTCCCTTCTATACCATTTCCATGCAGATCTAGAGTGTTCAACTGACAGTTTCTAGGAAATGTACCCTCGATTTGACCACTAAGACTGTTATTTCCCAGGTTTAGTACACCAAGACGGATGCTACCTGATTCAATCAAACATTTTGGTATGCTTCCGTTTAAGCAATTGTTTGACAAATCCAAAACCTTGAGGTAGGAAGCATTGCATATGGTTTCTGGGATCACCCCAGTGAGTAAACTGTTAGAAACTGAGAAGAAGTATGCACGGCTGAGGTTTCTTCCAATGCTTTCTGGGAGTGAGGAATTGAAAAGATTGTTTGAATAGTCAATGATTGTGGCAGTTTGTGGCGGAATCGGAATCGCCCCACTCAGATGATTGGAATGCAAGTCGAGTACATTAAGATTGGGAAAGTTATAGGGCTCTTGGAGACCGATTAAACGGTTATATGAAAGGTTCAAATAAGAAAGACTTCTATTCCAACTTTCCATACCCAAGGTGGTATTTTTCCATCAATTTTGTTGTTTGAAAGATCAAGATATTGCAATCTTGTTTGGTTTCTAAGATTAGGGAACTTACCAAGTTTGCAAGATGCCAACTTTAAAGATGAAAACTTTGGGAGGTTAGAAACAAGACTGATATTATCACTTGTTATAATATACAAATTATTGAATGAAAGATCAAGGGTCGTTAGGTTGCTCATACGATTTTGAAACTCTTTGGTTTTGATGGTCCCATTCAGTTTATTTGATGATAATAAAAGAACACTAAGCTTTTCAAGTTCAAAGAACGATCTTGGAATTTCTCCTTCAAGTTTGTTACTACTCAAATCGATTGTATCCAATGAAGACCGCGATGGATTAGTAAAATTCGCAAGTAAACCATCGAAATTATTGTTCAGAAAGCCGTATTTGTTGCATTTTTTGCAGGGAGAACAAAGATGAAGGTATGCTTCCATTAAATTTATTAAATCCTAAATCAACCAGAACAAGATTTTGAAGATCTTGAAAGTGAGCAGAAGGAATGATACCTGATAAACGGTTCCATGACAAATCAACATGGGTAAGATTCTTGCACATCTGAAACGATGGAATCTGCCCAATAAAGTTGTTTGAAGACAAATCCAGGTACACCAGTTGGGTGAGTTTTCCCATGGATTCAGGTATCTTTCCACTAAACTTGTTCCCCATAAGATCGATTGTTGATAAATTCTTTAGATTTCCAATAGAGTCTGGTATCTCCCCCGAAAAGCTTGTGTGGCTGAGCACTAAACTCCGAAGTGACCAGTTCATAGGAAAATCTGGCAAAAAGCCATTAAGATTCTTGTTAGCTGATAAATCAAGAATCTGTAAACTCTGCAACTGGAGAACCGTTTCAGGAAATGTCCCATTCAAGTTACAAGAACCAAGTTTCATAACTGTCAAATTCTTGAAATTTGCAAAGAAATTTGGAACTGTAGCACTTAAATTGTTGAGAGCTAGAATTATTGTAGAAAGTGATTGTAAATTCTCAAGGGAATTGTCTAAAGGACCTGAAAGTTGACAGTTTGACAAGCTTAAAACTTCCAAATCAAGTAAAGATGAAGATAAAGTCTGGCACCAATCAGATTTTTGTGATGATATATTCACATTATCTAGATAAAGACATCTTAACTTGGTGAGGTTTTGAACAAGTGTGCCTAGATTCGGGTTTTCAAGTTTGAGTGAACGAATTCCATATGAGAAAAACGAAGAAAGATCAAGAACTTTTAGACTTCTGAGCTGTGATAATTCTCCAGGAATCTGACCCGAAAAACCTGAATTCGATAGGTTTAAATAAGATAAACTTGCTAAACTGCCAAATCTTGAAGGAATCTGTATGAAATTGAATTTATTCGCAGCAAGATTCACTCTTTCAAGATTCTTCAAACTGAAGAGAACACTGGAATCATCAATTCCAGCCGATATTGTTTCATTGCTTAAATCAAGACCAATGATCTGACCGTTTGTGCTGCAGCTAACACCGTCCCAATCGCAACAATCTTCTTCTATATCATTTGGTTTCCAAGAAACCAATTTTGTAGAAAACTTAGAATCAAACCGGAGAGTGTTCTTCAACTGAATCAAGATCGAGCGCGGGTCGTTTTGACATTGACCAGAAACCGGTAACAAGACAAGGCAAAAGGGAATGAAGAAAATGTGAAAACAGAGATGGGTGTTCATTGGAATCTAGTAATTATTTCAGACACCCATGTAATGATTATAAACTCCAGAAGGAAGAAATGAATCCAAAACCCATTAACTGGAATAGCTTTCTGGGTTTGAACTACACAAGTGTTTTTGGCTTTTTGTAGTGAATAATAAGGACCAGACAGAGAAATAGAGAGATGAAACAAAGGTTACGAGGTTAGTTTGGCGTAGACTTGTTTTGTTTTGTTTAGTTTACCAGGTCTTTGCATTGACTAAAATATTTTCTTTCTTACAGATATTTTTCTTTATATCATCATAAATGCGAAAATTCAATGTATTACTATTTATTTATTACATATATATTTTCCAAAAAAAAAAAACTATCATAAATGCGAAAATTCATTGTCAAATAATTACTTTACTTATTATATCTATAAAGATCTTCACCAACTTCCTATTTAAATACATGTATTTCAAACAATTTAGTAGTGTTTAATAAAGGAGTTTTCATGTTAAATTAAAATTAATATGATAGTGTTTCATGGTAATAAAAGAGTTTCCACGACATATTCGTTATTACGAATCATTATATTGTTCATTATAATATACACACGCTTGTATTTTTAAACATTTTAATAGTTAAAACTTTGAGAATTTGTCCATTTTTCAGGTGTAGAGAAGTGTGGAGTATTATTTTATTATATGCTTTGAAGCGTAAACTAGAGTGTTATTGATTTATATTATTATTATTATTATTATTATTATTATTATTATTATTATTATTATATTATTATTTTATTATTATTATTATTATTATTATTATTATTATTATTATTATTATTATTATTATTATTACTACATGCACCTATCTTGACTTTATGGATATGTGTGATGTGTGAGTTGGTGGCTTTTGTAAACAAGAACGTTGGCAACCGACTGGAGGCTGTTATCACGTTCGGGAAAAGTATCCGTTTTTGGTTTTACTGAATATTCTATATATGTTATTATTCTAATTTCAATAGTGTATATATTAATTAATTTTGAATTCTGAAAATAAATCCAAAGGTTAAAAGGGCCTTTAAAATAATAAAAAAGATAAACAATACCTATAACTTTATAGAACATGACATTTGATATTCGAAATCAAATGAGGACAATTGATAACAAACAAATAAGGTATAAAAAATATGTGTGGTTTTATTAAGTATCAGTTTTAAGGCATCAAGTTTATAAATATTTTTGTAGTTTATAATTTTTAGGTATCAATCTTTTTGTTATAAGCTTGATTTCAACTTAATCGAGTTATCAAATTCGATTAGGGGCATCCTAGAATTCCAAAGGCAAATGCCAATATCGACTTTTTAAGAGAAAGTGTTACAAGCTATATTTCTGATAATATATTGGTGTATATGGTGAGCTTGGGACGGACATAATATTTAACAGCAAAACATCTATATCCAAGATTGCTAAAGACTTCAAAACGAACGGGTTCTTATGGGTGAAGAATATGGTGAAACTTTCAACCTTAGATTGCCAAGATTGGTGTAGGTCATTTTTGTAGCATTCCGCTTTCTTAGTTTCTTGAGTGAGATGTATGTTTATGTGCATGTTTCGAGTTTCTTGGTGTAAACTATTTTATTTTCTAAATAAATCATCAATCTCCAGCATTAGAAAATACATAAGTTCTTCTAAAAATAGAAGAAATTAGAATTGATTCCGTTGTGTTACAGTGCCCAGACCAAAACCAGAGAAAGCATAAAAAAAACCATGAATTTAACTGACTCGTGTGACGCAAAACATATACGAATTCAAACTTATACACATACATATGAAGAGGGTTAAAGATATATACTATAGACTTGTTTGAAAGTTGGTTGGGGAGGGGGGGAGGAGTGTAAACTTTGAAACTTGAGAAGAAGGGAAAACCTTTCACCACCAAACAAAGTTTATTGGCAAAAAACAAAAGTGACAAAAGATAAGTGGTGTGGCGCTATTCTGCTGCATTGCACGGCCGAAACAAAAGTGAAAAAACGTAAGATAATTACAAATTTTTAGCAACAAGTGAGACACGCGATGTAAAATGTAAATAGATACAAACTTATAATATCAAACACATGTTATAAAATCGAGGAGGCCAAAGTAGAAAGTGGAGAAGAAAAGGTAATAACTTTAAAAACGCTTGTGATTCATTTTGTTAATTATATTTTTTACAATATTTAATATTGTGTGTAGGTTCTTTCCTAAACTTTTACCTAAATATAAATCAAAATATACACTAATAGTTCACAATTACACTTTTAAAAGTGGTTAATCTATTTGCATTAAAATATTAACCCCTTGTAGTTAATTTTGTTTTTTACAATTAACTACTACAAAAAGCCATTTGCGACTGCCATTATGGTCGCAAAACAGTCGCAAATGTCCATTTGTGACTGCTTTCCGACCGGTTTTGGTGGTTGGTATACTTTGGTCGGTAAAAAATTGGTCGCTACAATTGCGACTGTTTTGAGACTGAAAAAATCTCAGTTGCTAAATTCACCACAAATTTTGTTTTGGTTGCTGAAATTGCGACTTCTTTCGTTTTGGTTGGTAAGTTTGCGACCGATTTGTTTAGGTCGCTAAATTTGCGACCGATTGGAGCCTGGTCGCTATTTTTGCGACCGCTTCTGTTTTGGTCGCTAAGTTTGCGACTAATTTTGGTTTAGTCGCAAATCCGGTCACTAAATTGCCGACCATTTTTGTTGGTCGTAAATTTCGGTCACTTTTTCCCATTTGTGTAGTAGTGTATATATTTTTGTTTAAAGTGTAATTTTGTGTTCCTTATTTAACATTTAATAAATATTTTATATAAGATCAAGATGGTATACCTTTTGTCATGAAATACTAACAATTTAATGTATAAAATATTAACAATTTAATGTATCATAGAGTGTTTTTGAAATAAATGGACTCTTAAAAAGAATTATTAAAGGATGAGATGATGAAATATATGATATTTTTGGTAATTGGATAATATTTTATCGGTGTAACCAGAAAATAAATAGAAAATAAAAAATAATGTAATTAGAAACATCTATCTTACATGGAACCATGAATGGTGAAATATATTCAAATTACAATTCTATCACGTGTCTAACTCCATCTCAAACATTAAATATCAAGGGATTAAATTTCAACTCCATCTCAATTCCAAAGTTATAAGCAAATAAATTTATATTTTAAATAACAATAGAAACAATAGGATGCAAATAATGGTGTTAGTTAACAACAGGAGCTTCGTGAAATAATTCCTCGTGGGGTATTAAATATTTAAAACCGTGTCTTCGTGTTCAAAGTTTAAATATTTTTCATTCATTCAAATATAATTCATAATATATATATTACCATAAATCATATATATTGATTACCATTCATTTAGCATTTTTTGTCAGTGGGGCAAAAGATAGACCAGTCAAAATTAACATGTCAAATGCACCAACATGATAAATATGCTAAAGTTAATTGTAACCTAAAACAATAAAACTAATGTAATCAAAACAAATATATCAAACAACCTATATTGGAACACCAAGAAAGACTTCATTAGCTAAACCTCTAAGGTCACCAAGGCAGGAACAAAAATTCAAAAACCTAACATATAAGGTTCAACCGGCCCAATTTTGAACCGTTAGTCAACGCTCCCATTTCACCACTTGTCGTTCGATGGCTTGAAAAGTTAATCACTCTATTTTTGAACCTTATATGTTAGGTTTCTTGAATTTTTTTTCCAACTCATGGTATATTATTGCAGGTTGCTAGCTAGGGGTGTTCTTCAGGTTTTTTAATCGGGTTTCGGGTTTATCGATCGGGTTCTTCGGGTTTTTAAAGGTGGAAATATAACCCGATAATCGAACCATTCTAGATTCGAGTTTTATGGTTCTCGGGTTTATTGGGTCGGGTTGGGTCTTCGGATTAAGTATATTCTTTTTTTAACTAAATGCGAAAGGGCTGAATATATATTACAAGGCTGCATATTTAAGATCGATCATGAACATGTAGGGCTGATTTTTGCTAGACATTGTTATATACAACCTTTTCAATGTTCATACAAAACCATTTGTTTAGTGTGAAATTCAAAATAGAAACCATGTGAATCACAAAGTCAAAGTCAACAATCTTAGAATTAAACTTTTTACCCCATTTTTCCAATCTTATTGTTAAATGAAAATTGTAAAACTTTTTAACAATGTGATTCACAAACCCTTGGATAACACCATCGTTTACTGATACAACTAAGTTCACTTAAAAATATGATCTTCAATCTTCATTATGATCAATATAAAAACGCATATTTTTTGGTGTTCAAAACTTGATTAACCCCATTCGTTTACTGTAACAACTAACAAGTATATTACTCTATTAGTAATTTAGCATTCAAACACTCATTTATTCTCCCTAGACATGTTAATAAAAATAAGATAACAGGTTCATAAAAAATCACCTATATTTTAGTGGCGGATTTAGAATGTTTTGTATAAGAGCAAAAAATAATCAAACCAACCGGTCAAGATAGGTAAAATATGCCAAAAGATTACATATGCTACAATTAACTTTAAGCTTAAATGATAAGCTAATGCAATCAAAACATACAACACAACACATAGCTAAGCGTTTAGGGCCAGGTGACGATAATTCTTGACTCGAGCTTTTATAAGTTAAACAAGCTGAGTTCGAGCTTAATCGAGCCCGGACTTAGCTCGACTCGTTTACACCTCTCAATACATGTCATGATGATATAGGTTTGTTACATACCAAATAAGAGAACTCACCCATAAGACTAGTCTGGTGGGTCAGAGACTCATTTGGTATATAAATCACACCAGTTGCCCATACAACCGATGTGGGACAAGTCCCATACCTTGCAACAATGGACCCTCCTTAAGGGCCAATGTCCTCATTGGTCACGGCTGGCTCTTTCCAGGCCACCACTCCGAGCCTTGTTGGTCACGGCTGGTTCTCTCCAGGCCACAACTCTGAGTTCTGGCTTTGATACCAATGTTACATACCAAACAAGAGAACTCAACCCAAAAGACTAGTCTATTTACTAAATTTCCTAAATAATTATAAATAACATATTATATGAGTGATCCCAACCTGGTAGGCATACTGGCATACACATTTTTTATTTATGAGAATAGATGATAAGCAGCATTATCAATATTATGAAAGTTTATCAGGCTAACAGATTATAGATCAAAACATTAATAGTCTTTTCTATTTACTTTACATTCTAACTCTACATACAGATTGGAATATAGGTAACAATACTTATACTTGGAGAGAGGATGAATCCTGTGAAGAAGATGCATGTCTTGAGTCAAAGAAAGTGCCTTTTTACACCATCAAAGGCTGCTTGCTAGAGTCTATTCATTCCTGATGTTTCTTTCTCAGTGTTGTCCTCTTTATTGTACAAACCTAACACACAAAATGGATACCTTGGACCAAAGTTATCATCTTGAAAACTTTGTTTCATGTTTGTCTGTTTGTACCAGGATAATAACTCTTCCATATAGTATACAAGACCGAAATAACAGTTAATGATCCTGCCCCAACTGCCATCCCATAGAATATAGACAGCCAATCATGTCCATTCAGATTCTTGGGAATTTGTTACTGTTTTAGTTGAACTAGAGCAGTTTCTGTTCAATGGAAATCCACACAATCCATTGTTTCCTAGATAGGAATTATTCTCAAAAGTCTGAAATTGGCTGCCTGTAGGGATTCTTCCGCTTAATTGATTGTATGACAAATTTAAGGTGGAAAGAAATGTAGGGCTTGTGAGTGCATATGGGATCTCTCCGGTTAATTTGTTCCGCGACATATCTAATGATTCTAACTGCCTCAGTTTTCCTATAGATGGTGGGATAGAGCCAGTGAATTCATTATGCGATACATTGAGAATGTATAATGCTTTGAGTTTGGCCAATTGTGCTTGGTATTTCCCCTGAAAACTGATTATTTGAGATATCAATGGATGTGAAGAGTGTCAAGATTTTCACCAATTCCAACTCTCGTCCTTTGGCTGTGACTGCAACTGAATCTTGATAGTAGATACCGCCAAGTGATAACACGCTGAAGCTAAGGTGCTTCTTTCTTGATGGATCTCCATTTTCATCGGTCATCACAGCACTCCATTGCAAGAAACCCTCTTTCGGGATGACCCCACTTAACTTATTGAAAACTATGTCAAGAATATGAAGCTTTGACCAATAATTATGTTGGGGTTGACTACAACGCATGGGTCCATGGAGCTTGTTGGATCGCAGAACAAGGACACGCAAGTTGGTATTGTTACCCAAAAAACATGGATACATGTCGTTTATGTTGTTCTTCCCGAGGTTTAACACCTCCAGCATCTTGCAGTTGACTAGAGATTCTGGAATCTTCCCTTCTATACCATTTCCATTCAGATCTAGAGTGTTCAAACTACAGTTTCTAGGAAATGTACCCTCGATTTGACCACTTAGCCTATTATTTCTCAGGTTTAGCACACCAAAACTGCCACTTGATTCAATCAAACAAATTGGTATGCTACCATTTAACTGATTGTTTGACAAATCAAGTACCTTTAGGTAGGAAGCATTGCATATGGTTTTCGGTATCATCCCAGTGAGTAAACTGTTAGAAACCGAGAAGAAATATGCACGGCTGAGGTTTCTTCCAGTGCTTTCTGGGAGTGAGGAATTGAAAAGATTGTTTGAATAGTCAATGAATGTGGCAGATTGTGGCGGAATCGGAAACGCCCCACTCAGATGATTGGAATGCAAGTCGAGTACAGTAAGACTACTGGGAAAATTGTAGGGTTCTTGGAGACCGGTTAAATGGTTATGAGAAAGGTTCACGTAAGACAGACTTCCATTCCCAACTTCCCATATCCTGTTGGTATTTTTCCTTCAATTACGTTGTTTGAAAGATCAAGACGTCTCAGTCTTGTTTGGCTTCTTAGATTAGGGAAATTATGAAGGTTGCAAGAAGCCAACTTTAAAGATGAGAACATTGGGAGGGGAGAAACAAGACTGATATGATCACTCGTTATAATCAACAAATTATTGAATGAAAGATCAAGAGTCATCAGGTTGCTCAAACCATCTTGAAAATCTGTGATGATTATGGTCCCATTCAGTTTATTTGATGATAATAGAAGAACACTAAGCTTTCCAAGTTCAAAGAAAGATTTTGGAATTTCTCCTTCCAGTTTGTTATTACTCAATAAGTGTATCCAATGAAGATAACGACGGCTTAGTAAAATCAGTAAGTAAACCATCAAAATCATTATTGGAAAGCTCTATTTGTTGCACTTTATGCAAGGAGAACAAAGATGAAGGTATTCTTCCATTAAATTTATTATATCTTAAATCAACCGAAACAAGCTTTAGAAGATCTTGAAAGTGAGCAGGAGGAATCATACCCGACAAACTGTTCCGCGATAATTTAACATGGGCAAGGTTCTTGCACTTCTGAAATGATGGAATTTGCCCAGTAAAGTTGTTTGAAGACAAATCTAGAGACACCAATTGGGTGAGTTTTTCCATGGATTCAGGTATTTTTCCACTGAAATTGTTTCTCCTAAGATCAATGCTTGATAAATTCTTTAGATTTCCAATAGATACTGGTATCCCACCAAAAAAGTTTGTGTTGCTGAGCACTAAATTTTGAAGTGATCGGTTTGTAGGAAAATCCGGTAAAGAACCGTTAAGATTCATGTTAAACGATATATCAAGAATCTGTAAACTCTGCAACTGGAGGACCTTTTCAGGAAATGTTCCAATCAAGTTACAAGCACCTAGTTTCATAACTGTCAAATTTTTGAAATTTGCAAAGAACTCTGGAACTGGAGCACTTAAATTGTTGTGAGCAAGACGAATTATTGAAAGCGACTGTAGTTGCTCAAAGGATTCATCTAAAGGACCTGAAAGATCACAATCTGACAAGCTTAAAACTTCCAAATTAGGTAAAAATGAAGATAAACTCTGGCTACAATTAAATCTTTGTGATGATATATTGACATTATCTAGATAAAGACCGTTAACCTTGTGAGGTTTTGAACAAGCATGTCTAGATTTGGGTTTTCAAGTTTTAGTGAATGAATTCGGAATGAAAAAAATGAAGAAAGATCAAGAACTTGTAGACTGGTGAGCTGCGATAATTCTCCAGGAATCTGACCCGCAAAACCTGAATCTGATAGGTTTAAAGACAATAACTTTGTGAAACTGCCAAATCTTGAAGGAATCTGTATGAAATTGAAATTATTCCAAGCAAGATTTACCCTTTCAAGATTTTTTAAACTGAAAAGAACATGGGAATCGTTAATTCCAGCCGATGTTGTTTCGTAGCTTAAATCCAGACCAATAATCTGACCACTTGTGCTGCAACCGACATCTGACCAATTGCAACAATCTTCTATATCATTTGGGTTACAAGAAATCAGTTTTGTGGACAACTCAGAATTGAACTGCAGAGTGTTCTTCAACTGAATCAAAGATCGATTGTTGGTTGTCTTGACATTGGCCCGAAACCAACATTACATCATCCCCAAAAAGGATGAGACATAAGGGTATAAAGAAAATCTGAAAGCCGAGTTGGGTTCTCATTATGAACTGAATTTTTGACGCTTGTGAACCATAGAGCTTATGCTATTAAAACGTTAGGAACTGTAAAATGCAAAAATATTTTTTGTATTTAGTATTAAAACTAGTAAATCAACACTGGTTTTTGGCCAAGTAGTTTCACTAGGCCCGTGTACAATAAATGATTCAAAGTATTGACTTTGCCATTTACTTTGAAGTCTTGAAGTGGCCCTGGCCACTGGGTACCTACCTTAAAGCCTAGCTTAGCGTTTACGTTGATGTCACATTAATGTACGTGATTTTATAACAAAAACATTGTCATCTTTAATTTTTATATTACCATTTTACATATTCCTAGACTAATGCTTTAGTACATCCGTGATTTTGTTTGCATCTTATAGATTTTAGAAAAAGAAAACCATATTGCAATACCCGGGATGGACCCGGTTTTAAATCATAGAGTATGTACCTGCTAAATACTGGCAGGCAGGGCCAGGTACCGAACCGGGTGTGAAATACCAGCTTTTTTGTCAGGTTGAGTATAATAGCTGGTATTTTGTGCGCCTCTACTACTGAGAGTTGTTGTGAAACTTTGGGATTATGAAAGTGTGATAAGCCCAATATTGGTTAGGCCCAAACTGGCTAGCCCACAAAACCCATAGACTACTACACGACGTTGTTACATTTTGATTTCTTCACTTCAGTTGTGTGACAAATTTTGATTTCTGACAGGGGTAATGAACTATTCAATTCAAGCTTGTTAAATTACAGTGGAATATTGTTTATCTTTTGAGACCCACTTGTACAGAAAGTGCTGTTACTTTTCAAATGAATCATCTAAAGGACCTGAAAGATTACTAGCCGATATCGTTTCATTGCTTAAATTGTAACATTATGTGGCATTTGGGCTCCAATAAACCAGCTTTGTTAAAAACGAATAATCAAGCAAAAGAGTGTTCTTCAACTGGATCATGATCGATTGGTGGTTGTTTTGACGTTGGCCAGAAACCAACATAGCATCATCCCCATAAATGATCAGACGATAGGGTATTAAAAAATCTGAAAGCATAGTTGGGTTCTCATTATGAAGTAGAATTTTGGACACAAACTATGCTTGTGAACTGTAGAGCTTAGAAATTAAAACCTTAGCAACTATATAATGCAAAATGAAAGCACTTTTCTACCCACCTAGGTAGAAATTTAAGTTGCTATTTTCTTTGAATATATACTTTAAAAAAAGTATTTATCCAAACATTTTTATTAGAATAAAAGGTTTTATGTTTTGTATTAGTATACAACTATGTAAAGTAAGTCCATATTGGTGCTTTGCCAAGTAGTTTCACTAGGTCAGCAGTCAATGTGTGATAAAGGTTTCAAACTATGACTTTGACTGTTTACTTTTTTTTCCAACTCAACAAAATATCTTTTATTAAAAATGACCAAACGCCAGTAAGGGGCTAAGCTTTGGCAACCCCAAAATCACAACAGACCAACAGCAACAAAACAACTCAAGCCACCCACAAAAACAACTCAAAGCCACCCCACAAAAACAACCCAAGAAACAAACAGCCTAAAGTTAATCCATCAACCATGCAAGACGTTAAATTTCCTTCGGTCCTCCCAAGATAACCTGATGGCCCGAGTTCTGATTTTAACCCAAAGGTACACCATCACCTTACTACCTTTGATAATCTTCGTCACAGAAATAGGCTTTTGCTCAAAGACGTCTTCGTTGTGAGTCTTCCATAAGCACCAAAACATAGTGAGAACAACCGCCTTGAACGCCTTCCTCTTCTTTCTAGTGTTGAAAACGGTCTTATGTAATGTAACTCCAAAAGGTCTCTAATATCGAAAAAGGAATATTACACCAATCCGAAAACCACTTGCCACACCGTCTGAGTAAACTAGCGTGAAACATATACATGCTCCGTTGATTCTACACCATCCCCACGAGACTCCTTAAAGCCTGGTTTATCTTTTAGTGTGTATCTAAGTGTACCCACAATACATAACAATTTCAGGTCCGCCACCTTCGCTGTCACATCAGATTTTAAACCAACCTAACTTTCATTTTTCTCCAAAAGCAAAAAGTTCGAAACTCTCATATTAGCATACACATCATTATCTACTTTTACCTTTATTTAATCTATATTCAATTTCTTTCTTTTATAATAAATTATATTTTTTTATATTTCATATATATTAAAATTATATTAAGTAAAATAAAAGTAAGTTAAAATTGGATATTTAAAAAAACCATATAAAATTTAAAAAGAGCATACAACAATTAATAAAAACAATACATAACAGTTTTAGACTATTTCCTTAGCTGTCACATCATCAGTTATTTTTACTTTTATTTATCTATATTAAATTTCTTTTTTATAAACAAAATATATTTTTTTATATTACGTATATCTTAAATAAAATAAATTAAGAACTGGATAATAAAAAAAACACATACAATTAAAAAAATACAACAATTAATAAAAATAAAAACAAACCTTAAATGAGAAAGAAACATACAACAAATAATAAAAAGCCACACCTCAAATGATTTCTTTCATCTTCTTGGTTTGTTTGTGAATGCGAGAAGCTTTTTACTATCAGGGATCATTCCGAATAAATTGGTAGCTTTTATCGTTTATGCTTGTATAACACAATCAAATAATAAAACATAATATTTTCTTAGTTTTTATTCTATATTCAAAGTCTTGGATGGGTAGTATATTTCGAACATTTTTTTTATCTTAAAATAATAACCAAAATATTTTCTGTATGATTTTTCAAAGATATAAACAATAATGTTGATGAATAATTAATAAAAAAAATAGAAAAGAAAACAATGGCTATGGTTCACACTTCCATCTTCTCAACAAACTCCATCTATCTTCAACCTTCAGCAAACCCCATCACCAAAATCACCCTGGCCCCACCATCACCAAGGAGTCCGGAATTCCGGACACACCCAATTCGGACCACCCCCTCTAACTGCGTTTGATTCTTCGGTTCGTATTTCCGGAAGGTTCCATACCGTTGGAGGTGCTCTAACTAATTATCTAGTTGCTCAAACTATTTTAACTAAAGGAAAAAAAAAAAAAAAAAAGAGGTGATCGAAGACTACCAATTCTACTGGTTTATCTAATTTGCAACCAATTTGTGTGTATGATGACTACTCTATATTTACCCCACGAAATGTGTGATAGAAAGTATCGATTTGTTGCAAGTAGACAAGACGCCTAAAATAGTGGGATGGTTCTAAGTCGATCATGCCAAACTCTAGGTTGGGAGACGTAATAGTTTGGTGAAACAAAAATTCAACGAAACAGGTAAGATCATCCATCTTTATTACTTTAAAAGCGATCATTTTAAGGCCATGTACGTCTCTAGACAACAAGGAAGGGGTTTGATTAGATATATGGTGATTTGAATCGCTAGTGCCTTACATGATTTATGTGGGTGATACATGTGTATCCACAAAACCTAGTGGTTGTTACATATTTATTGTTTCATTAAAGGAACTATGACCAAAGTCTTGTTTGCATCTTAGTGTTGATTAGGTCATCCGTAGTCATAAAGCCCCTTTAGGGGCGTTATGCGACACGTGTCGCGCCACGTCATACAGGGACTTTATGGGGCGTTATATCACTAAAGCCCGAGTCATAAAGCCCCTTGCCCATCATTACATACATATGTATGTATATATATGGTGTGAGTGGAGGCTTTATATATATATGTATGTATGGATATGTGTGAGTGGGGAAGAAATTGGTAGCGGTGCTATGGAGGTCGCGCCCCAACCAAAAATCTCCCCCATAACGCCCCCCCGTAGTGGTGTTGGGGGCGCTATGGAGCGCCTTCAGCCTTCTCCCCCACTACAAAATACGCCCCACTACGGAAGACCTTAGGCCCAGTTTTAGAGAGAATGTGACCAATAACAATACTATATAAAGCATTGTTGGTTTGAAAACTAAGGTCCATTTTTAATCTTTCATTAAAATTAATACTAAGCTCCATCTTTGATCTTTCATAAAAAAAAATAAGCCATAATTACCTTTTATTGTAATACACCATTACCAAAAAAATATATAAAATCCATCATCCCATATCACTAAATTATCACATCATCTTAAACATTTAAACTCATAGTTTAATATCATCTTAAACACTTATACCCATAGTTTCTGATCCAAACTAAAGATTTAAAATCTTTCATCATCTTAAACAATTAAACCCATAGTTTCTTATCTAAAATCTTTCATCATCTTAAACAATTAAACCCATAGTTTCTTATCCAAACTAAAGATTTAAAACCTTTCATGGTTACATAAAAATCCAACTTGAGAATATGTAGATTAGAAGTGATGCTATATAAACTTTGCTTTTATTAGTTATATTTGATAAAACTGTTTTATTTCTATATAAAAGAAAAAGAATTATCAACAACTAACCCATTAGAACTTAGAAATTGTTTAATGTGAAAATCCCCCAATCAATGATTCAACTATATGGTTGCTTCTTAGTATATTCGTTGCCATATCTAAGTAATAATAAGTTTGTTTAACGTTTATTGTTGACATTTTCAAAAATAAAAAAATTAGGTAAGTATGAAACATGCACCCGGTTGCACCTAACCCATATATTACCGGCTATAACCGGTTCCCGGTAACCACAGGGAGTAGTTGGCTATGAGAGTTTGGTAACATAATATGATCGCTCGACGGCCACGTTTTGCCACGTCGGATTCGTGTTGGAAACAGATGTAAACCTTCACAAAATTACGAAAATACCCTCCACCTCCAAACACCTATTTTATGCCTCCAAAACTCCACCATTCACCAACCCCCATTCAAACTCCTTCATCAGCAATGAAATTTACATTGAAAGATTTAGCAGCTGCATTTCATGGGTAACATACTCATTAACCCCTCGATTTAACCAAAATTACAGTCTTTGCCACCATGGCCGCCGTTGCTATTAAATCCGCCGCATTCGGTGGACGATCTTCAAATCTGACGGATACCCATTTCAATTCGGTCCGTTTTAGGAAATCCCTTTTCGGGTTTCGAGATGATGTTGGAATAAAATGGGGGAATTTGAATCTGCAAGGTGGGGCTTGAAAAACAGAGAGGTGGTTGTGGATGGTGGAAAAAGAAGAGGGTGGGGGGTGGTGAGGTGTACGGCGGAGGGGTTAGAGAGGGGGTTACTGGGAAGAAGAGGTCATGAGGGTAATTTTGCTATTCCGGAGAGGTTAAAGGTGGTGGCTTTGATGGCTTGTGTGATGTGTTTGTGTAATGCTGATAGAGTTGTTATGTCTGTGGCTATTGTTCCTCTTGCTGCTAAACATGGGTGGAGCAGTTCTTTTTTGGGGATTGTGCAGGTAATTTTTAATAAAAGAATCATTGATTATGTTTAAATTTGCATAATTTGATGAGTGTGTATAGTTTCTTGTTTGTTTTATGGTTTATATCTTATTGTTAGGGTTTATCTTGTCTCATGGTATAGATTTGGGGTGTTTGGATTTAGATCAATAAGAAATCTTGAATGAACATGTGATTCTGGGTCCTATATGATGAATTAGAATATGCCTACAAATTTGAACTTATGTGACACTTAGACCATCGCCAATGCAAGGCAGGCGCCCTTCTGACGTGGAGGAGAGAGAGAGTGGAAGCCCGTGTAGAAGACGGGCAGGCGGTTTTTGTGAGAAGGGAGGAGAGGGGGTAACCCGCCAGTGAAGATGGTGGGGCAGTCGACGTGGAGCCGGGCAGCCCGCCTGTGAAGTTGGTAGTATTGGCGTTGGTCGTAAAATTAACATTTTGGTAATATGTTTGTTGAATTGTGTGGTCAATTTTATGATGCAAATTTATTGATTTATCAAGTGTATGGTGGAGACTAAGATTCAATCTTTTGTGGTTGGTTGACTTGAAAAGGTTGGTTGCAGCCACTTGAGGAATATTACAAGATTTGAAATTAATGGGTCCAATATCATAATATAATAAATATAGCATTTGTAAAAGTCTGTTTGCTAGTGAATTGAGTAAGATAAATTTTGAGACTCAAATTATGAAGGTCTTTTAAATTAATGTTAATTACCTAATCCCATCAATAATTTGAGTAAAAATGATATGTGATTAGTATTGTAGTTATATAAATTTGAAAAAAAATATATATATCATTAGCAGCCTGGTGTTGTTGAGTGTGAAAATAAAATATGAAGTTGAAATCTAACTAAGATGACCTCACCAATACTTTATATATGTATACTTTTCAAGGACCCATAGTTGATAGTGCCTCTTTAGTCTTTACCTACTCTTCCTTTTTGTTCTATATAGAAAGCTGGAAAAGTCAAGTGTGTATATTACTTCTTTATTTATCATATCAACAAATGCAATTCTATATTTTTAAGTAAGGGCACCCAAATATAAAAACTACTTTAAGGACCCCCGAGTATGTATCTTGTTTCAATCATACCAATTTTCAACCAAAAATATGCCGAATGACGAAAATGCGTATGCGCTTGAATATGAAAGAATAACAATGGTAACTTATAACATGTTGACACCTAAATATGTTTCTTCTTTTCGATATTTTAAGGGTATTTTGGCAATTGTCATCCAACAGGTTTTGGCCAAAATTTGTATAACAGAATTGAAATGCATACTTGGGTAGCCCTAATGAAAAAAGTTGAATAATTAAGTAGCATCCACATACCT
Organism: Scalesia atractyloides; assembly: GCA_947069175.1. Lineage (NCBI taxonomy): Eukaryota > Viridiplantae > Streptophyta > Magnoliopsida > Asterales > Asteraceae > Scalesia > Scalesia atractyloides. Next base: position 93,413,478 of record CAMTDV010000019.1, read on the forward strand.
TATCACTATAAAGTATATGAAACTTCTAGTCTTTACACACTGTAGTGGTCTTAAATTAGTAACTCTAGTTCTTTCCATGAAGGAGGTAATATAGAATTAGGGATGGACCAATAACAAAAAGCCAAAGTTTTCAATAGTTATAGTTATTTTTTGTTTCAAGTTTGCTTCATGTTTAGGGCTACAAGCATCCAAAACTAACAATTATGTAATTTTTTATGAATAGTCGTCTTTTTTATGGGGATACATTTTTTCATCTATCGTTGGTGGAGCGTTGGTGGACAAATATGGAGGGAAACGAGTGATAGCTTGGGGTGTATTCTTGTGGTCCTTAGCAACACTTATTACTCCATGGGCTGCAAATCATTCAACACTCGCCCTTTTAGCTGTGCGAGCTTTCTTTGGTCTTGCTGAAGGTGTTGCTATGCCTTCAATGAACATCATTTTATCGAGGTATATCTTATTCGTTTTTTGCATACTACTTTCATTCCCCCCAATGATCATGTCTATGTGTTTAAATGGAGTTTTTTTTTCGAATTTGCTCTTTTTAAGCATGATAATTATGAATGTAAACACTAAATGAATTTTAGCTTAAATTTGTCCAAAAGCATTTTCTTTTCAATTTATAATGTCACATCCAAGAAAGTGATGTTTTAGCAAACAAAGAAACATATTATCTCTAAAAGTTGTTCATATATCTATGTTTTAGGTGGTTTCCATGTAACGAGCGAGCTACGGCTGTTGGTTTATCTATGGGTGGATTTCACCTTGGTAATGTTGTGGGTTGGTACTAACACCGATAATGATGTCATCAATTGGGCTTTCGGGCCCATTCTATCTTTTCTCGTCTCTCGGGCTTCTATGGCTAACAACATGGGCACTTCGGGTTACAAATGGCCCACAAGATAGTAGTTCAATAAGCACCTCTGAATTGAGATTAATTCAAGCAGGAAAGTCAAATGCTCCTCCTCCAAAGAAGGGAGAACTCCCTCCGTTACGCCTTTTGTTATCCAAAATGCCCACATGGGCTATCATTTTTGCTAACGTTACTAACAATTGGGTGAGTTCCATTATTATGTTAATTCCACATTTCGTAATATCATATCTATCCTTAAAATCCGAAAAGTATCACATCTATCTGTTCCATGTTTCATTGAATAAACAAAGAGAACATTATGCACTGAAATGAATCAATTTTTTAGTGTTTTGAAAGGATAAATATGATATTGTGGAATTTGGAAAAATTCAATATCTCATATGGTTTTGTTATTCTTGTTGCTTCAATCAAGTGTTAATGATGTATTTAAATTTTTTGCAGGGATACTTTGTTCTCCTTTCGTGGATGCCCGTTTATTTTAAAACGTGAGTGTTGATTCCTTTAGATTTTCTGTTCATGAGCTACGCTTTATATTTTTTAACGCCTGCTAGAGGTAATTGGTAAAACTTGCCGGGTCCATCTGATCTATATGGTCTACTAGATATACAAGTGCATACGCTAAAAACTTTTGCAGTGTAAAATAAATAAAAAAAGAGTAGTTTTCTATGGTCAATATATTTGAATTTTTTATTTATAAATTTTCTTTTTTGTTTGTGATAAATAGGTGTTTAATGTAAACTTAAAGCAAGCAGCTTGGTTTAGTGCACTTCCATGGGGAACAATGGCTTTCTCAGGGTATGTTGCAGGTGCTGCTTCTGATTATTTACTAAAAGCAGGACACTCCTTGACTTTTGTCAGAAAAGTCATGCAGGTAATTTTTATTCATATCAATAATTTAATTAAATTTGTTTTTTTGGACCGTAATATCACATCCAAGAGGGGGAAATGAGCAGATTATTAATGTTCATAGAAACAGTTTGATTAAATCATGCTGAAATATAAGCAATTTATCTGATTACTGTTATCGTCTAATTTGATTATATCATGTTGAATTTTGCAGTCGATTGGTTTCATTGGGCCTGGATTGGCTTTGCTTTGCTTAAATTATGCCAACACACCGGTGGTTGCATCAGTGTTCCTCACAGTTGCACTCAGCTTGAGCTCTTTCAGTCAAGCTGGATTTCTGTTAAATATGCAAGTAAGACTAACCTGCCATTAATCATTACACTTTTATTAATTTAGTATTATTTATCTATTTATTATTATCATTATCGTTCTCACTATTGTAAAGTCTTTAAAAAATAAAAGTTGATGTTTCACTTTTAAATATCATTTCAATCAATAATTGGACCTTTCAGGTGATGGAGTGATCATATTCTTTTTATTTAAAAGATATTTCGCTTTCGAATGTCAAAACTTTTTGACACTTCTTGCCCAAACCTGTATTTTTTATCAAGTGTGGGAATTTTTTAATTAAATGATAATAATCCCCAGTGTTTGGTCTCTAAACACAAACTTATTTCTTCTTTTGTCCCTTCTTTTACTAGGATATCGCACCGCAGTATGCAGGATTTCTCCACGGTATGTATTTTCAAAGTGTCATATCGTATGGTGTTTGCGTATCCATGTCTTTCAGAAATAAACATTTTTTTAAATATCTTAAAAATGTGTAAATAAACAGGATTTCAAACTCTGCTGGGACTTTGGCTGCAATAGTCAGCACAATAGGGACAGGCTACTTTGTGCAGTGGCTGGGATCATTTCAAGCTTTCTTGACCGTTACAGCCGGCCTATATTTCGTCACAGCCATATTTTGGAACCTTTTCGCGACCGGCGAACGAGTCTTTTAGAAATTTATACTAGAAAAAAAAAAGATCAAAATGAATCGAAAACATGTTGCAAAAACTGTATTTATCGATAGGGAGGTCAAGTTATAGTGATTCTTTTGTGCATACAAGTGTGTTAAGGTCAAGGTTGGAGCCTTTTATGCTATAGGAGCTTGGAAAGAATATTTATTTAATTTTTGTATTATTATGTAATATAATTATAAAAGTTATAAATGAAAATTACACCTTTGGTTTCTTGATATGAGAAATTACACATTTGGTTGTCGCTGTGCGAGGCGCGCATCATGTATACAAAGCGTTTGTTATTGGAAAATACTAAAAGAATATTTAAATGTAGTATTTAAACTTCTTAAAAATAAAATATTAGGCGTTCGCATCATCTCTATTCAAATATGTTGATAGGTAGTCTAATTTGTTCAAATACTTAAACCTGTTGCTCAATAGATGATAGATGGTTAGATTTGCTCAAACAATGGTCATATTTATTCATTCAGATCTGAAAAACGCAGACCCATTGCAATCGGTGGTCTAATTTGTTCAAATATTGGTCAACCGCATAATGTGCTGCATCACGCATAAGATCACATTGCCTCAACTACAGTGATGCGACTTCATCACCGCAGCGTGCACAAAATATATAACACCACAATGACAAATTAATAAAATAAACATGTTTATCCAAACATTAGAAACTGATTATTGCAAACTTCAAATCTAATAATCAGATAACTGCAACACAAATCCAATCCAACCCTAAAGTACATTGACCAAATTAAAAAAGAGGAGAAAGTATGATGCAATTTATAACAATGTTCTCTATTAATTTGTTGAGAAAGAAGACACCAAATTTAAAACAGGAAGATTAACAGAAACAAATTTGACCTCTGAAGTCAAAGTCAAAGTCAACCTCAAAATCGAAAAAAGGGTATGGAAAGATTAAAACTTACATCATGCATAAATTGGTTCCTTGATCAAACTTCCATCAGATCCAACACCCGAAAGTTCAGCAAGTTCAGCCTGCAATTGTTCATAGTTCTCTTTTACTGCTGCATGACTCATTACATCAGCAACACCTTGCTTAATCTGCTGCTGCAAACTCTCTATCTTTTCCTTTGATTCCTTACTAGGGGCGTTTTTGTCTTTTACAATCTCCAATTTCAATATCTCGATTTTGTTCTTCAAATCCGGGGTTGATTCGATAACATCTTGAACTATCTGATTAATTTCTGCATTAAGTTCATCAACCTTAGCCTTAATCATCGACATTGAAGTTTGATCAACTTTTGAAGTCACATGAACACCCGAAGATTCAAGCGCGTTGACAAATTCAGATTCAACTTGTTCCCTAACTTCTAGAACTTTCTCTTTAAGTTCCTGATCAAATTCTTCAATGTTTGACACCCCAGATTTTTCGATTTCAGCCTTTATATTCTCAATGTTCTGCTTCAAGGTTGGCTTTTCCAAAACCTCTTTGAACTTCTCATTGACTTTAGCCTTCAAAGGAAGGGCCTTTTTGTAATTTTCAGCAAAGGTTTTCGCCTCGGTTATTTCCTTTAACAAACTTAGTTTATACTTCAACCTTCCATAGTTAGGAGCCGTTGCTAGATTCTCGTTAAATTCATTCTTTAAATTTTCAAGATTCTTGATTTGACTGGGGGTCAACTGTTCGTTCTCAGCTTTTGCAAATTCTTCACGCATTTTACTTAACTTCTCTTCAATCCCCAATGCTTTAGCAGCCTCAGAAAATTCGTAATTAATCTCTCTTTGCAGCTTTTCAATTAACCCGTTTTGATCCATATTTATCGAAGAAGTTTCTTTCGCTTTCAAAATTTGCTCTTTTAATTTATTAACTTCACCCTGCAACGCTTTGTCGGAAATAAGACCGGGTCTCGGTTGTTCTTTTCTTTTCATGTTGACTTTCTTTTCCGGGTCAACAGGTAGTCCTTCTTGAAACCCACCAATCTTGCGGAATTTGAGCATTCTATGTCGTAATAATTCTTCTGTCCCCATCTTTTCGAGCTCCTGTATAATTAGAAACATATATGTAATTATAATCCGAGCATAAAAGGGCTTTATATTTTACAAAACTGAGTTTATATACTTACATCCATTGAGTCAAGAATGGCGTTTTTTATTTGCATTGAGGTCCATTGTGGATCAGCATGTGCACCGCCAAGTGGTTCCTGCAATTACGGTTAAAAACGTTACAATCAGGTCTCAAGCTCACAAAGATCAAGGTGGGTCCCACTAATCATTCTTTTTCTTTTGTTGGTTCAGATATAATATCAATACTTTAGGATGATTAATGATTAATATGTTCTAATCAAACCAAAATAAGCGCGTATGCATAAAAATAAAGAATCTCACCGGGATGATCCCATCAGCAATTTGTAACTTGCAAAGCTCATTAGCTGTGATCTTGAGCTTCTCAGCTGCCTATAAATGGGAAAAACTATATAAATTTCGAGCATTTTATGATAAATATAAATAAAGACAAATGAGAATTGTTTCGCCACCTTTGGAGAGGCCTTGGCAGTCTTCCACAGAATTGCCGCACAAGCTTCTGGACTGTACCATTGAAAAAAACAAATTAGAGAAAAAAGAACAAGATGATAATGAAACTATTCAGAAACGACGTTATCATCCTTACAGACGCTTCATACTTTATATAAATGTGCTTTTTTTATATATAAGTTAGAAACTTTAGTCACCTGGCAACATAGAAAACAGCATTTTCAAGCATTAGCAACTTATTAGCACAACCAATGGCCAAAGCACCACCGGAGCCACCTTCACCCATCACAATTGAAACAATCGGTACCTTAAGACCAAACATGGTCCTCAAATTGTGGGCAATGGCTTCACCCTGCATACAAATATATTAACGTTTTCAACGACAAGTATAATAAATTAATAATAAAAACGATAATCGTTACATGTGGTTCCTACATACCTGGCCTAGTTCTTCTGATTTAAGGTCAGCAAATGCCCCTGGAGTGTCGATAAATGTAACGATAGGGAACCCATGGTGGTCTGCATAGTACATCATTCTAAGAGCCTTACGGTACCTACAAGAAAGATAGTATCAGCATTTAAGGTCAACACGTATATGGTTTTGGGATGCATGTGCATTTTGAAACAGATTATGTAATACTGCATAATCAACAACAACAAAACCCAGTAAATCCCCCAAATAGCAAAGCTACTGGAAGGGTGGGATGTAGGCAAACCTTACCTCTATCCCTATAGCATAATCATTTGTTATATATATAACGTGTTGTGGGGGATAGTGTGTGGACACCATCAATTGATATGAAACACGCTAAATGGTTTCACAACCAGAGATATACAATGAATAAAGTAACTAATTCATTGATTTTACGAAATACCACTGAAAAATTCAAATTGAGCAGCATATATTTGAGACCTGCGATTTCTAGGTTGAACAATCAAAATTATAAAAAAATCTTCCCATGGCCATACAAATTATGCGGTTATATTCATTGATCTTTGCCTTAACCAACTTCCAGACAATGATCCAACAAGCATCCGTATCACACACTGTCTCTTTCATATTTTGTTTCAACACAGTGTTTCTTGTTTAATTTGAAGAATACTCTCCGATATGAACAGATTAAAAAGAAACGAGAAACGCTACGTTGAAACAAAATATGAAAAAGACAGTGTTTGATACGGATGCTTGTTGGATCATCGTCTGGAAGTTGGTTAAAGCAAAGATCAATGAATAAAACCTGTAAAATAGTACGGGCATGGGAAAATCATTCTATGATTTCGATTATTGAACCTAGAAATTGCAGGCCCCAAATCTACGCCGTTCAATCTTATCTTTTCAGAGGTATTTCGTGAAATCAATGAATTTGTTGCTTTTATGATTGTATATCTATAGTTGTGAAATCATTCAGTGTGTTTCGTTTCAACTGATGGTATGTCATGGACAATAATAATATTTGATAATATAACGTACCCGAAATTGTTAATAATAAGTAGTCAGCTGTAATAAATTGACCAAAAGGTCCAAAACAGACATCCTTAGATTTATTCATTTTTAAGATAAGATATATAATATAACAACCAACTTTTTGTCCACTACACATTTATATTTAAAAATTATTTGTTTGCGATTTCTTAAAAAAGAATCATATATAATTCCAATTATAATTTTTTTGCAAGTGTTATTAACACCACAAAAGGTAGTAAAAAAATAGGGTATATAAGTACTTATAATATTTCTTAAACATTTAGTTTGTATGCAAGCCTGCAACATCAATAAAACAGATTACTTAGACCCCTAAATAATCAGAATGTCTCGTGTCTAATCAATGAAAATGCGTGTAAAAAAAGAAGGGTAAATATCTACATTCTACCATTCCAATATCTTACCCATGTGGTGTAGGCATTCCAAAGTTCCGTTGGATATTCTCTTTGGTATTTCTACCCTTTTGATGACCCATAAACATGAACCGCCTGCCATCTATTGTTCCAATCCCAGTCACTACTGCAGGATCGTCATAGCCGGCCCGGTCACCATGAAGCTCAACAAACTATAAGTTTCATAATACAAAAAAGGTATTTCATGTTTAGTTCCATCAAGTACAATTAAAGGTTTTAACATCATTAATTCGAAACCTTGCCTTATCAGTAATGTTGAAGACATGATCAAGAAAAGTTGGTCTGTTTGGGTGTCGTGCAATATTAACTCGTTGTATCGGAGTCAAATGTGTATAGAGATCTTTAAGAGCCTGCTGATATTTTTTCTCTAAAGAAATGATTTGATCACTAAAATCGAGACCAGTTTCATTAGCCATCTTTTGCACCTGCAAGCATAAAAAAACAAAATCTATTAAAGCATCTTCCAACGTCACACTTCAAAGTAATCCCATTAAAATATTTAAAAATCTTTACATCGATGATTTTCTTCTGTAGATCCATAAGTGGTTTCTCAAATTCCAAAGTAACAGGCTTCGGTTTTTCCTTCAAAGGCTTAAATGGGGAAAGATGACTAAGAACTCCACCCTTCACATTGGGATCCGGATCTTGAGACCATGGGTACTCGTGTTTTTTCACTTTTCGTACCTTTGCAACTATATTTAAACCCTTTCTCCCGCGACCCACATGCCCTTTGCCTAATGTTTTTAGTGGTAACCATTCACACCGTTCATGGAGCTTCGAAGAAGATCAGAAGCTGAAGTTGCAGAAGACAAACTCCCAGAAAACGTAACGGGAGATTGAGATACCGAAGCCATATCTAGATTCAAAAGAATAGCAATTCAAATTCTTGCCCAAATTAACCAAAGAAATAAGTAAAACATATTATAAATATTAGCAAAAGTCAGCATTTTAGTTGAACTCCCACCAAATTCCAGATTTATAATATCCCATAAAATCCACCAAACTACCTCAGTCAGTAAAAACTTGCTAAAAATACAACAAGCACACGACATGAAATTCAAAATACAGATCGTCGATACACAAACCACAGATCAGGACAGATAATCACGCTTTTAACACAGAAAAGGCAAATGATTTCTTGACCAACAAGCATGATATTCTCCTGGTTTGACCCTGCAAGCTATACCTATCTGCTAATAAAGTAGATAACAAAAACATCTGAAACTCATTTGAAATTAGAGTGCTCTATTTAAAGTGATCAATATAACTAACAAATTTGAGCTCTAGAGTATCTAGTTATATCCAAGATACTAACTTTTTTCTAGCAAATACACATCAGACCTTAATTAAATTAAACTAATTTAATAAACAAGCAAAAAAAGCCTAATTTTTGCATGCTATGTTTATTTCCAACAAATCAAACAGCATAGACATAAGCATTATAGTACCAAATGTCCAAATCAAGCTAAACCCAGCTTGAAATTAATCAAGATTGCCTTAATCAACGAAAACCCATCAAGCATTCATCAATCAAGAGTTCAAGAATGTATCAAAAACAAGAAATTGAAAAAATTGAGTAAACCCAGATGAATACCTGCCAATTTCAATCGAAAAGACTATAAAGATCTGAAATTGAACACTTTGGGAGATGGGATTTTATGATCGACCAATTTGAGACCAAGAGAGAGAGATTTATTAGGGGGAAATGAGGGGTAGCATAGAGAAGATCGTCAGTGGGTTTTTGGGTGTTTATGTTCGATAATTCTTATGCGATTTGAGGCGGAGGGACTTGAGCCAGCTATGATCCGTTTGGCAGGTGAAGATTGGGTGAGCTTATGAGCCATGGGTGGGTTAGACCAGAGTGGGTTCGAGCATGGTTTCACACGAGTCAGGGTTACAAATGTGTGGTAACGATGGCTTTAGTGACACGTTCCATTGGGGTCTACTTCTAATGTACACTTGTCAAATCCACAAATGGATAAACGAAAACCATTTCACATATATACTTTTGCTGAATGGTTGCCCCTCGTTGTTGCAGTTTGTCAGGATGAACACAAAGAGTAGCTAAGAAATTTTTTTGTATTCTAATTTTTGAAATAAAGACTGATAACACTGAATTAAGTTAAACAAATGTTTGGCCAAGATCGGATCTGACTTGGGATCGACATGTCAAGTCTGATCCGATCCGGCCTAGCGGCAAAGGACGACAACTTGGAGGGTGTTTGGGTTAGCTTATTTTGGAAGAACTTATAACTTATTGACTTATAAAAGTAATAAGTTGTTTTTATAGTGTTTAGGTTAGTTTATTTAAGTTGTTTTTGTGTGTTGAGAAGTTGAAAATGATAAGTTAGTATTTGTAACTTATAACTTATGATTTATATAAGTTAATAAGTTGTTTTTGAGAAGGTTCTCCAAACACCACCTTGATGAAAGACTCTTATGGTGGACTTATGATTTCTTTTACGTGTCACTTATAGAAAATGTGTGGTGAATTAGTACCAATGAGATCTAATATGCATGTTACACATTATGTAACGCCTCAAAACTCGAATATTTATATTCGCCATATGTTTCTGTATGATATATCATGAAATAAATAACTAGGCTATTTAACCTAGTTAAGCGTATGATAAAAATTATTATAGGAGGAAAGTTGTGCCAATTATGTTTTAGGGGCAAACACGAGGGACTAAAGTGGAATAAGTTGAAAGTTTTAATTCTAATATGAAAATATCACACACAAACACACACTTCGTGTATGTTCCCAAGGAGCCAAAACCCTAACTAGTCCAAAATCACCAAATTGAAGGGTGGATCAAAGCTCAAATCCATGAATGACTATGAATTAATGATCACCTACACGAGGGGATCATGAGGTATGTCTTAAAACTTAGATGGGTGGTCTTCTATGAAGTGGGTTATGTTTTAATCCGTGAATTAGTATGAAATTGAGTATGAATTGTTAGAATCACCACATATAACATGAATTATGCATGATTTTGATCAATTTGATGATTTAGAATGAAACTCATTGCATGAGTGTGAAGTTGATGATCATGATGAACATGTAGATGTTATAGTGTGATCTTGTGATGCATAAGGTGTTATATGATAGATTGTGATAGATAAATTTGATGTATGGATTGATGATTTCATGGTTTTTGCTTGAACGTGATGTTCATGAGATGAATCGGGGAGAACATGCTTAAAATACTTGTACATTATGCTTGGAAAGTGGTACGCACGCCAAGTGTTTGATGAAATGCCTAGTATAGGTTAATATATGGAATTACATGTTAATCAATGGATAAATATGGATAGAAAGCAATAATGATGAAATTGTTAGCAAACTACTATGTGAAGTGTGTTTTAGATGGAGTTCATGTGGAAATTTGAATTGTTAGTATGATGTGGTAAAAGCGTGCATTAAGAGCTTGTACTCTATGTTCGAAGATATGGTGCACCTTATGCGTCTAATCGATTTTGTAGTAGGAATTAAGAAGTGAAAGTGGTGTCAAGGTATGACATGTAGAATTACTAGTAAAGATAATGTTAACTTAGTTTATCTCGAATGAAGTCGTTAGTTGTGGAATCATAAGATGGACTAGCATGGATGGAATTGGTTATGTTGCGTGTGCATATGTAATCATGTGGTCGTATGCGTGCTTTACTACGTGAGTAGGGAATGTATATGATATCCGTAGTATAATTGACTATAGCGATGTAGAGGTATGAGATTAGATTGATAATTCATAAGGGAGACACTTGACTTTCTACAAGTCAATTGTGCATAAATAGCGTAGTAAAGTTTTGGTCACAAATATGATGTTAGAGAAATTATTAAGTACATACTATATCAATATGTGCTATATGTGACGACACGAAGAGTTATGTGGAATGAAAAGATGCGACTTCTAGCTTATACATTGTGTTGTTGCAATTCGACGAGTAAAGTTCAATATAGAATATGAATGTGAAATGAATGCAATATTAGAATGTGCGTTCATACTAACGAAGTGGTAACCATGATGACATGAAAGTATAGGATCATGTCAAGATGGGGGGAAAGCATGAAAGACTAACAGAAAGGATATGAGGAAGCATGTATGAAACGAGCACTCGAGGTAAGTGATTTCCGGAATCACTTCTTAGTATTTATTTCTAACAAAGTTCAATTATGTATAATTGATTGAAATAAATGAGTTTAATGCATACCGGATATCGGGTTCATAAAATCCATGTACGGAACTCCGGGAAATGCAAAACTTCTATAGTTATAATGTTCATATGAGTTTTGAGTATAAACAAATGGGTTATTTGATAAAAACATGAACGGGTCGAATAATTTGTAAAAGAATATTAAGCCAAAACATATAAGTCTAGAATGTTCTTAGTCCGGATGCTAGATTTTGAGTCCTTATGATAGAGGACCAAATTATGATCACGTAGGAAGAAACGTGAGGTTAAACGGGTAAACGGTTTAAATGTTATGCGAGTTTTAGTGCGTACGAACGACGAAAATGAATATTAAGCCAAAAACGTATAAGTCAAGAATGTCCTCAATATGGATGTTAGATTTTGAGTCCATATGATAGAGGACAAAATTACGATCACATAGGAAGAAACGTGGGGTTAAACGGATAAACGGTTCAAAAGTTATGTAAGTTTTAGTGCGTACGAACGACGAAACAACACAACAGGAAAATGGCATTTCTAGAGGCGTCGCCGACGCACAAGGTGAGTCGCCGACGCACTCTCCTTTTGCTGCTGACGCACTAAGTTGCTGTCTACGCGGGTTTGATGCCGGAAACTCTTTTTTTCGCATTTTTTGCACTTTTGCTTAATTCCAAGGCCCATATAGCTTCCCCAAATGTGTACCCCAAGCTTATCCTAAAGTTTATATAGGGTTCGGGTAAGAACGGAAGCCTATGGAATGTGTACGAAGACGTGATATGTACACTAACTTATGTAAATTATGGTTTGATACGATTTGGTTAAGTCTTATAAGTAAGATTTTTATCATATAAACATGATGTAACTTTTATGATGCACTTAATGGCTAAGTAAGTATGTAGGATTTATGTAAGAGATTTGGTAGAGAAGTATGTAAGTTCGTAGAAGGTCTTTATACACGAATGAGTTGGATTTGATAGTTTGTACATGTGTTATTAGTTTATACGTTTCCAAAGCATGAGACTCGTACGAAGAAGTTTGGTGTTAATATATAAGGAATTATATGCTAACCTAATTGTTTGAGAATGAAATGAAGTGCATGTATATTACCGTATACTTCTCAAAGGATAGACTTTGGAAAGAAACCTCAAGAGCATATGCTTATTCTCACGTTGGAGTGTGGTTACGAGAAGAAACCTCAACCTCTTCTTCTTCTTGTAACGAGATTCACGGTGTTAGTTTTGCGGATCAATTAAGACATAGAACTTTGAAGATCAAAGCCTACTTACCCGGTTGAGCATTATGTAGTCTACCCATTAAAATGGTGATTCTTTGACTACAATTGTATTCTACTATCTCAAATATAAACAATCCATAATTTGAGTAATCCAAAATACCAAAGTAAATATGCATAAAGAACAAAAAGCAAATCATATGACATGATAACCCTCCAGTCCAGATTATAGCATTTGGATATATTATTAACCGACAAAAGTGGTGGTTTAATAATATTCCCATGGCTTTGTACAAAATCCATGGAGTATAACACGATGCTATGACAGCTCAGCACATACAACTTAGTGACTTACCCTATGCTCAGAACATATATCAACAAATATAAATGGAACCCCATATTTATAGCTAAAAAACATACTTTTATTTTAATTTATATCATTATATACAACTTAACCTACAATGGTTCACCTATACATATTTTATAGCTAATTTTGTTTTTATTAAATAAGCAAAATAATTAGTTTCAGATTTTTTAAACGTCTAAATAACATCATACATACCCTTTTTAACGGCCAAAATCACACCATATTTATCCTTTAAAGCATTTGAAACCACAACTAGTTGATTTGGGAATACTCCCTAATGGAATCTTTGGGGTGGGATAACGCTTAGGGACATTAGGTCTGGGTTTGATTCTCACATGGGGGGGGGGGGTGTTTCCCAGATTTATTGGGTTTCTCCTGAATTGGTATATAAGCATTATTGTCTAGTGGTGATGGATATGATCCGTGGGTCTGCTGGTGATACAGTGGTACTTCAATGGTCCGTCAGTTATCCAAATTTGCTGTTAAAAAAAAGTAAAGATAAAGTTAAACTGGACACTTATTCAATTGCATATAAACAAATTTACAAGCCCGAGACCAGAACTAATCTACAATTCTACAGACCATTTCCAGGCCCACTACTGGAGCTTTAAAGCTTAAGCCCAGCTAATTGGATTAAGGCCAACCCAAACAACAATGTTTTATCACTTGTATTTCATTTTACTCTCATTATCTTTTTAGATTATTGTCTACTAATAATAAAATAGACCATTTCCAGGCCCAGTACTGGAGCTTTAAAGCTGAAGCCCAGCTAATGCGATTAGGGCCCAGTCCAGACAACAATGTTTTATCACTTGTGTTTCAAGTTTTACTCTCGTTATCTTTTTAGATTATTGTCTACTAATAATAAAATAGATTGAGGTTGCTTATACTAATCGTTTTAACAAAGTTTTCTAAAAAACTAAAGGGTTGTTTGGCAACTTCTGAATGGTTAAGTGTTGAATCAGTAAGAGGTCTGAACCATTAAGTGTTGAACCAGTAAGAGGTTTGAACCATTAAGAGCCAGTATAATACTTAACCGTTCAGATGCAAATGTCTGACCAATTCAAATTAGAGGTCTTAACCATTCAGACTCAATATAAATTTTAATCATTCAGGGGCAAATCTGAATCATTAAGTGCTGAACTAGTAAGAGGTCTGAACCATTAAGAGGTAAACAAACAACCCCTAAGTAAAATTAAGAAAAAAATATTATTAAACTAATCGTGTCTTAGCGAATATTATTAAAAATTTATTGCGTAGTATAAGTTTCTTATAGATCTACATGTGTAGTATAGGAGTAATATAATATTATAAAACAGATACAGTATAGGTCTTGTATTGTATTGGTGTAGTATAGGTATAGTATAGATGTAGTATAGGTATAGTATAGGTGTAGTATAGGTCTTGTATAGACCTCAGATAGACATATATACGTGTAGTATAGATCCCGTATAGATCTATTGGTGTAGTATAGGAATCATATAGGTCTTGTATAGTCGTATAGTATAATATACGAGAGGGCCTATATGCCTCGTATTGACCTATACTTGCGTATAGGACTAGGCATCGGACCAGAACTGATACCAGCCAATTTCTGATTTGAGGCACCCCTATATGTTGCCTATTGGTCAATACGCGATGACGGGTTGTCCAGATAAATTTGAGGAATGTGTGAATAGATTTAGACTAAGTTAATGATAGCGTAGATCAAAACATGGTTTTATATAATTTAATAAAAATACTAATACAATACTTTTTAAATATAGTTTAGGATAGATTAAAATATGGTTTCTATATACTTTAATAAAAATACTAATACAATACTTTTTAAATAAGTAGTTTAGGAAATTATGACCATGTAAATTCAATTTTAATTATTTTGACCCGCAACCCATGAAATTAACTTCATAGCTAGTTTTGTATATTTATTACTTTAACTAGTAATTTTACCTCGTGTGTTGCGTCAGAAGTTTGATTATCAGTATAGACTGACATTCAGTATAGAAATCGAAAGAGATAATATAAAGCCATAGAGACGTGTCATCATAAGTTTAAAAAGATGCCACACATGTTTTAGGTCGATCGAATATTGTAAAAAACAAATATCAGTAACACTTCTGATGGTATCAATACCTGATGTTTTTTAGTCGCAATCTCGAGACAACATAAGCTAGGTTACTTAAAGAAAAATATAAAACAAAAGACAAAGGGGAAAAAGGAAAAAAAAAACACAAAAGAGAAAGTAAAAAAAAAAACCTATAGTCTTTTAAGATATAAGGTAATGTATTTGAAAGAAAAATATAACGTAATACAAAAATAGATAAAAACATGAGTCACTTTGAACATGAAGAAATGAATAATGTTTTTGTGAATCCCGAAAAACAAATACGGCCTTGACGTTGATGTATCCAAATGCATTTGTCTTGCTTTAATAGCATGCCGAACCCTTACCTTCTTTACTTTAAGTTATCTTTTCTTTTTTATTTACTTTTTACATGACAACTTATTTTTCTCACTTTGTTAGGTTAGGATCACACGGAGTGGAAAACATGAAAAATAGACATGGAATACTATATGGCAAACCAAGTCAACATTATACTGCGAAGAAAAAAGCATGGGATGAGACATAGCGTAAAAGAGGAAAAAAATAAATAAAAAAATAAACATCAATCAATCAAAACAAACATAAACCATGCTCATTAATCAAAAGCCTGCGCCTCACCTACACAATTGCCCCCACGCCAGTGGATATTCTCTCGCCCCTTCCCCCACGCCAGCCACAACGCCGTTGACAGGGTGGTGTTCCGGCATGGTTGTGGCTTTCACGCCACTTTTCCACGTCCACGCCGTATGATCTAAACGGTGGTTCACCAATGAACACTCATTATCATCCTTTATCTTAGCGTTAGATTAGCATTCCTTCCATCATATCTCTCCTCCACTATCCAGAGGCGTGGTCATCATCCCCTCCATTAGGGCTGACAATTTCAGAAACGGACACGGAAACATGACACGAAGCGACACGACCTTAACAAGTTTGTGTTTGACCCTTAATAGGTTTTGTGTCTTAAACAGGTCGACAAGATAAGATATATTAATTTTCGTGTCTAAACAGGTTAAAAACACGTTAACATCTTAAGTACCTGTTAAGACATGTTTGATAATTTTTATTTAAAAAATGTAGGAAGTGGATAGGGTTTTGATATACGCAGCCTGGACAAAGGAAAGACATAACCTTAATTTTGAATCATCAAACATCGCAACTTGCAACCGCATCTCTCTTAACTCCACGTCTCCACGGTCGGCGTCCACACTGCACCCTCCAGGGCGTGTTTGTGTTTTAACAGGCCGTATAATACGCTGGTAATTTTTCATGTTCTAACAGGTCGTGTTCATGTAACTTGTTTATTTTCAGGTTCGTGCTCGTGTTTGGAAAAACTGACATGATATGCCAACTCTATCTCCACTATCTATCCCCTTCCCCTTCTCTCTCCTCCACAAGCTCGTGGAGATCCCCACGAATGTCACGTCCATGATCAATGAGGGGCGGTGTTCCACTAGTGACCATGAAGCCACCTCAGTTCCACGAGCTGTTTCACGATACCCACCAATCAACCTTATTACTCTCTCTATATATAGTGTTTATCACAATTTTTTTTTATAAATTCAACATTCCTATACGATATTGAACATTTTAGCATAAAACTAGTTTTGTTTTCTTGAATCTTCATTTCTTTAGGAATGCGTTTTAGTTCTTGAATAAGATATACTATCATTCACTGTCCCAGTCACCATCACCTTCACCACCAACACATAACACACTTACACACATCACATGATAGTATCACTAGATCACTTGTAAAGGTACAATACTACATGTAAGCAAGCATGTAATTCATCTATTTGTGAAGTTTTTATTCCTTTTTAAATGTAAGTCAATGAGTTTCAAGTATGAATTATTATAAAATACAGTTAGATTATGATTAAAATTAAAGATTAGATTTAGGTTGTGGTGCATTACTTGTGTGTTAATCTAATGTATATGTATATGTTTATATATATTTATGTGTGTGCGTGTGTATATTCTGTATTTTTCTATAATGACATACAGTTCGTTTTATATACATCATAATCATCGAGGATTAAAGTTTAAATAAAGAAACCAATCCTGTAGCCCCCTCATCAT
This sequence comes from Scalesia atractyloides, assembly GCA_947069175.1. Lineage (NCBI taxonomy): Eukaryota > Viridiplantae > Streptophyta > Magnoliopsida > Asterales > Asteraceae > Scalesia > Scalesia atractyloides. The sequence continues at coordinate 93,430,569 of CAMTDV010000019.1, forward strand.
TGTTTCAGTTATTTTAATGTATCTTATGCAAAAACCAAGTAAACAACTCTATTTTTTTATATAATAGTTTATTGTTGAAAAAGGCAGGTCTTTCAAGGCCAGCTTCTTTTTAATTAATCTCTTTATTATTGATAAATGACCTTCATCACATTTAGGCGATTTGGTTTGGAGGCGATCGAAGAAGGTGCATGAAGCGTCATGTAATAGCCACATTAGCAGAGGGCGTACTAAAAAAATACGGGGGTGGAAGGGCTTGAAAGGGGAAGTTTTTTTTAAAAAAAATTATAAAATAAACAATTAAAATTCAACCAACCAATCAAAACTACCCAAACACCACTCACCAAGCGCTTGCCTCCACGTCACCTATCATCTCTCTCCCACACCACTGAAGAATGCCACGCCCCTTGCCCCACGCCACCGATGGGACAATGTTCCGACGTGAAGGAGGCTTTCCTTTCACGCCATCTTACCACCCCACACAAGTTGGTCTTAGACTCCAAGTGATAACGCGCACGCTTAGTTCAATACTATTTGATATATGGTTTTATTTTTTCTCTTTCTAACATCACTTAAATACAACTCACGAACGTACCTTTATATTTATTAGATTTATTGAAGTTACATAAACCAAACCTTAAAAAACAAAATATTCAAGCAGGAAAGCAACATTTAACACATATGTTTCTTTTTAATGAATATAAACCAAATCTTAGACCAATATTTGTTCCTAAACCAAGATGGTGGAGACAACTTATGCTTGTAGGCATGTTGTTGTTTTGCATATAACCCATGGTGGGTGATCCATATAATTCTTACATGCTCTTGCTTTTTTCTTTAGTAAAGTCTTGCATTTTTATGTGTTAAATATTTGTAGGGTAAAGGGTACCAATTGCTTTGTCCTCCTACATTCATTCTCTACAAATGGTGGGACACTCTTTCATCCTTTCACTTTCATATGTTTTTTTTCCTTTTTCATCATGTAAATGGAAAATTCATATAAAGATGGAATTGAAGTAAACAATATAATTTTTATTGACATAGGAAGACATTTGTTATTATTGTAATAAGACTTGATGGTAATGAACTTTGAGAGTGTTTATATGTTTATTTTTTGTTTTGTAATTAACTCTCATTTTTATCACAATATGTGTAACTATTTCTGGAAATTCAAATGTGCCTTTTAATATGTGCACATGTTTTATGTAATTATGACAAGTAATTAGTATAAAAACACCATAATTTGATATAATTGCTTGCATAAAACTCATTAGGATCTAAAAATGTGCATGTCTCATGTCTACAATGATTCCATTCCCATCACTATTTTTATTTGTTAATCGTGCTTTGTTTAGATTTTTATCAAATGCTTTTCTAGAAGAGTTAATTACATATTTAGTCTCTGTGGTTTGCATAAAATAACATACTTAGGTATTAATAGTTTAAAATCACCTTCTAGGGTATTAACTTTTCATTTTGTAATGTTTGGGGGGATTAACTTCTAGAGTATTAACATAGTTAGTCCCCGTGGTTTGCATAAAATAACATACTTATGTACTAATAGTTTAACAAATCAATTAACGTTAATACCTCCAAACGTTACAAAATAAAAAGTTAATACCCTAGAATGTGATTTTAAATTATTAGTACCTAAGTATGTTACTTTATGCAAATCACAGAGACTATCTATGTAATTAACTCTTTCTAGAAAGACTAATAAGAAACACACATCATTGCCCAAAATCTCTTTAAATAAAAGTAATACATGTACACACACAAAAGTTTGAATGAAAATTTACTTTTTATATACTAATCATAATCACTAGTTTAACAATGTCCTTTCTGATGTTTAAAATGATAAAAAAAATTATAACTTAAATATTTAAAAATTTACAAAACAAATGCAAAATCTCCTATGGCATATTTCAAAATCTGACCACAAGAATCTCCACTTGTTACATATTTACACCACAACTCAAAAAAACTTATTCTTTTACACTTGTTTTATATTTTTAAAAGTAAATATCATGATAACTTATAAAAATTCAGGTGTTATGTTTTTGTTTGTTTCAACATATCTATAGTGTGGGATGTAAATAAGCTTATCAAAATGATATTTTAAAATGACAATGATGAGACAGTGATGAGAGTCTTGTAATGTGCAAAGTGAAATGATGAAGGTAGCTGACTATGTACATGCTCATAAGATCCGGTCCTTAGTTGAGGTCTTGATGCAATGGTTGAAAAACAAAGTGATTTGTTTGTCGTGTGTTGCATAAGATTACATGGAAAACTTGCATGATGAATAAGACGTGGCTTTGGCTGATGACGGGTTTTGTCAATAGCTAGTTACATGTCTTATCTAGTTTGATTTAGAATTTACGGTTATTTGGTGAGCCTATTCTCTTGCTTTGGTTTGTTAGAATCTTGATTAAAGATCCGAAGGAGGTCTTATCTAACATTTATTGGGCAAAGTCCCTTCATTTGTGTCCATGATTTGTAGAAGATGTAAGAATATAGTCATTGCAAGAACATAATGTTAGTGAAAATTTATGATGTTTGGGTCACAGGAAAATAGAGTTCCAAAACTAAATAGCAAAACAGTATACATTCTGTAGAAATGTATTATTGCTTGGTGTTTTCAGAAATCGTATCTTATAGCGCTCTTCAAGTCGAATTTCTGGTTCTTCAACTTCATTTATTCTGTTTATTCAAATTATGAAACTGTAAAGTTGGATTCAACTTTTGTAGGTTAACCGACACACAATTCCAAGACAACCTTTTTTTTTTTTGTTGTATCAACCGATGGGTGTAACGGCGAATTAAGCCCCTTTTGTGATGTGCCTGCAACACGATGGAACCGGTGGTGGAAAAAAGAGGTTGCCACAACCCCATGATGCTCGTGCTTTTATAGTACATATAAATTTGGTTGGGTTTCTTATTTTTGTAAAAGCAGTATGCGTATAGTTGTAATAGTCTTTGTTGTATGAAAACAAACAAGTTTATTACTTTAAATCGTATGACATTTTGTATCGAAGTGTTATGTATTTGATCGTATTCTAAATATGTAACAACCATTAACTGTCCGTCAAATTAATTACTTACCACATTTCCGCCAAACTAATGGTAACCAATAAAATGATTTTATCAAGGGTTTATATTGTTTTCTATGCTTTTTAAGCTAAAACTATTTTGTTTATGATCATTTCTCTACATTAAAGATGGAATTTTTTTGTACCAGTACCGTAGCGGTACTATACCGATTATGTATCATACTATTATTGATGGAACATATATGGTACGATATTCGGTTTTGATTTTAGCTCAATTTCCATTTTTGTACTATGCAGTACGGTATGTGTTTATCCCATTTTCTTTTGATATTTTTGTGTCCTTGTGGGTGGTACTTAGTTAAGTCCAAAGGGTCATGCATTGTAATGTTATGACCCCACGATATGTGGATGTAATTTTAAAAGACTTAGTTATGTTATTAAAATGGGGTAATGATACAGTTGATTTATTTTTGTAAACTACCTGAACGTTAAGGAAGTTGTGATCCATGTACATATTTCACACGCATAAAGGGTTGAGCATGAGACATGTGAAGAGAATGGAGTAAATACGGCACCGTGGTGTGTGTTGAAGCCGCCGATATCATCCTCGTGACTGCTTTCACCATCCTCATTTTATTCACTCCTAACTACAATTCGTTAAATGTTTTTTATGGAACTTTATAAATCACTATAAATTTATTTAAATGCATATGACTTTAGTATCATACATAACTACAAATCTAAGAGTGTTTGGTTTAATAGGCTTGCAATCATATGTTTAAGCAAATTAATATGACGCTTATAAATAAGGAGAATTCACACGTTTAATAGTTTAATAATACATAACCGATTTTAAACAAATTATGTTTATATCAATCACTTTTTTTATCTACTTAATAAATAAAGCACATACAAAAGGCATTTAGTTAAACATCATTGTAATAACAGTAAGATTAATAGCGCAACACTAGTTTAAAGTTTGAGATCGGCTCACGATATTGTCTCGGATTGAACTAGTCTGAAACAGGTAACGCATACCAATTTAGAACAAATATTATACGGTTTAATATTCTAAAGTTTAGTATCAGTATGGTATGATAAGTACCATAGAGCGTTATAGGCGTATTTCTCGTTTTGGTTTGGTTATGAGTTGAAACCGATTCACTTTTAGTAATTGATCGGTTTAAATAGTAAAAATATTTGGTAAATTATTAGTTAAATATTGATTTTTAACACGAGTGGATTCAAGTTAATTTCAAATACAACAACATAGGGGAATGAATAGTCCATGCATCGTAACCTTTTTTCAACCCTGATCACATATTCTAGCATCAACATCACTTGTGTGTGATAATATCAACCTCATTCTTTTACCATTCACATATAATACGTGACTTATAAAATTATGAGTTAATTCTTAGGACATGAACATGATACAAAGCTGTTTAAAAAGGTGAAATTTGGATATTAATTTTATTTAATTTAATATATCTTATTAATTAATTAACAGCAAGAGGGTTGTGGTCCTTGTGGAGAAGCAAAGTATCCAATGGTTTACTATTTATAATTATTAATAATATTAAAAAAAAATAATAATAAATAGATAAATTATAATTCACTTGTCTCTCTCTCTCAAGTCTCAATCCCTTCACTAAAAAAAAAACCTCTCGAAAACGTAAACGCTTTCATTCCAACATTAAACACTGCACTTTCACTGTTTTGCTAACATGAGCACTGTGTACACAACACCACCACAACCGTAATCTGTCATGAATCCATCAACTGACCACCAACCACCACCACCGGCGCTGCCACCGCAGCCACCACGCTCCTCCTTCAGCTGCGACCGCCATCCCGAAGAAAACTTCACCGGATTCTGCCCTGAATGCCTCTGCGAACGCCTCACCACTCTAGATCAATCCGCCAATGCCGCCGCTGCTTCCTCCTCCCGTCGCAACTCCACCAGCTCATCCACCGCCGCCGCCGCGATAAAATCATTTTTCAGAGCTTCGAACTCTGAAGCAAACAAAAACAAAACAGCAGCAGCAACGGTACCTAGAAATTCGTTTTTGCCGGAACTCCGGCGGACGAAGTCGTTCTCCGCTGCGAAAAACGACGGCTTATCGATCTTCGCCGGTGTGTACGAGCCGCAACGGAAATCGTGTGACGTAAGAGGACGGAACACGCTCTGGTCGTTATTTTCAATCCACGACGAGAATAAACCGCCGCGGCATTCGTACTCTCAACAACCGACTCACGGCGGCAGCGGCGTCGTTCTGGAAACGAACAGAGAAGATGATGAAGAAGGAGAAGGTCGCGAACATGATCACAACAACAACGGCGAAAATGACGGCAATAACGAAGACGAAGAAATTAGGGTTACAGAAGAAGTGGATGAGATAATTGTGGAAGATTTGAGCAACAACATTGTGGAAGAAACGGTTGAAATTGAAGAACATAAGGAAATAATTTCAGATGAATCGAAGTCGATGAAGGATCACATAGATCTAGATTCACACTCCAAAAAGCCTACACGGTCAAACTTCTGGTCAGCGGCTTCTGTGTTGACCAAAAAATGGCAGAAATGGAGGAGAAAGCAGAAGAAGAGTGTTGCCGGAGGTAACGGTAACGGCGTCGTTTTATCGTCGACGTTACCGGTGGAGAAACCGCTGTCACGTCAGTACCGTGAAACTCAGTCGGAAATCGCCGATTACGGATTCGGAAGACTATCATGTGATACGGACCCTAGGTTTTCGCTGGATGCGGGTCGGATCTCGTTCGATGACCCGAGATACTCGTTTGACGAGCCTAGGGCTTCCTGGGACGGGTATTTGGTTGGTAGAACGTTCCCACGGCTTCCGCCTATGGTGGAAGATGCTCCCGTGGTACAAGTGGCGCGTTGTGATTCGCAGATCCCGGTCGAAGATGTTGCGAATTCGAACGATAGTAACATCCCGGGCGGGTCGATCCAGACCCGAGAGTATTATCTGGATTCTTCTTCTAAGAGGAGAAAGAGTCTTGATAGGTCTAATTCTATTAGAAGAATGGCTGCTGCTGTTGTTGCAGAACTGGATGAATCAAATGTGAAGGTGAATGTGAATCCAGTGGTTTTAAATGCTAAAGTGACACCTGCTACCATTGATTACAATTACAATGGTGGCACAATTGATCCGCCTAGGGTTTCGAATTCGAATTCGTTAAGGGATGATTGTTCCGAGACTTTTGAGTTAGGGTTTAGGGATAGGGATAATGTGATTCCGGTTGGGGGAGAGAAGAAAGAGAACAAGAAGCCGCGAAAGTGGCGGTGGAAGCTGTGGGGGTTTATTCACCGACGGAGTAAAGATGACGATGAAGATCGATGCAGTACAGTTAGTGGTGTTGGAAGATCTTATTCGGAGTCGTGGCAGGATTGCAGTAATGATGGGTTTAATAGGAAGGTTTTAAGAAGCAATAGTAGTGTGAGCTGGAGAAGCTCTTCGCTGAGGAGACCTAACCCGAATGGTAAAGTGATTGGAAATGAAAACGGGTTTGTGAATGGGAAGAGCCGAAGGACAGGAGATGAGTTTGTTCTTGAACGTAATCGCAGCACACGAATCTCACCGAATCACATTGACAACGGGCTTTTACGGTTCTATCTAGCGCCATTGAGTGGTAGTCGAAGATCAGGGATTGGGATTTCGTCGGGGAAAAACAGAGTGTCGAGTACATCTCATTTGATTTCCAGGAACATGCTTGGGCTCTACTGAAACCGAAGAAGGTTGATCTTTTCATTGTGTAATAATGACACATTGTTTAAGTTTATGTTTATGTTCCATGTTATCTTAAAATTGGTTGGTGAATTGGGTTTCAATCTTTAATATTGTTTGTTACTCTTGTTGTTTTCAATTTTCATGATCATGCCTGCTGCTTACTTTAAGTGAATAACATCTGAAACTGCACGCATTTGATTCAATGGTACACGGATGTATGATTGCGTTAGCGCCCAATGATATCAACCGACCGGATTTTCAGATGTAATCATCGCCCCTTCATTGAGTACAATAAGGGACCTGTGCTTCCTATATTGGCTTCTTAAATGTGTCCTGACTGACATCACATGATATGAATGAAATGAACTTATTGTTCAAGATTCAAAGTTGTCTGTCGAGTTATCCAATAGACACATAAATGATTAATAGTTCATATATATGAATATGATGATGGAGATAATATAAGTCTGCGTTGATTAGCAATTTCTTCATGCTTAAGGTTATAGAGAGTTTGAAGATATATAAAACACTAATGAAGGATGACAAATAGACAGAACAAAAGGAATTACATAAATATGAGCTACAAAATGCAAAATTATAGATGTTATACAAGACAACAACTTATACTTTCATGATTTTTTCTATGTTCAAACCTAGTTGTGTAAAAATTATATAAGATGATGATAAAAACATTTTGTAATTGTTTTTTTAAGCATATAGATGTAAAAGCTCAAAAAATACTAGTGATCTTGATCACAATAAAGTCAAAAAGGGTGAGTGAAAACACACCAACCCAACATGTTTGAAGAAAAAGAAAAAGGTAAAGTTTAAAAAAAAGAGAGAGGCACAGAACCCTATGAATCATCAAGCTTTGCCTGTGTAACCTGTACTCCATTTTTGTCTCATGATTCAAGATCTATTGCACCCTTTTATTTTCAAATATTTAAATCCAAAATTGTTCATAAAAACTTATGAAAAATTGTTATTATCAATTTAGTATCTAAACTTTTTGTATGTGTCTTCATACTTGCATCATATATTAGATTCATAGCAAAACAGTAATATTAAAGATTTCTGATGTAATTCATAAAGTTAAATGATCAAATTATATTAAACGCACAAAAAATATAATTTTGATACCACACCACAATCACATCCACTAATCCATTCCACATGTATGGTATGATGTATATATTTTACATGGGCCAAATTCTTTTCTTGACAAGCATACAACTTCTCATCCATGAGCCATGAGGTAGTGAAGTACTAACAGTCACCACACACAGAAATGGGCTTTCTCATCCAAGTTTTAATTTTTCTTCTTTTATCTCCTTGTTTCTTCATTGGTTGGACTAAATTCCCCTCACCGGTTCGGTTCACACGGGTTGGACCACTAACAGGTGAACCAACCGGATTTTAGACTTTACAATTGAGCCGACAAACCACATACCGGGTAGAACCGGGAATTGCAGAGTGGGTGGGTACTGGGTTGGGCCGAACTGAGTTTGGTCCAAGAGTTATTTTGGCTCCTCAATTTATGGAGGTGAAATTGGAAGAAACTTTTTTCTATCTACATTCAATTTGGTTAATGGTTATGGTATAATTTGTTTTTTATATAATTTTCATTATTATTTTACATATTACATTATCCCCTTCTTGAGTCCGGTTCAATCGGTCTGACCACTGAACTAATATATCGGCTGGTTCAATGAGCGGTTCGATTTAAAACAAATGATAAATAGCATAAAGTCAAAGTTAACATAGTCAGCTAATAGTCAAGAGTAAGTGCTACTAAACTAATCTGACAGAAACTTCATTAAAAAGTGAAAACAAGCACCCAACTATCAAAACTGATTTAACCACCATCAAGAATTACATTCGGGATTCTTCATCTGCAAATTAAAAGATTGTGATACAAATACACGTCGTCATCATCATCATCACCACCACCACCAGCCCCTGCCTAAGGTGATGCTAGAAAACAGGAACTTTTTAGCAAGAATTGCAATACTTCAAGCCCGAAAGGCCCGTCTCACTTATTAGTTGCTGGAGAAGCCAATGTTGAGTTTGACCAAGTTGGTGTAAACGCCTGCAAAGAACTTTAAGAGGCCAGCGCACGGGTTGGTTACTGGTTTAATCCTTAAATATCCTACCAATCTTTGTTACCTTAAAAATATCGATAAGCAATTTGTAGGTGCTTGATCAGTTATAGCCTCGGGTCCTTGTTTCTTTTTATTTATATATAACGGGGAACATAGAAAGTCAAATGCAAGCTTTTGAAGATATGTAGAATCAGGCAAGATGGAGATATAAGAGAACCGAAAGAAAGTAGATGAGTCTGAAATTCATTTCGAGAATGTAGGGTTGTTCTTTAAAAATTTGGGCCAGAAAAAGCCCGTTGACCAAACAATAGCAATAGCGGAAGCCGAAAAGGTTAAGAGCTTTCCAAATAAACTGCAGGGACAGATTTTATGAGAACAATAGCTATATAATTCTGATTCCTATAAACAGGCTGATTCACCTTATGTTTTATTTGAAACGGGTCAAATGGGTAGAAAAATAGCTATGAAAATTTGATGCTTTGTTTCATAGAAATAAGTTAAATTAATACAATCTATAACAGTTAACACCACCATTGTCACTAATCATAATTTTCTTTAAATAGCAAATGACTCGCCAATAACATCCGATTGATCAGGAATAATAGTTTGAACATCCATTGCAATGGTTTTAGTAGCTGAGCTCTTTTCTTCCTCCAAAACGATATTGTAGCATTATACTGTCGGTTACAAATAGCTTTCGCGGCTGCTTGCCAATCAAACTTCTCCAAGGCAGCCTGCCCATTCTTTTTCCTTGACTCGAAAGCATGTAAGAATGGGACAAGTTTGTTTAAACAGTCATCAAGATCTCCAGGAGTGTAAAGGTACGCGGTTTTGCCCGTCACGGATAAATATTGGAAAGTTCATAATATCATACATCTACATTGAAACAGCTGGTTTCACAGAATAAGCACAGGAGTCAGGAAACATCATGAGTTGAATTGATTCATATTAAGTGATCATATATATATTTTTTCAATATGAAATGCATAAACATGATATTTTTGTGTTTTTGAAACGGTAAATAAAATGATTTAGGAGCTTTAACGCAGTTAAAAATACACTTTCAGCGATTTACGACCTGTTTGAGATAAACCATGACTCGAATTGACCCATTTATAAGAAAATGGGTGATTCCTCAAAATATCTTTATCAAAGGGTGTTTAGATGTGTGTTTAAAAAGTGATTATTGCGACTATCCGTACCGTTAAGGACAATTATGTAATTTTACATTTATCTTTAGTTTGAAAAACTTGATAATGGTCCAATTCTCACTTTTTAAGGTCCAACTTGTGATAACAACTCAAGGTCTCCACCTTCACATTTGTATCGAGTTGGATCTTCAATGCCAAACTATTCTAGACCAGAGGTGTTCACGAGACAGATGTGCGAGAAGGTGGTATCAACAACTTACATATATATCCATGACTGTATTTTGTGATGCAGATTTTTGGCTTAGATTATTTGATGCAAACTTTTTTACTTTAATATGTTTTTAGACAATGTTGTCTAAAGTTTGAATTTGGTTTGGTGCCTGGTGGATCACCAAAGAAAATGATATAAAAGTAACATTAATTATATTCTAATTAATCATGTTACACTTTTTTAATATCTTCCTATACATCCTCAATATTGAGAGCTGGTTTCTGTTGATGTTCTCTTTGATGTTCTAAAGCGGGTAGGGATTTCGGCGAAAAAAGAAGGCTCCGGTGAACTTTCTGACGGATCCGCTCGATGGGAGGTCTACTCTTCGGCCAACTGATATTCTTGTGTTTGGGTGGACCAGGGGAAAACACGCTTGTGTGGATCTTACAGGAGTGTCCCCTCTTGTTGGGCTTAGGGATAATGAGTTTGTTGCTGGCCAGGTTGCGTTGAAAGCGGAATTAGGCAAGGTCTCTAAACACGAGAAAGCTTGTTTAGAGAATCAACACGTGTTTATCCCATTCGCATTTGATACATTTGGGTCCCTAGCCCCAGAGGCCGTAGAATTCCTAAACAGGGTCCAACGGGTTGTAAATAGTAATCACTCAACATTTAAGGGCCGTTTGGTCTTTAGCAGGATTGGTTTTGCAATTCAAAAGGGTGTTGCGTCGCAGCTTGTTGCCCGTTTACCTGCCACTTGTTTGTAATTTGTTACTTTGGTATTTTAACGAATTATGAAAATTATTAAAAAAATCTACAATTCTTCTTGCATATTGGCAAGTTGAGAGATTTCTTCCTACACATATACAATTTCTAGGGGGGCGTGTGTTTGTTAATTATTATATATATAATTAGAAAAAGTGAAATATAAACACAATCAAATCAAGCCATGTGTAATTCACATATAATGCTATTGGTGTATGGATGATATGTATGAAATACATATAAATATTGGATGACCTTCACATATTTAATCTATTTATTTGTCGGATACCCCTATTATAATAAAGAAAATAAGAATACATTATTATTTTTTATTTCCCCACATTATTATTTCTTATATTAATTTGCAAATAGTAGTGTTTTCTTTTGTTTTTATTTTCTTTAATAGGTAAATATAATTGATGAAAAATGGAGTTCTACTCAAAAGAGATAACCTTTTTGTATAGTCGTGACGAACTGAACTGAAGCAACTTTGGCTGAACAACAATAGCTACCGTTATTGGTATTACCGAAACCGATACTAGAATATGGCAATTTCCAAGTAAATTAAGGTTTTCGGTCGATATAAAGCATGTGTCGATATTCATTTGGGCCGAGTACCGTGCTCAAGCAAATCGATGGTGTCTAGACAGCACTTGTACTGATGACGATGGTCATTTATATCTCTTCGGTTGCTATACCGAGTCCTGGTATCGTAATGGTATTGTAACTCATCGAATCTGTCACACCCCAACCGATGGTGGAAACATCGGGGCGCGGCACTAGGCGAATCAGATTGCTCAAGAGAATTCATAACAACTATTTAGGCGATAATATTTAAACATTCAATATCCCATACTATCAAACATAAAATCCTCAGATAATCATTACAAATACCAAACAATCTCTTAAAACATATCCAATCCGATCTTCCCTAGATTTCTATTACATGAGTTTCTAAATATAGATCCTAAATCCATTGCAACAAAAGTCATCAACCTGTCACATATGTTAAAATAAACGTCAATACAATTAAGTAAAGGTGAGCATACAGTTTTGCATACATAGTAGATATAGAAAACGTTTAGCAACACCGCATGAACATACGTAAGAGATGTGAATTATACTACTGCATTGATACATGTAAACCAACAAACCGCGAGTGCGAGGTACGAGGACAAGTGTGCACGTCCTAAAGAGAAAATAAATGAGAAGTAAAAAGTGCGAGCCTTAACAACCCCGGGCCTCCGGGTGGAGGGTCAACCTCTAGCAAGCTATCATGCTAAGGGTGGCATACAAACCAAGCAATACATACAATTCATCAATTCACGTATAATCATGTAAAGGCGGGTTGCGAATAAGCGTTTTGAGTTGTGTGATGTGTTTTGATATGGGAACATATGTGACACCCAAAAGTGCGTTTAAGCGTAAAAGGGTTCAAGTATACTCACAGTCGGTGCGTTAAGAGAGAAAGATGGGATCTGATATGGATTGAAGGGAGCGCCGGTTCAGCCTCCAAACGCGAACAAAAGTGCATCAGTCTTCCGAATTGCTGAAACGGTCGAAACGTGAAGGAGCAGTGGATAAGTTCCGGCGAAGTTGTACCAAATCTCTTGGATTTGGTACAAATTCGGGCGAACTTGCTTGAAAAGTTACTGGAATGCACAAGTTCGGCCGAAGGTGCACCAAATCCCTTGGATTGGTGCAAGTTCGGGCAAACTTGGCATGTTTGCTTATAGATGGTACAAGTTCGGGCGAACTTGGTCGATTTTCTTGAAGATTGAACAAGTTCGGCCGAAGTTGGTCACCAATCTGGTGACAACTTCGAGCGAACTTGCTCTTTTTAGAGCGAACTTGACTGTTTTGGTCACCTAATCGTTCGTTTTTGCGTCGTTTGCTGAGGAAATCGAGTGCCCATCCCTCCAACCTTAAGCTACTGAGCAAAACATAGGCTGGAGAGGTATTTTGGAGCGAGTTTTAGCCACTTTACAGGAACTCGGGCTAATCAGGGCGAACTTGATGGTTCGTACGGGTTAGTCCAGTTGGTGCAAGGTGACGACATCGTCCCTGTGCTTCCGGATCTGAGATCTTGCTTGACAACGCCTCGTTCCACTTCATAGTGAACGAAACATACGTCATTAGTCCGTATTTTGTGTAAAAATCGATGCTTTAAAAGGTTTTTCTCAGATCTAACACTTGGTGAGTCGAAGCCATAAAGATTTCTAGCTTGGGAAGCCAAAGCTAAGCCCAAATACACTCGTTTAGTGTAGATCTAAGTGAAAAGTAGAAGTTTTATAGAAAAAGATGAAGATTTTCATAAACAGAAGAGATTTGATGAAAACGAAGGTAATCCTTGTGCAAAATCGTAGTAAAACGTTGTTGTTTTGCATAAAACGGGTTGATTTTTACTTGGAAATCAAAGGTTTTCAGTTTTGGGAGCTTTCGGGCGAACTTGCAGCAAGGGGAGCATGAATGGAGGTGCTGGATATTTATAGGTGAGGAGAAAATAGGCTGGTGGAGATCAAGTTCGGCCGAACTTGGCACAAATTCAAGCGAACTTGACACAAGTTCGGGCGAACTTGGCCAGTTCTGCTTGAAAATGTGCAAGTTCGAGCGAACTTGCTAGATTGTGAGGGTTTACTGAGGCCTGGTCAAGTTCGGGCAAAGTTGGGGTACCCAACTTCGGGCGAACTTGGCCTTTCGACGAAGTTTTGTTCGTTATTTTCGGTTAGGTGTTCGTTTGGTGATTCGTTTCGTATTAGATAGTTATATTACGCGTTTTAAATGATAAAATAATGCGGTTTAGCGATTCGTGCGAGTGAGAGAGTTGAGTTAGCGAGTACAACCATAAATCATAAAGCACACATAACACATAAATAACATAATGTAACATAAATAACTACGTCTGCGATGCGATGTGATAAGCGATGTCGAATGCACAAGTGGTTATTGTACAACAACACACTCGGCTCTTAAGGTAACATAGTTACTTGTGATTGTGTTGCATTAGCGTTGTGATTAGTAGGCGTTTAAATGCAAGATAGTTGTGACAAAAATATAATTAATTAACATAAACCATCCTTTCTTATCGAATCTCGGATTACAAAGACAATTGTAAACAAAACAGACGGAAACAGGACAACAACAAAAATACGAGTTGTTACAGAATCGATATCAACCGAAAATCCACCGCGAAGCGCGGGATATCCCACTAGTTATTTAAATAAAACATAGTATAAAATTTTAAATATAAACTTATTAAACATTTAGTTTATAATAAAATGGTTTGATTTAAGTCCACCAGAGAGTACAGTGGACCCTAACTAAGTGGGCTGAAATAATAACATGCTCCAGTAGAAGAAGCCCAAAAGGCCTAAAATGTATTAGAAGTAGAAATTTACCATATCATACCCGGTTACCACAGTCAAAGATTTGATCAAGATTGGTAAAATCGCAAATCTGATAGATTGCTGTTGGTTTCTATTATTTGTGTAATTTTCGCATACAAATTAGTATATGGAGTGATGAAATAAAACTGTTCTGTTATGATACTATTCAAGCCCTCACAATTACTAGCGATAGAAAGATAATAACTTATGTTTCCAAGGGACATGGTGTGGTGGTAAAATGTGCCCCCTCTATCTAAAATGTTAAGAGTTTAAATATATACGAGTATTTAGTAGTAGGTTAGTTTTAGTAACAGATTAGTTTGCTCTTGAGAAAAAGGTCTGATAATATTTGTTGACATTTTATATTCTTTTTGTAATTTTGTAATATATTCTGTCATTTATTACACTCTTTTGCCCTTTTATTTTGATTCCCAATAGCTCAACAAGTGGAACAATGATCTGCTCCCGAAAAACATAGTGGCAATGTGTTGTTATTCGGCAAGCTTCATTTTCTTCTGCAAGCTCTATTGTACATAATGATATATATGTCACAAGGCTGAAGTGTTTTGATTTTTTTGTCCCAAAAAAGCAAATGGTGGAAAATGATCTAGGTCTCAGTGTACTGGGGCTCCATATAGCGCCAAAGTGATGCAAAACGCCCCATAGCGTCACTCCACACCGCCCCGCCCCCGGGGCGCTATACAACCCAAAACCAGATGCTCATGATGTGTATAAGGTGTTCAATGGTTGGGATGTGTGATATTATCGTTGAACGGTTATCATCATCATCATACTCAGTAAATCCCGTTCAACGGTAATGTTATTTAATATATATTTTTAACGGTTAAAACCTTATATATACCGTAAATCTATATTATTTTTAAACCACTTTCTCTACCACCTTTCTCTTCATTTCATATTTTATAAAAAAAAACTCAAGTTTTGTATACCACTCTCTTTACCCTGTATCCCAACAACCATGGTTTCCTTTCTCCTTGATCTAGCGGCGATGCGAACCAAACGAACGCTCATAACCAACCCGTTGCTCCGGTTCCCACCTGACCAACCGCTTATGGAACCGGGTTTGTCGAGTATAATCACAACCAAACCAGGTTCATGAACCTCTGGAACCAACCCTTTTCATGGGACCCAAATCAATACGGTTGGAATCCAAACTTCAATATGGGAGGTTAATTTTATTGTAATGTTTTTTAATTAATGTGATGTTTTATAATTTAATAAAATGTTATTTGTTTGTTAATTTTATAAATTTAGAGATTAAATAAAATATCAAAAAATAATAATTGAGTAATGATTGGTAGTGGTTATAAGTCCTTATCCATTACACACCCATGTATAACCACCCCTCCATCCCCCCACATTTCATTTTTTTGCCATTTGTCATATAACTCCCATAAAGGGGGTCATGACTACAAATGGCCTAAGACCCTTCGTGTGGAACGGGACATCGCGCCACACCCCCCATAGGCCCTATGGCGCCGACAAAGACTGCTTCAGGGGTGCCATACAACACCAAACTTGAAGCCTTGCGAAAATTATAACGAGCATTTTTGCGTTGGGGTTTGTGTTATTACCGTTGAACGATAATATCTTTTTAAACAAAAAAAAAGCTTATAAATACAAACCATTCACCTCACTTTTAAAAAAAACCACTCTATACAACAATCTTTCACTCTATATTTTTATAAGAGTTAAATGCTAAAATGGTCCCTAAGTTTTGCTCACTTTTCCACTTTAGTTCAAAATCCAAAATTTTAAATCTGGGTCCCTGTGGTTTGCATTTTGTTGCCATTTTAGTCCAAATTTCAAATTTGGTCAGATTCTCAACTTAAATCCTAATATTTTGTCTTTATCATCAGGGGTATTTTGGTCATATTAGATTTATTATAACTAATTATATATATATATATAATACCCTAAAATACACCCCAATAACCACCACTCTGCTCTCTCTCTCTCTCTGAACTACCGCCACCACACCACCACCACCCCCACCACCGCATCATCCCACCACCACCATCCCACTGCCGCCGACGAAGAGAGAGACGAGTAGAGAGAAAGAGACTTACGAAGATAGAGAGTACGAGGACAGAGAGAGCGGTGGGAGAAGGGGGAGCAGACGAACAGAAAGCCGCTAGCAACGGCGGTGGTCAAGTGCAGAGGAATTAGGGTTTTGATTAGGGTTTTCTTGTAAATTTGGGTCAAGGGTGGATGTTGGGGGTGGTTTTGAAGAGAATGGTGGTTATTGGGTTTTGATCAAAATTTGATTTTGTTTGTGGATGACTGTCGGCGGTAGTGGGATGGCGGTGGTGGTGGTGGTGTGGTGGTGGTGGTAGTTCAGAGAGTGAGATAGGTGTTGTCCAGAAGTGGCGGCAGTTGGATGGTGGTGTTGGGTTTCAGTGGGATGGTGGTGTCGGCGGCAGTGGGATGGTAATGGTGGGGATGATGCGGTGATGGGGTGATGGTGGTAGTTCAGACAGAGAGATAGGGTGTTGTCCAGAAGTGGCGTTAGTTGGATGGTGGTGTTGGGGTTTCAGTGGGATGGTGGTGTCGGCGGCAGTGGGATGGGGTGGTGGGGATGATGCGGTGGTGGGGGTGGTGGTGGTGTGGTGGTGGTAATTCAGACAGAGAGATAGGGTGTTGTTTAGAGAGAGAGAGAGAGAGTTTACAGATCTGTATTTTTTAATATGTATATATAGTGATGCTAATATGACCAAAATTCCCCTAAGGATAAAGACAAAATATCAGGATTTAAGTTGAGAATCTGACCAAATTTGAAATTTGGACTAAAATGGCAACAAAATGCAAACCACAGGGACCCAGATTTAAGAAATTTGGATTTTGGACTAAAGTGGCAAAAGTGAGCAAACCTAAGGGACCATTTTGGCATTTAACTCTTTTTATAAAAACCTCTAGATTTTTATACCACGCACTCTACCGTGTATCCCTACAACCAAGGTTTCGTTCCTCCTCGTTATAGCGGCAACCTGAACCAAACGAACGCTCCTAACCAACCCGTTGCTCCGGTTCCCACTCGACCCACCGCCTATGGAGCCGGGTTTGTCGAATACAATCAAAACCAAATCAGCTTCATGAACCTATTGAACCAACCCTTCTCATGGGACCAAAACCTATACGGTTGGAACCCGAACCACAACATAGGAGGTTTCGCAAATTCTTCACAAACTTCCGGCTCATCACAAAGCGAGCCCGACTTCGTCCTAGAGACATAAATGGAGACACAACCGGAAATACATGAGCCAACGACACAAACGAACAACACTACACGCAATAAATGGGCCTCCCTTAAAAAGAATGAAGTAACCGAGACCCGATCGAGAAAAAAACATGCAACCATGGGATGATGAAGAGGAGACGCGTTAGCTCGATCTTGGATCGACGTATCGGAGGATCCCGAAATAGGTAAGATTTTTTATAGACTCTTTTATTTTTTTAAACCCATATAATTTGTTTGTTAAGCATTGTTTTATTTTTTGTATCTTTTTTAGCAAGCAGCCAAAATAAAGTTTATCTTGGAGACGAATCCGAGAAGGGTTTTTCGGTCTCATTGGTAGGGGGACGCTTACCAACAACCAAATTCAATATCGGGCAAGTGGATCGATATTAACAACAAGAGCACAACATTTCAGTCAATTTATCACCATCAACGAAACAGTTGGAAAAGCGGCGAAAGCGACAAGGATATAATGTGGTCGGCTTTAGTAGAATATCAAGCCCCAGCCCAAGGGAATTTTTCCTACTTGAAGGTTTGGAAAATTCTTCGTCATAGCCCTAAATGGGCCAAGGTCAAACCCACGGTAGGAGCTTCTTCGAGTTGGTCGGCAAATAAAAGGCCGTCAAAGAAGCCGAAAGCCAACGAGTCAGTTGAACCCTAAACGCCAACGTCCGACGCTCAAAACGTCGACCTAAACGATGTAAATCCGATATTTACTGGTGAGGAAGGGGCAGATGAGCAAGTGCCGGAGCTACAAAAGACCGCCCGGTAAGAGAAATGGTGTAAAATCTAGGAGACCGGAGTCATCGTCAGGGGGATCCGACTTGAGTCAAGTGTTTTCCAAGATAAACCACGCCTTAAGAAATACGCGACTCGGGGCACAATGTATGCAAGAGAACCGGGAGGTGGCCGAGATTATGAGGGATAGACAGTTTGAAAGAGACTTTGATTTTTACTCGAAGCCGCACGACCACCTAACCGGAAAGGTGTTGGATATGGCTCTACAGCGAAAGGCGTATCGAAAAAATACAATCTTTGAGTTTTAGAGTGTTTTTTTTTTCATTTTATCGAAACCATAGAACCTGAATCTGTTAAAAAAAATAAGTTAGTACTCAAAGGCGTTACTTTCAATAAACCACAAGGACTATATGTGTAATTAACTCGTTTTTTTATTCAATGAAATGTTGTTAGTTTTTAAATATATTGTAACAACTCGCATTTTCGTTGTCAATTTTGTTCTATTTTATTTCGTCTGTACCTACCGTTGTACTCCAGAATTCGATTATGGAAAAGTTTATGTTAAAATAATTATGTTTTTGTCGCAATGATATCTCATCTAATCGCTTATTAAAACACAACGCTAACTTAAACGCAATCACGAGTAACTATGTTACTTTAATAGCCAAGTGTGTTGTTGTACAATAACCACTTGTGCCATCGCATCGCTTATCTCATCGCATCGCAAAACGCAGTTAATTATGTGGAATTATGCTTTATGTGTGTTATATTTGTTTATGTTATGGTTTGATATCGCTAAAACGCTCGCACACTCACGTAACTCGCTCTCTCTCAATACATTGGTAATATAACGCTTAACGCTTCGCTAAAACGCTTAATATAACTAACCAATACGAACCGAATCGCCAAACGAACGCTTAACGCGAAAATAACGAACAAAACTTAGCCCTTAGGCCAAGTTCGGCCGAACTTGGACATCCCAAGTTCGCCCGAACTTGTTCGGGCCATCAAAACACTAAATTCACAGCAAGTTCGCTCGAACTTGCACTTTCCAAGGCTGAACTGGCCAAGTTCGCCCGAACTTGTGCCAAGTTCGCTTGGAAAGTGGCAAGTTCGGCCGAACTTGATCACTGATACTCTCCAATCCTCCTCACCTATAAATACCCAACACCTCTATTCGTGCACTCCTTGCTGCAAGTTCGCCCGAAACCTCCAGAAACCGAAAACCTTGGATTTCCAAGGAAGAATCAACCCGTTTTTAAGCTACAGCAACGTTTTACAACGATTTTGCACAAGGTCTTACCTTCGATTTCATCAAAACTTTTCTGTTTACGAAAATCTTCATCTTTTTCTACAAAACTTCTCTTTTCACTTAGATTTACACTTAGATCTAAGTAAAACCTTTTAAACATCGATTTTACACAAAAATACGGACTAATGACGTATGCTTTGTTCACTATGAAGTGGAACGAGGCATTGTCAAGCAAGATTCAGATCCAGAAGCACAAGGACGATGTCATCACTTTGCACAAACTGGACTAACCCGTACGAACCATCAAGTTCGCCCGGATTAGTCCGAGTTTCTGTAAAATGGCTAAAACTCGCTTCAAAAAACCTCTCCAGCCTAGGTTTTGCTCAGTAGCTTAAGGTTGGAGGGTGAACACTCGATTTCCACAACAAACGACGCGAAAACGCACGATTTGGATGCCAAAATCGTCAAGTTCGCTCGGAAAAACATCAAGTTCACTCGAACTTGTCACTAGATTGGTGGCCAAGTTCGCCCGAACTTGATCAATTTTGACAGAAAACCCATAAGTTCGCCCGAACTTGTACTCTTCCAAGGAATAATAACACAAGTTCGCCCAAACTTGTACCCCAAGGTACAAGTTCGCCCGAACTTGTTTACTGTTTCTTCAATCGTTAATCGTTTCAGCAATTCAGAAGACTGATGCATTTCTGTTCGCTTACAGGGCTGAACCGGCACTCTCCTCAACCTACATCAGATCCCGTCTCACTCTCTTAACGCACCAACTGTGAGTATACTTGAACCATTTTTACGCTTAAACGCACTTTTGGGTGTCACATATGTTCCTATATCAAATCACATCACACAACTCGAAACGCTTATTCGCAACCCGATGTTACATGACTATACGTGAAATCCGCTGAATTGTATGTGTTACTTGATTGCTAGTACGCCACCCTTAACATGATAGCTTGCTAGAGGTTGACCCCCACCCGGAGGCCCAGGGTTGTTAAGGCTCACATTTTTACTTCTCATTTATTTTCTCTTTAGGACGTGGACACTTGTTCATGTGCCTCGCACTCGCGGTTTGTTGATTTACTTGAATCTTAGTAGATACATAGTTCACACCTCTTACGTAATATCAGGCGGCGTATGCTAAACACTTTTATATCTATTATGTACGCAAACCTGTATGCTCACCCTTACTTAATTGTATTGACGTTTATTTTAACATATTTGGCAGGTTGATGACTTCTCGTTGAAATGGATTAGGATCTTACTTTTAGAAACGCATTGTAATAAAATCTAGGGGAGATCGAACTTGAATTGTTTTATGAGATTACTTGGTATTTTGCAACTTATTTAAGGATTGTATGTTGATAGTATGGGATATTGACGCTTAAATATTGTCGCTTAAATAGTGTTATAGAATTTCTCATGAGACAATCTGGTTCGCCTAGTGCCACTACCCCGATGTTTCCGCCATCGGTTGGGGTGTGACATATATAGATTAAATGAAAAATAAAAACAACATTAATAATTGAGTAATGATGGGTATGTGGTGTTACCCCTACACACCTTTGTGATATGACCCTCTATAACCCCCTCCCCCCCTGCATTTTTGTGCCATTTGTCACATAACCTCCACCAAAGGGGTTATGTGGTGTTACCAGTACACATGGCCTAATAAAACGATAATATATATTATGATTGATATCTTGTTTAATGATCGCTCATGCTTTATGGAATATGCTTGTGAATTCTCTTACTACTTATGCATCTAATAGAAATATGTTGTATACTTATGATGAAGGAGATTACATATTAATGAATTCCGTTGTTGTTTAGGTCATTAGGCTGGATGAAGTCCACTTCAAAAGTCTCACTGGGAAAGAGGTCCGTATTGGACCAAAGCGAACCACATAGCACGAAAGCGAAGAAGCGGGAAGTTATGTGGGGCTAATCACAGGGTGAGCCAAATTTGTGTGAGTGGTTGGTAATTCAAGTAGATTGGGGTGCAAGAACATCGCACCCATCTTTGGGACCATCAATTTTTTTTCATGGAGGGCTTCCCTCGTGCTTACTCTTACCACCCTTAACCTTTAATCATAAACTAAGGCCATGGCTTAAAAGGTGTTCAATAATGGATTTAATTTCATGTAATCTAAAATCCAGACTAGCCTAGTTAGTATCTACAATCCAGACTAGCCTAGTTAGCATCTACATCATTCCAAACTTCACTTCTTCCCCAACACTAAACCATTCCTAGCTTATACCTCATTATTCACCTCATCACCTACTTTCTCTTTTTTTTAACTATTTATAATTTATATATTCCATTTATAAATCCTATAAATATTAATTAATTACCTTTTGTTTATTATTCTCAGACAATTGCTATTCTAACGGCTATTTTTTTCAAACGGTTAGTGTTCCAATGGCTATTTATTTTTTAAACAGTTACTGTTCCAACGATTAGTTTTAGACGGCTATATTTCTGGTCCCTATAGATACAACATTTCGCTTTACATCCCACATTTGCACCACTCACTACAAATACCAAACTAATTCGAAGATATGGGTGCTGGTTAATCCAAGTGGTGCAGGTGGAACGTCAAACCTCAGGCGATCGCCTCATCGACATTCTAACCCTCAACCTGCTCCATCAAACTGTCCACCTGTAGTAGTCTACCCACTCCACGCATCAGTCTACCATCCACTGACAACAATCTGCCCTCCACCGACAACAATCTACCCTCCACTTACAACAAGGCCACAACGATCACCCTGTCTAAATCCTCAGCTTTTTAACACTTCACCTCCATAGAATGATGATTGAGATGTGATCACGAATGTGGAAGCGAACTTGGTGTATGACTACACCATGGCACAACTCCAATTTGATCATTTGCGACTTGTGTAACATCCCACATTAGTTGTGAAGGGGAACGAAGGCTTCCTTATAAGGGGCTTGATACCTTCACCATCATGACGTGTTTTAAATCCGTGAGGCGATGGTGGTTCGTCCCGGCCAAAGCGGACAATATCATGGTGCGGTTACGCTGGGCTGTTACAGATGGTATCAGAGCCAGGAACCGAACTGGTGTGCCAGCGAGGACACTAGGCCCTATAAGGAGGGTGGATTGTAACATCCCACATTGGTTGTGAATGGGAACAAAGGATTCCTTATAAGGGGCTTGATACCTTCACCATCATGACGTGTTTTAAATCCGTGAGGCGATGGTGGTTCGTCCCGGCCAAAGCGGGCAATATCATGGTGCGGTTACGCTGGGCTGTTACAACTTGGGTCAAACATACTTCAACACAAACCCTCCAAACACAAACCCTCCACGCACAAACCTTCGTCCAACACAAGTCGTATCCAGCTAGGCTGAAGGTTACGAAACAGACCCGAATGAGGAATACATATCACCGGTGGACGATGAACTATACCCTTTATGTCTTTACTTCGGACGCGATAATCGAGATGCAAGGTTGGACGGTCGTGATAACGATCATAGCGTGTCGTCTCTAGAGTCCAACCTATATGATTGGGATGAGATGTATTAGGGATTTTATGTATTTAATGGTGTTAATTAAAATTTTAATCTTAGCCTTGTATAATATTTTTAATTAGGTTTGTGTAATATTAAAATTAGGTGTGTGTAATATTATAATTAGGTTTTTGTAAAAGTTTAACTAGGTTTATATAATTTGTTTTATATATTTATGAGGTATAATTTTTTATTCTAGACTAGTCCGCTCCACCAGACCTCACCACCTCCAAACCAGTTCACCTAACCACCCCATCGCTATCCCCCGCGCGCCCTTGGCATCCCGGCTTTCAAACCAATGCATCGAACGGTGCATTGGAGATGCTCTTATGTTATATTCATGGCAAAGATGGTGGGCCCTGAAAGGAATGATGGAATTCTGGATCAGATGTTTGTTGCTGCTTTGGGAGGGAAAGAGCAGAGGTTGTTGGGGAAAAAGAATATGTGTGTTTGCGGATGACAAATTATAACCCATAAAATGATCTTGGTATCTTACCGGTACCGAAAGTACCAATATCAAAAATCACAAAAATGGGTACTAGCACCGATATCGAAAATCACAAAAATCGGTATGATACGGTATTTGAAGGTAAATCAACCCAAAATGCCGGTACAATATCAAACAAGTACCGAACTGAAAGTACTGATGCCAAAAACAACAAAAAACCAAAAAATGGGTATGAAAATGGCTCGATACGGTACGGGTCAATTTTGGTATCGGGTACCATTTGCTCATCCCTATTTCCACATTTCACAAAAAGGATACAAGATGTAGGGGTGATTTGATAAGAAAACATTAAATTTTAACCTAAATTATAAGGAAAAGCTAAGTTTAAAGAATGGGAACTAATTTTGAATAACTTGCCAATGAGCTATAACTCAATTAGCATCGGATGGGAAGTGAAGATTTGGGTTTAAGGCCAGAGGTCAAGTGCAAATCTGATCCCCATAGGGTTTTACCTTAGTGGGCTTTCGGGTGACAGGTTTTAACCGAAACTGGTGATGGTGGGCGTGGGCTACCCAGTGTTTTCTACGGTCTTGGGGTATGAAGTCACCTTTTTCCATTGGGTTACCCCGGGTACCCGCTCTTTTATTTTTATGGCCGTTCAATTTTTTTTTGAATAACTTAACATCCAAAATGGAGATGTTTTTATTAATTTCCTACAAGGATTTCTCATAAAATATAATATTTAGAAGGATGAGGGTAAAGAAATAAAATCAATGGAAGAAACGTGAAAGAAAAGGGGTTTATGTAGAAGAGATCAAAAGGCATGAAGACTATTTTGATGTTCTTATTCTAAGCGGGTCCTCCATAAGTGTTCATGTGGTCCTTGCATTAGGGTTCTTTATTTTTCTTCTAAAGTTGATTTTAAATAAATCTTTATATAGGTATGAATATTGAACTATTACTTTTGGGTTTCAGGCTAATCACGTTGGGTTAAACACGTATCTGGAACAAGTCATCTTTCTTTTACACATATGTATATGTGCGGAGAGCAAATTGCCCTAAATCAAACTAAATGGCAAGCAAACATGACAAATTGATTTCATATAACTATAAAGCCACCAATAAATTATCTTAATCAAAGTTAAAATACAAATAAAAAAATAGAATGAAACCATGTCATAACATTAAAGTGCATCCAAAAGTTGAGGGTTGATGTTGTATTGCCACAACGTGATCAATTATTATTGTATCTAAATAACACTTATTATCTATAGAAACTAGTCTTCATCATCCTATTTCACACTCAAGATTTATGTTATATCATCAAATGGATTAACAAGAGCGACATGTGTATTTCCACAAGATGGATGAAAATTGTTTAGCATATCAGCAACAAGTCTGGGAAACGCGTTTTGTGGAAGAGGTACAATGGGGAGAAGAAGTGATTCCAACACTTGAGGGTTCATGTTGTACTGCACAACGACATGGGCGATATTAGTATTGATTGGAGGATTGAATTTGTCTTGGGCATTAGCGATTTCAATTGCGTCTTCAAGGGAGAAGAAGTGCTTCTAACACCTGCGGGTTCATGTTGTACTGCACAACGACGTTGGCGATATTAGTAGTGATTGGATGATTGAATTTGTCATTAGTGATTTCAATTGCGTCTTCAAACACCTTAGTGTGCGGTGATGGTGGTGGACTTAAGGAACTCGAGCCAGAAAAATTCGTTAGTGATGGCGGTTGTTGATACACGCGATAGTGTTAGCCCTTTATATTTATATGAGGGTTCATGTTGTACTGCACAATGACGTGAGCGATATTAGTAGTGATTGGAGGATTGAATTTGTCTTGGGCATTAGCGATTTCAATTGCGTCTTCAAGGGAGAAGAAGTGCTTCTAACACCTGCGGGTTCATGTTGTACTGCACAACGACGTTGGCGATATTAGTAGTGATTGGATGATTGAAATTTTCATTAGTGACTTCAATTGCATCTTCAAACACCTTAACGTGCGATGATGGTGGTGGACTTAAGGAACTCGAGCCAGAAAAATTCGTTAGTTATGGAGGTTGTTGCTACACGCAATAGTGGTAGGGCGACTATATTGAAGAGAGTTTTGGAAGACATAAAAGAAAAAAAAGTGTTTTGGATGTCGTACGGGGCAAAGCATCATGTGCAGGATTGGAGGTCTTGGTCAAATTTCAATTTTGATGTTATATCATAATTGTTCTAGTCTATTGTGTGCTCGTTGTACTATTTGGTGGTCTACAGCTTCTTGCTGAGCTGGCCGGTATGTTATTATTGATTTTTAATGATAAGCCTTGCGATTAAAAAAAGATGGGGGCTAGTCTGGTTAAGACTAGCGTGGCAACAGACAGTTGTGATGGTGGCGGAGATGGGGGTGAGGGGTAGCCCTTGCTACCCCTTCTAATACACTAGCTCTGCTCATGGTGCCTTAGTAGGTGAAAGGCGGCTTACCTTGGCGGGTGAAAGCCTTAGCAACTCGGGTACTACTATTTCCCTAGCTTTATGTCGAGGGAGATAACTCATGTTCAAGAGGGGGGGGGGGGGGGGAGATGTATGGGGAAGCCACAAACAAATTGGATGATGGAATGAGAGGATAGGTCTCCTATTTATAGATAGGGCATCCCTAAACCCTAATGGACCTTGTTGTTATATAGGCCGGATGGCCCAATACTTTTTTTAGTATTTTGTTGTGCTTTATTGGGGTTGATCCAGTAGCCTACCTACAACATCATCCCCTAGTCTAGTGTGATGTATATCTTATATATATAAACACACACACATTAGACTAGACTCAGAATCTTTATAAGCTTTGTGCTTATGTTGCTTTGATAAATCTTCATCTGACAAACTTCAACCAAAGTAGGATGAATTTCAACGCGATGAACCTTAGCATGATGAGCTGTGTAATGTGCTAGGGTTTAAGATGATGAGCTTATGCTTAATGTGTTCAAGCGCTATGGGCTTTGGTTAGATGACTTTCTGCCTAATCGACTTAACTCAATTTGGTGGTCCGAGATGTTCGAGCGAATTTCAACTGGCCGAGCGATTGTTGATTAGGTATGTGACGCATTAGGCCTTCATTTTGGTGGAAGCTTCTAGAGCCAAATCTTTCTCCATGCTTCACTTCTTTCTTTATTAGCTTATATGAGCTTTGGCACATCGAGTATTAACATATTAAGCTTCGACCTGTTAAGCTTTAGTATACCGGGTATTAACATTTAAGCAATTGATAATCACATGTAGTAAGAGGAACCAAAAGGTTAAAGATCAAAGTTCTTATAAAGTTTTAATTCAATAAAAAACTACTTAACAATACCATAGATCCCATTTTATAGTTGGGAATCATAAGTCAAATAAGAAACTAAATAAGAGATTAGGAAACTGAATTTCTAATAAAAGAAAACATAATTGAATTAACTTTTAAGTCTAAATTTGTAGATAAACTTGAATCATTTTAGCTTGTATTACATGTAAGATTGGTATCCTATTGCAAGGGCTTTGAGTGTTGAATTATATGGCATCTAAAGATTATTTTTTCAAAGGTGATGTTTATCTTGAACCATTTAACTCCAATCACCCATCATCAGGTGACTATTTAACAGAAACAGTTTTTGGCATAGAGGAAATATTATTTACATACCCTTTAGTTGAGTTTGTGGTATTTTCTTTATGAACTTAAAACTTCCATCGTTTTTTTAACAGCCAACAGAATCAATCTCGAGCACTCTCGGGGCATCAACTGGACCAAACGGAGTACTCCGAGAGTAACCCGAGTCCACCAGCTATTCCAGAGAAAACCCGGTAACCCACCCGTTCGTAGACACGACAGTGAAATTACCCGTAAACCCCGTTTGGCTTAAGGATCGAACCTAAGTTTCCCTGGTCTCCTATCATTGCCCACTAGTGCCTCACTCTACACCAAGTGATAGTTAAACCTACATCTCTCAAGAGAAATGCAAGCTTTTTCTACCATTTGATCTAGAGATCATTCGTCGAAAACTTCCTTTGTAATTGGAAATAAAAAGACTTATAAATCTAACTCTTGGTTGCCCCCATTTTGAGTGTGACAAGAACTATGCTTCAAGGTGAAGAGCTAGCTATATTACCTAGAACATGAAGCTTGTATTAAAGGTTTGTTCTCTTAACATTGACGATACAAAAAATGAACCATTACTGTCAAGGTTTTTCTTTTTATAGAAAAAGAGATTCTACACCCAACATATTTGAAACAAACAAATCACATTATGTCTTTGACCAAACAAAGAAAGGTAAAAGGAAAAGAATTTAACAAGTGTGTTTTCTTCCTACCCAACTTCCAACATCTTTACCCAATTCCAAAGTTCTTTCTCGTATTTGCTTAATTTCAGAACTCAATAATTGCATTTTCTGTTTTTATTCATATATTCTTTAAATTTGTTTTAACTACAACTCACTTTATACGTAAATATACAGGGTTAACAAGAAACTGGAGAACAAGCAAAATGAACAAACGAAAGATACAAAAAGCATACTTCTTTTGAATACGAGAACAAGCCCCGTTTTGAGTTTTAACTAGAAATGTTGTTATTGCATCAAATTTTTTAACTAGAAACTTTTTATACTTTTGTATATATTAATTACATTATACTTATTTACATAATACAATAAAAAATTTTAATTTTATAATGATTTAATCCATTTGTTATCAAACTCGTCAATTTTTCTTTTGAAATATAGAAAAGAAACTAAAAGAAAACTAGACGCATAACCCTACAGTTTTATAATAAAACAGAAAGAGTTAATTATTGTTTTCGTCCCTGTGGTTTGTCAAAAATCACTATTTCAGTCCATTAGTTTAAAAATTGCGATTTAGTCCCTGTGGTTTCACTTTCGTAACCATTTCAGTCTACCTTGCAACCATTTCAGTCCCTGTACTTACAGAATAAATGGATTGAAATGGTTATAAAAGTGAAACCACGGGACTGAAATGGTTACGAAAGTGAAACCACAGGGACTGAAATCGCAATTTTCTAACTAATGGACTGAAATAGTGCTTTTTTACAAACCACAGGGACGAAAACAGTAATTAACTCAAAGAGAAAACTATGATAAAACTTTAGTTACATCTATAACTTTGGTTTGTTGACCATTATACTCCCAGTAGTTGTTGACATAGTATATATACATCATGTTGAATAGAAAACTAAAGTTGAAATATAAAACATGCCGGAACAAAATTTAAATAACCATCGTTTCATTTCTTAGGTTAGTGTCATCTAAATGTATTAAACTAAAAACAATTAACAAACGTGACTAATAAAATCTCACTCATAACAAATTATTGATAGGGTTAAGTCAAATCGGATAGAGGCAAATCTTTCTCTATTCTAAAGGATAGAGAGATTACTACCATTATAATTCCCATCTCCAAATATTTTAAATATTTAAACTACATGTTGTATATTAAAATATTTAAACTACATGTAGTATATTAAAGGGAAATTAGGCCTGTAATAATCTCACCTATACCTTATTGGCCATTAATAATCCCACCTCAGAATATTCCCCCCACCAGTCCCACTTTTCACATATTTTTCCTACAATGGTCCCCTGTTAAAAAAAAACTTAACGGAGTTAAGCTTTTTTCCAAATTACAAACAGATTTTTTGGGGCTTTTGATTAGAACGACGATACGAGTCCATTGATGTAAAACTTGCCACGAAACGGTGCTCCAAACGATGAAAACGAAGCTTCAATTCGGGTGTTTCAATTTCCAATTAACCAAAATCAAGTCACTTGGAGCACCATTTCGAAGTAAGTTTTACATTAATGAACTCGTATTCTCGTTCTGATCAAAAACCCTAAAAAATCTGTTTGTAATTTGGAAAAAAACTTAACTCTGTTAAGTTTTTTTAACTGGGGAGCATTGTAGGAAAAAATTGTGAAATGTGGGACTGGTGGGGGAATAATCTGAGGTGGGATTATTAATGGCCAATAAGGTTTAGATGAGATTATTACAGGCCAATTCCCCTATATTAAAATACATTGAACGACCAAACAGTGTGGGGCGGCAAAGTGGCGTGGCAGAACATGTGGGATGGTGGAGTTAGGTTTAATTCTTATTGGATACGTTTTAAAAAAAATCCTCTTTCAAACCCTTTTCACCCCGTGTTTTAAAAAAAAGCTGATGTGGCTGCCACATGATGCTTCATGTCTCTACACACCAACTAGTCTAAATGTAGTATATTAAAAACATTATATTTTAAATACCAAAAAATAGACATGTCTTTGTTTTTATAACCTTTTTGGCCTTTGAATTGTTTTTGAAAAATAACACTACTATTTTACATCCAGATATTGTTATTTTCTTATTTTTTTTCAACCATTAATATATGGATGTAAAATAAAATAATATGTGCAAAGTATAAATTTTTTACTAGATAATTCACACCCTCTAGTCCTGTTAATAAATATACACATGTATCCACTGTGTGATTAAAATCTCTCATTCACGTAAGAAGTGGCATCTTTTTATCACACATTGATAATGTTAGGCTACAAACAAACGTGTAAAGTTGAATACATTTTAGCTTCAAGTTACTAGAGTTAAGTAGTGGCGAATCTTCCTTCACCACCCCCCTCCCCCCGCTGTGGGATTTGTCATTGAAGATCCGCCAATGGTGTTAAGCAAACAATTTCCAATGAAACAGTAAAAAAACAGGTTTGATTCGTTTATAGATAGTATAGTATGATGCAAAAATTATAACTTTAGTGCATTTTAATAATGTTAACCAATTCAAGTTTTATTTAATATGATTCTTATGGACTTCTTATACCGTCCACACTATTAAATAAAATATTAAAATTCGTGCTTTCATGATAGTTGTGACTAGAAATTTCAAGATATGCATGCATTAAGCTCGAATTTGCGTGTAAAAATAAAGTATGAGAAGGTAAAAAATAAATGGTTGGATAGAAGGGGTAGATGCAATATATAAAAGCAGTACGTTGCAGGGACATAATGGGGTCTTCCTTCCTGCCCTTGTTTTTATACTCTTTACCTTTTGTTTCTTTTGACTCATGCGGAGAAATCTTATATATTTATTTGTTTACAATGTTAGAAAATCATTGCATTACAATTGTTAAATAAAAAGTTACTAAAAGTTTAGAAATCAACTTTTGTCAATGTTAAGAAACAGAATATGAACTGACGAATTGGTGAAACTAGATTAGGGTGAAAAATATTTTTTAACTCACTTAATTTTAACACATGATATAACTAATTACTTATTTATTAGGTATATCAATTACTTTATATGTCACTAAGGGGGAAGGGAGTGGTTAAACACCTAAAGTGTTTAAACTTCAAAATCAACCAATGAGAACGTGCCACATCAATCCACCTAAAATGTTTAAACTTTTGGTTAAAAGTGTTGACAATGGTTAGACACTTGATGAATTGATAAACTTTTTGGTTAAAACATGTGCCTCTTTTTGGTTGGTTGGTTTGAGTTAAAAAAAAAAACAAACAACACATCTCACCGATGCGGTAAGGTTTGCCGCTAATCCAACTTTGCCGATCGGCAAAACCCACCGGCGGCGGTGTTACCGCTCGGTAAACCGCTTTGCCGAATGGGTTTGCCGCCCACTCCCTTCTCCCTAAGGATAGGGATTTTAAAAGAAATCTACCGTATTTGAGAATCTTGAGAAGCATTCTGAACCACATATTTCCCTAAGCTTTTCATAATATACATGTATACATATGTTTAAAATTGACTATATACATATATGTATATAGTCAATTTGACTATATACATATATGTATATAGTCAATTTTAAACTATACGTATGTGTATATTACGAAAAACTTAGAGAAATATATGGTCCAGAATTTTTTTTAAGTTTCTCATATACTAGTTATTTAACATGTAGTTCACGTGTTTCCTTTTATTTTTCAAAGAATAGTACATAAGAACATTCCAATCTATAAAAATGCAGTAATTAAACATGTGATAACGTTCTGTTTTTTATCGCCATACAATATTTCTTATACCAATATGATTAAGAATCATATAAACAAGAGTTGATTCGTACAAAGTGTTTCAATCAATATTAATCAAGTAATCTAATGGATGAGATTAAATGGTCCTTAAATATAGAATTCGCGTGATGAAAAATAAAGGAAACAAGTGAGGAAATGACAAAATAGAAGATTCCAAAATTTGTGACTCATATATGATCCACTTCTCTCACGATTTTCAAACTACCATACTTTTTATACGATAATATTTAAAAAAGATACACTGTATTAACAGGCATTTCGTTCTCTTTAATTTGAGTATATTGCTATAGTTTTATTAATTTAAAAAAATATATCTTCGAGCTATAACATTATGTGATTTTGTAAGGTTATGTGATTATGTTCCAGTATGTAATTACGTAATATGCATTTTATCCTTGAAACAAGTGTAACATTGTGTGATTATGTATCAATACATAATTACATAACAATAGTTGACTATGTGTTATTACGTGATGTTAAATACCAATTACGTGATTTCATTATAGTATTTATGTGAAAACCCACTAAGTGATTAAGTAATTACGTAAAGCATAGCAGAAGACACCACACCCTTGGGCATTTTGCACCATGTGGCAGTCCAGTCAGCAATGGAGCATTATGGGGCCTTTTTCTAAAATAGGTATAGTGGAGATGTGAGTATTGTGGAACATTATGTTAAAAGAGGTGTTAAAAGAATTAAATAAAAAAAACAACAAAAAAGCTATTGGACTAAAAAAGGAAGATTAAATGTGATTGATCAACAAATTGAACATGAGGCGTGGAAAGAAGCATGCCACCGAGCAAAAAAAATGGAAAACGCCTAGGGGGCGGTGCATGGGGCATGGAGGGGCGTTTTTAAAGGCCAAAACGCCCAAAACCTCCTCCACTACGCATGGTCTATAAAAAACAAAACATGTAATATATAATATTTCACGGAATGCCTAATTCCAGGTGTAATCACATATTTAGTATAAATGTAAATATGTAATACAAAACATTAACTAATCAACTTAAAATAATCATGAAATATCGTATATTACATATTTAATCACATAATAAAGTATAAACAATTAAGTTCTTATCATTCAATGTATAATAATGTAATAAACATAAATATATAAACATCAATTATAACAAATAATATTAATTGTGTAATCATGTAACGATTTATATTGAATGTGTAATCACGTAATATCGTATCCTATAAAAAATATAAAATTAAGAAAACTATAGCAATAGTCTATTCAAATTAAAGAGAATGAAATTCTCGTTAATACTGTGATTTTATTTTAAATATTATCGTATGAAAAAATAAAGGCGTTTGAAATCATGATGGAAGTAAATTTACGAGTAAACTATATTGAATTTTCCAAAAATACACCTGTCTTTAAATGTTTCCTACACTTTCTAAAAATTATAACTGTTTTCTTCCTCTTCTACAATAACATTCCCCTTTATGCATATTTGGGTGATAAATAACAAAGTTTAAATATATGAGTCTCCACAAATGACAAACCACATAAAGAAGGATAGAAGATGTGTATGAATAAAAACCTATTCTAAATATATTATACACAATGGGGTGTTATTTTACGTGAATCAATTTTTGTAATTGACTAATACCAAGAATTAGTGAATAAGTTATGTACTAAATTCCCAGTTCCCACCATCCTCCTTTCAAACGTGAACAATAAGACACCACATTAATTACTAGTCATAATCTTAATTTTCTTTTAGTAAGAATGTAACATCACCCACAATGGAGCGTTTTTAGCCCGGTTTTGAGTTCACATGAAGGAATAGGAGGTGACGGACATCAATATGGAAGGGATAGATAGAAAAGTCGTTATGATGTTATAACTCCGTTGAATGGGTTCGTGAAATGGGAGGAAAATGAGTGGATGGGAAATGGAGCTATGGAGGAGGGTTTGAACTTGTTCGTGTAAAACAAGAAGTTGCAACCTCGAGTAGTTTGGTGTGACGTCGTCACGAAGGAGATACCTATTATGGGTGGTCTAGCTATACCAAGTAAATTTATATTATTTAATATTTTATTTTTAGCTTATTAAATAGATATAATAGCAACTTATATTCGAATGATTCACCTAAAAGCTTTTGTTAGATCGTATTGGTTTGTTCTTTAACACTCTAATCTATAAGTTTAGATTTAAACAGTTGACTGGTTTTCATTGTTGGTTATCCTTTTATTTAAATAGACATGTTTTTATTAAAAATGACAAACTCAAATTCTATAATGACTATCGTATACCTAATTGATAAGACCGAATTTCTGATTTTTGCTGTTATATTGTTAAATTTTTGTTGGTGGTCGCACTCAACTTTTTGGTAGTTTGCTTTTCAAATTTTTAAAATTTAAAATCGTTGTTTTATTTTGACTAATTTAGTTACTATGGTATATGGCTTTCAATTATTTTATTTATTGTTGTCCTAAGTGTTTCCATTATAAAAAAAAAGTAAAAAGAAATAATTATATTATTAATTTACATCTTTCTCATGTTTTAATTAATTAGTATAGCCTCTTTATGTTTTCCATAATAAAATATATTATAGGTACCGTGTAATATACGAATTGAACAATTTTAAATATGTAACTAAAAACAATATAACAAAATAATGATAAGAAAATTATGTATTACATTAAATAATTACAAAACTAAAACAATAATTAATTATTGAGATTAAGTTGATGAATGAAGTTTACCTTTTGCTTTGGTGTTGGTATGTGAGACAAAATACAATAGATAAATTAGAAAATCAATAAATACTTGTTAAAACGTGTATTTTGAAATTAAATAATGATATTGTGGTAATAAATTAATTTTAAGCTGATTAATTGTCAGTAAGGAAACTCGTCAAAAGTTAGGAAACTTAGTATTTTTTCTTTTAAAATAATATTACGATAATCTTGCATAAAGAAAAAAAGTCATGTGTTAATAAATCAAGGTATTTTATAAACAAAACG
Organism: Scalesia atractyloides; assembly: GCA_947069175.1. NCBI lineage: Eukaryota > Viridiplantae > Streptophyta > Magnoliopsida > Asterales > Asteraceae > Scalesia > Scalesia atractyloides. The sequence goes on from CAMTDV010000019.1 coordinate 93,465,275, forward strand.
GAAGTCACATTTTAGAATACAATTATTTTGTTGAAAATAATCATCTGATAAATTTTTTTACTTATTAGCTTGGGAGATATGTTTTATTCATATATTATTGTTATATTTGTGATTGTTTATTGATTTGCCTAGCAACTTACAACACACGACTCAACTCCTTTTCTCAACTACAATTCGTGTTTCATGGGTCAATGAAAGAACCCACTCAATCATCACATTTAATATAATATCTTTTTTTTATATATATTTAAACCTTACAACTACGTTATAAAATAATACAAACATTTATAAATTCAAATTCCACTTTTTTCAAATTATTTTTCTCTCTCTCGTCTATTCATCCATAAATACTTACTCTCATATCACCATCTCTCCATTGTTCATCCAAACTCTCTCCCTAAACATGACCAGAAGAGTGAGTTTCAGCCCCGACGTCGACGACATGCCGTCGCCACCCCCGCTATACTTCACCAACCATGCCCGAGACAGTCTCCACACGCCCGAACCGATGATCAGAATATGGACTTTCCGGTCACAAAAAAGCTCAGGTTTTTCCGCCATGAGATTTCTAGGCAGAATCAAAGCCAAATTCGCTAGAGCACTCGGTTTTGTTTCATCTTCGCGTAAATTGTCATCGTCATCGTCATCGTCATCGTCAACATCTTCCTGTGAATGTACCTTAAAAAGATCAAGATCATACGTAGAAGCCTTCGACTCTAATCGAGCTCAAGCCATTGAAGATTGTATTCAGTTCTTGAATTCTTCTTCATCTTCCTCTTTTCAGAGGTCAAAATCAGTTTCTTATTGATATTAATTTCTTGTAGTTAGCGTAGATAAACTGTAAATCAGTTAGGAAAATAAATATAAATATTTTTTTTTGCAATCTTTTATTTAGTTTTTAGTGTCACCATCAGTTTTAAGCTATGAAAGGATTCACTTTGGTATTTTTGAATGTAACAATCTTATTTAATATAAGTTGTAAATACAAATTGTGAGCTAGCCTTAATTAGCACCTCTTGAGGTTTTATATTCTTGAAATAGGCTTTTGCTAATGACAATAAATTAATTTAACATGTTAATCTTATGTTTGAAGCACTGTTATATCGTAGATTAGTAATATTTATATACAGATTTGTCAGATTACAGTGTTAAAGTGTTATAATATATTTCTTGTCCAACAACGACCGGAGAGACTTTATTGCAATAATTCAGTTTTGAGACAGTTTTGTCTGTTTCACTTAATGAATCGTGACCATCTCATTTTTTTTGTCTACTCGATGATTAAAAGTAAAAAAAAAAAAAAAAAACTCACTGTTAGTGAAGGATGCTACATATAATTTGGATTTTTATAAGTAAATTTTGTGATGATAATTTTTTGTTGATTGTGATCAAGATGTGTTTGAAAAGGAAGAAGAAAAGTATATATGATACATATACGTCCTAACAAGAGTTTGGTCAACAAAGAGAACGTAGAATTTATGTTTGTTATTTTTTGACCAGTCTTATGCCAAAAATTATAACTCCTATTGGTCCACGATTTTACTTTTCTTTTTTTTAACAGCAAAGAATTTCATGTGTAAATCTACCTTACTTGGGGTTATGTCTAAGGTCAACTCCTCGGTCGCTATAAAACCGTACCCTCCGGATGCGTGAGAACCAGATGGAATCAGTAAACCTTCGTCCCTCGTCAGGTTCGAACCCAAGATTAAGCCTCGATTCATCCCTTCACCCAGATGTCTGTCAAAAATAGCCAAAGTGGAATCATTTGTTATGGACCGAAACCATTGCAAGGTATGAGACTTGTCCCACATCGACGGTGGTGCAGATGACTCGAGAAGCGACTCATCCTCGGTTCAGCAAACTCGTTCACATTCAGGTTTGATTCAGGTTCGAGTCATTGCAGGTTCGGTTCGATGTTCGGGTATTGAATCGGTCAGTTATGACGTTCGGGTCTTAGGTCAGCCGAACCAGTTGCGGTTTGATTCAGTTGGTTCGAGTTTCACGGCACGAGTTAACTCGGTTCAGTTACGACTCGGTCAACTGCTGGTCGACTCAGTCGGGCACGGTCGGCGCTTCGGCACGTGACTTGGTAAAATCTTTTAACGATGCAAATTTCTATTTTTTTCTTACATATTGTTACATGTATTTACACGCGAACCGAGCTTTGTAATCACTCTTAGGAAAATATAAATAATTTTGTTTCGTCATTGTTGTGTTTTGAAAACATTAAACGACAACACGTCGGGTTCGTCCAAAAACAAGAGGAAACTATGCCCGTTTTTTTTTGTAAAATCCGTAAGACCAAAACATATGACTTATAAGACGAAACCCCTCAAATTAAATTGATTTCTATAAGGATATATTATTTTATTAGCGCTTCGACAACCTCCAATATTTAAATACTTTCGTTTTCCTATACGAGGCGACCTTGGTGTTTCATCGTTCAAACCTTCAACACTTCACGAAATACCAAGAGAAACTCGCAAAATATGTGAGCATACTCGACCCCCTTTTTACACTTTAACGCATTTTGGGGTGCAACATGTATAAATTACAAAAATTTTTTTTAACAAGATTAAATGTGTTTCCAATACCAAACGGGTTATCAATTATGCTTATGTGAATTATATGTGTTAGATTAAACTCGTTTATACATGCTACTTGTTACGTTTGAGTTGTTCATGCTTATTAGTTTTAATTTGTATTCTCACGACATTGTTATGATTATGATACTAAGCATGCTAGTTAAGGAATTCAATTATATATTATTACGTGAGAGTCGTCTAACTATATATATGCGATTCAGCTTTATTATACTCCCATCATGATTGAAATAAACTCTTACACTTAGATTTTATTTTTAAACTTGTATGCTCGCCAATACTTTTGTATTGATCTATGCTTTTAATACATGTTGCAGGAAAGCTGATGATGCAAGAAATCAAGTTAGGACAAGCTTTAGAAACGCACCTTAAATAAATATTATGTTATACTTGTTTACTTTATTCGAAACTTTGTATTTGAATTCTTAGTATTTATGAAATTGAATTTAATTATATTGTCACAATATGTTATGATGCTTTTGAACAATTTGCTCGTCTCATCCTGATGTTTCCGCCATCGGTTGGGGTGTGACAAATTGGTATCAGAGCCATAACTATAGGGAATTAGGTAGAATTGCCATGTTCGACCTAGTCTATAGTTTAAGTACCATAATCTTGACCATTTGTGATACTTGTCTAAAATGTTATTCTTTCTATCATGCTTCTCCCCCTTTTGATCCTAAAACTTACAATATGTCTTTCCTAAGACATGAAACACAACACACGCTTTTGAGTATATTCTTGTTCCACAATCAAAATAACTCATCAATACAGGGGTGATTCCCGCCATTGGTGACGAGTTTCAATCCGTTTTACATGTTATTTCGCACGAAATTCACCATCAAGTCAGTAATGATATCCATATCTTGATGGGAGTTTCATTTCATAATCTAGTGGATCCTTATTGACGTTTCGAGATTATATCTTGATACGTTCAATAAACCATAATTTGGGGACGAAATTGTCAAGCCAGGATTGACATCCACACCTTGATGACTGGTTCCGCTCCTCAATTTTAAATCTCGCCAAAGTTTCGTATTTTTCGATCAAATTAGGGACATGTACTAACTGGAAGGGTAAAGTATCGTTAATCGCTTGGCGACGAGAGTATTATACCTATTAGGCCAAATCATGTCTCCCTAATTCGAAAGGACTTACGAGCCACTTTGGAATAGTCGAAGTTTCTAAAACTGAAACACTCCAACATTTTAACAAGCCTCTCTTTTATGTATCTTACATTTTATGCTATATAATTCTTATTCTTTTATTTTTATTTCAGTGTCACACTATACTAAAATCGAATTTATGCACGACAAACTTCGCATTTATACTAAATCTATTACGCAACGATTCTATAGGTGCATACTAAAAATCATACTTGATTTGGGATTACTGGAACACTATATGTGATAAACTCGTTATAAAACCACACCTTAACATGTATAGCACTATGCGTAGTGCATAGGAGTAGCGCACGCCCTTGAGACTTGGGGTCATGTTAAGTAAACTATTTTATACTAAGTAAACTATTTTACACTATGTTTCGACAATATTGACTAGTCAACGTTGCGTACACGATGGTTTGACTTGTTTATTCACATGTTTATGTGGTAGACTCGTCATTAACTTTGATCAAGCCACACCTTAACATGTATAGCGCTTGTGTAGCGCTATAGGAGTGACGCCCGCCCGTATTCTTGAGGTCATGTTACGTAAACTATTTTACACCCTCTTCGTTTTAACGACGATGGGTAGTCTACATTGCGGTACACGATGGTTTGACCTGTTTATTCACATGCCAGTAATCCGTTAATCTTGGTTAAACTAAAATATATCATCTGTATTGTATACGGATGTGCGAATACGCACACTTGCACTTATACTCATACTTATACAGTATACTCTCTCATACTTAAATACAATTATACTTACATACTTGAGACTCTATATACGCTATCAGTCTTTCTCGTAATACGCAAACAAACCTGATTATGACACGGAACGTAATATGGCATCGATTAGCGAAACGAACGTAATATGGTATGAACATGGTGGATACTCCGCTGGTACTTCCTATATATAAGTGTTAATACCATATTGCTAAGATCTCGTGAAACGTGCCATGAGAAATTCGGTGTTTCACTGTTATGTTTAAATACAAACTCTAATCACTCACCACCTATTTCTCGATCATACCCATACATACTTCGAAGTGCCATCTTCCTAAAGCCTTCCTACTGAATGAATTTCGAGACGAAATTCGCTAAAGTAGGGGAGACTGTAACGCCTCACGTTCCATAAAAAATTTATTTTAGGAAATACGTGTCGTACCACTGAATTATTTATTTGTCAAATTTATTATCATTATTATTATTATTTATTTAGTTATTATTTTTATAGATAATAATAACAATAGTAATAATAACAACAATAATAATAATAATAAACAAAATAAATCCGACATCTTATGAAACTTGTAATCGGATCTCGTCGGTACGTCCGGGCCACTCAACAACGTTAGAACGGGTTAACGGGCCTTGGCCCAACACACCACCTAAACCCTAACTAAACCCTATTGATATAACAACACACCCCTACACTCACACAAACACACCTCGCAGACACATACGCAGTCCCCCTGCCCCTTTCTTCTCCGATGACCGGAGTCAGTTCCGACCGGCACTCCGGCGAGCCACCTCACCACTACCATCCTCCTCCCTCTTCCACGCAACACCCTTCACTTCCCCTCTTTTCTTATTCAACTCAAAAATCAGCTGCCCCCTCAGTTAAACGGCCGGCCACCACCGACTGGTGGTGGTGCACGGCGGCAAAACGAAAGAGAGGAAGAGAACGAGAGAGAGAAAGGGACAAGAAGCGAGAGAGACAGTGTCGTTTTCCGGCGCCGGCGACGGTGAGGGTGGCGGTTATCTTGAGCCTCGGTTCAGTTCTGGTTCGATTCAAGTTAGGGCTCGGGTCTGTTTCTGGTTCGTCATTACAACCTTATTCCGGTTCGGGTCATGGCTGGGTTTAGGTTTGCGGACCAGCAACGACATCGACGGTGGTGCAGATGACTCGAGAAGCGACTCATCCTCGGTTCAGCAAACTCGTTCACATTCAGGTTTGATTCAGGTTCGAGTCATTGCAGGTTCGGTTCGATGTTCGGGTATTGAATCGGTCAGTTATGACGTTCGGGTCTCAGGTCAGCCGAACCAGTTGCGGTTTGATTCAGTTGGTTCGAGTTTCACGGCACGAGTTAACGCGGTTCAGTTACGACTCGGTCAACTGCTGGTCGACTCAGTCGGGCACGGTCGGCGCTTCGGCACGGGACTTGGTAAAATCTTTCAACGACGCAAATTTCTATTTTTTTTCTTACATATTGTTACATGTATTTACACGCGAACCGAGCTTTGTAATCACTCTTAGGAAAATATAAATAATTTTGTTTCGTCATTGTTGTGTTTTGAAAACAATAAACGACAATGCGTGTTGTCGAGTTCGTCCAAAAACAGAGGAAACTATGCCCGTTTTTTTCTGTAGAATCCGTAAAACATATGACTTATAAGACGAAACCCCTCAAATTAAATTGATTTCTATAAGTATATATTATTTTATTAGCGCTTCGACAACCTCCAATATTTAAATACTTTCGTTTTCCTATACGAGGCGACCTTGGTGTTTCATCGTTCAACCTTCAACACTTCACGAAATACCAAGAGAAACTTCGCAAAATATGTGAGCATACTCGACCCCCTTTTTACACTTTAACGCATTTTGGGGTGCAACATGTATAAATTACAAAATTTATTTTAAATAGATTAAATGTGTTCCTAATACCAAACGGGTTATCAATTACCCTTATGTGAATTATATGTGTTAGATTAAACTCGTTTATACATGCTACTTGTTACGTTTGAGTTGTTCATGCTTATTAGTTTTAATTTGTATTCTCACGACATTGTTATAATTATGATATTAAGCATACTAGTTAAGGAATTCAATTATATATTATTACGTGAGAGTCGTCTACATATATATGCGATTCAGCTTTATTATACTCCCGTCATGATTGAAATAAACTCTTACACTTAGATTTTATTTTTAAACTTGTATGCTCTCCAATATTTTTGTATTGATCTACGCTTTTAATACATGTTGCAGGAAAGCTAATGATGCAAGAAATCAAGTTAGGACAAGCTTTAGAAACGCACCTTAAATAAATATTATGTTATACTTGCTTACTTTATTCGAAACTTTGTATTTGAATTCTTAGTATTTATGAAATTGAATTTAATTATATTGTCACAATATAGTTATGATGCTTTTGAACAATTTGCTCGTCTCATCCCGATGTTTCCGCCATCGATTGGGGTGTGACATTGTTCGCACCGGCCATTCCAAAGTACGCATGCCAAATCTATAAATCATGAGCCGCGACCGCTTGTAATATTAGGGTAGGACCAGTGTGGTCAGCACGGTGGTGTTGCCCTTTCCACGCATTTGGACATGTCGCCCACTCCCAGTGCGTGCAATCAAGACTGACCCAACATCCCAGCAATCCCGTGTATCCGCTGATGGGCGTCGTATAATAATGGAACGTCGGCAGCGTTTAGCATCCTTAAATATTGCCTCCCGTAAAGAAAGTTAACACCTAATATAATAGTGTTATTAAACTATAAATATAATAATAACAACAACAACAATAATAATAATAATAAAATAACATTCACATAAATTTTCAAGATAATTACGACAACTTCTGTCCGGCATCCTTAAATATTCATCCCATGCATCACTCGATGTGACGTACGCTAGTTGCCTAATTGCGGCAATACACTTTTGTATTGCAGAGAACCAATTTTACGACTAGCACTTTCTCTGTGTGTGAAAAAAGGAATTCGGCTGCAAGATCATTTGAAATTCTTAAGAAAAGACGACGGCTCATACGAACCCGACGCCTAAACTGTGCGTCAACGTACAACGGATTTTCACAAAACTAATCGTGCATAAAACGTTCATGAGCACCTAACCGATCTCGTTCAAGAGGCGCTTGTCTGGTACGCAATGTAGACGATTGAGTTTCTTCTCACAATTAATTAATCGCCTCATGCGTCACTGCGACAAGCATATCATCAAGCACACCGTCAGACAAAGAGCTGGACGAATCGAATGACATTTTTAAAAATGATTGGAGAAAATTTATATATTTTTTGTGATTGGTGGGTGTTTTAGTTTGTGATAGGTTTGTATATATATTGGAGTTAAGAATCTTTTTTTATAGATTTAACCGTTTGCCAACGGTCATATGTGACCACATGCATCGAAAATGCCAATCTTGGTCCGTTAGCACGTTGGCAGACAAGGGATAGCACCCCCCTTGTAAAAGCCGTAGGGTGGTTGATGCCGCCCTGAGGGCGCTATAATTGATGATGTGACCGGGTCGCGCTAAGCCACGCCATCTAGCCTTATTATCTATCTATCTATCTATGTAACCTAAGGAACACGTGGGTCTAACACAAGCCAAAATGAGTGTAAAAAGAAGGAGGAAGTAGTGATGTGAGGGTAAAGATGATGATGATGATGATGTGTATCTTGTTTGAGAAATAGGTTGCTAAACTTAAGATTGGAGTTTGAAGAAGACGGGAGTAAAATGTGCTGGTGTCGAGTTAGTTTTGTAAAAAATGTTGGTGTCGAGTTAGCTTTGTAAAGAAAAAAGAAGAAAGTCAAGGGGCTATATGTAATTAACATTTAAAAGAAAAGGGGATAATAAAAGTTGACTATTATTATTATTTTATTTGAGTTGGATAGGAAGAAAATAAAAAAAAATGTCTGGTGGAGATGGATATGATCGGTGGTTCCGCTAGTGGCACGATGATACTCCAGTGGCCCGTCAGTGATCCAAATTTGCCGTTCAAAAAAAAAATGCACACAATATCTCTCTGTCTCTATAATAATAATAATAATAATAATAATAATAATAATAATAATATAATAATAATAATAATAATAATAATAATAATAATAATAATAATATAATAATAATAATAATAATAATATTATTATTATTATATATTATTATTATTATTATTATTATTATTATTATTATTATTATTATTATTATTATTATTATTATTATGTCTAGGGTTTCATCGGCAAACTTCAAATCCATTGTCTATTTTGTCTCACGATCTTTTGTAATTCCGATATAATATCAAAGGTATTAACTACGCCGGTCATAATAAATTTGTCAAGAGAAACATTCCAACCTTATCTTAAGTTGTTTTGGCGTTACGTGAATGTAGGGAAACAGCGTTTGAAGGTGTATAACAAACAACGGGCATATCCCTGTGTTTAATCTCCCTAACATTTTTCAAACCTTCCTGTCAGTCTAAAACCCTACCTCATTCTTCAAAATAGTTGTGTAAATAATATTGACTAGCTACTAAAATCTACATGTATCGTATCATAAACCTCTATAGTTTTTTGGGCATATCAAATTTAAACATAACAAATCAATGTTGCGATATGCCGATGTGATGAACAAAATGAGCCCAAAGAGGATGGAACACTCTCAAACAAGTGTTCTGAGATGAGTATAGGCTCATCGTTAAAATAAGAATAATAAAATGTAGTGTTTAAACTTAACTTTAGATTATAGTATAGTTTTAAGTATTCTAGAAATCGTTAAATATATATTTTATCTATTAATGTTACAAATAATGACGGTACCTGAACATTTCAATTGGGGGTCAAAATTTTACTTTAAACGAATGGTTTGGGTAAATAAAAAAAGCTTATTTTCAAATAACTAACACTTTCTCAAACCTTATTATTATTGTTATTATTATTAAACCAAAATGTTTGGTTAGATTTTTTTTATAAAAACATGTTTATTTATTTATTTCTAGAATCTTAACAGAAAAAATACATGAAACAATATACTTTAATCAAATAAAATTCTAAAAAAAATCTAACAATGTATACTCGTAATTAACATAATAACATCTTTTTACTAATAAAATAAAAGTTAGAAATCGTACAAGATAAGTTAAGAAATAGCCTATAAATATTTAAAATATTATAATCATGTGTTCTTATTTCAATAATGAGGCATATCATCTTTTGGGTGTAGAATAAAAAAAACTAATAAATAATTAAAAATATAGGTTTTAACTCAAGTATTTCGGTTAAATTTTCATATAGACCCTTATCTAGAACTGCTTTAGTTAAAATATTCAATATTAATCGTCTTCTTCCTTACAACCTTAAACGATACTGTGTGTTGCAGGAAAGTAATAAGCACCATGATGTTTCTATTCTCAGTTCTTTACCGGTTCTCTCTTCTCATTCTATTTACTTACACTGCAAGAGCCAATATGAAAGGTCAAACTTCAATAACATGCTTCCATTGAGTTTCCGATTAAGGTAAGCTTTGGTCGGACCCTCCTGTAGTTCCGCCACTGGTTACAAATATTTAAATAAATATTGTTATATTTTCTATATAGAGTATATTTTTTTCATAGGGAATTAAGTGTAGAATTCTTAAATGATTGAATATTATTGTTATTAACGATTATTTATTTACATAAGTTATATACTTTGTAAAAACCCAACATAATGTCACGAACCATTTAAATACTAAACTTTTTTCACGAGTTCCGGAACATTAAGGAAACATCTAGGGCTGCTCGGAAGTCTCCGGAACAACCTAGACAATATTGGACCGTGTTGGTACCTTTAGAAGGTCCTAGATCAGCCTTCAAAGTACTCGGAAGAATCTAGAAAGAGCTGCATATTCTGCCCAAAAGTTGCAGCCAAGAACACTCTAGAAGACTCATGAAATCATTTGGAAATGTTGGATATTTTGGCAAGAATGCTCTAGAATTCAACTAAAAAATATCTTGAATATTATGTAAGGATATTTTGGCAAGAATGCTCTAGTATAAATAGGTGTTAGGGTCTCATTTTGAGATCATCCCACATGACCTCACATAACCCAACTTGTTGTAATGACTATCACTTGTAACTCTTGTTTAAGTAATAAAAGACCATCTTTGTTGTAATATTGCACTACAAAATCAATCTTGTGTTCACACAAACAAATACTTCCGCTGCGATACATAAGCAAACCTAACTACAAGGCTTAACTTAGAAGCATTCTAAGTCGTCGCACGTGAGTCAAGAAGTACTCCGTGACAATAAGCATACAACTCGTTAGTAAGAGTTGATGATGATGATTATGACTTAAAGAAGTTTGCTTAGTTAAAATGTTACGATTGGTGTCATGTTTGGTTTGGTGTAACTAACAGGTGTACTATGTATTTTTAGACAATGATTTAAAATCTGTTGCTCAATCCTTGAATGTTTTTGGCAAGATATTTTCCTTATGTCGCCTAGTTTAGCATGCATCCATACACCCGAGGTTATTTGCTTTAGAATATTTATTTAAATAAAGGGGATCAAAGAAGCAATATGATCAGCAGAGATATACATATAAAAGTTTCACATGTTAAGACTCACTTGAACTTCTACATTATTGACATTTTCACTAAAACAACAGAAGAAAAGAGCGCACAGTTTCCAAGATCTTAACAACATCCGATCCCTCAACAGTAGGAAACAAGCAAAAGACTTATTAAAGTGAAATAGTAACCCCCCTTTTCCCATGCAGGGAAACCTCAAGAGTGCTGGACATGATGATAATTCATACCTTCCTCAAGAACCTGCATGAATTTCAACATCTTTAGAGTAACCCCCTGCAATTTTGAGGTGGTTTAAACACAAAAGTCAGTGTAACCAAATTTAGCCCTAAACTAGGTTTGAACCTAATTAAAACACTGAAACAAAGCTGTATGTAACCTAATATAGCCCTAAACTAGGTCTGATCCTAATTAAAACTCTCAAACAAAGCTGGATTTAACCTAACTTAGCATTAAACATGTCTAAATATCAACAACACGATGACAACAACAACAATGATTACCTCTTCATTTCAATCTTCCTGATCAAAATCAAATGCATCACGAAGAGGAGGAACAGGTCCCCCAAACACATCGTTCAGCAGATAATCATCACTAGGAAATCGCCAAAAGTTCTACGGTATAGGTCCAAGCAGTTGACGGAGTTTATCAAGAACCTGAGGGTTTATCTCGTGCTGAACCGCTTCTCCACAATATTAGGACCGTGCGACGGTGATGGTGGTCCAACAGGGATCATTAGTGCTTGAAGAATCTCATGGTTGTGTGGTGGCGGTGGTCCCCCCAAAAAAATTGTTCAGCAGATTCTCATGGAGCCCTGGAAACATCAGCTCAAGGTGAGGTCCAACAGGCGGCAATGATGCTTCGAGAGGTGGTGGTGGTGGCTGTAGGTGTAGAAGTGGAGGTAGTGGTGGCGATGGCGGTGGTGATAGTGGTCGTGTTGGTGATAGCGATACCGGTCGTTTCCGACGATTATGGACACCCATCGCACACTGGTTTGTATTCGGGCAAATGGGCGTGAATCCTCTATTTATTCTGACTGTCCCGCCAAGAATTCTCCAAATGGTTTATTTTTGCGTTTTTTATATATAATAATAATAAGATTCGTTCAAATTCATTAACTTTGTTTAGTCTAGTTATTCAACTTCTAGTTTAGCTTCATAACGCGCATAAAGCGCTTCTAAACATTTAGTCTAGTTATTCAACTTCTAGTTTAGCTTTATAACACACGTAAAGTGTTTTCATTGCTACTTGTAGCACCAACTGGGTTTGATGGATATTCGCTACCTTCTCCGTCCACTCGGTTTTTTCAGCGATGTGTCAGTCGTATGCTATGACTTCATCCACAAATTTTCGCAAACTTTCAAGGAGTTGATTCTCATTTTCATTTGGCATTGTTTACAGTAGGAACATACACAAAAGACGTTTAAAAAAATAATAAAAAGGAATGTAAATATAAACACATATAGCTCAGTTTTGTATCATCGTCGCCTTGTAACAGAAAGTATTGCAACGTTTCGTATGTGAGCGATAGTAACCGAGTCAACGTATAAGGCATATGGAACAGAGATTATTGCGGCTGCAAATTCAAAATTTGCCACGTTAGAGATCATCGCCTCAAAGTGAAGTCTTAAAAACAATGCTCGTAGAGAACTCGTACCCATAGCTTACAATCAACAGGTCTACAAATTGTTTCCTTGTATGTAACAAATATAACATAAATAGCCTAAGATAACGTTGTGTAGTCCAGTACAACCAACCTTACATAACAACACATGCATAGAGGGGTGCCACATATTGCATTAGAAACTTATATAAACAACTACACTACCAACTCTTTCACAAAGAGAAGTGGGTAAATAATGGTAAGTTCATAGTAAGATCAGGCCTAGACTCAAGAAGGCAATACATCTCGTTGGTTGTTCCAAGCCATCACAGTTTCCAGTCCAAGATTTTGTTGTCATCCAAAGGGAGGTCAGAGGCTTAGATACATATCTCTGCCTTGTAAATTCAACTAACAAAGTTGTTGGCGATGGAGCCTCAAGTGACCATCATAGAACCTCAACCTCAGCAATGCATCACATGCCATATACATTTAAACTTATTGTTTTGAAACCAACAAAACCCATAAATCAATAAACCAATTAACCGAACATTAATCTGCGTAGTGTCCAAGGTAACACATATTCACAATAAATGTCTTAAAAAAGTATCACAACCAATGCGGCTGAGTTACGCATCATATCCTCAGGATTTTTAAAGTTATCCAAACCCCCCAAAAAAACTAACGTTCACGAACATAACCAACATAGTTCGAAAAAAACAATAAAGCATTTAATCGAACATTTCATGTGCATAGTGTCCAAGATCACACATATTCACAATAAATGGCACAAGCGATTATCACATCCAATGAGGCTCAACTACGCATCATAGATGAACTTCTCGTTGCATTGGAGAAGATGGGTTATGGCCACCATGATTAACGCTCCAGGCTTTCGTTAGTTAACGAGTCGCCCATGCAGGAATTTATGTGCCATAGGGGACTAAGGCAAGGGGGGCCATGTCTCCATTCTTGTTTATTATCGCCATGGAGGTCCTTACCAACGTTATTAAACGGACGTGTACACTCGGGCTCTATGAGGGGATTCGGGTCACTAATAGTAGCACCATGTTGTCACACTTCTTATATGCGGACGATGTAATTTTTGTGGGGGAATTGGTCGGTTCGTAGTGTAAAAAACCACAAGAGGATCCTTTGGTGCTTTTACTTAGCTTCAGGTCTTCGGGTAAATCTAGGCAAAAGTAGTGTGTTCGGGGTAACTGTGAATGAGGCTTGCTTGAATGATATGGCAAATATCTAGGGGTGTAGGGCAGAGTTCTTTCTGTTTAAGCATTCGGGCCTTCAAGTAGGTGCAAACATGAATTTGGTAAAGCATTGGAAGCCGGTTTTATTGATGTTTTTAAGAAGAGGTTATCGATTTGGAAAGAAAATTCATTGTCATTCGGGGATAGACTAACGCTTATCAAGTCGGCGCTAAATGACCTCTTGACTTACTATTTCTCTTTACACAAGGCACCTTTACAAGTTATTGACAATCTAGAAAGATTAAGGGGGGATTTTCTTTTGGGAGAAACCCTAGAACTCTCAAAAGTGAATTGGGTGGCATGGAAGTATGTCATGTCTCCTATAGAATATGGTGGGAAAATCTAGAGTTCTTGAACTAGACCCATGTTGATTAGTAAGTATTAGTGTTTAGAAGAGTAAATAACCAAACCATTATAAAAAAAACAGACATTTTCAACTCATTTTATCAAACCCTTGTTCTTAACCGAAAAAAAAAAACTAAAAATAGAAGGGTAAAACGAGTTGGGAAGTGGAAATTGACACTTGGGGTTTGTTTTTCGGGGTATACAGAACACAGGGGACCAAAAATTTTGGATTTTTCTAAACCGACTCGAAAAGTTGGGATTTTAGGTCAAAACAGTGGTCGACCACGGGGCCGTGCCTCAGAGGCATGGAGTTGTGTCCCCTGAAAGCTTGCAGCATGGGGTCGTGTCTAAAGGACACGGGGCTATACCGCTCCTGACTGTTTAAATGTTTGATCTTTGCAGGAAAATGGCACCACACAAATGGCCCAGGTTCAAAACAGAACACGCTCAATGCGAATCACAGATGGAGATTCTAAAGATAGAACCGAAGAGCCGCCAAGGCAAGTCTGTTACGACACCTTGGAAACGGTAGGGCAAAGAGACCGCTAGGATAGTATCGTGATAGGAACTCTTCAACTCTTTTTGAGGCACCGCTTCAATCGGTTTACAAATTCAATCTTGAATTCCTAAGCACTTTTGCCCTCGAAAGACATCGAGGACATGTTCGATAATGAAGCAGTGACGTTCCGATGTTGTGGTAATTGGTACGCGGTTTCGGTAGCCAAGTTCGGTGCAGATGTGGGGCTCTACACTGAGGATGAGATCGCCAAACCTATCTTTAATGACATCATCATTGATTTTCCCGACAACGTGAGAAATAAATTTTGGGCAACCATTGGAGATGGGATCAACAACCCAAGAAACACCAAAAGTACCAAAATTCGGGACCCGCTCATTCACTACAATGGTCCTGAGCGGTACTTTGTGCCAAAGGAGAGATAGAGGGGGTGTTGTCAATCTTCGGGAGCTAACTTGCCTTTATTGCTGTCACACCCCGTATTTCCAACACAATCCCGGTGGGCCCGGGTGGGGAGTACCGTGACGTAAGATTGATATCATCATGGTCAACATATACAACACAGCGGAAGACTTGAATATTAAATATTATTACAAACCATTGGATTTAAAAGTCTATAAAACAAATACATGGTTTCAATAATATTTAATATTCAAGTCTTCCGTGTGTTGTATATGTTGATCATGATGATACCAATCTTACGTCACGGTACTCCCCACCCGGGCCCACCGGGATTGTGTTGGAAATACGGGGTGTGACAGGTTGGTATCAGAGCCAACGTTCGAGTGAATTAAACACTAGCCTTTTGTGTTTAATCTCGAGTATACACAATAGCACATTCCTTAAACTCCGAGTCTAGACATCAATTTAGGATTCTCCAACCCTTATTAAAATTTTTATTTATTTATTATTATTTCGTTTTTCTTTGTTTTCTAATTTGTTTTGGTGCAGGAAAAATGCCGCCAAGATGCCGTGGTAGCATTAGGAGAGGCGGAGGCTCAACAAGAGGAGGAACATCCGGGCAAGGACCATCCCGTGTGCCGAGCCCAAACCCACACGAAGGATCAGGAGATTCTTCATCATCATGGCAACCTTCGGGTACCCACTTCCACGCGAGTACTCTCCCCCACAATCAGACTCCCAAGACTCACATTATTCTTTCCATTCGTACCATTCGCATAACTCCAATCACTCCAACCTTCACCAAGAAGCCTCCATCCCAAATAGCTATGCTCGTTCACCATCTATAACGCCACCGGTTAACTCACCCACCCAAATGGAGGAAGATCCAGAAATGCCACCCTTGGAATCGTATGAATATCCTATTGACTATCAAGTGTTCCCCTTCTCGCACATGATCACCACTTGAAGGCCCGATAGTTGGGATTTGAGATGGAGCCAATACCAGTTTTACTATACCCCTTCTCCTCATTCTTCCAAGCCACCATCACCTCCCCAAGAAGCTGAACAAATGGAAGTGGAGGAACAACAACAAACACCTTCAAGAAGGAAGTGTGGAGCCCGTATGTCAGTGCGTACAGGGCAATGGACGGGTTCGCAACCACCTACGTCCCAAATTTACCCTATCATCCCTGAGGACCCACAACTGAGTGGACCCTCAAACACATCACCAGAGGTGGTATTGCCACCTTTACCACCAGCCATTGAACCTACTGTTCAGCTGTCACTGCCAGAACCGGGAAACCCGATCCCTTCCTATTGGATACCACCATACACCTACACCTTTACACTATGACTATACGGTGCCGTCTGTTGATCCATATTTGGAAGCCGCCGCATATAATGCTTATAACCCAACTCCTTATCTCCCATACTCAGCTACATCATATCCTGGCTATGATACCAATACCCTTCTGCATCCCAGTATCAACCGCAACCGCAACCCACCGCCGCCGCAAACACCTCAATCAACGCCACAACTAGAGGCCATTAATCAGGCCTTAGAAAGATCGAGCAGATGCAGCGCCAAACCGAGAAAAAGAGAAGAAAACCTTCAAAGCTTTCAAGAAGCTGACAAAAATATGGAAGGGAAAGAAAGAAGAGTGAGGATTGAGCTATTAGTATTAGTATTTCTATTTTAGTCCCTGCGTGGACAAGTATTTCTATTTTAGTCCCTGTGTGGACGAGTATTTCTATTTTAGTCCCTGCGTGGACAAGTATCTTTATTTTAGTCCCTGAGTGGACAAGTATTTCGTTTCATTCCCTGCGTGGACTAGTTATTCTGTTAGGCCCTTGTGAGGACCAATTAATCTCAATTAAAAGACCTGTTTAAGGCCTTAATGTAATCCTATTTATTTTAATGAGAAAGGGTTCAAATTTTATTGTGTGTATATTATATATATATATATATATATGTATTAGAATATCCTTTGTTCAAGCGATCGTCTCGACTTTACTCGAAATTTTATTGATCCGCTAAAATTCCAAAAGATCTTCTTAATGGTTTACACAGCCAAATGGCAATAGATCATAATAAATTGGCAAACTGTCACACCCCAACCGATGGCGGAATCATCGGGGCGGGGCACTAGGCGAATCAGATTGCTCAAGAGAATCCATAACAACTATTTATGCGACAATATTTAAACATTCGTTATCCCATACTAACAAACATATAATACATAAACAATTATTACAAATATCCAAGTATCTCTCAAACAAACATAATTCGATCTTCCCTAGATTCTATTACATGCGTTTCTAAAGATAATTCCTAAATCCGTTTTGCAGCAAGTAGATCTCAATAACCTGCAACATACGTTAAAATAAATTGTCAATACAAAAATGTATTGGCGAGCATACATGTTTTGATATAATAGCATAGTAGATAAAAGTAGAGCGAATTCCTTCATGCATAAACATGATTCATACAACATATAAAGTCACAAGACAATTTATCATGCTATACTCGCTGAGAGCTCGCGCGTACATCTTAGCTAAACCCCGTCGGATGAGAGCCCTTCTACAGTACTATACTAGCCAAGGTGGAGATAATGAAAATAGTCCTAGCTTACATGTTCTAGCAATCACGTATAATATGTATAACAGATATTCACGTGTGATAAATCAGTTTAGCGTGCGCTGTGTATTTTTTATAAGAACGTATGTCACACCCCAACCGATGGCGGAATCATCGGGGCGCGGCACTAGGCGAATCAGATTGCTCAAGAGAATCCATAACAACTATTTATGCGACAATATTTAAACATTCGTTATCCCATACTAACAAACATATAATCCATAAACAATTATTACAAATATCCAAGTATCTCTCAAACAAACATAATTCAATCTTCCCTAGATTCTATTACATGCGTGTCTAAAGATAATTCCTAAATCCGTTTTGCAGCAAGTAGATCTCAATAACCTGCAACATACGTTAAAATAAATTGTCGATACAAAAATGTATTGGCGAGCATACAGGTTTTGATATAATAGCATAGTAGATAAAAGTATAGCGAATTCCTTCATACATAAACATGATTCATACAACATATAAACTCACAAGACAATTTATCATGCTATACTCGCTGAGAGCTCGCGCGTACATCTTAGCTGAACCCCATCGGATGAGAGCCCCTCTAAGTACTATACTAGCCAAGGTGGAGATAACGAAAACAGTCCTACTTACATGTTCTAGCAATCTCGTATAATATGTATAACATATATTCGCGTGTGATAAATCAGTTTAGCGTGCATTGTGTATTTTTTATAAGAACTTATGTTACACCCAAAAAGTGCATTAAAACAAAAATGGGTCAAGTATACTCACTGGGGTGCGTTTAGGGAAAAGTTCGGGATCTGAGGAGAATCGAGAAGAGCACCAGATTAGCCTGCATACGCGAACGGAAGTGCATCAGTCTCCGAAAAGCTGAAACGGTTAAGTTTGGGTTGAGCAGTAGGCAAGTTCGGGCGAACTTGTAGGTATACATACAAGTTCGAGCGAACTTGTACTATTTTTCTGAGTTGTGAGTCAAGTTCGGGCGAACTTGTGTAATTTCCAAAGAAATATGCAAGTTCGGGCGAACTTGTAAGATTTGTTTAAGGAGTTGACAAGTTCGGCCAAACATGTAAAGTTTCCTGAGAAACTTTGCAAGTTCGAGCGAACTTGAGGGTTTCTGATGAAGGTGTGAGTTGTTTGGACTCAAGTTCGGCCGAACTTGACCCTTAGAGGTCAAGTTCGAGCGAACTTGACTAAAGTTTTGCACAGAATCAGTTAAATCTCGAGCGAACTTGATGTTTTCGGGTCCAAAATCTTGTGTTTTCGCGTCGTTCGCTGAGGAAATCGAGTGTCCATCCCTCCAACCTTAACCCACTGAGCAAAACTTAGGCTGGAGAGGTCTTTTGGAGCGAACTTAGCCATTTTACAGAAACTCGGGCTAAACCGGACGAACTTGATGGTTCATACGGGTTAGTCCAGCTTGTGTAAAGTGACGATTTCGTACTTGTGCTTCCGGATTTGAGATTTTGCTTGACAATGCCTGTTCCACTCAAAAGTGAACGAAACATACGTCATTAGTCCGAATATTGTGTAGAAATCAATATTTTTGAAAGGTTTTATTCAGATCTAGTATAGATCTGAGTGAAAAACAGAAGTTTTATAGAAAAAGATGAAGATTTTCGAAACAAAAGAGATTTGATGAAAACGAAGGCAAAGCCTTGTGCAAAATCATTGTAAATCGTTGTAGAACGTTGATAAGCATTGCTATTGTCGTAATCGGGTTGATTCTTACTTGGAAAACAAAGGGTTTCGGGTTTCGGGAGCTCAGAGTGAAGTTGCAGCGAGTTCAAATGAGAGAATAGGGCTGAGTATTTATAGGCGAAGGCGAAAAGTGAGCTGGTGGGAGTCAAGTTCGGTCAAACTTGCATGAATTTCATGCAAGTTCGGGCGAACTTGCTAGGTCTTCAAGAGGAGTTAACTAAGTTCGGCCAAACTTGTACATGTGTGTACAAGTTCGAGGCGAACTTGTTGGAAAGCAATAGGTTTCTGTGTCTCAGGCAAGTTCGGGCGAACTTGTGGTAGTCAAGTTCGGCCGAACTTGGCCTGGTGACCAAGTTCCGTTTGCTGATTTCGCGTTAAGGGTTCACTCGGCGATGCAGTTCGTATAATATAGTTATATTAAGCGTTATAGCGAAGTATTAAGCATATTAAATGGTCATATTTACTTAAATTCCACAATTTCTCAAGGTCCGATAAATAAGCAATGAATCATGCGGTTTTGTTCCCAAGTCTTGCCAGAGTCGCGTTGCAGTTTAAGCGAGAAGATAGCCTTGGAAACTCCACGCAAAGTCGATAGTATTATGTTTGTGCGAGATAAGCGTTATGTTAATGCGATTTAATGCGTTGTGATGTGATATAGTACGAAAATATGCGATTAGCGTAATAAGCGATTTAGATTACATTATGATCTGAATCTCTGGTGCTAGGCGTAACGAGAGTGATGAGCTTGCGAGGAAGCGGGTTGTTACACAAACTATGATAAGTTAAGGACTGATAACCTTCTATCATGATAGCTAAGGAAGAGTATCCCTTCTATCCAGAGGCGGTGAACTATGTTCCACCTCAAAGCCTAATGGTTAACAAGATCATAGTGTACATCAGGAATGATAAACACTTTCCATTATCACTCCAGGATGAATGGCTTACGAACCATACCTAATCATCCAATGGAATCAAGGACGTTGTAACCTTTAAGGTTCCCTGTTCAAGGTAGTGAGCCACGCTCCAAACCTTATTAAAATGATCATAAATACAACCTAGGCTTTATTATAAAAACCATTTTAAGACAATTAATCCTAGTCAACATCTAAGTGATGATGACTCTCCTGGTAGTGTGACTTGAGGAACCACACTAGTCATCGAGGTAGTTGGGCTATGCCCAAACCTCATCGATCATAAGTAATCAATCTTATATCATCTTGTCAGATAAGCAATGACAATAAGAAAATTTGAACATCCATTAGTGATGAAATGCCTTTGAGCCATAAATCCCATGTCCAAACACCATGCATGACTCTTTAAAAGTCTAATCCTTTTTGCCAAGTTTATTAAGAAACATGTACTTTAATGTACTTAAATGGTTAAGAATACCATGACACTCTGCGAATCATCAATTGCAATGATCACGTTAACATCAATGACGATGCCTTCCAAGCTCGCATTGATGAGGCTGTAAGCAAGGCCATGAATAAAGCTCTGGAAAAGCTAAAAGATACCAGCACTACTCATTCCAGACTCGCATCTACTCCACGATCCTCAGCTAAGAGGAGTAATTCTGTTCATTCGTCAAATAAGAGAAGTGAATCTAGAAAGACAAATGACCAAAGGTCACACGAGCATAGAGAAAGGGACCATCCCATCAGAGATGGTTGCACCTACAAGTACTTTGTCTCCTGCAAGCCACGAGACTTTAATGGTGAAAAAGGTGCAGTGGAATGTCTTAGGTGGTTAGATGAGATGGAAACTATTATGGATATTAGTGGTTGTGCTAGGAATGATGTGGTGAAGTTTGTTTCTCAGTCATTCAAGGGCGACGCCCTGATATGATGGAAAGCGATGGTGCAGTCTACAGGGAAGGTAGACCTATATAATTTGGGATGGAAAAGGTTTGTTGAATTGATCAAGGAGACATACTGCCTTCCCCATTAGGTGGAGAAAATAGAGGTTGATTTTTTAACTCTCTCTATGAAGAATCTAGATTGCCGCAAGTATGTTACTGATTACAAACTCCCTGACGAGGTTAGTTCCCTATCTGATCACCCAGAGCCAAAGCGCATTGCGCGTTTCATTAATGGTCATGCTCCAGAAATTAAGGGGATGGTCAAGGCTTCTAAGCCTAGCACTTACAGGTCTGCTGTGGACCTAGCGATGTCCCTAACTCAAGACATAGTGAGGCAAAGATCAGTCAAGAATGATGCCGAGGGAAAGAGGAAAAGGGAGGATGACAAC
The DNA here is from genome assembly GCA_947069175.1 of Scalesia atractyloides. Lineage (NCBI taxonomy): Eukaryota > Viridiplantae > Streptophyta > Magnoliopsida > Asterales > Asteraceae > Scalesia > Scalesia atractyloides. The sequence goes on from CAMTDV010000019.1 coordinate 93,487,052, forward strand.
TCCCACAAGTTTGATAAAAAGAAGCAGAGGCCTGGTTCAAAGGGAACCAAGGCCGGTCCAATGATAGACCCGCGTGTAAGATCTGCAAAAAGAAGCATGGGGGTCAGTGTCGATTTGATCCACAGGCTAAATCTTGTGGAATCTGTAAGAGAATGGGGCATAAGACCTTGGAGTGTAAGGATCTAAAGGACGCATCTTGCTATGGCTGTGGCGAAAAGGGCCACATAAAGACCAATTGCCCTAGGCCACCAAGGATGGTGCCAAGAATGGAGGGGCAAACAAAGGAAATGCCCGAGCTTTCCAGATGACTGCTAGGGAGGCCGTCAACGACAACAATGTCATCACAGGTACTTTTCTCATTAATGACATTTTTGCAAGAGTTTTGTTTGATTCCGGAGCTAATAAGTCTTTCGTAAGTCATAAGTTTAGTGAGTTGTTGAATTTTCCCATAAGAGCTTTAGATATAACTATGAAGTAGAACTCGCCGATGGAACCTTAGAATCCGCATCTACCATTCTCGATGGATGTTCCATATCCATAAAGAATCAACCTATTCTAGTCTCTCTTTTGCCAATGAAGTTGGCGCGATTCGATGTAGTCTGAGGCATGGATTGCTTATCTCATAACCAAGCTCGCATCGTGTGCAATAAGAAACTCATCGAAATCGTATCCCCGTCCGGTGAAACCCTTACCATACTAGGAGATCATCATCATGGGTTACCCGAAAAGGTGTCTCTTCTGAAAGCCTCAAGATGTTTGAAGAAAGGCTGTATCATTTACATGGCACAAGTAACCATTGACGAACCCAAACCAAAGATAGAAGACTTGAAGTGTCACACCCCAACCGATGGCGGAAACATCGGAGTGAGACGAAAACGAGATTGCTAGAGGCTTCTAACACTATTTGTGTCAAGTGTTTGATAATTACATTGTTTAAATCAGATAATACAATTTAATTGCGACATGTATAAAAGGAATATATTTTCATTTTATTGATAACAAATTAGTACAAAGTATTGAAACGAAATACACATGATAGAAATTATTACAATACAACGAATATTAAAATTTAAGTGTGTTTCTAGGCAATCCTACTAGATTCGTCGGTCGCAATCCTGCAACACGTAATAAAAGCATGGATCAGTACAAAAGCACTGGCGAGCATACAAGTTTGAATGTAAGTGTCAAAATAATAGTTTGTTGCAAATCCACATGTCATTGTATATTCAAGTCAACGAGCATAAACAACAAATTAAGCATGGCAAATAATATGAATTTACGGCCCTTGAACTAGCACGCATAACAAATACGATATCATGGTAACACAAGTCGAAGCTAACAAGTATAAACAACCAAGGCATACAATAAACATTTCGATGGCTTAAGCGTTTGATTATAATTGATTTAGCAAAGTGGGTTTTGTATACATGTTGCACCCCAAAAATGCGTTAGAACGTAAAAAAATAGTCGAGTATGCTCACGTATTTTAGCGAAACTTCCTTTGGTAATTTCGTGAAAATTCGACGGTCGAAAGATGGAATACTGAGGTCAGCTCGCATGAATAAGATAAAGATATAGGAGTTATGCCAAAATAATTATCCGTTTATAGTTATTTTATAAACTTCGTTCGAATCTCGACACATATTTATTAGCGTTTCGACTATTTTGTAGATATATGTATATATGTGTGTGGTATATATATAATGTATATATATATATATATATATATTTAATGAAAATCGGGCAGAGTCTCCACTGTTTTTGGACGATCCCGACAATACGAATTGTCGATATAAATCTCAAAACTTAACACTACACGAATCAACATGTGAATATATAACTTTATGTAGAGTTACTTACAAGTTATGGGGTTCGATTCTGCGATTCAAAACGCCATATTAATATGAAAACGCTATCATTAATATTCGCGTCGTTATATTCTCAAAACTCAAAAGTTTCAATGACAATTTATATAACTTACGATTTCCGATTAAAACACCACTTTTCATATTATAAATCTAATATTTATACATTAATATCATCTCGCTTATTATTCGGTTCGGGTATTAAAGCTCGATTTCACATCTAAACAATATATATATATATATATATAAAACAATAAGAATGAATACGCGTAATTAGTTTACCGAGCTCGAGTCGTCCGTAGCTAACTGCGTTGACCGGGTTTGACCCGAGTGGACCGAGCCGAGACCAAAATCCAACCGGTTCTGTCCTGGACCAAGTCTGATCGAAACTGATGCTCCAAAACTGAACCGGGGCTGCGTTTGACTGAATTCGACCTGGTCTTGACCGAGTCAAACCGAGAGAGTCCAACCCAAATCTAAAACTGAGCGTAAATACGAACCAAAACTTGTTGGACCGAGACCCGCATCAACCGAAAAACGCGAAAAGGCTTGAAAGTTCAATCAGACCCGGACGTCACCGCAAATCGGTGACCCGAACTCACTGTGCTAGACCCGACCCCAACCGAAACTTGGACTGACCTAAGAAACCACCGCATCCGAGAGCTGAACTACTCTGATTGTCTTGCGGCTCGAACCTGAGAGCTGCACCACCGTCACCGCCAGAACTGCGACTGCCATCTCAGCGCTGCCGCCACAAAATGTTGGTGCGGCTGCCGCTGTTATTGAGGAAGGAGAGGGAGAGAGGGATGTGCGAGGAGGAGAGGGAGTGAGAGAGATCGGAGGGGTGTTGTGGTGGTGGTTTGCGGCGGACAGAGGTGGCGAGGGTTTAGTTTAGTTGCCGGAAACACGACCGACGCCGGAGGCCGCCTGAATCGCCTCTTCGCGATGAGAGGGAGAAGAGAGCAGGTGGGTGTGGCAGCTGTAGTGTGTGTTGTATGTGTGTGTGTGAGTGTGTTGTTATATCATTAGGGTTTAGTGGTTAGCTAGGGTTTGGTTGGTTGGGCTTGAAGCCCACAACTTGGTTTCGTGTTCTAAAGTGGCCCGTTGTATTTTTAATATACGTTCACACCGGAACTTTAACGTGTCGTGTAATATCGTGTTATCGTTTTAGGATTATTATTATTATTTATTATTTATTATTATTATTATTATAAAAAAAAGAAAATGAACATTAATAATAATGATAATAAAAAAATAGATAAATAAATATATTTGGTGAAACTATACGTATTTCCTAAAGGTATGGAAGTGCGGAAATACGAGGCGTTACATGAAGGTTATCTCAGAATACGTAGATGTATTTCCTAAGGAATTGCCTGGTTTACCCCCTGATAGGCAAGTAGAGTTTAGGATTGATGTCCTGCCTGGAGCTGTACCAATTGCGAAGGCTCCTTACCGATTAGCACCCTCAGAAATGAATGAACTAAGAACCCAACTGGATGAGCTTTTGGAAAAAGGCTTCATACAGCCTAGCTCATCGCCTTGGGGAGCTCCTATATGTTCGTAAAGAAGGAGGACGGCTCAATGCGTCTGTGCATTGATTATCGTGAGCTAAACAAGGTAACAATTAAGAACCGTTACCCTCTACCCAGGATCGACGACTTATTCGACCAGCTGCAAGGAGCTAGCTACTTTTCAAAGATTGATTTAAGGTCTGGATACCATCAGTTGAAATACAGAAGTGAAGACGTCCCGAAAACTGCTTTTAGGACCAGGTATGGTCATTATGAGTTCTTAGTGATGCCTTTTGGACTCACTAATGCACCAGCAGCGTTCATGGATCTTTATGAATAGAGTCTGCAAACCATACTTAGATAAGTTTGTCCTTGTCTTCATAGACGACATCCTTATCTATTCTCGTAGTCAAGCAGATCACGAGAAACATTTAAGGTGCATTCTAGAACTTCTAAGGCAGGAAAAGCTTTATGCAAAGTTCTGTAAGTGCCAATTTTGGCTTAGAGGGGTCCAGTTTTTAGGACATGTGGTGAGCGAACGTGGCATCCAAGTTGACCCAGCCAAGATTGAAGCTATCATGAATTGGGAAGCACCCAAGACTCCTTCTGAAATCCGAGTTTCCTAGGATTGGCCGTTTATTACAGGAGGTTCATCGAGAACTTTTCAAGAATAGCCACTCCTTTAACTACCTTGACCCGTAAGAATGTCAAGTTTAATTGGGGTCCTAAGCAACAAGAATCCTTTGAGATTCTTAAGCACAAGTTGAGCAATGCTCCTGTACTTACTCTGCCTGAAGGTGCTAAAGAATTTGTTGTCTACTGCGATGCTTCGCACACTGGTATGGGTTGTGTGCTTATGCAAAGAGGCAAGGTGATTGCCTACGCATCGCAACAATTAAAAGTGCATGGAAGGAATTACAATACCCAAGACTTAGAACTGGGTGCCGTAGTGTTTGCACTAAAGTTATGGAGACACTATTTGTATGGTACAAAGTGTATTATAATACACTGACCACAAAAGCCTTCAACACCTATTCAATCAAAAGGATTTGAACATGAGACAACGTTGTTGGATGGAGACATTAAATGATTATGATTTTGAAATACGATATCACCCTGGGAAGGCAAACGTAGTTGCTGATGCGCTTAGTCGCAAGGAGAGGGCTAAGCCTTTAAGGATTAACGCCAAGAGCATAGAAGTCAGAATCAGCTTGAATGAAAAGTTGCTTTATGCTCAAAAGCAAGCTATGTTGGAAGCAAATCTCCCTAAGGAAGGGCTAGGGTAAAACTTTGATCAATTGACGCCTGGTAGCGATGGAATTCTTAGATTCAATGGGAGAAGGACTCAGAGATATTATCCTTCAAGAAGCTCATAACTCCAAATATTCGATGCATCCTAGAAGTGACAAAATGTATCAGGATCTAAAACTGAATTATTGGTGGATGGGTATGAAGAAATCCATCGCCAATCATGTAGCAAAGTGCTTGACGTGTTCGCAAGTCAAGGCAGAACATCAGAAGCCGTCAGGACTCCTACAACAACTGGAAATCCCCACATGGAAGTGGGAGATGGCAACTATGGATTTCATTACCAAGTTGCCTAAAACAAAGAGTGGAAATGACACGATATGGGTAATTATCGATAGACTGACTAAGTCAGCGCATTTCTTGCCCATAAGGAAACGCATAGCTCTGACAAGTTAGCCAAGCTTTACGTGGATAAAATTGTGTCACTGCACGGGGTGCCGGTATCTATTGTATCCGATAGAGATACAAGATACACTTCTCACTTCTGGAAGAGTTTCCAGCAATCCTTAGGCACCCGATTAAACTTCAGTATAGCTTACCATCCTCAGACTGATGGCCAGAGTGAGCGTACCATCCAGACACTAGAAGACATGTTTCGCGCTTGTGTGATCGATTTAGGTGGAAGTTAGGATGACAATTTACCCCTAATCGAGTTCTCCTATCACAAGAGTTATCATATAAGCATCAAGGCTGCTCCTTTCGAAGCCTTGTATGGAAGGAAATGTCGAACACCTATTTGTTGGGCGGAAGTTGGAGAGGCCCAACTATCAGGACCTGAGATAGTCTTAGAGACGACATAAAAGATTGGACAGATTCTTGATCATCTCAAAGCTACCCGAGATAGGCAGAAGAGCTACACAGATAAGAGGCGTAAACCTCTACAGTTCCAAGTAGGGGACAAGGTATTGCTGAAAGTATCACCTTGGAAAGGTATAATGCGCTTTGGAAAGAAGGGCAAGCTAAGCCCCAGATACATAGGACCGCTCGAGATCACCGAACGAGTTGGATCAGTAGCGTATGAGCTAAGTCTACCGGAGGAGCTAAGCGGAATCCATAATGTATTCCACATTTGCAACTTAAAGAAGTGCCTAGCAGATGAATCGTTAGCAATGTCTCATGAGGACGACCAGATCGATGAAAACCTGAGGTTCATTGAGAAATCAATTGCGATCGAAGATCGACAGGTCAAGAATGTCACACCCCGACCCGCAGCGGAAAAGGTGATCGGGGCATGATTGGGTTATCATCAAAGCTCATGACATTTATTATAACGTTTCATATTTATTATTACAATTTAAAAAGAAACATACAATCATAATTACATCATGTCCTACACTTCATTCTAGACTTCATTATTTTATTCTAAGGCATTTCCTATGTTTTTCTTGCTTCATCCTGTTCACCTGTATCATGTGTAAAATGGTTTTTGGATCAACAAAAAGTTGGCGAGTGAACCTGGTTAGAAAACATTTATTATTTATTTCTTGTTGTATTTTATATGGAAAAGTTGTGCACTATTCATATATGAACAAACGTAAATAAACATACAATAACAACAATTAGCATACAATATCAAACCATTAGCATACGATATCACACAACAACAAACGTTAACATACATTAACAAACCAACAGCATACAATAACATATCAACTTGCATAAATATATAACATAAATGAAACTGTGCGATCAAGGCTCAATCAAACGGAGCCGATCGTATTGAATGTACTAAAAATGATAAATGTCTGTGCGATCAAGGCTCAACCAAACGGAGCCGATCGTATTGCATTTGCTGAAAATGATAAATGTCTGTGCGATCAAGGCTCAATCAAACGGAGCCGATCTTATGTAGGCAACGCCAGGTTCACGCTCATAATGAAATGGGGAACTGCTCAACGCTCATAATGTAATGGGGAGCGGCGGCCTATGAAATTGCATGTACTGAAAATAATAAATTAAATCTAACAATAATCACACAAACAGTTTACACAGGCTGGATACACATTTATTCATGATATGATGTATGCACAATGATTTAAATATAATAAATAGTAAGACACATGATACACCCCAAAAACGTGATTTAAACGGGGAATTTGTAGAGATTCACTCACAGTGGATGCGTTTGGTGAATGATGATGAATGCGCACGAGTTTAGAGGATTGATCGTCGAGGAATAACTAACCTAATTAATAAAGAAAAGTAAGGTAAATAAATGGATTTTATTAACAACTTTAATAGGATTTTTGGATATATTTTTGTGAGTTTTAGGCTATTTTCTAACTTTAAAAATGTTATTTTTAAGTATTTTAATTGATTTTTAAATAAAATAAATAAATAAAATAATAATAAAAAAAATGTTGACTTTTTGACCATTGACTTGTTGACCGTTGACCATTGACCATGACTGTTGACCGGTTCGGTCTTGTATTTGTTTGCACTGAGTGAGGTTCGAACTTGTGACCTCCCGTACGCGTGCACGCAACTCTACCAACTGAGCTACGTGTCTAACCCGAAATAATTTTGTTTTTAATTATATTTATATACTAACTCAGTTTATTCAAAATTCTTTTATTTTCAAAAATGTTTTAAATCATCGGACCGGTATCGTCAACAGGTCTCGAACCCGGGACCTGTGACTTAATGTTACACACAGTCCACCGTTGGACTGTTGTCTAACTTGGTTAAAATACATATTTTTATTATACTTAACATCTAACGGATTTAACCCGGTTCAGTTTTAAAAAAAAGGACATTTTATTACTGCGAATGAGGTTGGGACAGGAATCGAACTTGCGACGTGTGTGTATTTATTTGCACACAGTCCACCGCTGGACTGTGTGTCTAACCCGTTAATAAAACTGATTTTAATTAATCTTATAACATAACTGAACTCGTCTTCTTCGTTCAAAACACAGACATCGGTCAAAGCAACTGTTACTTGATTAATTCGGTTAATGAACAAGATGAACAATTGAAAAGTATTGAACCGAAGAGTTTGGGGAAAGAAAATACCGAACAGATCGTCTTCTTCAGAAAATCCGGCGAAGCTCGTCGGCTCTGTTCTGGTGACCTTCGGCTGTTAGAGTCAATTAGCAGTTTGGAGGGATTAGATGTGAAATTGAACTAATGAGTAATGATTATCAGTATGTTCGGTCAACAGCGGGTTTCCGAAAAATCCAGAAGTTTTCCGGTGAAAACAGAAAGTCCGACAATGTCGTCTGAGGTTGATTCTGAGCGATGAAATGGTGTTAGAATTCGTCTTATAATGGAATGAAACAGAAACATCGAGGTAATTACCGTGTAGATGAAAGTCCCGGTTTTCCGGCGACTTGCAGAGAATTCCGGCGAGTGAAATTTCTTGCGACAGAGTTTCTTCAGAGGTTTAAGGTGAGTGGGAGTGATGTCAGTATGAGTCCTATGATCTTATTTTTGGGTAAAAAGAAAGGATGGATTGAATTCGGTTTTCCGGCGAAACTTTCCGGTTAATTTACAGAGAATTCCGGTGACTTCCGGCGAAGTTTTCTGAGCGAAATGATGAGTGTAAGTTGAATAGATTCGTGAAATTAACTGATGAACAAGTTATAATCCAGGATTTGAATTGTATTTTCGGTTTCAATAGAAATTTAAGGCAATGAATGAAATTGATGGTTTTATTTCGGTTATAACCGATATGGCTGTAAATGCGTCCGTTATGACAAAAGAAAAACGTCAATAATTGACGAATTCGTCGGGATTTCCGGCGAGAGCGGATTTAGGCGCGCTGAGTAACTGGGTTTTGATTTCCAGATTGATTTATGTATTAATTGTTTCAATATGTTAACAAACAACACAAGTGGCGGAGTGGTTGAGCGCGTGTGAGTTAAGGCTGTGTTGACTCTCGGCTGACCCGGGTTCGAGTCCCAGCTTCAGCATATTATTTTTAATTCACTATTTTTAGTACATTTTCAAAAATAAATTTTATATTCTAATATACTTATTAATTATGTATTGTTTAAAATTAATTTGGGCATTAAATACGCAACAAAATTTTTTAACTGATTGTTCGGTTAATAAACGGAGCGGGTTTGGTAAATCCGGTTTTTGACGGATGTTACAAAGAAGCTTCGAAGAAAGAAGATACCTATTGTAAAGGTCAAGTGGGATGTTCGTAGAGGTCCCGAATATACATGGGAAGTCGAGTCAAATATGCGACTAAAATACCCTCATTTGTTTGAATAAAATCTCGAGGTCGAGTTTTCTTTTAAGGGGTTGAGGATGTAACACCTCGTAATTCCCTATCCAATTAAATCCCGACACGTGTTCCGTTGTTCCTCTATTGCCACGTGTTGGCCGAGAGGGACCAAAAGCGTCGTTATGTTATTATTGTAACCTCTGAACAACGTATGACAAAGTTGAGAAATTAAAAGGGTCAACATGTTTAATTATACCTCTGAGTGACCATTTGTCGGAACCGGAACTTAACGGTGTTTAGTATACTTCCTAATAGTACCTAAATCTAATTTGAGGGACCAAAGGTGTTTAAAATAGAAGTTATAAGTCCAGGGGCTGAAATGGCATAGTTTAAAAGTTGTATTGCTGACCCGTGGGCGGTCGCGGCCCACGAGAGCCCTGGACATCTCTCTCGCGGCCCGCGAGAGAATGCCAGTGACAGCCTTCTAAGGCTAGTCGTGGCAGCTTGCATGTTTGCCAAGTCTTTCGTGAATTTCCACCATGTCTCAGCTTTTAGCACGTCCCTAGACACTTGTTTACCCCTGGTGTGCATGCCTAACACCTGTAATGACCTCCTTCATCCTCCAACTCCATAAATCCAAGCCTTGACTCATTGAAGAACTTGCAAGTTCTTAAAAACTCACTCTCACTAATCCTTGCAAGTTCTGGAGCTCAAGCTACCTGCAAGTCCATCCCAAATTCGTACTAGGACCCTTTGTAAGTGTTCTTAATCCTCCTTGTTCATTTTATCAAGCTTTCAAGCCAAAAGTCAAGCTTGTCGTAAAAACGGTTTGACTTTCGGTTTAATCTTTATCGGTTCAGTCATGATCTGATCTAAACATGGTTACGTGATCGTGATGAGGTAGGTAACAACACCCCATAAGGGAACCTCCTGATTACCACATTTGCATGTCCGATTGACGAGTCAAACTTATTCATAAAAAGTCAAACTGGTTCAGATTTGGTATCAAACGCATAATTAACAATATGCATGCTATAAAATCAGTTTTGACACTCTAAATACTTGGTAGTAACTATAAGAACATGCGGGAACATGTTCGGCTCGTCAAATCCAGGTCAAAGGTCAGTTCGCAACCGAAAGTCGCAAGGTTTGACTTCTGCTTTGACTTTCAGTTCTGACCCGATTTAGTATCTTTCAAGGCCGATTCTTAGTTGTATTATGACCATTATATAATGAGGTATAACCCTCTGAGGTCATACTACATGGTCATAATCATAATCCGAGTTTATGCGCATATTTCATTAATATGCCTAACTTTGACTAAAATGCCATTTTTGCTCAAAATAAGTTTTAAACTAAAAACGAGCATGCGATCAAGTTACCTACTAATGTTATAAAATATGTAGAATTATTTGGAATATTAAATCTGATTATAAATTGATTTTTGTGTGCATGTCCTTGCATGCCATCAGTGAATGACGGAAATGCCCTTATGGTGCATAAAACAATTTTAAATATATATTAATAACAAAATCAATTACCTACTATTATAACATAATAAATAAAATAATTTAATTATATAAAACTATTCATAACATCGGTTTTCCTTAAACATCGTTTAATTCGTCATTCATCGACTTTATCGCCTTTTCGGCGCATAGTATGGCTTAAAACCATATCTATGAACCAAGGCATGTTACCTACTGATTATAGAGCATATATTGAACATTATTACACTAGGTACAGTTTATAAACTCAGATTTCCAAATAAGCCTTCAAACCTATGTGTGAAATGACCAAAATACCCCTTTCAAAGCTGAATTCGGTTTTAAAACTATAACGGGCATGCATGTTAATATCTTACTGATACTATAACATGTTTTAAGTATAATGGCACATGAAACTTGTATATGACTCATCCGGTTACCCGTATCGCTTATATGCGTATGGTTAAGCATACGTGACTAGTTTACGTAAATTCATCAAACCGGGTCCAACCTTATCATTTTTATAACAAAATCCAGAATGTTATATGTTTACCGAAAATATACAAGTCCTAGTACTTGTCGGGTTTAAACAACATTCTTTCCGGTCATCGCTTAATCTAGCGTATCGTTCCGTTACATATCCTTTAAGCTAACTGGTTCGAGTCAACGACTCAACCTAAACCTGTTAGCATTCTAAACCTGATTAACCGACACACCACTTAATAAAACCCACGGAGGAGTATAATAAAATAACTTGTTTAGCATTAGCGTCTGTCAGGTGTATGCCTACACTCCGCGCTTAGGTCGTGGCCATTAGTAACTTCAATGAGCCAAGGATATCCAGGACACGGTCGAGTTAACCCCCAATGTTTAAGTTATCAGACAATACAGAATAAAACGGGTTATAAGATTTAGTAAATCACAATCCGATAAACATGATCTCATACCCGACCAAGCAGTAATATAATACTGTATCCCAAGCCCGTATAGGGAAAATAAGTTAAAGTATTTACCTGAGCTAGTTCTTCTAACGAATAGTAACTCAGCCGTTAATCAAGAAGACAAATGCAAGTATCGATCTACTGGGAAGCTTCTAGTCTGGGTTGATGGAAGGTTATTCGGTTTTTGCACCGGACCCCATATGTATTGACAAGCTTGTAAAACTGTAAACAAGATCATTTTGAATTGTCCCAGGTTATAAAAGATTTTCGTGCTCAATGCACCTAAACAAATTTTAAATATTTTCAAAAATGAGTCGGTTAAATGTATTTACCAGTGAAAACTGACGTATTTTTCCAAAAAGGCTAAGTAATAGGTTTCGGCACGGAATAAGCCCGACGTAGAGAATTTTTCAAGTTCTTAGTCAAGCCTAAAGTCTGTCGGAGAATATCGTTTTTGTACTTTCAATCCGCCTGTGGATCTAATATTGCAAACCATATATTTGTTTTATAGACTTTTAAATCCAATGGTTTGTAATAATTATTAATATTCAAGTCTTCCGTTGTGCTGTATATGTTGACCATGATGATACCAATCTTACGTCACGGTACTCCTCACCCAGGCCCACCGGGATTGTGTTGGAAATACGGGGTGTGACAATTGCATCCTTAACCAACAGCTCCTAAACGTCGCCTTGATGCTACTAAAGAATATGCCTTCAAATGTTAGAGCTACACGACCAACACCCATATTCTTCGGCGGCTGGATAGCCCGGGTCTATAGGACCCATGTTGGACGCATCCCACGAAGCTTCTCAAAATGAGTTAGCGTCACCCAGGCTGACATCTCACTTTCCACAGTTTGAACCTCATCGTCGAGTGCAACGATGGTTTCTTACGCTTCAAAGATAACAAGGGAAAGGTTTGGAACCCAAATGACCCCGACCAAGTCCTCGCGATTGAAGATGACCCCAACCGTCCTCGACAGTACTCCTATGGCTACGCCCCGGGATCTTCCTCTCACGGTGGTGGTGATATTCCTAACATGCACATTCTTTATAATCTTAGGTAGGAATCCCTCCACATCTCCCGGAACGCCCTCACCACGGGACAAGGCATCAGCACCCGTGTTGGCGGGATTGAGAGGAATATAACCTCCATGCGGTCCAACATTACCTTCAGGGAGCACATGGCATACCGTGATGAGGAGCGTGACGAGGAGATGGACTCGGACTAGGCGATGACGGCAAAGGAGGTGGCAAAGAGGCGACTCACAGGTTAATCTCTCCTCCTTTTTGAAACAATGGTGATGGTTAGCGCTCTACGACCCGTATGAACAATTTACTTTCTACAATTATTTTTCTTTTTATGGTTGGTGTGATGGATGATTAAACGTTGAACGATCGTAAGGCTTTTTATTTTGCTTGTTAGTTTGTTGTTGTTGTGGTATTATGAGCTTACAAGTACCTTATGATGCATGGATCCACCAAGCATACAATACCCCGAAACAGGAAGCCCGACACCCTACCATCTTTTTCTGAAAACTAATAGTAGCCTTACACGGGTCGTGCCTACCTGACACGCTCCTGTGCCCTTCTTATCGCTGTAACTTTTTCTTCTTGAACTTGCCACACGGGGTCGTGCCTCCTAGCACGCCCTTGTGTGAACCTTCTGTTGGTTTGCTTTGTCTTGTTTATAGTTTAAGTTAGAAACCAAGATCTAAAAAAGTTCAAGTTTTTTACAAATTTACAGCCGATAGCGTCGTGATAAAATGAACCATATAATAAAAATTAAGAAAAAAGCATGACAATTCTTTTTAAAATTTGATTATATATATAATTGCATACTTTTACCCTTTCCCCACAAAAATGTGAGTTTTGAGCCTTTACAGAGCATTCAATATCATACCTTTACTAAATGCTCATTATCAAGAATACAAATAAGAATAAAAAGAACTTGGATTCCCGACACTCTACAAACAAGACCCAAAAACTTCTTCTCTACCAATTTCATTTGGGTGTGTAAGAAATATTAAAGAGTTTCGCTTGAGGACAAGCAAAAATTAAAGTGTGGAGGTATTTGATATGCACCTAATGCAACATATAAATTGTATTAATACGGTATAAAATCTACCCTTTTTAGTACTAATATTGGAAAAATGGTGGTTCTTTATATATTTTTTATTTTCAGGTAAAAGAGCTTAAATGTACAAAAAGAATAAATTAACGACAAAAACCTGCATTAATACAGAAGTAGGAAAGATGACACATTATACCAAACCTCCGAGCTTCACCCGAGATCAAAAAAACAAAGCAGAAGTCCAGCACAGGGTCACTAAATGTTGTTGAAAATTTATCAATGGACTGATAAGTTTATTTACTCCATATAAACAATATATTGAAGACTTACTGTTATAAGGTCAGCTACCATGTTTTCTCAAACAGCAACAGTTCGAGATGTGCTACATTAAATTCCGATACAAAATTAATTATTCGCTTATGAACGAACTGAGGAAACTAAATCTGTGTATCGAATACATTCATGATATGCTAATGGACCCAATAACTAAGTCTATTACCCATAACTATTATGTAAACGCTTATAACAATAACGAGTTTTGTTGATGATTATGTGCAATTACATATCGTACTATAATGATTAACTATTAATTTTCCTCATCGGTTTTTGATTTTGAACATCTCTAAGATATTTTATGCTATCGCAATGACATATAGACAAATATAAATACAAATCAAATGTTTAAAGGGCTTAATTATTTTGATCATAATCGTTAGATTTTAAATTGAGACTATAGTATGACTAATGGGGATTCTGGGTGAATGATGACTCAATGGCTATATTTCTCTGCTACGGTTCTTGGTTTAAAGCTAAAATGAGTGGAAGAATGTAATGGATAAGTGGGAGAATGTAAGACTAAATATACTTATTATGTATTTAATCAAATAGTCATCATTATCATTTATATTATATGGGTCAAAATAATAATAATTATTATATCTTGTTAAGATTAGTTGGTAATTGTTGATAGACCGTATTATTCTTATTAACTAATATGGTTTCCTCTTGGGTGTATTTAAGGAAATGACTAGAGAGGGTTTTAGGTGAGACATTGATCATAACATCACCACGTCTCGACCTCCTCTCTCTCCATAATCACGAGTTCTTCACCCTTAAGAACTCAGAACTACCATCAATCATATACGTTCTAAACGGAAACCAGATCAAGCTGACTGACATGTCGAATTCCATCGTCGTTTCTGTTTCTGGATCTCTATTACCTGAATATTGTAACAGGCATTATGTTTACATGTTTTCCATAAAATACTTATAGAATTGATCAACATGAGCTCGACACGTGCTATGGTTTATCAAATTGTGTATGGTGTAGATTAAAATCAAGCTAGTTTGACATCAAACCGAGAGGCTCAAAAAACACATATTTGTTGTATTCATTACCTTTTGGCATTACTCCTACATAATTCAAATAGTAGATAATAATCACCTTTTGTCACAGATACGAGAAGTTAATTTTTAACTAGTGATCAGATGAAAACCTTTATATGTATAATTAAATCACATAGATCCTGATCAATATACTAATAATAGTTTAACTAAGAATATAAATTAATAAACCAAACTGTTTCAACACTTCTTTGCAAGATTATTCAAAAAAAATAACAACAAACTATATATCTGAATCAAATCACTTGGTTTGATTCCTCTATTGAGACTTATCCAGCTTCTTGGTCTCAACACGACCATCAGTTCCAGCCATCATCACATACTTGTCCTTTCTAGTCAAATTAGTGCATTCAAATCCAAGTGTATCCCCTATCACTCTTTGAATATAGTTCGCCACCTCAAATGCAGATTTCCCGCCTTTGCAAGTAAGTTCCGGAGGCAGCTGATTCAAGAAAGTTATTTCGTACGTTGGCCTAGGGTTCATGTACACAAAATATGGGTCCAAGGACTTATACCCACGAGCCGTTGTCCCATAAAACACAGTTTGTTTTGAATTAATAGCAACGGGCACGATCCTGTCTGTGAGTTCTGCAAAAAGAGCGCTAAATCTAAGCAAGAATGGTTCTCTAGATGTAGTTCCCTCTGGGCAAATGACCAAATCACCCTCTTCCAACAGTTTTTTAATATGCGCGGCATCTTTATCTCTCTCCCTTGCCAATGCAACCGCTTTAATAGGTGAAATTAACTCAGAGAATTTACTAATACTATATGTGACACAACTTATCTTTCTTCCTAGGGCGACAGCAGTGACCACAGGGTCTATGACTGTACGATGGTTACACACAAAGAGCACCCCACTTTGTCCTTGTTTAGGAGGGGGCGGTGGGGTGCCCTTAACAACAAGTTTGATTCCAAGGATCTTGTAGTTGTAGTATACAATCCTTTCGGGTAAAGGTATGTTGAGGTAAACTCTAAGGATGGATAGGAAAATGCCTATGGGCATCCATAGGAAGGTAAGTAGAGCCGCGAGTGGTGTAGGCCTTTGCACTAGACGTCCTTCGTGGAAAATTATCGGCCGTAGGAGCTTGTTTCTTGGTAACGGCTCGCATCTTGTTCTTGGTACCATATAACCTTCCTGCACTCAATCACATTATGTAAGAACAACAATATATTTATTATTCAATTACTTTGTGCTATGAATGTAAAGTAAACTTCAAATCTTTCAAGGGTACCAAAGAATGGTTAAAAGTGTCTTTTTCAGTCTTGGCTTTCCCATGTGCTTATCACGTGTTGCCTTTATTATGCGTTTCAATTGACCCTCGTGTCATGGGGACCTTCAAACCCATGCACGAACTAACAAAATTAAATGGGATAAAACGTATGGTGGAAATTTAAAACCAGTTTGATACTACATTAAATTTACAAAACTGGCATCATTTCATTTGACCCTTTCAAGCATAAGAAGATACTAAATATAGATGCTATAACTTTCATGGTCTAAAATAGTTACACAATACACACACGAATTGTAACTCTTATATATATTTCGTATTGAAAATAAATAAAACTGATCTTACAAAATTACAAATATATCAAAGTCTTTCTGCATGTTTCTCATGAATATTATGCTTCTCATTCGATACTTGATTCTATATACATAGACACTACAAACACGTATATGTATATGTGCATACATTCGCATTATAAATTTTAGTTTTTTCATCTTAATTAAGATCGAAAACAACAAACCCTGTGCATGAGGCTTCGTATGTACAGGATCCGAGGTTTCAGGTCAACTTGCTGATGTATACAACTACGCATACTTACCCTAGATTTTTACAGAAGGCTGCTTTCACGACTTAAACCCGTAACATTCAGGTCACATGACAGCAACCTTAACGTTGCTCGAAGGTCGTCCAATAGTATAAGATCAATATTAACAAAATAATAAAAAATAAACTTTGAATTTAATGTTTTATTGGCCACATAACTATATCATGTCTATTTCACATGACAGGCTTGTTCAATTCCAGCTTTAGAAAAAGAAAAAATAAACATAATTTATGACTCCATTTATGAGCCTATTTACTCATGGCTGGCTTCAAGTATATAAAACAGAAACGTTCATTTTGGGCCTCTAGTTTTTTGGGTCCGCATTTTTCTTTTTAAGCCAACTCTTTATTTATATTATTAATCAGTGGCGAAGCTTGCCCTCGAAAACCGTGGGGGCGAAAACGTATATACCCAAAAATTTCTATAGAACCGGGGGGGGCGAAAACGTATATACCCAAAAATTTCTATACGAAAACTACATTCATAACACTATTAAATAGTTTTTCTTTCATCTCATGTATTATTATTTTTACTAATTAATTATTCATAAATACTATCATCCTTCACATTAAATTGTTTTGCCTACCGACATCAAAATTTATCCTACACTTTTGAAATTTATCTTACGCGTATTGAAATTTATCGTACATTTGTCGAAATTTATCTTATATGTTATCTTACACAGCTCATAATTAATCCTACACACATTGTATATTATCATACACTCAAAAAGATTATTATTATTTTTTTTAAATATGTATATATTTTGAAAATAAGTTACAAATTTAATGTAGTTAGTTATTAAAGAGTAGTACTACAAATTAATGATTTATGTAAGTTACTAATATACCATTACAAAAAAGTTAAAATACAAATATTAAATAAAACAATATGAAGCATTCTTATTGATTAAAATTTCTTTTTTTATAAAAATTTCTTCTAATTTGTTAATTAATACATTATCGATTTATAGGTTTAGTCGGTATATAAACCTGACCAGAAATAAAATTCTTGAAGAGATAATAAATGAATTGCAGTTATTGTCAGAAAACAAACTGGATTGAGTGTTTTTTGTTTCGGATCTAAACTTATATGAAATGGTTGCCATATAATCATTTAACACTTTGCGATATAAACAAAGAAAATACATAATTGTTATCTAACTCTAGATGTAAACTATTTAAACCTACAATTGTATGATTGGTTTTCTGTGATATTTAAATATAAATATATTTCTAACCAGTATGGGAACCAAAACATTTTCAACCACCTTATCACAATACAAATGCTAGACGAAAACTTTAGATTATAACAAGAATTCAGGGTCATGCTAGACGAAAACTTTAGATTATATACTTTACATTTACACTAAGACAGTAAAATGAAAACGTATTTTTATATAGAAAAAGTCTGACAAATTCTAGTGCGTGATACTGGATGGTCCAGACACGCAAACCAGAGCACGCTAGACCATCCAAAGCCTAACACATGAGAGGTAAATCAAACTCACTCAGCAGCAAGCCAATGGAGGGTGTCAACCACAAGGATCGAAACCACACCTATTGTTTGTTAAGGGTGCAAAGCACTCCACCGTTAAGCCAACTGGGTTACACGCCCAAAGGCCCGACAATTTCTTATCATCTCAGGCTAAGAGAAACCTTGTTCAGTTTCATGTTACGTTTCCAGTTTTGTTTTCACTTTTCAATTTAGTTTGTTTATTCATGTTTGACTTTTATTTTCGTTGATAACTTTTACTTTTAGTTTATATATATTTTTTCATCTAAAAGAAGAAAGGTAGGTGATGGGGTCTGGGTGTGTTTGCTTGATCTTTAAATGAGGTTGTTAGTATTATTATTGTATATGTGACGAGTGTTTACATGTATGTATGCTTTGTAGATAGTGGTTCGGGTTGTAAAGAGTGGTAGGTGGTTGTTACATATGTAGTTGATTTTCTCAATGGCATTTGCCTTAAAGATCAGTAGTTTGATAGAAAAAAAATATAACTAATATAAAAGTTATATATATGAGAATAATAATACCTTGCAAATTGACAGGAAATCTTTGTCAGTCTCACTATCTCCAAGACCCAAATCAGGCAGATTCGAACCACTAAACTCTTGCAAAATGGCAGATTTTTTTAGTGGGCCAAAAAGAACACCAGGCTCCTTAACCAACCCGGTGGCTCGACCCGATTTTGAGACCACGAGTTCAGTCCCTAACACCTTATCAGCCCCTAGATAATTTTTCATAAAGGGTTCAACCATAACCCTTGGGCTCGATGTCACCACATACCTTTTCCCAAATGAGTTGAACACCCTCCACGAATCAGGCCGAACATCACCCGCATAGAATCGTGGTAACACCGAGTTTGAAACAAGTTCAATATCCCGGATTCTTAGCCCGACAAATGAGATGAAAATATAAAGACGAGTGGCGGTTGGTTCAGAAAAGAGGGAAATGATGTAGAGGAATGGGAAGGCTAGTAATAGAAAGATGGCTCGAAAAATGCTTCCGGCTTCAAGTGCTATGAGGAAGTAGTACGGGAACGGGTTGTGGGAAACGAGAAGGGTGCCGTTGAGATCTGAGGCTACGGTTTGGTCGGATCTCGACTTTCTACTGCATATTGAGATCGGTTTGAAATGGGGTTGATGAGACATTGTGGGATTATGGCTATAAAGTTGTTTGGTATGAGTTACGAAGCTGAAATGTGAGGGTTTAAAAAGAAGTTGGAGGATGGACGCATTGACTACTATAATTTCTTTATTATTGAATTTTTATTTTTGTTTTTGTGAGGTTTTATTTTTTAGCATGCAAAAGTAAAACGCGCATGTGAGAATAAGAAAACCAGATCTTTTACAAACAAATTATCATATAGAAAGAAGATAATCAATTTTAACAATAGTAATTACATAAGAAAATTGTGTATATGTATTTTTTTTAACTTTGATGCGTAAGACACTTATAGACATAATGAACAAATTGAACAAATATGAACAATGTATATGAACTAACATAATTTAACGCAACTAAGTGAATATAACTGAATAAAATGAATGTGTTCCTTTTAGTTCATTAGTCGAGTATCCAAGACTTGGTTATAAAATTCAATTGATATAATGGGTTGATGCATGATAATAATTAGTATTACTAATAATCAAGGTATTAATTTATACAATATAAATTAGCAATTATTTTGTGCATTAGGAGTTGTACTCTAAGCTTAGGGTGCTTTTCAAAAAAAAACTTTGATTTTTCACTTTTAACCTAAACATTTTCATATTTTTAACCCCTTTTAGTTTTTTTACTTTTAACACACAGTTTTTCATCTTTTATAATTTAACCCAACACTTTATTATTTACAACTTTGGTCTCTCATACTTTTTATTTTTCGCAAGTTTTTCGTTTTACGTTTCGTTATAAATTTTGTGAGTTAACACGTCATAGCGTGCATGTGAGGTTCAACGTTTTTGCTCTGTTTTTTGGAATTTGATACGCCCGTCGAACGTGTCCATTTTCCCCCTTTTGACAAGTTCGCCGCAACGGACGGGTCCTTGATCGACTAAGTTATTATTTTCTACGATTTACGTTTTTGTTTAATTTCTTCGAATTAACACACTGTAACGAGTGTGCGTGGTTCAACGATTTTAAATTTGTTTTTCTTTCAGTGTAATTCTTTTCCATTTTATCTATTTTATTTTTACGAGTTTTTCCGATGTTGGGAGTCGATGCCGGTGTGGCATTGGTCCTACTTGGCACGGTTTTACGAACGTTTTTAACCTATTAATTTTTTACTAATATTTTGTTTCGGTTTATCCTTATACTTCCTTTACTTAAAACTATTTTTTACGTGCATATTTTTTGTATGAGTAGTTATAAATATGATTTGTTCTACATTTCCACGTAAAAAATTTTTATAAACAACTCAGGTAAAATATAATACGTTTTCGTTTAAAGAAATCATTTTTACGTGCATATTTTTATGTGCGTTTCGGTATGCATTTAAGTTGTTCTACGTTTCGACGTAAACTTTTTTGGGAAATGATTCAGGTCAAATATAATATCTTTCGGTATACATTTAAGTTGTTCTATGTTTCGCCGTAAACTTTTTTGGGAAATGATTCAGGTCAAATATAATATGTTTTCGTGTTTATTTTATGTATGTTTCGTAAAGTTTGTTTTGAAGTGGAGTCAAATTATGGTTACTTTTTTTCCTTTTATTCGAAAGTTCTAATTAATCCCTTTCGATTACATGTGTCAGATTTTCCTTTATACCAGTTACGTTTTTTTATGAGTTAGGTCACATATAATACGTTATGATTGTTGGATATGAATTTGATTTACTTTACGTTTGATCCAATCACAATGCTTATGCATGTTAATTGAGTTCAACTGGATACGTCGAAATGCGTATTTTAATGTGGTTAATGTATCATATAACGTTTGGACTAATCCATTCAATGTTTACGATGCACCCGCGCCGCAACACAGGCGGGTCTTAATCCTAGTTTAAACAAATATGTAAATAAACAAAAATGTTGTCTATAAACATGACATGTGTTTACGTTCGTTCATTTCGTTATATATCATGATTTTTCATATTTGCTCGTCTGTTAAATAAACAACTAGAAATAAACGTCCTACCAATAAGTTTGTGAATGTTTCCAGCTACTAGTTTGCTGGCCTAGATGGTTGTATAACCACTTCAAATTAAGAAAGCAATATATAAAATTTTTATTATGCAGTTTATATATGTAAGAATTAGTTTGATAAATACCGTTTAGTTCCAAATATTTAGTACATCTCTTTCTTCATTAAACTAATAAAAAAGTTTATAAATTATAAAAAATACAGTAAACTGTCATTTTGATCTTCGAGGTTTAGGCAGTTTTGCCACTTTAGTCCAAATCTCAAATTTTTTGTATCTAGGTCTCTTTAGCAATAAAACTGAAACCACAGGGATCCAGATAAAAAAGTTTAAAATTTGGATTAAAGTAACAAAATTGTTCAAACCTTAAGGACCAAAATAACAGTTTAATATGTTATGGATTGCAAGTTGGCAATCAATGAAGGTGGTGCGATTAAATATGAAAATGATATACCTTATCATAAATCCTTCTCTCTCTATTTAATCATACAATAATAGCATTAATCTTATAATAAGTATTGATATTATTGTTAAATAATAATTAAGATGCATCATTAAAATGAGATCATACACTTATAACACTTATAGAATAGTAACCAAATTTCAAAAGTGTTAACCATTACTAGTGCTCTAGTGGTGGTCACGAGTATTTAAGTTTCATCTATAGTGGGCCTGTGTGAGTTTTCCCCTCAATGTCTCAAGTTCGAATCTTGATGATAGGGTTTCTCATTCAGGGGTTTAAATTGGAGATCTATTGTGCAAGAGGGCTCTCTAGCGCAGACCCGGTTAAGACAGCGTATGCTAGACCTCCCGACATTCGCGAATAATTCACACATTTCAAAAAAAGTTTCAAAAGTGTTCTAATTAAAGCATTCGTATCGTTTTTATTCCAATTAGATAATTTAACATTCAAATTGAGTCATGTCTTTTTTTCCATGTGTCAGGAGAAAAATGAAGCATAAGATGCTAGGATCGGATTATTTTAATATATGAAATTATATTTATTAAAAATAAAAACACTTTAATTACATTAAAAATTAATAGAACAAGTTAAAATCCACGTCATCACTCGACGTTAGCATCAAATAAAAGAGAAAAAAAAGAAACAAAAATCCACATCACCACGGTTACCTATGAAATATATGAAAAACCCTTAATTTTAATAAAAAATGAACGTTGAGTGACCTATTGGAACACTTTTGAAACTTGAGTAATATAATTATAACATTTTTAAAATTATGTTACTATTCTACAAAGTTACCCCATAGTGTTAAGTATAACTTCAAAACAAGTGAGGTGACTTGTCAATATTAAACTCATAATAAAATACAAACGTTTTTAAAAAACGAGATTTGCGATGCTTATAAAAATATGTTACTTACAGACAGTGTTGTAAGAGTCGCTAGGCGCTAGTCGGGCGGTGGGGTACCGACTAGCGATTAATCGGGATTAATATGGATTAATCAGATCGAGATTTTTATATGTAATTTTTAGTTATATATATACACACACATTTTATATGTAGTTTTCTAAAGTAGACGTGTTTTAACCACTTATTAACCCATTTTTAAAGTAATTTGAAGGAATTTATAAGGTTTGGTTGAAATTTGGCCCGCGTCTGGCCAGAATAGGACTGCCTTTGACCGCCTAGAGATTAATCGGCAATTAATTGGTGACCTACAATTAGTGATTAATCTTCGACTATTAGGAACTAGTTGGGATTTTTACAATCATGCTTAAAGATAACTTCCTTCTTAGCGATTATAGGTCTATTTAAAGTCAAATGTATATAACTTTTTTGCATAGAGTGCTTGTAGAATTTATTTATAACTATTATATTTATTAAAGTAGTAATATTATTAAGTTTTTATTAAAATAACTTTTAAATTGTAATTCAATTTATCTTCAGTAGCTCGTAATCTTTACATTATAATTAAAATATCCAATGCTATTCAGTTTTTTGTCAATGTTTCGCCATAAGTTTTAATCAAACTGAATTGTCTATATAACGATACATTTTAGATTAATAACGGTGTTAGTTCCTAAATCGCTTTTATACATACTTGTATTATGTTTCTTAATATATAATATATATATATATATATATATATATATATATATATATATATATATATATATATTATATATTAATGGAAACTTATGTTTGAGTCTGTATATTACTCTAGCTATTTGTAATTGTTAGGTATGCTACAAGTTTCCATTCTTTTTCCACTTTTTTGACAAAAACTTGCTATTTACTTTACACATGTCATTTCTGTTTGTTTTCTTGATTACTCATTATCTATCTTCTTTCTTCTTACAATTTTGCCACAACATCTCCATCCCTCTGTGCAAAACACCTCTTTATCTCTCTTGAAATTGATTTCTTATTTATTCTTTGCTTCCTCTAACTCACGAAATTCTCAACTATTAAGCAAAATCAAGCTTTAATCCAAGACTGACTTACTAAAACGATTGTCGGGAGCTTACTCACGGGATCTAAAAAGAGGACTCGCGCTGGAGATCTGAAACGAAGATACGTCGATCTGAACGAGATCTATAAACTTGAATTCGTTACAGGAATCTTAGAATCACCCTTGCCGGTTAGGTGGTTGTGTTGTGGTTGCAGTGGCGGTTTTATGATGGTGGTGTTGCATTCGGAGACGACGATGGGTAAGTGGTGGTGGTGGTGATGTGGTACGGCTAGGTGGTTGTGTTGTGGGGGTGGTGGGGTGTTATGACCACCGGTTCTTAAATCGGTAAGGACGAAGAAACATCTCCTACGTCATCATCGGCACTTCGAACAGAATAAAAACAAGAAGGTACGGCTCAGCGGTTGTATAGTGGTGGTGACGGCTAGGTGGTTACTATGTAGGGGCGGTGGTGGTTTTTTGTTAATGGTTTTGTGGTGGTCATTGTACACTGAAAGAGAGAAAACTAAACGGTTGCACAAGAGTTTTTCTTTTCTGAGAATCAGATGATTTTAGTGACAAATAGTACATAAGATTATTAATAATTAAAAAACAATAGTGATTTCAAGCCAGAAGCTCTTAATAAAAAAAAACAAGAGCATTTGCATGGTAGTTTCCGTATTAAATTTGTTTGCAAGGTAAAAGAGTTTCAACATCATTAATAATTGAAATAATTAGTAGAGACAGTTATCAACGAAACTTAAAATAGTTGTGTTTGCAAGGTAAAAGAGTTTCAATATTTTTGCTTTTTGTTAGTGCTGTACCAGGTTCATTTTACTCAGTAGGTCCATCGTATTTAGATTCCGGTTGAATAAAGAACAAATAGTTTCTTTTACTCCTACCAATTGATCTACTTCTCTACTTTGTAAGTAGTTTGTAGATGATGTTCTTATTTTGTTAGTACCACATAGTTTGTAAAAAACATAAACCAAACCGCTTAATCACACTCTGCAGCTTAATCATACATAGTCATTCTCTGTGTTGTAAGTGCTATAATGGGTTATTTTACTCGGTAGCTCCATCTTATTCAAACCCGTAAACCGCGGCGAAGCGCGGGTACACCAACTAGTTATATATGTTTGATGAATTATTGATACCAGGTAATTTTCCCACACGTTGCCGTGGTACATTACTGCAGGCGTTAAATGGGTATCGGTTCGGTTTGTGACAATACTGCTACGATAATTCACTCGGTATAGAAATCAACATGTATTTATATCGACCGAAAAAGATCACAGTACCGGCACCGATATTGTTTGAACTAAACCGACCAGATAAGAATGTTACAGTATCGGTACTGATATTCATATTCATTTATAGTCGTAGATAGATTTGTATAAACAAAAAGTTATTGAAATCAGAAACCATAAAGATGATTACGGGTACCGTTACCATTGTTGTTTGGTCAGTCTTGGTTTTGGTATGATAGTGGCACAATATCTATTTTTAATAAAATTTATATCAATGTTGAAAAAATAAACATAGTTGTGAAGGTTAATATTAAAACGTTAATATACACAACTTATTAGAAAAAATCAAATTATATGATGAGTAAAATATTATTTTGAAGATCAAAATATCTACTCGAAAATATTTCAAACAATATATAATAATCAAGTTATATGATAAATAATATACTATTATAAATTTTTCTATATATATATAATCCATAACATAACATATGGATGTAGTAATATTTTTGTTTTGGCCATTTAAGGTTTTCCTTTTCTTTTTAATAAACTTAGTTTTTTTTATAACTTGTCACAAAAATTATATAAGTTTAATTTTTTATTAGTTTTTATTTTACGCTTTCTCTTGTATTTAGTCGTAGTTTGGCTGCTACTTAGCACGTTGTTTGGTGGCCACATATAGTTTCTAATGTATTTTTTACCCTCTCGGCTTTCTAATATGTGTCAGTATAAATTCAACTTTGCCGATGTTTCACGTCACATTAATCACTTGGTGTTAAAAATTCATGTTTTTATTTTATATTTTCCGGTTTTGTCGTCGTTTCGTTGCTACCTGGCATAGTATTACGCCCCCCGCACCGCAATGCGGGGGCCTTAAAACCAGTTAAAACAAATACTCAAAAATATTAGGTTACTATTCATGGAAACTTTCAAGTAAATATGTAAATAAATAATAATATATAAAAAGTAAAAATGTAAATAAATAATAATATATAAAAATCAAGTTATATGATAAATAATATATTATTATAAATATTAAAACAAAACTCAAAAATATTAAACTACTATTCATGGAAACTTCCAAATTATATATATAGATTTTATTCCCGCGCTACGCGGCGGAAGTTTGATCGTTTTCTCCGTGGTATGTGGTGTTACTTTAGTCGGTTTCGGCTCGGCTTATCCGAAACCATAAAAGCGAAGATCGATAAGGTTCCAATAATACCATTAAAAAAAGTTTTCCAACCTGTGCTATGTGGCGGGAGTTTGATCGTTTTTCCCCATGATACTCGGCGTGATTTTGGTCGTTATCGACTCGATTCACCGAAAACCATAAAAGCGAATATAAATAATATGTTTTTCCCATGTGAGAGTATAGTCAGCTTTCCCCCCTGCTACGGGTGGGAGTATGATCGTTTTCCCATGTGCTATGTGACGTTACTTTGGTCGTTATCGGCTTACCTCATTGGAAACCATAAAAGCGAATATCAATATCGGTTCCGATAATACCAATTAAAAAAGTAGGTTTTCCCTTGCGCAACACGCGGGAGTTTGGTTGTTTTCCCCCTATGCTACGCAATGTGATTTGGTCAGTATCGACTCGACTCATTGGAAACCATAAGTGAATATCAATACCGGGTTTTCCCCCGCGCTACACGACGCAAGTATGATCGATTTTCCCTCGTGTTACACGGCATGACTTTGATCGTTATCGACTCGACTCATTGGAAAACCATAAAAGCGAATTTAGATTTTGGTTTCGATAACACCAACCAAAAAATAAAAAATAGGTTTTTCCCATCACACTACGCGACAAATGTTTGATCGTCTTTCTGGGCTACGCGGCATTACTTTGGTCGTTATGCTCTACTCCCAAAAACCATAAAAGCGATAATCGATAAAAGCAAATATCAATATCGATGATAGCAAGGAAAAACAAAAAAAAACCATTAAAAATATAAAAAAAACCATAAAAGACAAAAATGGCCACCATTCCTAAGATCTTTCATTAATTATTATATAGTTGGATTTCTCCACTCTTCGCAGCAGGCTTTTAGTCAATGTCGATTCGGTTGATTACAGTAGCATAACAATACCGCACTCAGTATATCAATTAACATGTGTTTGCATCGACGGAAATGAATACTCGTACCGATACCGGTGTTGTTCGGTTCGGTTCGTTACAGTGCCAGTATTACGATACCAAAATAATATCCTTTAATATGTTAATGTTAAAATTAAATCTAATAATAAACTATTATGATATTAAAATAAAATAATAAAAATACTAAAAACGCTATATATTATTAAAAAACTAAACCTACTATTCATACAATCTTTCCAAATATTATATAATATATATATATATATATATATATATATAGGGTAGGGTTATATAGAAAACCCTAAAAATTTGAGAAAACCCTAGAAAACCCAACCTCCCGACATTTTTTTTGAAAAAAAACACATGTAATATACATGTTTTTAAGAGTTTGGGCAAAAAAAAAAACAAAAAGCGCCAAATGAATATTTTGAAAAAAATAAACAAGTTTCAGCTTTTTTTGTCTAACACATGTTAGTCACAAAAGTTGCTGAAATTTGTTTATTTTTGTTAAAAATAATCCTTCGGCGCTTTTTTGTTTTTTACCCAAAACTCTTAAAAACATGTATATTACATGTGTTATTTTTTTCAAAAAAAATGTCGGGAGGTTGTGTTTTCTAGGGTTTTCTCAAAATTTTAGAGTTTCTATCTAAACTTATCCTATATACTGTATGAGTAGGTTTAGTTTAATAATAATATATAACTTTTTTACTATCATTTAAAACTCATGGATTTGAATAGTATTTGGGCATTTAGGATTTTTTATGTTGTTTATTGCTTTTGTTGGGTTTTTTTGCCATTTGATCTCGATGGTGCCGATAAGCACAGATCCGAGGTTGGTTGTCCCCTGTCGTGTTTGCTTTGGTTGGGTTTTTTAGGCTTTCTCGCCGGCTAGAACCATCTAAAGAAGTCTTCCTTTAAACTTATAATTTGAAATAACTTCAAACCTTTTAGATTGAGTGTTTTAATTTTTATATAGATTTTTTAATATATATAATTGGAAAGTTGTATGAATAGTAGGTTTAGTTTTTAATAATATATAGCTTTTTTAGTATTTTTATTATTCTATTTTTTAATATGATAATAGTTTATTTATTAGATTACTTTTTAATATATATAATTGAAATTGGAAATACTGTATGAGTAGGTTTAGTTTTTTAATAATATATAGTTTTTTAGTATTTTTATTATTTTCTTATAATATGATAATAATAGTTTATAAAGAAAATAATAAAAATACTAAAAAAGATATATATTATTAAAAAACTAAACCTACTCATACAGTATTTCCAATTCCAATTATATATATTAAAAAGTAATCTAATAATAAACTATTATCATTAAAAATAAAATAATAAAAATACTAAAAAAGCTATATATTATTAAAAACTAAACCTACTATTCATACAACCTTTCCAATTATATATATTAAATTGTGACGCCTCGTATTTCCAATATTTATTATTTTTATAAAAATTCACGCTCGTTTTCTATTTCCTGAGTCGCAACTACAACCGAATCGAAAAACGGTGTAAAAACGGAAACAACGCATTTTTACGTGTTTTTAACGAAACGACAACCGAACGCGATTTTTTTTGATGTCTTACATTTATTCCCGTGTTTAAAACTTAAATAAAATTATACGCTATTTCATAACGTTCGGGCCGTCTCAGGCTTTTAAACCCAACCTATCAAACCCTTACCACTTAACCTACCTATTTAACCCTCTCAAACTTCACCTTCTTCATTTTATTGAGAAACCCTAGCCCCCCCCCCCCCTTGAACCAGCCGACACTCCTACCTCTCTCTTTCTCCTCCTTCTCCAGTTCTGTTCTCCTCCTTTCCCCGCTCACTCACACCAACCCGACGCCCAACCCTCTCGCTCAACTCTCTCTCGCGCTGGAAAGGAAGGTCGACCACCCAAGTGGTGGCAGCGGCGCGACAACGGCAGCCAGCGGAGCAGCAGCAAGCCGCAGCAACAGGGGAGCGACGACGGGTCACGGCAGCGCCCTCGTAAGCGGCGCTGTCCGGGTCTCCTTCCGACGAGCTTCAACGGTAAGAAACCACCCCCATTTCTGTCTTTTATCCTTTCTGAAAATTGTAGAAGATAACATGTTGTTTTAACTTCTGATGTTTCGGGTCACGGGTTAGCTTCGGTTCAAGATGCGTTCGGGTCAGCTTCGGTTCGGTCAACCCGGTTAGACCTGGTCAAAGCTCGGGTCTGGTAGCTCAAACAGTCCACGGATCAGCTCCGGGTCGAATCTCGGTTCAGTCAGGTTAGTCTCGGTTCGGGTCTTGGTTTTGCTTCTATTTCGAATCTCGTTAATTCTTTTCTTTCGGCAGGTTACGATTCGTTTCGGTTCAGTTCATGGCTCATGTTCAGCGGGTTCGGGTCTCGGTGCAGAGGTTCGGGTCAACAGTGAGTCAATGATAGTTTTGGCTTCGGTTCGGGTCTCGTTTGGTGTTCGGTCAAACCTGGTCAACTGTGGTCAAACAGTCAACGGGTCAGCTTTGGTGTCACTCGGCTCAGTCTCGGTTCAGGTACAGATTTAATATTTGGTTCCGTTTCAGTCTTGTTTCGGTTTGAGTCTAACACGAGCTTGGTTCAGGTCAAAATGACGGCCTGGGTCTCTCGGTTCAGATTCGTGCTCGGCTTCGAAGTTCGGGTCAAACCCGGTCAGATCTGGTCAAAGCTCGGGTCAAACCTGACAGGAGAAGTGCTATAAGCTTAACGACTCTTTTGTTCATATTATTCATGTTCATGATTATCTAAATACGAGACTGAACTTTTATAACTTGAAATATAAAATATAAATATAAACACATATTGTATTGCTTTTGGTGCGTTTTGAAAACATATAATCGACAAATTGCTTGTCGGGATTGTCCAAAAAACAAGAGGAAACTCTGCCCAATTTTCGACTAATATATATATTTATTTATTATATCTATCGACGAGATATACTTATTCGTTACATCTTTCGACAAAATATATATTGATTTATTATACTTCCGGCAATATATATATTTACACCTTTCTGCTTTTCGACAAAATCCATTTAATTATTATATCGTTCGACAACATATTTAATTATTATTCTTTTCGACAAATAAATATCTATTTAACGACAAGATATAAACAGTATTCCTTCCGACAAAATAAATATATGTTATATACTTTTCGAAAATGATACTTCTCTAACGACAATGTATAATATATAATATGTGTTTCCGACGAACAATATATATATTTAGCTACTATTCTTTTCGTTAACATGCATATATATCTATTATCCCGTTCCGTCAAAATATACATTTATCTATTTTCTTTTAGCCAAACTATATATTTATCTAGTAATCTTTTTCGTCAAAATATACCAATATTTATATACATTTACTTGTTAAACCTTTCGACAAGGGTGTATTTATTCGCTAAACCTTTCGACTAAATATGCTCCACGATTATACTTTTTCGCCAAAATATATAAGTACACATCTATTATTCTCGTCGACAAAACATAATAATTTAACGAAGGAATATATTTATCCAACTGCAAATATCTATATATCTTTTATACTTTTCGTCAAAAATATATATATTTATTGTATTATTTTGATAACACTTTTATCTTTGACGAATTTAACTTTAGAGTCGTTACATAAATTCCGTGCTAAACGTACACGTATCTTCAACTCCGATTCGATTATTCATCCATGTTCGTTGTCATTTAAGGTGGCATTGGTGTCCTTTCTTCCACTCATCAACTCGTCGTGGAATTTCCAAAGAAGACTTAGCAATTCTGTGAGTACACTCGACCCACATTTGTTTATATCACTTTTTGGGTGTAACATGTTTCCATATACAAAAGTCACAAACACTTAAACTTTATGAAACGCACAAACAATCATATACACATGACTACTTGAATCGTATACTTGTTGCTTGTCTGGGGATAAACGTTGTGCTATGCTTTAGTCATTAACTATTTTTAGCCTTTGTTTGACATGCTTAGCGCTATAGGAATTCACGCATCCACCTCCATCGTGTTATTCGTGAGGTCATGTTAGAACATCGTGATTGCGTTACGGGTTTGATTATTAGCATTGCATGCCTTGATATTGCTCTTGTATAGATTTGGTTGCCATGAGGATTGTTAAAACTTTATTCGTATACGTATGCTATGCTTAAACTTGTGTACTCGTCTTTGCTTTTGCATTGACTTTATTATAAACATGTTACAGGTTGAAGGAGATGACGCTATGAAAACAATATAGCAAGGACTAGATACACACAAATTAGACGTTAGGTTTAATGTCTACGTATCAATTTTGTTATGACTTTGCAAATGTTAGGTTGTTCTTTGTTTTGTTACATTGATGTATTTGACAATTCTTATGAAATGAAATATGGTTTAATTAATTATTGTCACTTAATAATGTTGTGAGCAATGAGCAATCTCGTTTTCGTCTCATCCCGATGTTTCCGCCATCGATTGGGGTGTTACATAAATGAAAATGAAAAT
The DNA here is from genome assembly GCA_947069175.1 of Scalesia atractyloides. Lineage (NCBI taxonomy): Eukaryota > Viridiplantae > Streptophyta > Magnoliopsida > Asterales > Asteraceae > Scalesia > Scalesia atractyloides. The sequence goes on from CAMTDV010000019.1 coordinate 93,518,584, forward strand.
TAATTCATTTAAAATTTAAATCAGGTAAATGTGTACGTTATGTATAAAATAATGGTTAAATTATATTATATATATATTATATATAATATAAAAGAAGAGAAGATGAATAGTGTTGTACAAAAATGCATGTTTTACAAGTTAATCACTTTTTTGTCATTTATTCTATTTTATCATTTACTGTAAACTTTTTTATATTTAATCCATGTAGTTTAGTTATTGTGTTTTTTTCATTTACTTTAACCAAATTACTTTTTTACCCGTAAATAGTTTTTAACGAACGCGTTAATACTGTTTTAGACATAGTTTTTTAAAATTTTTTGCTATAACGACGCAAAAGTTTTTTTAGTTTAATATTTTTTAACAAAACCCGATACTCTTTTTAACATATTTTTTAATTTTTTTCTTTGCTATAAGCGTCAAAACCGACCAAGTTTCTATCGTTTCTTTTTTGTTTACAAACTTTAAACAAATTACTTTTCTACCCCTAAATAGTTTTTTAAAGAACGCGTTAATACCGTTTTAGACATAGTTTTTAATTTTTCTTTTTCTTTGTTATAACGAGTGTGACAAAAGTTTTTTTTAGTTTAATTTTTTTAACAAACACGCCAACACTTTTTTGAACATATTTTGTAATTTTTTTTCTTTGCTATAACGAGCGCACCAAAACAGACCAAATTTCTGTCGTTTTATTTTTTGTTTACCTTATTTTTACCTTTGTAATTTACTATATATCGTTTTACCTTTTGTTATTATTTTAATGTTCAGAGCTGAGTTACGACGCAAATAGCATAATCCATTACTATATCATTTTAGTTAATTTTACAAATTTATTTATCGGTTATCATGGTGTGCTATACGTTCTGAATTAAACCGCGTCCCTGCGCAACGCGCGGGTAACCAGGACCCTGGTTTTATATTAAAAACAGTTACTATATAACAATTTTAGTAAGTACTATTATAGTAATATCTCATGACCAAATTATAATATCTATTAAATTCGGTTTAGTTTTTTATTTTAAGTCAATGAGATATTGTAAAATAGGAAATTGTAATATCTCACTACTAAATATTGTAAAATAGGAAATTGTAATATCTCATTACTAAACTATAATATCTATTAATTCGTTTTAAAATGGGATAACTATAATATCTATAATTCGTTTTAAATGGGATATTCATGTAAACAATCAAATATCAATCCAAGCAAATCACACCATGTGGCATGGGCCATGGTGTATGTTACTAATCCTCAAGCTTTGTAAAAATATAAATATCGAATGATAAAACACGGAAATCTAATAGTCTAAAGAAAATTTAATTGTCTATATGAATTATTAGACTAAAAGAGGAGGCCCCCTGTTACAAGAGCAAGACCAAAATAATTTACCAACATCAAAGCACAAATAATTTACAAAATCCCATATTTGACCACCTTTTTAGGGTGTATGGAAGTTGCCTCGATCTTGTGATTCTCGTGGTTTCTTTCATTTACAAGTAGCACAAGTTGGTAAAAGAAAAAAGTATGCCTTACGCCTAGAGCTACTACTCAAATTTTGAGTTTACAATTCGTGTAACCCATCTTTACCACTAATATTTCTCATATTGTGGAAATTAAAGTTTTGTTTGGATTCGATTCTACTTGTTTGACAATAATAATAATATTGATGAATACATGGCAAAATATAGTATACATAGTTTGATTATCATAAAAATGATAAAATGCTACACAATAATGAAAGCATGTAATATGTATGTATTTAATTAGCTATTTATAAGAGTACGATAATAATATTAATAAAGAATATATATATAGTTAAATCATATCTCCTAATACGATAAAAAAAAAAGATAATTATAGTAAACCATATTCATATGTATTCTATCAGATACTCTTCCGCAGTTTGAAAGCAAGGAAATCAGAGCTCAGACAATAAACAAAGAATACATCAGAACAAAAAAGTATACAATCTACAAAGAAAACCCATATTATCTATATCTATATATAATACTATATAAAGCATCTCCTATATAATTTTTAACAAATTTTTAAGATGGCAGCCCAAGAGGCAAGAACAAATCCCCAATTTTAACACTTTTTTTCCCATCCTGCCCCTCTCTCCCTCAACTAATCGTCGTTCACACCACTGCAACTCAATGCAATTGAAAGCCAGGCCACTGATAAGTCGGAGGAAGCCAAAGGTCGGAGGGAACCCATGACGACAATGACGCAACGGTGATAACAAGAGAAAAATAAATAAAATCTAATCAATATATATAATGTGATGTTCAATGGAGAACACTAAAAAAGTGGAGAACTTACTCAAACTAACTGTGATTGAACTCATTTCAACGACATTGGAACCGACTCGTCGAACCCAATAATATATACATATAGCGTTAGCTTTTAGGGTTAGATTTAGTTGTTAAGATTATAGGGTTTGACTTTTCGGGTTTTATATTAGGGTTTTTCTTTATGATTTAGTTTTAGGGTTTATGAGTATGATTTAGGGTTTAGCTTTAGGTTTTAGCATTTATGGTTTAGCTTTTAAAGTTTATAATTTAGATCTTACATTTAACTTTCAGGGTTTAGGGTTTAACTTTAGGTTTTAGCCTTTAGGGTTTATAGTTTAGGTTTTACTAGCTCCGCTTGCGGTGTGCGCATATAATGTATATTTATGTGGGCTCTCGTAGGGCAAAAACGAAATTGCACAAATTTTAACGTTATTTTACTAATTTCGTGAAATGTCGTTAAAAACAGAGGACGGTTAATCATGCATCATGTGGTGTGTTGATAGCCGAAAGACAAAAGAGTACATGCATTAATCAACATAAGTCTCAATTGCTGACCGTTTTGTCCACAATGTCCAAGGCTTAATGCAAAACTACTACCGAGTCGAGGATCTCACTGGAAGCAGCCTCTCTATTCCTACGAAGTAGAGGTAAGGTTGTCTACATCTTACCCTCCTCAGACCTTACCTTATTTTTGCTATTGGCGAGATTTGATTGAGTTTAGCTTAGGTTTTAGTGTTACGGTTTAGCTTTAAGGTTTAGGATTTCGGGTTTAAAGTTTCTAGTTAGGGTTCAATGAGCGGATTCCAATTTCGTTGGAATGAGTCAATTCAGAGTTCGTCTGAGTTGGTTCCTCACCTTTTTAATGTCCCATTGAAGCCAACCCTATATATATATATACACAGACGTGTGTGTATGAAAATGTGTCTCGGGCATGACAAAAAGGAATAAGACAGAAAGAAGATCGTCGCACAAGCGGACGACATAGGAAGAAGGCTAACAACCAACTAATATCTAATGGCGATAGCATTAGACAAAGATTGAAATGAGAGAAAAAAAAATGCAAGAATCATAAGACCCTGATGTCACATGGAATAATGAAAACCTAAGGTATTATGTATTACTTATCAACTTTTTTTATCGACTTGAAAAGCTCGATCATTCGGGTAAACCCAGTGGCAAAAGGCCACCCACGCCAACGAATGCAGATGACACTGTTGCCGTGGTCCGCCATCATTTCAGGGGAAACCACCATCCGAAGACTCATTGTGGTAAAGCCTCTAGCTCAGCTAAATCACCAAAAGCTCATTGGCGTGTTAGTTATCAACTACTTAAGCTAAGAGTTTTATTGATGGAAAAATACCATAGATAAAAAGAAAAAAAAAACTACTATATTTGCTAGGATACTATAGCAATAACCCATTAAAGTACAATAAATTAGCCTACTTTCTTGTTCGTGTGCACGGTGGTCTTACATTTGAATATATAAAAACTTAGTGTATGTTAAGTACAAAACAATATAAGAAGTTTTATTGGATATTTTTGGGCCAACTTTTCTTACTTTTACGATAAATTTGGGTTACTAAGATATCACTGGAGTATTATTAGGTTATCAGTGGAACCAATGAACCATCTGATCGTATCCATTTCGAGTAGGCAATAATGCATATCCACCAATTCAAGAAGAAACGCAAAATTGATATGTTCACTCATAGATAAGTCAAACTTATGAGTTCTATTTTTATTATTTAAAGCTCCTGATTAAAATTGTTGTTAAGTTGATTATTTTGTCATTATTAAAAGTTAAATAACACTAAACAAACTATTTTCAAGCACAAACCTATATCTAGTGACTAGTGTGACACTTGTTGTGAGGAGCCAGATATTTTTAATTGTTCAATTATGTATTACCCTCTTTTAAGTTTGGTATTAAATACTAGGCGAAATATATATTAATAATAGGTGGATCGGCAGCCATGTGTCTTTTTTAGTAAAACTAATAATAATATTTATTATTATTGTTGTTGTACAAAAACAATGACAACACATTATTTAGTAGAATAAAATTATATTATATTTATATATTGTTTTGGCGGTGGAGAATGAAGATGGGGTCGTTGGCAGTCCCCATTCTGGATCATAAATATGCGCCCCAACTGAATCCGGTTGCTGGCTTATTAAAGCTAAAGATATCACTTCCAAACTACTTGCAAACATTTTTTTTTCCCTTTTATACACGGGTTCAACAATTCGTTTACGCATGTGATGTACCTAAGGCTTTCTATTTTTTTTTAATTATTCAAGGACGACAATACCCTTGGATCAACATGTACATACAAAGGCCGGTCTAATGCCTTTGATCGGCTGTTGAGAATGGTTGAGTGTTAAATACTTATACACGGGAAGATAAAATTACTTTGGATTGATGGTTCATTTAAATATGTTGACATTTTTCTCAATGAAATTAGTGATTTGTTCTCATCTACAATTACTCGGATGAATGGAGTTGGCCCTCTTTAATTTTTAATTAAGTTGATGATTTAATGAATAATAAGTTAAATAAATTGACTTTGAAATATACATGAGTTTATTTTTCTAAATGAAATAGTGTTTTCTATCAGTAATGGTCACTCAAATTTACCAATTGTCATCTACAATTATTCGGACGAAAGAAATTTCGCCCAAAATTAATTAAATTGATTATTTAAATGAATTGACTGTCTGATAAAATCAGATGTTTATTTTTCTAAATGTAATCAATGAATTTCAACAATTACTTTTTAGACAATGTGTAATGTATGTTTATTTTTCCAAACTGATTAATCCTATTTATTACATTGGATGAATCCCTCTTTATTTTAATTCACGATGACGATTTAAATGTATCATTTAAATAATTGACTTAGAAATAAATTTGAGTTTATTTTTTAATGAAATTTATGAGTTTATAGAACATTTAGGTTGGGTAGCATGGAGCGCTAAGCCCATGCCACCTCAGCTCAAAAACAACAATAGCGTACCCCACCTCCATATCGTAGGCGCTATTGACCCCTCACCAACGCAATAGTGAGCATTCACGAGATGTTTTTGTGAGTTATGGGTGTCGATTAAAAGGAGGCGTTATTAACGAAAAGGGAAGTTTTATCCCATAACTTAGTTGTTAAAAAGGGAAGGCTCTATTGGTGATGTGACGCTATTGTTAGAAAAGAATAATACATAGTTTTATACCCTACAGGCTACAGCCTTATATATAATATAAGCGTCTGAAAGTTGTTAAAAAAACCTAACCAAGTTCAAATACAAGGAGTTACACATATTATATATATTTATATGTGTGTGTGTATATATATATTATATGGAGAGAGAGAGAGAGGGAGGGGCGGTTATTGTAAAAAATGTCTTAACCTACGAAGTGTACGAGATTCGGTATTAACATGCAAAAATTGGTTTATAACATGCGATTTTGATTTTTTTTAACATTATGCGAATTGTGTTTTTTTAATAACATATGAAATATGTTTATTTTATAAACATGTGAGTTTCATTTTTTATGAACATTGATCTTTTGTTTTTACAAAATGCGACTTTTTGTCATAAGGTGCGAATTTGACATTGTGTACGCTTCGTATGTTAAGACATATAACTGAATTTTTCATCCACTTCTCATTAATATTAGTCTTGCTAATTCTATTATGAATCCAAAGAAAAGAATAATACATAATTTATCTCCAAAATGGAATCGTATTATTATTATCATTATTATTATTATTATTATTATTATTATTATTATTATTATTATTATTATTATTATTATTATTAAACTTTCATCAAAACATAAGATTCAAACTTAAATAATTTATCTCCAAAATGTAATCTTATTATTATTATTATTATTATTATTATTATTATTATTGTTGTTGTTGTTGTTGTTGTTATTTGTAAACTTTCATCAAAACATAAGATTCACACTCAAATTTTGGCATACGCGCGCTCTCTATATATGCATGGGTGTATGTCTTTTAAAAGCAAATATATTAGCGGCGGATTAGATAAAAAAATTTATGGGTAACATTCAAAATTATTATTTTAACCGTAGTTTCATACAATATAAACGAAACAAAAATAAAAAAATGATAGTAAACGAGTTGAACTGAGCTTATTCAAACTTATTTACGAGTAGAGCTTGAACCTAAGAATAATCTTGTTTAGTAAATGAGCCTGAGCCAGCTCTTCACTTATCGAGCCTCTAAGCCTAAACAAGTCTATTTTTATATTATTTTTATTTAATATACTAGGTGCTCGATGTCACACCCCGACCCGCAGCGGATAAGGTGATCGGGGCATGATTGGGTTATCATCAAAGCTCATGACATTTATTAAATGTTTCATATTCATTAATACAAATTAAATGAAAGTTTACAATGATTGCTACAACATGATCTAACTAACAATCTAACTCCTTTGTTCTCTTCTAAGGCATATCCTATGCTATCCTTGCTTCAACCTGTTCACCTGTATCATGTGTAAAAAGGTTTTTGGATCAACATAATGTTGGCGAGTGAATCCTATGGAAAACATTTGAACAATTTATTTAAATTGATTATGAAAAATGTGCACAACCAAACATGAGTAAAATTAGATGTAACTTGATCAATAATCATAAGATGTTAAATGAAACACTCATGAACAATAATGGAACAATTAAAGGCACGCGATGCTCAACTCGTCTCTCACGAGGAACTGAGGGGCCTGATGAATGAATTGCATAAACATGATAATATGAATAACACAACTACAAACAATATAACTCAATGAAAGCACACATGAACAATAATGAATTTGAATTGAAGCACGCGATGTTCTACTCGTTTCCCACGAGGAACTGATGGGCTTATTGTATGAGTTTCATGTAATTTGACAAACGGAAAATAAATCACAACAATAAATCAATCTAAGATTAAGTCATGATGTGGTATGGCACAAGTTTAAATAAATAAATTAATTAATTCATAACACATGACACACCCCAAAACGTGTAATTTGAAAACAACGTTCGTACCGAGCCGAGCTTGAGCTCACATAAGTTAATTGAGCTTGAGCCTGAGCCTGGTCGAGCTTGGGCTCAGCTCGGCTCGTTTGCACCCCTAGATTTAATCCATCATTTGAATTGGGCTTTTAACTTATAAATTGTGTAGTGATCTTTTTATAAAACTTTGAGACCATAAGGGTGTTGGGCTTTTTAGGTTTTGAGGAGTAGCGTAAATTTTTATTTTAAGGCTAGCGTAATATAAAAAACGTAAAAAAGAAAAAGAAAAAATTGTAATTCATCGAAAAAGTTGAGGGAGTAACGGGTGCTACTCATAACAATACACTACTTCCACTAAAAAATAAAATTTACATAGGAAGAATTGTGGATTATATATTAAAGAAATGATAAAGTTTTTTGAGTTAAGGTGTTATTTCCTTTGAGGCCAAGATTCAAACCATGCCAAAGGCTGCGAATTGATATAATTTAAGATGTTAAAAAAATAAAGAAATAAATGGTGATAAAAGGAAAAAAAAGAGAGTTGGAAGGATATTTTGTAAATTTCATAACTTTATTTTTCAAGTTATATGACTTTTTATACAATTATATTGCATTATAAAATCAAAATAAAGTATTTTTCTATAATATATGTATAACATATATGATACATTGTGCCAAATTGTATTAACGGTTACAATGATATTGTGATGTTTTATCATTATAATGGTATCAATACAGTTAAAATGGTAAAACAACACAGTTAAAAATGATAAACAATTATAATTTTCGCTATACATCGTGAAACAACACAGTTAAAATAAGACAATTAAAACTTAAACAACATAATATTGAAAAGTAGCACAATATTGAAATTGTAATCGTAGTTGACAAAAAAACTAACACATTGTGAGGTTAAATTAAGAAAACAACACATTAAAAACATTGAATTGAAAAAGAATAATACTGAAAGACAAGACAATATTAAAAAAGCAAAAAGTTCTAAACTAGATGTAAATTATTATGTAGTGGAACAAACGTAGGCTCAACTATAAACTAGGGGTGTTCAAGATGGCTCATTCGGTTTTCATATATTCGAAAATTTCGAATAGTGAATATCAATATTCGATAACGAATATTCAAATATCTAAAAAAAAAAAAAACTTCATTTCGTTCATAGATTAAAACTAAGATTGTATTCGATTTTTCAAATTTCTAACACTGAAAACAAAAAACATTCATAAAATCCACACCAAAATTCGAAATTTTGGATTATCTGATTTTCGGATACGGATTTTCGAATTTTTCGGATTCGCTTTCAGATTTGGAATTTTTTTAATAGTCCTAACTATGACAATACATTTTGGTTTGAATTCGTTAAACGACACATTCTGAAGTCTGACGAAGTTCAATGCATTTACTACAACAACATTTTTCGCAATTTATGAAAATACCAAGGATTCTTATTTTTTTTTCATATCGCATGTCATTAATATGCTTGCTCGCTGCAATTGTGTACTCTAGGGAGAATCGACGACTACATCTTTGATGCATTGCTAGTATTAATACATCTAAGAATTCTTAACTGGATAGTTGTAAATAACCCCAGGGCTATGGCTATGGAACAAAGGAGCATCCTGGACCTATACCGGGGTGGTGACAGTGATTTTCAACTCTCCTCAGGTAGGATTCGACCTACGCCCAATCGGTTAACAGTCGATCACTCTACCACTAAGCTACTAAAGAACAATTGGAGATTCGATCTCATAGAGCTCCATTCTCGTTCTCAACCCATGACCAATATGAGCTCGAAACTTCCTTCGTAATTCCGAGAACTTCTTCGTAGTGGCTCCCCTCTATGCCTCATTTAATTGGGAACCTTAAAGTTGCTTTATTTCATTGTATTCTATCCATATCCTAATTTCATTCATTTAATTTTCTTTTAGTGTCATTAACATATGTTATTTATAGTCTTACCTCTTTCTATTTCCTTATATATGGAATTTTCCTTAGGATTGTTATGAAATATTGCCTTTACTATAAACCACCTCCATATATAAGGGTCTCATTATTTTCTTGTTTTTGCTCATCTTAAAATTCGAACATCATCACAAACGGACATCGAAGGAGACCATCCCCATATACAAGGGTCCCATCATTTTCTTGTTTTTGCTCATCCTAAAATTCGAACATCATAATAAATGGACATCGAAGGAGAAATCCTCAAATGCTTAAGGATGGACAATATCACATCCTTCTATGCCTGTTTAGCGGATATGAAGATTGCTCATATCCTTAAGAGATGCTTATTCAGAGCGAGTGTAGTTGCAAAAGAATTTATACCTTGTTGGCAGACTAATATAATATAATGTTCTAAGGTGGGGTCTAGCTTTTGGGTCAAATGGCGCCCATATACCACTCATCATCATGGTTGTTGTTAAGTTTAATTTGAAGGTAATAAGGGCATGGCATCTATTCCAAATCACAACACCTATTGTTGCGGTGTCTTGTATACAAACTTCCATAGAGAAGTCACAAATAAATTTTGTCAACTTTATAACACATGAGTTTATATATTTATTTTATATTATACAATAAATATTAGATATTTTGTTTTTTAGAACGACCAACTCACACACCCTTTAATCATATTTACAAATCTACATCTTTATCCACCATAAGAGTAGAACGTTCAACCACTTGGGATGAACACAACACTATTGATACCGCTAAGCTACGCCTACCAACCCCTCTGATAGATATTTTGTTAAAACTTCTCTTTTTCACATCCATAACTACTCACCTAAAAATGTGACTTGAATTTAATTTAAGAAATCACAATCAGTATGTTTTATTAAGAAAAAGTCCACAAATAACTAATAGTTTGGTCCTTTGAGACTTGATCACATAAATGATATTGCTTTTTAGTCCATATCGTTATCAGTATCATTTAAGGTCATGTTAGGCACAATCTTAGTTCTCTTATTATAAAACATAGTCACACATGTAATTTTTTTTACAACATTCCATTATTCATGTATACCCCCCATTAGTTGTATATCACCATAAAAACGTTTTAATGGACTTGAGTTACTTTAGCCCGTGTGAAGGAGTATTAGTTATGGGCTAAGCCCAACGTTTGATACAAGGTCCAACAGTTCAACGGTTCAAGTGCTTAACATTCTTCTTATTATTTGTGACTCAAGAGAATAAGAATTCTTCAACATTAGATGGAGGCTTTGCTCACTTAGAGCCAGGGCGTAGCTACATAAAAGGGTACGGGTTTAACTGAAAAAAAAGTGTTACGTATATGTGTATTCTGACTTAGAAATTTCAACATTGAAGAAAACGCCGAAACTTAGTAATAGATAACCTGTCGTCCGTCCTTTGAAAATTTTCAAATCCGTAGGAAAATAATCCTGGATACGCCCATGTTTAGAGGATTAAATATTTAATTAACTTTAATTAGTGAAGATATAGGGAGGTGAATAATGTATTTTGTAATGTTAAAATACTTTATTTATTATTTGTTTTTTCTTAAGACTTCATTTATAATTTATAACTGTTTCAGTAGATGTATAATTTATAACATTCTTAACGAATATAAAATTAAGATTTTATACGATTATCAATATATATAACTAGTGTTATGCCCCGTCCGTGTTGCGGGGCGCTAAACCAAATATTTCTTAGTTTCATAATATATACGCATGTATTTTGGTTACTTGTACATACTACTTATAACACGATCTTAATAAAAAATACATCGAGTCAACCAATTAAACCAAAATACTACCATAGTTTTGCTAAAAAAAACTAAAACGATAGAAATCCTGTAAATTTTGAGCCGAGGGCGAAATAGCAATTTTCAGGACCAATGAGCGAGTGCTTGACACAAAAAGTTACATTGAGTCAACCAAGTAAAAATAAAACACTACTATAGTTTTGAAAAAAAAAACCAAAACGAAGGCAAGACTACAACTTTTAATTGGGGCAAAATCGTAATTTTTGAAATGGGGCAAAATTCGTAATTTTAAGCTGAGGGTAAAACTATAATTTTATTTGAACTGAGGGCAAAAACGTAATTTTTAGCTGGGGGCAAAAGCATAATTTTAAGCTAGGGACAAAATCGTAAATTAGTTGGACCAATAAGATCAGCTATCTGGTATTATTCACTGAACTTATGTTTGGCCAAGCACTATTCACCCAACTTATATTTGTATATATATAACCCAAGTTATGTTTGTATATATAGTAAATAAATATCTCGAACAACGAACTCATGTCGTGTCATCAACAAGTATTTGTTTTTTTTTTTAAAGGTAAATTTCATTAACACAACCGCCGAACCAAACCGGGCCGACAAAACACAACAACAACAAGACTAGATTACATATTTACAAAAGAACACCATTCCCCTATCATATCCCTTTATAGTTGGATCTATTCGAAAACCAAAGGAAGCTTAAAGCCTTAACTTCACTAATAATATTCTCAATTCTAATTGGGGTATTCGTGAATTTAACGTTGTTCCTAGCACGCCACAGACTCCAACACACAATCATGATAATACCTTGAACCGCGTCTTTCTTCCTTTCCGAAGCTCTGAGCTCTTTATAAAGGACGAACAGATCATTTAGCGAAAAAGCATAAATACTGGGGATCTTGCACCAAGAACTGATGTTGTTCCAGACTATCGCAGCCGTGTGACAAGAGACGAAAATGTGTTTAGCCGATTCTTCACTCGAGTTACAGAACGAACACAAGGAGTCTTCGACATGAACGTTCCTTCTTTTCAAAGCTTCTGCCGTCGGAATACTATTCAATCCAGTCATCCAAACGTGAATGTTACACTTCGCAGGCACCCATTTACACCAGTCCAAAACGTATCCAAGGTCATTGTCACCGCCTGATCTGAGCATCTGTTTGACAGTCTTGATCGAGAAACAGCCTTCCGAATCTGAAGACCACTTCCAATGATCTCTAGCCGATGTAGTCTGGAAGCCGTTAAGCAGCGAACTAACCGGACCGAGACTTTCCAGCAGCTCCGGAGAGTTGAGCGGAGATCTCCAGCTCCATTCTACAAATTGCTCGGCACCTTGACCTTTGATCTTGTCCGCCTCTTTACATTTTTTATTCGATTCCAAACTGAACAGATCCAGGAATTTTATTTTAAGAAGTTCGTTAAGGAGCCAAGTGTCTAACCAAAATGACACGTCTTCACTGTTACCCACAGCTCCTTTCATGAATACCTCCGACTTTAGTGTTAATGACAGTTTTAGCAACGTTATTCCACACGCCTTTAAAAGATTTCTTAAAAGGCACACATTCCCAAGTCCCAACCCATTCTCGACACATGAAGGGCGTCGATCACTCTTTTCCATTGGTTGTTTTTCTCTCGTTTTGTACCGCCATCCCCACTTAGCCAAAAGAGACGTATTAATCTCTTGTAGTTTATTCAAGCATAGACCTCCATTCTTCTTTAGACCAATGCATTTTCTTTTCTTCCAACGATCCTCCCCAAAGGAACTTCTTGATCATAGATTCCAGATCATCGATGACTTTCTTAGGAGCTTTGTAGATCGAGAAATAATAAGTCGGCAAGCTTTCCATCACCGACTTGATGAGCACCACCCTACCCCCAATAGACAAAAGATGCGACTTCCATTTGGCAAGCCTGGCCCTAAAGATTTCGATCACCGGTTGCCAATTGGCAATCCGATTCATATTGGCTCCAACTTTAAGTCCAAGATATTTAAACGGAGGACTGCCCGGCCTACACTCCACCTCATTAGCCAAACCCCCGATCTCTTCCGAATCCACTTCAATTCCAATTAAATTAGACTTGTCAAGGTTGATTTTGAGACCCGAAACGATATGAAAGCATCGGAGAATTCTCACAATATTGATGACTTCACCCTTGGACCATTCCCCTACCACAATGGCATCATCCGCATAGAGAAGGTGTGCAATTGTCGGCCCGTTATTAGGGGTATCTATCCCTTTTATAACTCCCGCTTCCTTGGCACGATCAATCATACATGAAAGAGCCTCCATAACAACCAAAAAAAGGAACGGAGAGAGCGGATCCCTTTGTCTCATTCCTTTGCCACACTTGAAAGTGGAGAGAGCGGATCCCTTTGTCTCATTCCTTTGCCACACTTGAAAGTGAACGTAGGGGCCCCGTTAACCAACACGGAAGAATTCGCTGACTTAAGAATCCCCAAAATCCAACGACAACACTTATTAGGAAAACCCATTTGGAGAAGTATACTAACCACGAAATTCCAATTTATGTTGTCGTAAGCTTTCTCGAAATCAAGTTTAAGGAAAAAAGCTTTGGATTTCCTCTTCTTAACCCAAGAAATAAGCTCATTAACAATAAGGGGGCCATCTAAGATATACCTTCCTCTCAAGAAAGCCGATTGGGATTCCGATATAATACCATCCAAGACCTTCCGCATCCGGTTAGCTAAAACTTTGGAGATTACCTTACTTATGACCCCAACAAGATTAATAGGCCTGTAATTATTAACTTCTGGATGGGGACGAGAATTTTGACCCCACCAAGTATTTGTTTGGTGAGTGAAAACTATTAGAGATTAATTTTAAATGACATCAACAAGTATTTGTTTGGTGAGTGAAAACTATTAGAGATTAATTTTAGCATTGACAATATAAAAATATTTAATGTACAATGTATCCAAAAGTCACATATACCGAACTGCAATGAATTGTAAAGTACATAGGTATCCAAAAGTCACAAATATCCATCAATTTTCAAATGAGAGGTGAAGTAACATGTTATATTACGTGCTCCTTTGTATTTATAAAACTATAATGATATTAGCAACAATATTAGTTATATGTGGTTGAGATGTCCGTCCTAATCATTGTTGGGTTTTACTGTTTGATTTTGCAACATAATCTCAAATATTAGATATTAATCTTTGGTATGTGGGGTGGAGACGAATCGGTGAAAAAACTTCATTGGGTTGCTTGGGAGCGTCCCTAAAAAAAACTAAGTAAACTAAAAAATATTACACTGCTTTGCTGGACCAAGTGGGGATGGAGATTCTTGGAAAACAAAAACAACTTGTGGACCAAAATGATCGGGAGGCGTTACATACTATCAGAAACGGTGGTGATTTTCCGGGTAAAAAGTCTCTTAATGGTGTTTGGTACAATAAATAAAACCACGATTGATTGGAGTCAATTAAGGAATTTTTTTCAAGGCCTCGGTTGGCAACGGAGAGAATACCTCTTTATGGTTGGATCCGTAACGGAGAGAATACCGCTTTATGGTTGGATCCGTAACGGAGAGAATACCGCTTATTTCCAAACTTGTTTCAGCTTGAAAAGGAAAAAGGATGCAGGGTCAGTGTGTGTTTGAACAATCTGAGCAACAATTGCCAGTTTATCTGGCGGTGGAAAAGACCGTTATCAGCTGGCTGGTGCACGATGCTTGTACAGGTCCAACTGAATCAGAACCATGATGAGTGGGAGTGGATTGGCGTTGCGGGTAAAGATTTCAGCACGAATGCGGTTAAGAGACTCCTCGATACTAATAGGATCAGATCGGATGTGTATGTTCCAGAGGATTGTAGTTGGATTCCGAAAAAATGTAATATATTCATATGGAGGGAGGGCGGAAATGGGCAAGATTGCTACTCTGGATGCGTTAAAAATAGAAACATTGGGGACGGTAACAAGGTATGCGGGCTATGTGAAGGAGAGAGTGTTGATCATATTTTCACGTCTTGCTACTTTGCTTCGATGCTATGGTCCTTCTTCGGCAATTGGTGCAAGTGTCCGAATCTTGTGGTGTTCTCATTCAGAGACTTAATTGAAGCTCATGATCACTTGGGTTTGAATGGGCAGAAGATAGAGGTTATGAAGGGCCTTATTAGGATCGGTTGGTGGATCATTTAGAGAACGAGGAATGAGGCAAGGTTTGAAAACAAACCGATTAAATTAGATGATATTATCAGTGAGGTTAAAAGTTAAGTTTTTTGTGGTACACGTCTAGATCCAAAGGAACGCCTATCTCTTGTGCAGATTGGTGTAAATTTGTAAATTTGTAATGTTGTTGTTGATTGCCTCGGTTTAAGGCAGCGTGTGTTTTAATGAAGTTTACCTTTAAAAAAAAATCTTTGGTATGTAGAATGTTAAATATGTGCAGTTTTTAATTGAAACATATGTTTAAATTCTTTAATTTTAAAAGTACCAACCTTAAAGATCTCAATAGGATTTCTTGAGAAAAAGAAATTACAAAAAAAAAAATAAAACAAAAAATATAAACATATGATATAAAAGTGTATCTTCATAGTGGCCGCCAAAAGACTCCAATACTGACTCACAATTTTAAGGTTTGTAATTATTTAAAATTAAAATCTTATGGGACTTGTTGGTAAATAAAACTATATATAGTTTCATTTAATTATTTCTTACTAATAATTTTTGTTATCATCAGGGGTTTGTGTGGTTAGTGGTTAATGGTTGAAGCATGAGGATTATTACTGAACATTAATTATTGGAGAACAAAAACAACTCTAAATTACTATTAATTATTTCATTAATTATTACATTTATATGAAATATACATAAAAAAATTCATATATATTTACCTACACATAGCTTACATAGATATAAGTAATTTAACCTACACATAACCTACATATGTGTAGGTTATATAAAAACTGAAAATTTTTCATCTTTTGTTTTAAATTCTAATGTGAGAAATAATAAATCTTACATATGTAACATTTTCAATTAATTTTTAGGTTTTTAGGATTGAAAAATTGGTGATTTGTAATGTTATGCGTGTTCTCGCAATATTTAGTGTTCTGCATAGAACCTTCCCCGATGGTTGAAATGGTTAAAACTTTTATATGGTTGAAAGGATTAAAAACTTTATAATGATGGGTATATTAATATTATACCGCTGTGCTTATATTATATATATATATATGTACCAATTTTGATTTTTATATTATGTATGTTTTATGTTTTATTAGTCGTATATGGAATCGAAAATATGATAAGTAGCAAAGTTGGGACAGAAGATTAACAAGAAATTAGAATGCATTTGAGGGAGATTAGGAGGTTTCATTCATACCCTCATCAAGAGAATATGGTTGTGTATGTATATAGCCAGCCTTACACGAAACGAACCTAAAATACTTTGGATGATACCTTATAGCGGCGGTCCGATCAAAGACCACCGGTTAATGGTTTGAAAACGATTGTGGCATCTTTTTCCAACAAAGTATGCAGAATCATAACCGAAAAGGATACATAACACTTCTACAAGACCAAATATTTTTACAGACAATTTTTTTTTCTTTCAAATAGCACCCCTACCTACTACAATCCTAGTTTGATAAAGAAAATACAAAATATGATACAATTTTTCAAAGCTACGGGACTGGACTGGACTGGACTTCCATAGATAAAACATTAATACCTGGGTTTAAAATTTCATCCATCCATAATTTTATGTTGTGGGATTTTTATATAGTTAAATATAACGATTTGTATGGTTTATCTATCTTCTTTACTTTTACCTACGGATGGGTCTGACCCGTAAAATATCATCGTCAAGGATTCGGTTATCCAAGTCGTTGAAACTTTTGCAAACCACATAAATCAATCAATCTTGCAAGAATACTTTCTTCTTCAATTCTTAATCTTCTACTTTGTTTATTCCACAAATGAACTCCATAACTACATTCTTTCAGTGATACTCCAAGTTATATTGTTAAATATTTGACCCGAGTTTTCCTAAACCTTCAACTGTCACTGGGTCGGAAACACCAAGCATACTTATTCCGGCCAGAAATCAGTCATGCTAAATACTAAACACATGAATTGGATTATTCAAATTATAGTTCATTAACACACATTTTTAGTTGGCAAAAAACATGTTTTTAAATTAAGACAGTATTATTGTGACCCTTTTTTTAACAACTTAAGAAAAATATTGACAGAAAGCAAATTAGCCTACAACATATACATATAATTTACAAATATCTAGTATGTCCAATTTTAATTTGGTAATTATTAACAACTTAAGATAAGATATACATACATGTAAATTACAAATACCTAATAATATGTCATATTTTTTATTTGATAATTATAGCATCTTTGTCCTGTTTTTGGGTTAATGCAAGACTGTCTCTCCTGTGACAATTCTGAGGCTCCAAAAAGCTTCCAAACATTATGGAGTAAGAATCAATGAATACTTTGTTACCCCAAGTTACTAGTGATCGCCCAAGTTGTTGCTCATGTACACTTAAAGCTAATACCGATTGTTGTTGCTGCTCTCATTTTATACTACTCGTAATTGTTGTTGATCATAGTTGGGACTGATGGACCAAGCGTTTGTTGATCCCTGTATGATTGATGATTGGGGCGTTGACCTTGGGCCCCTACCAAGGTGGTCGCAACCCGTTAAACCCTCAGGCTCGTTAATGGTTGAAATCACAATAGTCTTGAATAAGCATGTACGCCACACCTTATAACTTGTATAGATGTTTCTTTGGCCTAAAGTAGGTCGAGTTATACTAAAAATGTATGGATGACATTGACATGATGTTGTGGAGAGGTATAAGAGTCATAGGCAACATGAGGAAGGAGAGGATAAAATATATGACGGCGTATGTATGGGTATTGTTGCTTTTATATAACAACATTCATTTTAGGAACAACTTCTTGGCTTACCATGCGGCAAATGAAAGAGGAAGCATCACCACACTACACTTACCAAGTAATCGTCTTTCTATCACTTGCTCCTCCTTTATCATATCACATTACCTTCTCAAGTTAATGTCATAACTGCAGGGAAGGGATTTGAACCTTTTGCGCCTGAAACTGCATTCAGTGTGATTTAGTAATCAGGCAGGATACACAACATTTCAATCACAGTGATCCTATGCCTTCCTTTTGCTATATTGAAACTTGAAAACATTGACCATTTTTTTGTGTTCTGCTTGTCAGGTTAATTAATGTCTGCATAAAGTCGTGTTTTTTTCACTTGAAATATACATATAAATTATAAACTTTACTTGAAAACACCCAAGTCCAGATAAATAAAGGGTTGTTATGCTAAACAATATATGAAAAAGATCATTATCCTCACATTTTCACTTTGGGTTTCAGGCTTCTACCTCTTTTCATACACCTTGAGCTTATAAAATAAGATCAATAGTGACATAATGGCACTTGTTTCACTCAACAACTAATATTCCGTTTCCATGTTCTTAAACAAGAAGTAATTTACAAGGTTAAAAATCCCAAAAGGTACCTTATCAAGGCAATACTTACAAACCCTAAACCTCGTGATTTCCACTTTCTTTGTATCAACATCCATCACTAGTTTTGAGGTTAATTCGTATGACCACCACATTCTGCATATTTCTGTGTGTGCCAATTGGGCTTTTCACATCACTCTCTTTGGCTGCTGCGGTCAAGATGACGACAAATCTGCAGAAATTTCAACCGATCCTGGTAACCTAATAAAAAAAACATGTCACAGTTGCACTGACATTAGAGAGAGGATCAAGAATAACCAATCATCTTGTTTTCCCTATGAGTGAGTTGAATCCTATATGCATGCATGCATCTATGTTATAACTTCAACTCATCCTTCAAGTTGAATGAGTAACAAGAAACGCATAATGCAGACTATGTAATGTCACTTTTTAAAGACTAAATGAATGCATCCCTTATGCTTATGTTTTATCTCTAATGAAGGGTTGAAAGCTTGGTTTTAAAAAGCGTGAGGCGCACACCCTGGGCTTTTTCCCTGAGCGTCTAGAGTAATACAAAAAGCGCCAAAAGGCGCGCTTTTGGGGATTTTTTTTGGCTTGAGGCGTGCACATCTCGTACCCGAGGCGTTTTTATGCATCTAACTGTTGTACCTTGGGTTTTTTGGCTTGTACATGCATCTAAAATCATACAAAAACCTTACTTGTGGCTATATTTTGGATAGGGAAAGCTAAAAACCTTTGGGATATGTATGTGATATATAAAAAATAGATATAATTAGCTTGCGCCTTGGGTACGAAAAGCCCACCGCTTTTGCGCTTCATGCCTCGGTTTTAGACCTTGTCGCTTTTGTGCGCCTTTCGCTTTCTAAAACCAAGTAACTTGAAAGTCATCCAAATCGTATGTTTTTATACATAAAGCCTCCTAAATCATTTTACTTTAAGTAAAATCATATTAGTATCGAAACAAATAATCTTTTATCATATTTTGACACTAATTATGCAAAGAGAAAAAACTAAAGAGTGAAACAAAAGCCTTTTTGGTGAACTCAGCCAGACCCAGCCTGTTTCTACTCTTAAGCAAACATAACTTAAAGCAGTAAAGTGTTAACAGTTACTTTCCATTCCTTAAATCACATTCTTTACCTCAGTGATTCGACTCGTTGAGTCGTTTCTGAACAAGCTGTCCTGTTGAACTGGAGGAATGCCTCATTTCAGCAACCTATAAAGCCATTATTTACATACAAACATGATTCAATTCAGTTAGCTTGATACACTCATATAGATAAAAAATCATATGATTGTAGTTGCTGAAGCTTTTAGTTGCACTGGAATACTTGGATAATTGGTATAAACTGGAAGTAGCGTTTTTCATCCCATTTACTGATGAATGGGTGGGTTGATTTGGGTTATGTTATATTAAAAGAATATGGGTCAAACAGATCACAAGTCACCCAAAGTGTAAAAATATGATACAAAAACTATACTTTTTTTTTCTTTTTCAAAAGTAGATTCTCATTAAACTAACATAAATCTAATTGAAAAATGAGATAACACTGATTACGCATTTTGCCACCTCCAGTAGAACGAATGGACTGACCACCAATTATTACCTTCATTAAGAGGATCAAGGATGCAACCCAAACAGTGCTATCTGGAGGTCTGGCCAAAATACCCTTTATCCAAGCACAACCTACATTCTTAAAGTTAAAAAAGTATATAACAAGCATCATCAACATTCATATCTCACCTCTGATGCATCTTTCACAGGTGATTCATCTGAATCAGATTCCCATAAAAATCCATTTTCCACTTCATTATCAGGATCTTTCTTCACTGTTTCTGATTGGGAGATCACGTGTGCTACATATTTGTCTGCAATGATATAACAACAATCAGGTAACAGTTTAATTTTTAAGAAAAAAAATTCGGTTATTTGAAATACTTACCAGCTAGGCTGCGAAGGGCATTTTCAGCAGCCTGTTGTTGCGCATCTTTCCGGGTCTTACCCATCCCAACACCTACTTTCTCACCAGTGAACAGCACCTGCATCATTCATCCATGACTAAATGCTACAAGCAACTGCTAAAAATCATCTGTATTTTTGTGGGAATATAAATAGGCCACCCAAGTATCAATTCTGTTCCGATTATGTCATTTTGCAGATTTCCAGCAAGTTTGTTAGCTTAAACAAAACCAGATTGATACTTGGGTGATCTCTAAAATTTGTTTTAGTGAAATCTTATGAATATTTGGGAGGGCATATGCATAGATTATCCCTGGGGGCATCATTATGCAAGATTATATATACAAGTTAGGCTACAAACTAAAAATAACGGTCACCTCATAAGAGAACGGCCAATCCCTGCTAGAGCTCAAAATGGATCTATATTCAACCTATAAATAAATAAATAAACATAAAGATGTAATGAATAACCAGAAAGAAAAGTGTGTTTTTAAATCGGAGCAAATTAGCATACCTTAGAACCACATCTTTGTCCTATTTCCTGCAGCACTCCTACCGATAAAGATGGTTGTAGCAGGTTCGAATTTCCACTATCAGTGGGCCCCCTTTTGTTATTAAAAAATGGTGGATTATGTGGTACACCTACATCTTTCACAAAATTGAAAAATAAAGACCATAATCAGTATTAAAAGACTATGGATCTTTGAAACTAGTATTAACATGTAGGAACTGAGCAGAATAAAAAAATTTATACAACTTCTCCAACATTAGCCTAGCATACAATCAAAAACATTTCTCCAATATATAATTTATAATAATCCTCATAAAATACTTATAAATTAGCCTTGGTGTTGGACAATATATGGTCCTCCTTTAAATACCTGATGGCTGACCTGCTTGTTGCAAATTCTTCTTTTGCAATCCATATCCATGGAATACCTGAATATATAATGTCAAAACATGGTGAGTAAACACATTAACTATATACTTCAAAAATGGATTAAAAAATGTGTTTGCGGGTGGACCCAACCATTTCAACCCGCACTTAGAATTCTCTCGTTTTGACCCGTTACCCAACTTGAATACTTTGAACTAGATAGCATTGCCCAAATGGGTGCACGTGTCATGAACATTCAGTAAAGTAATCAGCTAAATCATCAACATTATGACAATATGATAGGACCGATATTTAAGCCCACTGTAAGAAAGAGTCCACCATATAAGTCCACATGGGATTCCACTCTAAAACCAAACAGCAATATGCAGGCATCCTTTTCTTACATTATCCAATGCATAGTTGTTAATAACGAATAGCGACAAGTGACCTATATGCTACAGAGCGAATAGCGACCGCTATTTTATAAATAGCGATACACTAGAAAAAGAATTTTGAAAATTTTTATATGTATATTATATCAAAATACCCTAGCATATATGCTATCTTACATGTATATTTAACAAAAACCTATAAATCCAACTATTTTATAGCTATATCTAACTGTTATTTACATCAAAAAATAAAAACAAGAAACAAAAAAAACATCACTGTCGCTATTCTCGCTATTGGTCGCTATGACCCAGATAGCGACATTTGGTCGCCTCGCTAGTCGCTACATAGCGCGCTATAGCGGTCGCTATAGCCGCTATTGACAACTATGATCCAATGTGAGATGGGTTTGCACTATAAACACAATATTAGTAAAGTAGATAACATTTAATACCTCATCATTCTTTGGTTCTGATATGAGTGGTTGAATCCCTGCAGAGAAAGAAGTAGCTGTACCATGAGACAGGGGATGATAACCAGCTCGCTGTCTGCTTGCTATCTCAGGTCCTTGGATAGGGCCAAGTAAGCTAGGTTCTGTATTAAAACAATATACACCATAAATACAAACTTGTGTGTGTGGAAAGAGATGTTTTGTGAGTACATACTATCGGAAGGCATCATCGATCTGAAAGATGGTGGACCGTAGATACTTGCAGTTGGAACTAATGGCTGGGATCTCTCAGATTTTAGGTCAACATTTCTAGCATCCTAAATAAAGTGAAAACAGAAAGAAGTGAAATTTAGCTCTGAAGAATTTAGCTCCACATGCATAACTGAAAGAAGAGTATTAATAAACCTTCATTATGTAAACTTTTGGAGAGCTTACCTGCTGATTCAGTCTTTGAGTAACTTCAGGACCATTCATTCCATCTGCCATTGGGGCACTTGTATTTCCATTTGGTACAAAACTAGCATCCTGATTTTAAAAAAAATCATCAAATAATAAGTAGGAATTTAGAAAATTCTAAATACCATAATCAATAAGAATCTTATTTGCTCACCTCTGACATGAGATAGTTGCAAACATCTGGTGCAGGTGGTAGATTCAAAACTTCATCTTCATGAAAGTGTTCAGAAACTCTCCTTATAAGATTCTCATCAAATTCTCTGGAAAGCACAGGATAATTAAGTAAACTATTCTTGATGTCTATGAAACAAGACATTGTTATTGTTCTCATAATCTCATATAAAGCCATCTTACTTAAAGAAACCACCTCTAACATTGCATGCAACATTCCTTGCTACACAAAGAACTGGAACAGCGCTTGCCGTCTATCAACATAAAATCATATTAGTAAACTAACTTGCAAAAATTCAAATGAAGAAAGTGAAGATTGTAATTTTAGGATACCTCTGCTTGTGGAGCATAATAAGGAGTGAAAGCAGGTACCACATGAACTCGAGGTTGATCCTTTTCTTCCCAAACCTTTAACCTATCATCAATCACCATGGCCATCCTTGGATGACAATTCCTATCTTGGAAGACATTCAGCAAAGACTTGCGTGCACCTACGCAAAGATAAAACCTAGAAATTTAGGGAGTTGAAGATAATATAGTGAATATCCTATAGTTCTGATGTCATTGCGAGTAATATATGTTACAAAAAGAACGATCCAACAAACGATACATGGAGTCAAAACACCAAGAATGGGGAAAAAAGTCAACTGCACAGCAAGCATGGAGCTATGCACCCTCCAGCAAAAGGTCAACAAAAGAAAGATAAAAGTAGCAAGGATTATACGTGTATTGAGGGAGTGATTGGTTTGTTGTACTGGAATGGGGATGGATTTGGTTTAGGTTCAAATAGAGTTATGTTTGGTTATCCTAAAATGTTGGGTCTGGGACTTTAGGTATTCCTAGAATGCAGAGAGAGATTTGTTTTACAAAACACCAGCTTTCAGATGGTTTTACTAAAACCCTTGTTTTATGGCTTTTCAGAAGAAAAAAAATCCCATCACCTTAAAGCAAAGAGCACTTGTCACTTTCATACCCATTCCTACCCTAATATACGTTTCTTAGTAAAAGAAGAAGTTTGCCTGATTTGACGCATACAACACGAGTCAACAGTTGCTTGGGACCAATTAGGTGGGCCCCAGGGTCTAACAACCTCCACATCTCCAAGGCATAATCTCTTTCAGCCATAGTGCACACAAAAACTTCAAATCGTTTGCGTCCTTTTGCAATCAAATAGCTTCTTAAATCCTCCCATGCAGGCCGTAATCTCACAAGCACACTGGTATCACGAATCTGTATATGCAAACAAATTATGATTATAATCAACAAAAGCTTGAGAACACATGTGACATCTGTGACATTTGAGTGGTTTTGAGGAAAATAGTACTTGTGGAAGCACATCAGGCAAGCCAAGCCCTATGTAGGTAAGGTCCAACCAACAGGCCCTAACCTTTTTATCCCTGGTGTCTGTCTCTCATTCCCCACAAGTACTATTCCTTTTGTGTAAACATGCAGATATCACTTCCCTGTTTATGATAATAACAATAACAAGAAGAAAATACCGAAAGAACAGAAAAGCAAACAATTAATAGCTAACTTACCAAATTGCTAAACCTTTAATTATTACTACCCTCTTTCAAAATCCATTAGTACCTTCAGCAATATCACAATCCACGAACAAGCAAGAAACATAGTAATCCTCATAGATGGAACATGTCCTCCCATTTTCACATTTAATTGGTCCAAGATAATGTTAGTAGGCCATTTTACTTAACAGGTATTATTACTATTTGCAACCCTAGAAAGAAATGTGTCCTAAGAGTAAAGAGATCAAGTGGTATATGACAAAAATAGCAATGGGGTCATGAGCTAATCACATGGAAGCAGACCAGAGAGAGTGCGTGAAAATTTAGTGAAACGCAAAATATCATATAAGAGTTTTCTAGATTTGATTACAAAAAAAAGGTGTAAAGAAAAGATGCTTAAAATGATTCATATACTCCACGGTTATTCATTCAAAGGTGCGCCCAGCAAGCTAGGACCATAATTACAAAGCAGGGAAAGCAACAAGAACTCTGTTTTCACATATTCCTTAAGCAATTCATATAAAGACGATAAAGAATCAAGGACTTAATTACTCACATGTCCTAAGTGGGAAATCAATAATGTTGGACACTTGGACATAAAATCTGATTTCAACTTATGTATATGTGATCAAGTTAATGATATTGCAAGATCTCATAAAATCTGTTTCAGTCGAACCCTTTCACCCCTATAAAGATGAATCTCAATCATCACAAATTCGTTTGTAGCCATATAAGTTTCTAAAAAAAGATTTTGCTAGGGATTGCTAATTCTTCCATAACTGGGTCACAACTCAAAATCACTTCACTTTAATTACTAAAGACAAATAATAATCACTGCAATTTCATCTTTAACCACATTAGATTCTGAAACAATTTGCTAGGGCATGCCAATGCTACCAGAACATAGTGAGTTATTCACAGATCAAGTTTCAATCTTTGGTCTTAACCAATATGTAAATCTCAGTTTCTCCAACTTTAGCTTTGCAGACAAACTGCTAAACGGGAAATATCTCGATAATTCTAGACTCTAGTAATAGTTATGAACACACATGTATGTACATCTTTAGAACTAAACATGTCTAGTATTCAGCACTAAAAACACAATATATCATCAAATAAATTAGACTGACAATACACTGAAGCAGTTTGTGTTCTCACCTCTGGATTAATACGGGTTAAGACTACATTCTTTTCCGGCAATCTTATAACCGGCCGTTGAACACGCTCATTACCAGCAGCATTCACAGGAACATCCTCCAGTTTCACATTATACGTCTGCCCACTATCCGTAACCACATCATTCTCAGCATACTGCTTCAACAACGCCCGATCCTCCACATATCTCTTAAGCTCAGAAGTCATCCCAGAAACACGAACAGGATCCGACTCCTGCCCAATCCACCCAGTCAAAACCTCAATCCTATCTTCAAACGACCTCATCGTATTTGCAACAATAAGCGTCTCATCAAGATCAAACACAATTGAAAGACACCTCATGTTCAACATCCCTAAACAAGCATTGTACAATCTAGCCGGAACCAAACAACACCAGAAACACAGAAACCGCTTTAATTTGCTCGGCATTGCCACTAAATGCACCTCTTCATCTCCAATCACCACCACAGCCGTCTGAAACCCAATATATATTCAACATTTTGGATGAAAACAGTAACTAAAGAATGAATTGTTTGACAAATGCTACCTTTAGTTCGTAGAAACAAGCGGCGTGGAGATCGAGAAGCGGTTGTTTAACGGGTGAGGATGATTCGAGCTTGCAACGAACGGGAAGCGATGAGATTGCTAAGAGAACTGAGAGAGGGGGGCATCTTTCACTGAGCTGAGAGAAATGATGAATACGAATCTCGTTGTTTGGGAAGTGGAAAGTCTTATCCGCGGTAGGAATAACATCCAATTCACCCAAACAAGCTTCTCCATGGTAAACCACGGATTTATTAAACCCTAAACGACTCATTTAAGGAAAAAGCATCAAATTGCGATGATATTATGAAGATCAAAGAAGAAATGTAACGGAAATTAACGAGAATTTGGGAGAATAATTGAATTGAAGCAGACTTCACTCTCGCTTTCTTTCTTACAAGCCCTCTTTCTGGCTAGCAGTGCCAAATGGGGGTTTATATAGAGGGGGAGAGGGTAGGGGTGGCTTGAAGTTGGTTTTATTTACGGAAATACCAAGAATATTTTGTTGTGAAGATGGGTCATGAATGCTTTTCGCGACGGGGTTTGATCGTATTGTCATCAAGTAGTTTCAACCGTTCGATTTTATTAAGATTTTGGTTTTATAGTAATAATAGTTCTTACACTGAGTCGTGTGGTTTACACATGCACATATTTTGATTTTGATCTACACAAGTTTAGACAAATTAGTAATACATGCGTGCAGGTACGTCGCAAACAACGAATGGTTAGTCCAAACATTATGTAATCCGTTAACCATATTAAAACGTGTGTTTTGGCGTATTCGATTGAATTCAATGTAACCTATACAAGCATGGAGATTGGATCAAAACTTGAGTTCATACATAAAATAAGCAAGAAAACATATTACATCGAAACATAGACCAACTTGAATTTATACCAAAACGTACATAAAAATATGCATGTAAAAAATGTTTTTTTAAACGAAAACGTATTATATTCGACTCAACTCATTTCCAAAAAGAGTTTGCGTCGAAACGTAGAGCAAATCTAAGCACACCCCGCGTTGCGGCGGGGCGTAAAACGGTGTCAAGTAGTACCAATGTCACACAACCGTCATCGACCACCAACACTAACTCGACCTAGGTGAAAACCTTTGGGTTAAAATTAAAAAAAAAACAAATTAAGTATGGTTAAAATTGCAAAAGGTGAAAACCTTTGGGTTAAAAATAAAAAATCAAATTTTTTTTTGAAAAAGCCTCAAAGCACAAGGTACAACTACTTATGCCTACATTTTTTTGCTTATTAATATATTTAAATAAATAAATTAAATAAATAAATAGTTTGTATGAGCCTAATACTAATGGTTAGATGAACGTTATCCATTGACAATTACCACCGTAAGAGAAGGTGGATTTATATATTTGAACAAACAATGAGAGAAGATGGAATTACATATTTGAAAACGCACAACATGTGGGTTTTGCATCGTGCTATAGTCACTCGGCAACATCAGCTTCCTGGAAACATCAATTTTTTTGCCGTCAACTATCTTTCTAAGAGTCTTTCTTTTTAGATTCTAAGAGGATTAGTCTTTTTTAGATTCAAGAGATTTATCTTCTTTTAGAAAACAAAAATGACATAAAAGTTAATTGACATTCATTACAAGGACTAAACTTGTTACGTTGTTTAAACTATTGGTCTAAACTTATACTTTATGGAGCTTAGGAACCAAAACTGTCATATAGCCACATATAGAACTATTCGTATAAATAATTTTATTATGTTATTATAAAAAATAAAATATAAAGAAAATGTTCAAAAGTTATGGTATGTCGATGGGATCCAATATTTTGCTATGACATGGTCATGTATTTATAAAAAAGTTATGGAAGAAGAAGAAAGAGGGAAAAATGTTTCCTTAATTTTAAATTTAAACCAAATTTAGTCTTCATCAAGCTCTTTAATCTTTGATACATTCAGTTTTGTACAAGAAAAATATTATACCAATAAGTCTAGAACCTCTAAAAACAAATTTTGATTTTTAAAATGAAGTGCTCAGTTATAAAAAGAAAATATAAAGTCATAGTTATACAAAATTACAAATATTAAGTCATAGAACTTATAAAAATATTAAGCCATGGTCATAAATGAGATGGCTGTGATATCCATTTTTTAGTAGATAACATACAATACAACCACAGTTTTACTCTTAATATATCACCTCTCTTTTTTTTATACGGACAACTATATTTTTCTCATTGTATTATGTATTCCATTTATATTTTTCTCTTAGGGCTTGTTTGGCTAAGCTTATTTAACTTAAAAATTACTTTTTATTAAAATGACTTATTGACTTATGACTTTTTGAAAATGAGTTTTTAAAAAAGTGTTTGGATTAGCTTATGATGTGGGAAAAACCAATAAGTCAATAAGTTGTTTTGTTAAAAGTGTTTGGCTTAGCTTATTCGTGTATTAGGGCATAAAGCAGGGTATTTGTGTAATTTTTTTTGTGAAAAATCCTTATTAGTTTGCCAAACACTTTTTCTCCTTATTTACTTTTAAAAAATAAGTCATAAGGAGCTTTTGAAAAGTTTAGCCAAACATGTCCTTAATATTATGTATTCCGTGTATATTTTCTTATAGTATTATGTATTACGTATATATTTCTCTGGCCACTATCTTGTAATTATGTTATGTGACTCTCTATCATGGATCATTGTGAGGTATTACTATAGCATATGACAAGTGCATGATATAGTTGAACTCAATTCGCTACGGTCTATGATAGATATGATGAAATGGGCGTGTTTATCTGAACATTTCTAATGAGGATGTCTTTTTCATCTATCCTTGAAACTAGATATGAACTCTCAATGAAAATATGGAATAATGTTTTGAATAATGTTAAAAGAACAATATAAATATGAAAATAATAATAATAAATAATAATAAATAATAAATAATAATAATAATAATAATAATAATAATAATAATAATAATAATAATAATAATAATAATAATAATAATAATAATTTAGATTGAGAGTTATCTACACTCTGACCTGTTCCATTAAGCCACTCCACGAGAGTAATAAGTATAACCAACTACATTGATCTGTTTTTAGGTAATACAAGAAAAGATTTTCATGTACAATGTTAAAAAGAAGCCTTAAAAACCAACAACTGTACCTAGCTAGGTTTCATTGTTGCTAAGAGAAAGGAAACATGCATGTCTCTCTGATATGATTATGAACACACCATGTTTCAGTTTTCAGTCAGTTGGTCAAACTTATGGATTGTTGTTTGACTTTTCGATTTAGAGCATAACTTGTGAAGCTCAAAATTAACTGGACATGATCTTGTAATCAATATCAACATGTTAACGAAAAAGAGATGCTAGAATAACTCAAAACTAATGAAACATGATCTGTTGAATATGTATTCAAATAATAACTCAAATATTTCCTCCCATCCACATCCAACACAGAATATGTGAAAATAAAAATAAAAAAATGTATTTGTTGGACACTTGGGCATGTATTTGTTGGGCCAGTGAGAGATGGATGACTCTGTAGACTATTTGGCATGAAAGTAATGATATTATTCACGCCATTGCCTTCTCATAGTAAAAAGTAAAAAAAAAATGAAATTTCTTTTCTTTAAAGATCTATTGAATTGTGATAATCAGTATCATTAAGACATTAATATAATTTTCTTGAGGATAATTAAACTGGTCATAGTTTTCTGTTAGTTTCAGGTAAGTCAAAACATATATAATAATAATAAACAATAGTGTATTAATTAGCAAGGCAATCTTGTAATTTGAAGATATACAGTCAATAAAGTGATGACAAAACAAACGCATGCTAACATATGAGATAAAAAGGTTAGGATAATCAATGGAAATGGAAAAACACAATCAAAGATTATAAACATCCGTAAACTAGTGATTACAAAAGTAATTTTTTTTTCGAACCGCTGCTATTTTATTGAAGCTATAAAATAGGACAAAGGGGCCAGCAGGAAGCTGGAAAACCCAAACAAAACAAAAACCTTACATAATCAAGTCACGAATATTAAAATCTCGCCATCTCTCTCAATCAAGATTTGCATAAGGGGCTCTATTTTTAATCCACAAGAAGGATTCTTCTTTAATCTCTCCACAATGTTCTCCACCCGAACGTGTTTCCCCTCAAAAATTCTTTCATTTCTCGATTTTCAAATGATCCAGAATGAAGCAAACACAATGACGCATAAAACTTTTTTCCATCTGAGTGATCAGTTCAACCTGTGAATCCATTCCAACATATCCACTACCGAATTAAAATTGCCCATTTGTTGGAACCTTAAGCCAAATCCAAATATTCCACCAAACTGCAACCGTTGTTAGGCAAGAGACCGTTAAATGCTCAATAGTCTCATTCCCATATCCACACAAAACGCAATTCACGTCCGCCTCATGAACTCCCCTTGTTTCAAGATTTGTTTTCACCGCAATTCCACCATTAATACATCTCCAAACAAAAAAAAACAAACTTTTTTTGGAGCCCAAGCTAATTATTCGAACCGCCCTACACTTTCACACAGCCACTTCCTTTCTAAAAGATGCAACAGAAAACTCCTTCTCTCGCCCGACTTCAATACCCATCTTTTCTGGTTCGTGTATCCCTGCCCTACTAATGTCCACCTTAACATTAACCAGATCCTTCCATATAAATGTCCACCTTAACATTCCTTCCATATAAATGTCCACCTTAACATTAACCAGATCCTTCCATATAAATGTCCACCTTAACATTAACCAGATCCTTCCATATAAATGTCCACCTTAACATTAACCAGATCCTTCCATATACCCACAACCCCTCTCTTTAACGGCACCCCACCCTCAACCATACAGTTTCCATGTAACGCCTTAATTACTTCAGCCCAAAGATGGTTTTGTTGATTACGAAACCTCCATCGCCACTTCATAAGAAGAGCCCAGTTGAGGTTTCTAATTTCCCCCAAACCTAAACCACCCATATGCTTAGGCGCCACAACTTTATCCCATGCCACCCACCTGATTTTGCTTCTCGAACACGTCTTCCCCCATATAAAGTCCCTCCGAATAACCTCTAACGTTTTAACAAATTTTCTTAGGAGCTTTAAACAACGAGAGAAAATACGATGGCATACTACCAAGAACCGACTTAGCTAGAGTGATTCTACCTCCCATTGAAAGAATTTTTGCCTTCCAACTCGAAAGTTTCTTCATGACTCTAAAATTTTATATAAACAATCTACTGTTTTAGAAAATTGATATAAACAATCTACCATTTTAGGAAGTTGATTAGAAACTCTAAATGTATATTTAACTCAATAATTGCAAAGATAGTTAGTTCTAATCCAATCAAATTTTCCTTAAAAGTGCTCAAAACCTATCAACGACGTCAATTTGGCGTCCTAATGGACCTTGATACCATCATCTTAGCAAATGCAACACGGAATATGATAGCAATGGCGTTGAATCTATAATCCCACTGGGTCAATCCTTTAACCCAGGAGTCTTGCCCTTTACAACATACCATCATTTAGAATTTGAGCACCTTTTGTATTGTCTTCCCAATTCATCATCTTCATTCTCCATCTAGGGATGAGCAATAACGGATCCGTTAATTGAAACCGAATCGAAATTAACGGTTATCAGTTATTTCTTATACCACCGGTTAACCGAAATTAACCAAATCGAACCATTTATGTTTTCATTTATTTTGTATTTCATATTTTATACCTTCATTTCATTTATTTATACCTCTATTAAATGTATTTATAAGCAAAAATTTTAGCCATTGTTTGATTTGATAATTAACTGAATCGAACCGAAAACCAACAATTTAACAAGATAAACCGAACTAATGACTTTGATTCCGGTTTTGATTAAATGCTAATAACCAAACCAAACTGAACCATTCACAACCCTAGGTACCAACTCCACCGATACAAATCAACCATCCACCTTAAATAACGGTTACATGTAGCCATGTCTTCATTGTTTAATAATTATTTTTTTGTCTCATAAAAGATACTTTGTTTTAAAAGAACTCGCTTTTTAATTAAAATTATATTGGCGTGTGACAAAAAAAAATCATTAAAAATTGTGTATTGAGTGCGCGTCACGGCAGTATGGTTCTGCGAGCATCAGATCAGTATCGATTTTATTCGTTACAGTACCGGTATGATACATGCACTAATTATAGAAATCAACACGTGTTTTACATCGACAAAAAATGATAGAACCGAACAGCAGTACCGCCTCCGATGTTGTTTGAACAGTATCTATCGATTCAGATTGTCATGGTCTCGATATTCATTTACCATCATAAAAAGAATCGTATAAATGAAAAATTATCGAAACCGAAAACAATAAAAATGAATACAGGTTCTGCACTAATATTGTTCGCTATGATACAGTATAATTTATCGAAAGCAAAAACAATAAAATATAGATTGGTACTGAAATTGATATTGTTCCTTTGGTTTTGGTAGCAGCACGATATCCGTTATTAAACATGAAGCCATAAAAATGGATACAAGTACCGTTACCAATTTTGTTCTGTTCGGTTAAGTTAGGTACGGTATGGTAACGAAAGGGTGTCAGTTTATCGAAAGAAAAAATAAAACAAAATACATGCATCGATACAAATGTTATTCGGTTGTTTCAGCTCGGTTTGGTACGATAGCGGCACAATATCAAAAATCTAGTCTATAACCCTAGGATTGTCCTTATTTTGTGCCTTTGCTTTCCTAAACATTATTTGTATCTTTATTCTAGCCTTAGATTAGTCTTCTTACGCTATAGGGTGTGGTCATGACCCTTATAATCATCATGACCCTTTACGTCAGCACCATGTCATCCACCTCTAACCAACCATCTAAAACCACTACCCTAAGGGTGTGGTCATGACTCAAACCACCATCCACTTATATATTTTAATTTATTTTTATCTAAAGAAAAAGAAAAGAAAATTTTAAAAATGGAAACTAGGACCATGGTTGCCATGGTTTAATCCATGGGAACCATGGTGGATTAGACAAGGGGGTGGTATAGACTTTCATTCATGATCCTACATGGCAAATCATGTCCTGTAACAACTCTCCAAAACACCCCGAAATTTACCAAACCGTAAAACCGGACACGCGAATCAAGACGCGGCACGCAAAACGAGACAGGTCCACCTGGACTATCCAGGCGCCACGCGCCAGAGACACCAGTCTCTGTCGCGACGTGCAGGAGGTATCCAGGTGACGTGTCACCGTTTCGCGCCATCTGGCAACCCTACACTTGTGACCAGGCTGACCTAGCCTAGCTAGGCACCTCAAACGCCACGCGAGAGGGAACCCAGATCCCCGCGCGACGCGCGGGGGAGGTCAAATTCGGGTATAAATAGAGCAGTCAGGGACGAAGTCCAGTGCTCAATTTCGATCGATAAAACCGAACGTATACTCTCTGAATCTCTGTTTCTTAGTGCAACACTCCCCCTAAACCCCTAAACCGGCGAAGCGCTGCCCGCTATAAGTAACTTAACCCCCGATCACTAATTCACTATCCTACCCAATCGACCTAGAATCGCTAACGCATGTCTAGGCTCTGCCCGACTACGTTCGTTGGAGTTCTCGAGTGTTGTATGGACACCCTACCCAATCGATCTAGAATCGCCAACGCATGTCTAGGCTCTGCCCGACTACGTTCGTTGGAGTTCTGTCGATTGTTGTATGGTTAAAGTGACTTGGATTAACTTACTAACACATGTGCATTGTATGTTTTAATAGAAATCCCAGGAAGTAATCAAGAACTATCACCAAGAACTCTGTAGAAATACTTAAAGTGTTCAAGGCGAGTACATTCTCTTTTTGTAAATCTTTTTGTGAGTCAAAATGTGTTACCAAAACCTCAAATGTTTTAATTATGCTTAACAGTGATTGAGTATAAGTACTCTACAATTACTGCCGGTATGTTGGGGTTTTGTATACATTGCTAGTCCAAAGTCACGGGAATGTGACAAGAACCGTTACTGTTGGGTGACAGGGCCCAAAGTAATATGACCCACAAGTCAGGATTGATAGTACTGATCGAGTAATTGTGTAGATATAAACATTGTAAATGCGGATGCTCCTCAATAAATGTAAAGTATAATCACTTGTTTTGATAAAACTGAGATGAATTCGCCAGTATTTCTTGCTGATAAAATGTTTTTAAAACACGTTTCAGGTAAAAAGGAGTTTCTGTTTTCCATAAATTAGGGTTTGTCCCTAAAAATATGTATTGTAATGGAAACATGGGTTTTACCCCATTTAATATAAAAGTATGGTGTTTTGAAACTCTGATATTTATTTTCTAACTACGATCCTGATGTCGGAATTCCGTTGCCAAGATAATAAACACCGGTACCACCAGCTCTGTGTCCCGCGGCCCCCGCTCCTGGGGTGGGGTCGGGGGCTGCGACAGAAGGTGGTATTAGAGCTATGCCACTGGTTTAAGCCATTTAGGTGTTCTTTTGAAATACCTAAATTTTAAACAAATATTTATATATTATTTGGTATTATTTTACTAACTTCTTTAGTTTATAGAATGAGTGATCAGGATACTTCTGACGCTTATCGTCACCTACCTCATTCTCTGATGGATGAAGGAACATCCCAGCCAACCCGAGACTACACCGCTGATTCCGAAGATGTTTTTGTTTTCAAAGCCAAATCTGTAGAACCTTTTCCCCCTAAAAAGAGGAATTGGTTTAGTAGAGCCAAAATAGAGAAAAGGAAAAGACTGAGACAAGTACAAGAACGAGCCATAGCAGCAAGAACTGAGAGACACCCGAAACCCAGAAGTTAGACCCTTGTGGGAGGAAGAATTGGATAGGCAGCTAGCGAATTTTCACATGTTTGGAAATGCAGAAGGGGAACCCAATTTCAATCAAGTAGCAAATCCAGAACCCCCGTTGCTTCCCTTATTTCCTAACCAACCCATAAACCTAGAACAGAATCAGGATAATCAATTTCCAATACAAGCTTTTGACCCCAATGATATACCTAGAATTCCAGCCCCAAACCCTATAGATCCATGGTGGGCTAATACCTGGGCAATTCAGAACCTGCTAGAAAACCCAATCCCATATGAAGAACCAGTTCCACCTTACCCTGAACCAGTTCCACCTTACCCTGAACCAGTGCCAGCTCTAATGCTACCCAGAGAACATGTGGAAGAACTCCGCCAACTTGGAGATGAATTGGTGGAGGAAGGCAACCGAATTCGCCACATCGAAGAGAAGCTCGTCTGGAAATATGACGAGCGAGAAATGCAGTTTTAAGGAAGCCATAGCTTTATATATAATATATATGTGTGTGTATTTTAAAAAAAAGTAATACCACTTATATAAATATATCGATGCATAAGCTAGTAATATTTGAATTTCAGTTATGCTTGTACTAGATGCATATGTATGAAAAGAGTAAAAGTCGCAATGCTCGACGATTTTGGTTCACTGTAACATTCGTCAAAAACCGGGTTATCCAAACCCGCTTCGTTTATTAAACCGAATAATCAGTTATGAATTTTGTCGCGTATTTAATTCTCAAATTAATTTTATACGATAGGGATATAGGATAGGTTATTAGACCCTTAGAGCCTATACTATAGTTTATTAGACCCAATCATGCCCGATCACCTTTTCCGCTGCGGGTCGGGGTGTGACAAATTGGTATCAGAGCTTTTGACTATAGGGATATAGGATAGGTTATTAGACCCTTAGAGCCTATACTATAGTTGATTAGATTTTAATTGTTTATGTGGTTACATGCAAACTCATGATGTTTATTTCTTTCATATTTATTACATACACAAATGCATGCAAACACTTCCAATATTACATTTTGTGATACATAAAGAATTATACCTACAGTCAAACATACATACTTACATACATATTCATCATACATATTTCAATGTTCACATATTCAAATCATCTTCATATTTCCGTTATTCAAGATTTTGTCGCATTTTTCATTTTTCAAATCTCATCAAAGTGAGTTCTGCGACGGGCATGTAGTAACTGTAAGGGTATAAGTACCGGTAGTCGAAACGTCCTGTCTAGGTTGGCATTCGTATAAATCCAATATAACGGACCAGTTTGCCTACCTGGGGACTAACGATGAGAGTACAAAGGACCTATTAGGCTAAAGCATGCCACACCAAACGTCGTTCGAACTAACCCCACTTTGAGTTGTCACCGTGTCCACACCTGGATACATTCCGAATGTCATACGATACATACATATTTCTCGATTTTCTCCGGGTTTTAGTGTATGTAATCAGGCTAACACATGCGAACCATATGAAAAACCCGGTAATCATGGGGGCCCACATGATTACGAAGGTGAAGTATTTGCGGCATGCAAGGCCCAATTACGAGCAAAGCCCAAGACATCCTATGGATGTAGTAGATTTATTATTCTATATTTATTTTATGAATGTTCATTCCTAAATACGACACATGACCCCTAAAAACGTCCAACTCATACTCTTGATATGTGTCACACCCCGACCCGCAGCGGATAAGGTGATCGAGGCATGATTGGGTTATCATCAAAGCTCATGACATTTATTAAACGTTTCATATTCATTAATACAAATTAAATGAAAGTTTACAATGATTGCTACAACATGATCTAACTAACAATCTAACTTCTTTGTTCTCTTCTAAGGCATATCCTATGTTTTCCTTGCTTCAACCTGTTCACCTGTATCATGTGTAAAAAGGTTTTTGGATCAACATAATGTTGGCGAGTGAATCCTATGGAAAACATTTGAACAATTTATTTAAATTGATTATGAAATATGTGCACAACCAAACATGAATAAAATTTGATGTAACTTGATCAATAATCATAATATGTTAAATGAAACACTCATGAATAATAATGGAACAATTAAAGGCACGCGATGCTCAACTCGTCTCTCACGAGGAACTGAGGGGCCTGATGAATGAATTGCATAAACATGATAATATGAATAACACAACTACAAACTATATAAACTCAATGAAAACACACATGAACAATATTGAATTTGAATTGAAGCACGCGATGTTCTACTCGTTTCCCACGAGGAACTGATGGGCTTAATGTATGAGTTTCATGTAATTTGACAAACGGAATATAAATAAATCACAACAATAAATCAATCTAAGATTAAGTCATGATGTGGTATGGCACAAGTTTAAATAAATAAATTAATTAATTCATAACACATGACACACCCCAAAACGTGTAATTTAAAAAGGGGAATTGTAAGATTCACTCACAGTGGGTGCGTTCGGTTGATGATGATGAATGCACGCGAAGTGGTTTTAACCACGAGTGAGATTTAACCTAGATAAATCGCATTATGGTTTGGTGAGTAAACGGATTTTATTAAACTATTTTAGTAGGATTGTTGGGTGTATTTTTGTGAGTTTGAAGCTATTTTCTAATCTTAAAAATGTTATTTTTAAGTATTTATAATTGATTTTTAATTAAAATAATTAAATAAAAATAATAAAAATATTTATTTTTTTTTCCTGCTACAGTTGACCTTGACCAGTTGACTTTGACTGGTCGTTGACCGGTTTGCGGAATATTGTTGTGCGCTCGGTGAGGCTCGAACCCGAGACCTCCCGTACGCGTGCACGCAGCTCTACCAACTGAGCTACGTGTCTAACCCGTTATATATCCGATTTTAATTTCATATATACATTAATTAGAATTAATAGAAAATCATTTATTTTAAAAAACAGTTTAAGGCGAAACGGTCATGCACACCACAGGTCTCGAACCCGGGACCTGTGGGTTAATCTAACACACAGTCCACCGCTGGACTGTGTGTTCAACATGTTATAATATTCGGTTTTTATTATACTTAAATACAAAATAGATATTTCCTTTTCTGCCTTATTTAAAAGAAAAGATAATTGTCCGAGTCGGTGCTGAGGACCGGACTCGAACTCGTGACCTGTGATATAAACAAACACACAGTCCACCGCTGGACTGTGTGTATAACTTGGTTATTATTCCGGTTATTAATATACTTAACATATAACTAAGGCGACTCCGGTTCAGTATTAAAATAAAATAGATTTTATTAAGGCAGCGTGTGAGACGGGAATCGAACTCGAGACCTTTGCATAATTAACGTCTTATGTGCACACAGTCCACCGCTGGACTGTGTGTCTAACCCGATTAAAATCATGATTTATAATATACTTATATGATATGGAAGTGCGTCGTCTTCTTCGACAAAGTTGAACCAGAAATCGGGTCTGACTGGTTCGAGTTTTTATTCAAGTTTTAATAGTGTTTTAGGTTAATTACTGGTGAGATAGAAGTGAAAAGGAAAAGAAACTGAGCGGAGAATATACCGACTGAACTCTCTGTTTTCTGGCAGAAACTCCGGCGACTGAATTCAACTCCGGCGACGTGTTCCTTGTACCAGCTAGTCTCCGAAAAGTTTGGAAAAGGTAAGGGTATCACCGGTATAAGCTTCAGAGGTTCAGAAAAGCTCGGCAATGGGGAAACCGGTTTTCCGGCGACGAACAGGCTTATTCCGGCGAGAGAAATTACGCCGTGAAAAGATGTGTTTTTTAGCGAAAAAGTTTGCAGACGATTGTGGTTGAATTTATAGGGAATAATCGAAATGTATTTGGTCTGATTTTGAACTGTATTCATCAATTTAAGTTTTCCGGCGGTTTTGAAAAGTGTCGCGGACTTCAAACATCGGTTATAACCGACATCTGATTAAAGGTTTACGTTATAACGTAAATCGTAGTTAAGGCTCGCGGATATTCCGGGATTCCGACGACTGAATCGTTGGGCGCCGATTTTTGAATTTGTAAAGTCACTTTATGAACTAAATTATTTCATTATTTATCAAACAAATCAGTTGGCGCAGTGGTTTGTGTGTGAGATGTTAAGTCACTAGGTGACTCGGTACAGACCCGGGTTCGAAACCCGGCTGTAACAATTCATTTTTATTTTTCAATTTTCAACAGTTTTTCAAAAACTAAATATATACCCCCGTATAATAATTGATTACGGATCGTTTAAAAAATATTTTGGGCATTTAATTCGCAACGAAAATTTTGACTGACTGTTCGGTTGCTAAACGGAGCGGGTTTGGTAAATCCGTTTTTTACGGATGTTACAGTATCCCCTGCTTTTTAGAAATTTCGTCCCGAAATTTAAATAATGATATATTTTGACTATAAGAATGATGATGTTTTGTTTGACAGTTGTATGCTTAGCAAAAATGAGGGTTTAAGTTTTTGTTCGAGGCGGTAACGTTCCTTGGAAAGGTTAAGTACCCTATTTAGGAATCGCTTTTTGTTGCCTACTGTATGAATATTGATAAACAGGAAGGATTCTCTAAATAATGATATCATGCATAAGAGTTTAGATACGTTTGGGAAAAATATGGTTATATCCTA
Source organism: Scalesia atractyloides (assembly GCA_947069175.1). Classification (NCBI taxonomy): domain Eukaryota; kingdom Viridiplantae; phylum Streptophyta; class Magnoliopsida; order Asterales; family Asteraceae; genus Scalesia; species Scalesia atractyloides. The sequence goes on from CAMTDV010000019.1 coordinate 93,558,154, forward strand.
AGACAAAACTTCTAACACTACAATCTACATGGAACATAAATAAAAACACAACAGCTGATATCCAAACATGAATGAACACATCAGCAAATATTTGAACATGAATAAACATAACAGCAAATATTCGAACATGAATGAACACATCAGCAATTATTTGACCATGAATAAACACAACAGCAAGTATTTGAATCCATATATGTTTGAATGATGGAAGTTCCTCTCTCGTTTGTTATGATGGAGAGGTTAATTTATGTAGAAATGGAACACAATCCAATCTCTTTAAATAGCATGATGATATAAATGTAACACAAATTCCAACCAAGGCAATACTAAATCCTACATGGAACTCCTCATAACCGCCTGATAATACCTCTGATCCTTTGGCAAGAATACTTATATATAGGAAGTACCAGCGGCGTATCCACCATATTCTTGCCAAATTTTCATTAGTTTTATCAGTGAATTATGATTAGTCCTATAACTCTACAATCAATACAACAAACATAAAATACTGAAATGAAATATATCTGTGCGATCAAGGCTCAATCGAACGGAGCCGATCGTATTGCATGTACTGAAAATAAAATGGATGTGCGCTCAAGGCTCAATCAAACGGAGCCGAACGTATTGAATGTACTGAAATTGAAATTGTGTGCTCAAGGCTCAATCAAACGGAGCCGAACATATTGAATGTACTGAAATTGAAATTGTGTGCTCAAGGCTCAATCAAACGGAGCCGAACATATTGCATGTACTGAATATGAATAACTTAACCACACAAACAGCCTATGCATGGAACCTCTTATAACCACCTGATAATGCCTCCGATCATTTGACAAGAATACTTATATATAGGAAGTACCATCGGCGTATCCACCATATCCTTGTCAAATTTTCGTTGACTTTATCCGAAAGTTATGGTTAGTTCGATGCGACTCTACTACAAACACCACAACCACAAGATACTGATAATGAAATTGTATGTGCGCTCAAGGCTCAATCAAACGGAGCCGAACGTATTGCATGAACTTGAAATGTAAATTGAACTGTGCACTCAAGGCTCAATCAAACGGAGCCGAGCGTATTGCATGAACTTGAAATGTAAATTGAACTGTGCACTCAAGGCTCAATCAAACGGAGCCGAGCGTATTGCATGAACTTGAAATGTAAATTGAACTGTGCACTCAAGGCTCAATCAAACGGAGCCGAGCGTATTGCATGAACTTGAAATGTAAATTAAATCTGTGTACTCAAGGCTCAATCAAACGGAGCCGAGCATATTGCATGTATTGAAATGTAATATTACGTAACCGATCAAGGCTCAACAAACGGAGCCGATCGTGCGGGCACGCCAAGATCAACCACATAATAAAATGGGGATCCAACTCAACCTCGATGGATGGGGAGCCACGGCCTCGGCAAAAGCATATACCGAAAACAGTATATAATATATAATATCCAATAATTTCTCTACAGTCTACACATGTGATAAAGAAAGACTAAACAATAGGAGTTGAATCTGGATCTTCGGCGAACAGGACTAGCTGAGTATCTTCGTTTGGGCCGTCATTATCTTCGACAGGGTTGGCGTTGATATTGAAGACTCTTCCTCTTGCTGGCGGCATAGTGGTTGAGTTTTCTTGGTTTACTTGGTTAACTGGGTTTGATTGGGCTTGAGTGTTGATAATGTTAACCAATTGAGGGCATGTGTTTCTAAGGTGGGTAGGGTCGCCACAATTGAAGCAAGCTCGAGCATATGGGAACATGGGGTATTGAGGTTGGTGATAAGTTTGGGCCATGTTTTGAGTAGGGGAAAAGGTTTGGTCTTGAAAGGTGCGACAAACATTGCTCAAATGACCATAACGTCCACAAGTTGTACATAGCCGGCAAGGTAAAGTAAGGGGATGATGATAAAAACAGTGGTTGCATTGAGGGTGAGGTCCAAGATATGGTTTCTTATTTGGGTAAGCTGAGTTGGGTGCCACTTGGGTGATTGGGACAGCTCGGATGGGTATAGCGTGAAAAACGGGTTGATTTCGTTGGGTAGCAGCGAAAAGTCGCCCGACTCTTCTTCTCTTAGGTTTGGGTTGAGAAGGGGATTCGGGTTGAGAAGGGGATTCGGGTTGAGAAGGGGATTCGGGTTGAGAAGGGGATTCAGTTTGAGTGGAGTCGGAGGTTTCAGTCGATTCTTTATCCTTCTTCTTCTCCTCCTTGAAGTCTTTGTTTCGGATTCGGTTCTCGGTGAGATCTGTTGCTAGCTCCATTGCTGCTTCCAAAGTTGCAGGCTTGGTACTTATCACAGGGTCTTGAATCTTTGACGGAAGACCACGAATGTAGTGCTCGATCAAACGGTAGAGGGGAGTAAACATGTTGGGAACCATTTGATGTAATTCGAGGAACCTTTTGTTGTAGGTGGTGTGGTCTCCTTCCACTTGCCTCAATGAGTAAAATTCATCTTCTAGCTTCTTGATTTCGCTCCTTGGGCAAAATCGTCTGGTCATGATTTCCTTCAATTCGTTCCAAGTTAAGGACATAGCATCTTCAACACCTCGTTTGGCCTTCTCTGTATTCCACCAAGTAAGTGCTATCCCATATAGTCGACCGGTAGCATAACGCACTTTGCGATCATCAGGGCAATCGCAATTTAGAAAAGTATTCTCCATTTCTTCAAACCAATGGAGGAGTGCGGTGACACCTTCAGTTCCTTTATATTTCGGAGGGTCACATGATTTGAAATGCTTGTAGGTGCATTTAGTGGTGTTTGGGGAAGAGTTGAAAATGTTTTGGTTTGCTTGGTTGACAGGATTATTGGTAAGTGCTTGATGAACTTGGATTACAATGTTGGGTATTACAGCAGCCATTTGTTGAGCGATTAAGGTAGCCATGCGTTCGCGGGCTTTTCCTGCTCTCATCTTCCTACGGGCGAGGTTAGAAGACATCTACAATGAATACATGACAAGAGTATGAGTTGGATGCTTTTGAGATCGTGGGTCGCATTCAAGAATGAACATTCATAAAATAATTATACAAAAATACTACATCCATAGGATGTCTTTGGCTTTGCTCGCTGTTAGGCCCGTCATGCCGCCATACTTTACCTTATGTAATCATGTGGGCCCCCATGAATTACCGGTTTTTCATATGGTTCGCACGGTTTCTGCCTGGTTGCGTACACAAAACCCGGTGAAAATCGAGAAATATGTATACAACGTGTGATGTTCGGAATGTGTCCAGGTGTAGACACGGTGACACCTCAAAGTAGGGTAGTTCGAACGACGTTTGGTGTGGCATGCTTTGGCCTAATAGGTCCTTCGTACTCTCATCGTTGGTCCCCAGGTAGGCAAACTGGTCCGTTATATTGGATTTATACGAATGCCAGCCTAGACAGGACGTTCCGACTACCGGTACTTGTACCCTTCCAGTTACTACATGCCCGTCGCAGAACTTACTTTGATGAGAATTGAAAATTGCATAAAATCTTTGGATAATGAGAATATGAAAATAAATTGAATACCTGAACATCGATATATGTATAATGAATATGTATATATGTATAATGAACATGTATATGAGCATGTATGTTTGACTGAAATGTAAACAAATATGAAACAAATAAATATCACAAGTTTGTATGTAACCACCTAATCAATTTAAAATTTAGGCAGACTATAGTATAGGCTCTAAGGGTCTAATAACCTATCCTATATCCCTATAGTCATGGCTCTGATACCAATCTGTCACACCCCGACCCGCAGCGGATAAGGTGATCGAGGCATGATTGGGTTATCATCAAAGCTCATGACATTTATTAAACGTTTCATATTCATTAATACAAATTAAATGAAAGTTTACAATGATTGCTACAACATGATCTAACTAACAATCTAACTTCTTTGTTCTCTTCTAAGGCATATCCTATGTTTTCCTTGCTTCAACCTGTTCACCTGTATCATGTGTAAAAAGGTTTTTGGATCAACATAATGTTGGCGAGTGAATCCTATGGAAAACATTTGAACAATTTATTTAAATTGATTATGAAATATGTGCACAACCAAACATGAATAAAATTTGATGTAACTTGATCAATAATCATAATATGTTAAATGAAACACTCATGAATAATAATGGAACAATTAAAGGCACGCGATGCTCAACTCGTCTCTCACGAGGAACTGAGGGGCCTGATGAATGAATTGCATAAACATGATAATATGAATAACACAACTACAAACTATATAAACTCAATGAAAACACACATGAACAATATTGAATTTGAATTGAAGCACGCGATGTTCTACTCGTTTCCCACGAGGAACTGATGGGCTTAATGTATGAGTTTCATGTAATTTGACAAACGGAATATAAATAAATCACAACAATAAATCAATCTAAGATTAAGTCATGATGTGGTATGGCACAAGTTTAAATAAATAAATTAATTAATTCATAACACATGACACACCCCAAAACGTGTAATTTAAAAAGGGGAATTGTAAGATTCACTCACAGTGGGTGCGTTCGGTTGATGATGATGAATGCACGCGAAGTGGTTTTAACCACGAGTGAGATTTAACCTAGATAAATCGCATTATGGTTTGGTGAGTAAACGGATTTTATTAAACTATTTTAGTAGGATTGTTGGGTGTATTTTTGTGAGTTTGAAGCTATTTTCTAATCTTAAAAATGTTATTTTTAAGTATTTATAATTGATTTTTAATTAAAATAATTAAATAAAAATAATAAAAATATTTATTTTTTTTTCCTGCTACAGTTGACCTTGACCAGTTGACTTTGACTGGTCGTTGACCGGTTTGCGGAATATTGTTGTGCGCTCGGTGAGGCTCGAACCCGAGACCTCCCGTACGCGTGCACGCAGCTCTACCAACTGAGCTACGTGTCTAACCCGTTATATATCCGATTTTAATTTCATATATACATTAATTAGAATTAATAGAAAATCATTTATTTTAAAAAACAGTTTAAGGCGAAACGGTCATGCACACCACAGGTCTCGAACCCGGGACCTGTGGGTTAATCTAACACACAGTCCACCGCTGGACTGTGTGTTCAACATGTTATAATATTCGGTTTTTATTATACTTAAATACAAAATAGATATTTCCTTTTCTGCCTTATTTAAAAGAAAAGATAATTGTCCGAGTCGGTGCTGAGGACCGGACTCGAACTCGTGACCTGTGATATAAACAAACACACAGTCCACCGCTGGACTGTGTGTATAACTTGGTTATTATTCCGGTTATTAATATACTTAACATATAACTAAGGCGACTCCGGTTCAGTATTAAAATAAAATAGATTTTATTAAGGCAGCGTGTGAGACGGGAATCGAACTCGAGACCTTTGCATAATTAACGTCTTATGTGCACACAGTCCACCGCTGGACTGTGTGTCTAACCCGATTAAAATCATGATTTATAATATACTTATATGATATGGAAGTGCGTCGTCTTCTTCGACAAAGTTGAACCAGAAATCGGGTCTGACTGGTTCGAGTTTTTATTCAAGTTTTAATAGTGTTTTAGGTTAATTACTGGTGAGATAGAAGTGAAAAGGAAAAGAAACTGAGCGGAGAATATACCGACTGAACTCTCTGTTTTCCGGCAGAAACTCCGGCGACTGAATTCAACTCCGGCGACGTGTTCCTTGTACCAGCTAGTCTCCGAAAAGTTTGGAAAAGGTAAGGGTATCACCGGTATAAGCTTCAGAGGTTCAGAAAAGCTCGGCAATGGGGAAACCGGTTTTCCGGCGACGAACAGGCTTATTCCGGCGAGAGAAATTACGCCGTGAAAAGATGTGTTTTTTAGCGAAAAAGTTTGCAGACGATTGTGGTTGAATTTATAGGGAATAATCGAAATGTATTTGGTCTGATTTTGAACTGTATTCATCAATTTAAGTTTTCCGCGGTTTTGAAAAAGTTGACGGACTTCAAACATCGTTATAACCACATCTGATTAAATGTTACATTAAACGTAAATCGTATTAAGGCATCGCGGATATTCCGGATTTCGAACGACTGAATGTTCTGCGACGGCATGTAGTAACTGTAAGGTATAAGTACGGTATCGAACTCTGTCTAGGTTGGCATTCGTATAAATCCAATATAACGGACCAGTTTGCCTACTGGGGATAACGATGAGAGTACAAAGGACCTATTAGGCTAAAGCATGCCACACCAAACGTCGTTCGAACTAACCCCACTTGAGTTTCACCGTGTCCACACCTGGATACATTCCGAATGTCATACGATACATACATTTTCTCGATTTTCTCGGTTTTAGTGTATGTAATCAGGCTAACACATGCGAACCATATGAAAACCCGGTAATCATGGGGGCCCACATGATTACGAAGTGAAGTATTTGCGGCTTTGCAAGGCCAATTACGAGCAAAGCCCAAGACATCTATGGATGTAGTAGATTTATTATTCTATATTTATTTTATGAATGTTCATTCCTAAATACGACACATGACCCTAAAAACGTCCAACTCATACTCTTGATATGTATTCCTTGTAGATGTCTTCTAATCTCGCTCGTAGGAAGATGAGATCAGGAAAAGCCCGCGAGCGCATGGCTGCCCAAATCGCTCAACAAATGGCTGCCGTAATACCCAACATTGTAGTTCAAGTTCAACAAGCCCTTACCGCTAATCCCGTCAATCAAGAAGATCAAAATGTTATCAACCCTCCCCCAAATACTACTAAATGCACCTTCAAGCATTTCAAATCCTGCGACCCTCCAAAATACGAAGGGACTGAAAGTGTCACCGCTCTCCTCCATTGGTTTGAAGAAATGGAAACACTTTTCTAAATTGCGATTGCCCCGATGATCGCAAAGTGCGATATGCTACTGGTCGTTTACTTGGAATAGCACTTACATGGTGGAATACAGAGAAGGCCAAACGAGGTGTTGAAGATGCTATGACTTTGACTTGGGAAGAGTTGAAGGAAATCATGACAAGACGGTTTTACCCAAGAAGCGAAATCAAGAAATTGGAGGATGAGTTCTATTCTTTGAAACAAAAGGAAGGCGACCACACCACATACAACAAGAGATTCCTCGAGTTAAATCAAATGGTTCCCAACTTGTTCACTCCTCTTTACCGTTTGATCGAGCACTACATTCGAGGTCTTCCTTCAAAAATTCAAGACTCTGTAATAAGAACCACACCTGCAACTTTGGAAGCAGCAATGGAGTTAGCTACAGAGCTCACCGAAAACCGTATACGAAATAAGGAGTTCAAGGAGGAGAAGAAGAAGGATAAAGCATCAACTGAAACCTCAAACTCCACCCAAACCGAATCCCCTTCTCAACCCATTTCTAAGAGAAAACGAGATGGGCAAATTTTCGCTGTCACCCAACGCAAACAACCAGCCTCACAAGCCGTACCCCTTCAAGCTATCCCAATCACTCAAGTAGCACCCAACTCAACTTACCTAAATAAGAAACCTTACCTTAGACCTCACCCTCAATGTAACACCTGTTTTTATCACCATCCATCTACCTTACCTTGTCGACTATGTGCGAATTGTGGACGCTATGGTCATTTGAGCAAGGCTTGCCGCACCTCTCAAAACCAAACCTCACCCCCTACTCAAAACATGATCCAAACATATCAACAACCCCAATACCCCATGTTTCCTTATGTTCGAGCTTGTTTTAGTTGTGGCGACCCTACCCATTTTAGAAACACGTGCCCTCGATTGGTTAACATCATAAACGCCCAAGCTCAAGCAAACCCAGTTAACCAAGCAAATCAAGAAAACCTAACCACTAGGCCACCAGCAAGAGGAAGAGTTTTCAACATCAACGCCAATCCTGTTGAAGATAATGACGGCCCAAACGAACCACCCAACTAGTCTCCTTCACCAAAAATCAAGATTCAACTCCAACCGCTTAGTTTTTATGATTTTTCTTTATGTTATCTCAATTTTCACGTATCTCAGTTATAAATTGGAAATTTATCCAAGAATCTTAAAGCGAATTACTATTTCAGTTTTGTTTTATACTCATTGATTTAACATTCATATCATCATATCTCATGACGTATCTCAGTCTCATCATTTAAAGAAGTTGGGTTGTGTCTCACTTCTACATAGACTAACCTCTCCATCATAACAAACGAGAGAGGTACTGTCATCATTCAAACATGTATACTATCAGAATTAAGACTCAAGCTTTGGTTGTTGTGTTTGTTTATGTTTTAGAGTCACATAGGACTAATCATAACTTACTGATAAAACCAATGAAAATTTGACAAGAATATGGTGGATACGCCGCTGGTACTTCCTATATATAAGTATTCTTGCCAAAGGATCAGAGGCATTGTCAGGCGGTTATGAGAAGTTCCATGTAGGATTTAGTAATGTCTTGGTTGAAGTTTGTTTTATACTCACTGATTTAGCATTCATATCATCTCAACGTATTTCAATCTCATCATTCAAAAAAGTTGGGTTGTGTCTCACTTCTACATAGACTAACCTCTTCATTATAAGAAACGAGAGAGGTACTGTCATCATTCAAACATGTATACTTTCAGAATTGAGACTCAAGTTTTGGTTGTTGTGTTTAGAGTCACATAGAACTAATCATAATTTACTGATAAAGCCAATGAAAATTTGACAAGAATATGGTGGATACGCCGCTGGTACTTCCTATATATAAGTATTCTTGTCAAAGGATCAGAGGCATTGTCAGGCGGTTATGAGAGGTTCCATGTAGGTTTTAGTAGTAGAAGTTTTGTTTTAGGATATAACCTTATCTTTCCAAACGTATCAAAACTCTTGCGCATGAAATCATACTTAGTGAATCAACTCTGTTTATCAATATTCTTTATCGTAGGCATCAAAAAGCGATTCCTGTAGCAGGGTACTCAACCCTTACAAGGAACGTTACCGCCTCAAACAAAATTTAAACTCTTACTCCCTTCTAAGTATGTGATTGTCAAATTAAAACACTATCCTTTTGAGACAAACATGCCACTAAAAGTAGGGGATACTGTAACATCCGTAAAAAACCGGGTTATCCAAACCCGCTTCGTTTATTAAACCGAATAATCAGTTATGAATTTTGTCGCGTATTTAATTCTCAAATTAATTTTATACGATACATAATTAATAAACAAATTAGAATTTTAAAACATAATTATTAAATAACAAAAAAATAGCAAATTAAAAAAATGTGGAGACGCCGGGTTTCGAACCCGGGTCACCCACAAGTTTTAACCCACACAGTTTTCACCACTCCGCCACACGCTCATGTTGTGAAGAAATTTAAACAAATAAAACTTAAAGTCTCACCGCGAACAATCCGATTTAACCCAAAAACTGAAACCGCCAATCAAGCCTCAATCAATGAAGTTTCGCGATTATTTTGGGCATAACGGACAATTGGGCATCGGTTATAGTCAGTCCATTGACTCAATTCGAATCAAAACTGATCAAACCATATGATTTTGAATTCGAAACCGAAAATGTAATTAAATCCGAGTTATACTTTATTCATCATTTGAGCTCGCGAGCTTATCAAACTTACTCTCTCCAATTCGCTCTGAAAACCTCGCCGCAAGTCGCTGGAGTCCTCTGCAACTTGACCGAAAGTGATCGCCGGAAAACCGGAGAATTTATCCCACTGTTGTTTTACTTTATAAACCGGGCATCTAGAGCTCATACCGAAATCACCCACACTCACCTTAAACTCCCTGTAGAGTCTCTGTTGCAAGAAATACATCGTCGGAGATTTTCTGCAATCGCCGGACTTTCGCCGGAAAACCGAGACTTTCATCAAAACGGTAAATACCTCGACTCTTTCGATTTCAATCCATTGTTAGACTATTACTAACTTCAATCCATCAACCAGAATCAATCCCAGACGACGTAGCCGGAATATTCTGCACTCGCCGGAAAACCTCTGGAATTTCCAAAATCACGCTGTGAATCGGTATAATCATTCAAACCTTCTGATAATCATTGTTTAGTAACTCAATTTCACATCTAATCAATCAAAACTGTTAATTGATCCGATCAGACGGAGTTCACAAAACAGAGCCGACGATCCTTGCCGGAGTTCTGAGAAAGACATCTGTTTCGGTACATTCATTTCCAAAACCCTCTCTATCCATCACATTTCAATCGCTTATAAATTTCGTTAATCGAATTAAACAAGAACAGTTGAATAATCGTTGTCTGTGTCTTTGAACGAAGAAGATGAAGTCGAACTTATGTATAAGTATAATTAAAACAAGATATTAAACCGGGTTAGACACATAGTCCAGCGGTGGACTGTGTGCAAACGATTAACACACGTCTCGAGTTCGATCCCTGACACAACCTCATTCTCTGAAATAAATATGTTTTTCTTAAACCGAACCGGTCAACTCGCTGTAAGATGTTAAGTATAATAAAATCAGTATATTAACCAGGTTAGACACACAGTCCAGCGGTGGACTGTGTGCAACACTAAACAACAGGTCCCGGGTTCGAGACCTGTTGTGTGCACCGGTACGATATAATTAAATCCTTTTTAAAAAAATAAATGATTTCTGATTAAATTAAATAGTATATAAATATAATTAAAAACAGAAATATTTCGGGTTAGACACGTAGCTCAGTTGGTAGAGCTGCGTGCACGCGTACGGGAGGTCACAAGTTCGAACCTCACTCAGTGCAAACAAATACACAACCGAACCGGTTAACAGTCAAACGGTCAACGATCAACGGTCAACTGGTCAAAAAGTCAAAAATTTTAATTTCTTTTATTTATTTATTTTATTTAAAAATCAATTAAAAATACTTAAAAATAATTTTTTTTTAAAGTTAGAAAATTTCCTTGAACTCACAAAAATAAACCGAACAATCCCATTAAGAACACTAATTAAAAATACTAATCTCAAATAAGAGTTTATTTATTTATCGAACTATTATGTTATTATTTAGGTTAGTTCCCTTGCCGATTAAATCCGAATTCGTGCGCATTCATCATCAATCCAGGAAACGCACCCACTGTGAGTGAATTCTTACAAATTCCCCTTTTTATTCATGTTTTGGGGTGTATCATGTGTCGCTTAAACTAATTCGCTTATTCAAACTCGTGCTATACCATATTATGATCTAAACTTAGAATGTAAAGATTGTTTGTTGTGATGTATTACATATTGTCAAGTTGTATGCAAATTATTTGTTAGGCCCATCAGTTCCTCGTGGGAGACGAGTTGAACAACGCGTGCCTTAAAACTCATTCATTAGGCCCATCAGTTCGTAGAACAACGCGTGCCTCAAAACTCATTCATTAGGCCCATCAGTTCCTCGTGGGAGACGAGTTGAACAACGCGTGCCTCAAAACAATCAATTGTTGTATGTGTGTGCAATATTTAATATTATGTGTATTGTGAATAAATTTACATCTACATTTACTCATATGTGGTTATGCACTTTATTTTATAATCAATACAATAAACTCGTTTAAATGTTTTTCATAGGATTCACTCGCCAACTTTTTATTGACCAAAAACCATTTTTACACATGATACAGGTGGACAGGATGAAGCAAGGAACACATAGGAAAGTGCCTTAGAAGAAAAATAATGAAGTCTAGAAAGATGTATAGAACATGTTGTACTTGTATGATTTGATTGTATGATCTTCTTTAAAATTGTAATAATAAATATGAAACATTATAATAAATGTCATGAGCTTTGATGAAAACCCAATCATGCCCCGATCACCTTTTCCGCTGCGGGTCGGGGTGTGACATTCACTGTGTTGGTGTAATTATTATTTAATTTATTCTGTGATATTAATACCTACTAAATGTTTATAATTCAGATGTCAGACCAAGTAAATCAGGAAACCCAGAATAACGATAATAACGGGAATCAAATGGAAAAGTGCTATCGAACACATAGTGGCCCAGGGAATCATAGATGCTATGCCCTACATTATCGACACCATTAAAAAGGTAGGATATAATGATTCCATAAACGGAAATAAACGTGTACCCCCTGAAGCTAATCACATCGTGAATGGAAATCCCGAACTGTTAATCCAAGCTACAATTCCAAAAAGAAGAAGAACCATCTCATATGGTTGTTCTTATAAAGAATTCTTATCATGCAAACCAATAGAATTCTCAGGTAATGAAGGAGCTATTTCAGCCTTGCGCTGGATAGAAAAGACAGAAGCCGTCCTCAAGATAAGTAAATGTGCAAATGAAGATAAAGTCATGTATGCTTCTAATCTTTTTAAAGATGCAGCTTTAGAATGGTGGAATACCATTCTTCAGTCCAAAGGAAATGACAGAGTCTACAGTATGGAATGGAACAACTTTAAGGAAATAGTTGAAGGAAATTCTGCCCTCCTAATGAAAAGGACAGATTGCTAATAAATTCCTAAATCATAGAATGACTGGGGTAAATTGCAGGGAATGTACTACCACATTCTTTGAATATGTAAGGATTGTACCAACCTTGGCCTCACCAGAACCAGTATTAATCTCCCATTACATCTGGGGATTAATTGGTGAGATCAGACATGTAGTCAAAGCAGCTAGACCACAAACCATAGAAGAAGCAGTAGAGCTAGCAAACACTTTGACAGATGAACTAGTACGTACGCAAGAAGAAAACCACAAAAGGAACCTAGCTCAAAAGATCACACAGGAGCTACGTTATGGAAATTCCAACCGTGGGAAAGGGGCAAGTTCTTCTTCACCCCCGTGTAAGTACTGCAAAAGGAGACATTCGGGGAAATGCTCTGCATACTGCAATTTTTGCAAATTCCCAGGGCATAAGGAAAAAGACAGCAGGAAGAAAGTTAGCAATGGGCTATGCTACCATTGCGGGGAAGCTGGTCATATTAAAACTAACTACCCGAAACTAGCTCTAGCGGCAAACAAAAAGCAAGGACGACGGAAGGACCCAAGAAGACTGCCAGAGCATTCATGCTGACTGCCGAAGAAGCCAAGATGATTCCGGATGTGATTACCGGTACGTTTTTAGTTAATGATGTTTATGCAAAAGTACTGTTTGACTCTGGTGCAAACCAAAGTTTCATTAATACTTCCTTTGATGCAATTTTCTTAATCAACCATTAACTAAACTTCACCAAAACTGTCTGGTGGAGATGGCAAATGGATCTTCTATCCAAATAAGCAAAATGCTACGAGGAGCTAAGATAGGAATTTTAAATCATACTTTTTCTGCTAACCTTTTTCCAATGGATCTGGCCGGATTTGATGTCGTGTTAGGAATGGATTGGTTGGTAGCCAATTAGGCACGAATAATATGTGATCAAAAGTCTGTAGAAGTAAATGTGCCATCTGGGGAAATGATCACAATTAAAGGAGATAAGTCGACAAAATCAACAAAGTTCATCTTTGTGATGAAAGCTGCAAGTTATGCACGGAAAGGAGGAATAGTGTATATGATTTCTGTAATCATTAACACTAAAGGAAAAGAATTAAAGGATATTCCTGTAATATCTAATTTCTCAGATGTCTTCCCGGAAGAGTTGCCTGGATTACCGCCAGATCGAGAGGTTGAATTTAAAATTCACCTAATACCAGGAACGGCACCGATTGCCAAAGCACCCTATCGTCTAGCACCGACGGAGATGCAAGAATTGAAGAAACATCTGGACGAATTACTAGAGAAATGTTTCATACAACCCAGCTCATCGCCATGGGGAGCGCCGGTGTTGTTTGTCAAGAAGAAAGACGGATCAATGCGTATGTGCATTGACTACCGAGAATTGAATAAGGCTACAATTAAAAATCGGTACCCACTACCGAGAATCGATGATCTGTTTGATCAACTCCAAGGAGCCCGATTCTTTTCTAAGATCGGCTTACGCTCAGGATATCATCAGTTGAAAGTACAGGAAGAGGACATTCCTAAAACAGCTTTCCGGACCAGGTACGGCCATTATGAATTTATTGTCATGCCATTTGGTTTAACCAATGCCCCAACTGCATTTATGGACATGATAAACAGGATATGTAAACCATACCTGGATAAATTCATAATTGTTTTTTATAGATGGTATTCTAATTTACTCCAAAGTAAGGAAGATCACGCAGAGCATTTGCATATACTCCTGTCACTGCTAAGGAAAGAAAAGCTTTACGCAAAATTCTCAAAATGTGAATTTTGGTTACAAGAAGTACAATTCCTTGGACATCTGGTGAATCATGAAGGAATTCATGTGGATCCCACAAAGATCGAAGCAATTACCAATTGGAAGGTCCCAGAGTCACCAACGGAAGTAAGAAGTTTTCTTGGATTGGCAGGATATTATAGACGTTTTATTCAAGATTTTTCTAGAATAGCCATCCCGTTGACCAAGCTAACTTGCAAATCGGTTAAGTTTGAATGGGGACCAAAGTAGGAAGAAGCATTCAGGATTTTGAAGCAAAAGTTAACCAACGCACCAATACTCGCTTTGCCAAAAGGAACTGAAGACTTCGTAGTCTATTGTGATGCGTCTAAGTTAGGTTATGGATGCGTGCTGATGCAACGTCAAAAGGTTATTGCTTATGCCTCTAGACAACTCAAGAAGTATGAAGAGAATTATACGACCCATGATCTAGAGTTAGGAGCAATAATTTTTGCCCTTAAGATTTGGAGACACTATCTTTACGGTAGTAAGTTGTAGTATTCACAGATCATAAGAGTTTAAGATATGTCTTTGGACAAAGGGAATTAAACATGAGACAGAGGCGATGGATGGAAATCCTTAGTGATTATGATTGCAATGTCCAGTATCATGCAGGAAAAGCTAACGTAGTAGCTGATGCTTTAAGTCAAAAATATCATGAGAAGCCAAAAAGAGTACGCTCTCTTAGACTAAACCTGCAGATAGATTTAAATGAGCAAATTAAACAAACACAAGAAACAACAATCAAGGACGATGCTGAAGGATTAAAAGGAATGATTAAAGAATTAGAAAAGGGAACAGATGGAATTTGGAGATTCCATAAAAACAGAATTTGGATCCCTATCCAAGGAGATCTACGAAAGCGAATACTAGAGGAAGCCCATAAGACTAAGTATACAATGCATCCTGGAAATGATAAGATGTATAAAGACTTGAGAAAATATTTCTGGTGGATAGGAATGAAAAAGGATGTAGCAAGCTACGTTGCCAAATGCCTAACATGTTCACAGGTTAAAACTGAACATCAAAAACCTTCAGGCCTATAGCAACAATTGGAAATACCTATTTGGAAATGGGAATTGATAACAATGGACTTTGTTACCAAACTACCCAGGACACGAAAAGGTAATGATACAATCTGGGTGATTGTAGACCAGTTAACCAAATCTGCTCATTTCTTACCGATGAAGGAAACGTTCAGTATGGAACAATTAGCTAAATTATATGTAAATGAAATAGTTTCATTACATGGAATTCCTTTATCCATTGTATCTGACAGGGACAGCCGTTTTACCTCCCATTTTTGGACAAGTTTTCAAAAATCAATGGGAACAAGACTAAATCTGAGTACGACATATCATCCTCAAACAGACGGTCAAAGTGAAAGAACAATTCAAACAATGGAAGACATGCTTAGAGCTTGTGTAATTGATTTCGAAGGAAATTGGGATGCACATTTGCCTTCGATAGAATTTTCCTACAACAACAGTTATCATACCAGCATCAATGCTGCACCATTTGAAGCCCTCTACGGGTGGAAATGTCGAACTCCAGTATGCTGGGTAGAGATTGGAGAAATGCAACTATCAGGTCCTGAAATTGTGCAAGAAACAACTAACAAAATTATTCAAGTCAAGGAAAGACTGAAAACAGCCAGAGATCGCCAAAAGAGTTATGCAGATAACAGACATAAACCCTTGGAATTTCAAGTCGGAGATAAAGTGCTATTAAAAGTCTCACTGTGGAAAGGAATTGTAAGATTCGGCAAGAAAGGAAAACTAAGCCCAATGTATGTTGGACCTTTTAAGATTGTCAAACGAATAGGGCCAGTAGCCTATCAGCTACAATTGCCAGAGGAAATGGCAGGAATACATGATGTATTTCATATATGCAATCTCAAGAAATGTCTAGCAGACGAATCATTGGTGATACCTCTTCAAGATGTAGAGGTAAATGAGAAACTAAAATTCGTTGAGAAACCCATTTAGATTGAAGATAGAAAGATCAAGAATCTTAAGCGTAAGAGATTAGTTCTGGTAAAAGTAAAATGGGATTCAAAGAGAGGACCAGAATATACATGGGAGCTGGAGTCAGAAATGCAAAGAAAGTATCCACACCTATTCAAATGAATATCGAGAAGGAGATTTAAAACAAGGTGGGGAGAATGTAACAACTCTCCAAAACACCCTGAAATTTACCAAACCGTAAAACCGGACATGCGAATCGAGACGTGGCACGCAAAAAGAGACAGGTCCACCTGGGCTGTCCAGGCGCCACACGCCAGACAGTCTCTGTCGCGGCGCGCGGGAGGTATCCAGGTGACGTGTCACCGCTTCGCGCCATCTGGCAACCCTACACTTGTGACCAGGCTGACCTAGCCTAGCTAGACACCTTAGGCACCACGCGAGAGAGAACCCAGATCCCCGCGCGACGCGCGGGGGAGGTCAAATTCGGGTATAAATAGAGCAGTCTGGGACGAAGTCCAGTGCTCAATTTCGATCGATAAAATCGAACGTATACTCTCTGAATCTCTGTTTCTTCGTGCAACACCCCTAAACCCCTAAACCCCTAAACCGGCGAAGCGCTGCCCGCTGTAAGTAACTTAACCCCGATCACTAATTCACTATCCTACCCAATCGATCTAGAATCGCCAACGCATGTCTAGGCTCTGCCTGACTACGTTCGTTGGAGTTCTGTCGAGTGTTGTATGGACACCCTACCCAATCGATCTAGAATCGCCAACGCATGTCTAGGCTCTGCCCGACTACGTTCGTTGGAGTTCTGTCGATTGTTGTATGGTTAAAGTGACTTGGGTTAACTTACTAACACATGTGCATTGTATGTTTTAATAGAAATCCCAGGAAGTAATCAAGAACTACCACCAGGAACTCCGTAGAAATACTTAAAGTGTTCAAGGCGAGTACATTCTCTTTTTGTAAATCTTTTTGTGAGTCAAAATGTGTTACCAAAACCTCAAATGTTTTAATTATGCTTAACAGTGATTGAGTATATGTACTCTACAATTACTGCCGGTATGTTGGGGTTTTGTATACATTGCTAGTCCAAAGTCACGGGAATGTGACAGGAACCGTTACTGTTGGGTGACAGGGCCCAAAGTAATATGACCCACAAGTCAGGATTGACAGTTTGATTGAGTAATTGTGTAGATATAAACATTGTAAACGCGGATGCTCCTCAATAACTGTAAAGTATAATCACTTGTTTTGATAAAACTGAGATGAATTCGCCAGTATTTCTTGCTGATAAAATGTTTTTAAAACGCGTTTCAGATAACTTAATGTGAAGCTAACAGAAGCCAGATGGAGAGCACTGAAGGCTCAGAAAAGTGGCTATAAAAGTTACCTAAATAAAAAGGAGTTTTTGTTTTCCATAAATTAGGGTTTGTCCCTAAAAATACGTGTTGTAATGGAAACATGGGTTTTACCCAATTTAATATAAAAGTCTGGTGTTTTGAAACTCTGATAATTATTTTCTAACTACGATCCTGATGTTGTAATTCCGCTGCCAAGATAATAAACACCGGTACCACCAGCTCTGTGTCCCGCGGCCCCCGGTCCCGGGTTGGGGTCGGGGGCTGCGACATGTCCCAACCATGACCCCCACACCTTTTAGCCTTATCTTTTAAAAATCTCAAAATCTGTTTTTTTTAATATATCCCTTGATTTTAGGATAAATTCTTAGGCTTTGAGCCTAAAATTGTTTTAATATCTCGTCAAAGTCTTAGGATCGGATAATGATTAGGAACAGATGAAATTGAATCATCTGATGAATCAGTTATGCTTTCCTGAGAATTATCGGAATGAATGCCCACTTTTAGGCTAATACATATCTTTCCATACATTATCTGAACTTCATTACTTTGATTAGTCATTGTTTATTTATATGTTTTAATTAAGGGATAAATAATTACGGACCTTTGTGGTATTTGTTTTACATTCCATTATTGTCTTACATTTCAAATTTTGCTTTGTTATCTTATCTACATCCTAATAAATTTTCTTTTTTCTTTCTTATAGGATACCTCCTCATCGTGATCCTCAAAACAACAACGAAGATTGCTACTCTCATCATCAAAACTATCTCATCCATCAAAACAACAACGAAGATTGCTACTCTCATCCCTCAGCAAATGGCTACTATCTTTCAAATCTGGTTGCCCTGAGTTAATAGGAAGTGGGTTCATTAAGTTAAGGGATACATAGGAAAAGGCATTTTAATATTATACCTAGTAGGTTTGAACCCCTTGTAATACACGGGCTGTATAAATATAAATTTATATAACATATAATAAAAAAGAAATATCTTTAAAAACTCGTGTATTGCACATATTGAATAAAATAAATTTATATAATAAACAATAAAAAGTTATATTAAAAATAATAAACGTAATTTTATAAATTAAATAATAAAAAGTTATATTTTTAAGAACCCCCTGTATTGTACGTGTTGAATAAATTTATACAAAATAAAATATTAATAAACTAAATACATAAACCGAAAGTTAATAACAAACCGATTGTGAAATCAAACTGATGTCCGGTTTGGTCGTTTTAAATCAAATTGTGAACACCCTTAGTTATTAGTGTTTGGTCGTTTTAAATCGAATTTGTGAACACCCTGAGTATGGTTAATTTGTGTTTTTATAATGTAGTGTAGCTATTAAAATAACTTTTGGAAATAATTTAAAACCACAAAGTTTGAAAAAAATATTTGATGGAAGATATAATTAATAAGTTTTATTATATATCTAGAGTTTAAATCTGAGTTATAAACCTATTAAATCGATATTTAGAGAGGACAAATATACTTTATATTAAGAGGGTGTTTCGGATTGAGTTTGGAAATAACTTATTTAGTTATTGTCTATATTAATTTTTCTCAAACTTAAACTTCAAAGATTGTTACGAATTAATTTAAGATGCACGATTAATCATTTTAGGATAAATAATTTTAGTTATTGAAATATTGATTTATATCGATAGTAATTTATATTTTATTATTCTATTTTTTTGGGCAAGATATTAGGCAATGTTCGTTAACTTTGATCTGGTTCTATTTTTCTAAATTAAAATATATAATTTGTAACATCAATAATGATTGAGATAATAAACAACGTTTATCTTAAATTGTTTTTTCATATCAGTTATCACAATCTTCTTCCAGATGAATGGTTATGAATAAATAAAAATCACTTTTTACATAATATTTTAATTGCATATAATACTCTAATTTATCTTATTAATCAAATGTTTATTTTTATCTTAATTTTGTTTTAAAGATAAATAGGAAAATAAAGGGAAAAATAAATATTTATTCTTTTCTAATATGTTATTTAAAATTATTCTTATTATTTAATAGAAGAGATAAATAGGAAATAAGATGAGAAAAACCAGAAAGTGACATGTGTTAAAAGAAATTTCGTTGATTAGTATAGAAAGATTTTGACCTCAATCAATAAGAATGTATGTATACTCAATAAAATAATTGTATGAGATAATATAATAAAGATTAAAAAAGTAAATTTTATATCCGTTTTCATATATGAATACGAGTCATATAAAATAAAATATCTGATCTCAAACAGACGTTTTACATTGATGGATAAACAAACTGTTAACATAATAATAATAATCTTTAATTCAACAAAATTTGATTTTTATCGTACAAAGTAATACCTGGAAGAATACCATCCACGTGGTCCACTAAGATATGAAACAATCTTCACAACTGATAAGCATAGATAAGGCCTAAACAATCTGAACCATCAGATGGATTCACCCTCATCATCCAACGGTCCCAGTGATTCCACTTATCTGATCCCTTCACACTCTCAAACTCTATACATCACCTCACCTCACCACCACACTCTCATTACTCATTACTCACACTCACACTCACATCTCCTCTAACAATGGCATCCTCCACCGCCGCCGCCTCATCTTTCATCGGAGTCCGTCTCCCGGACCTACACTCCAACTCCGGTCGGGTCACAGCCCGGTTCGGCTTCGGAAAGAAACCAGCAGCGGCCCCTAAAAAGGCAACAAGAACCGTTACATCAGACCGGCCGTTATGGTACCCCGGAGCAAAAGCACCCGAGTATCTTGACGGAAGTTTGGTCGGAGACTATGGGTTTGACCCGTTTGGTTTGGGGAAGCCGGCGGAGTATTTGCAGTTTGATCTGGACTCGTTGGACCAGAACTTGGCGAAGAATGTTGCCGGTGATGTGATCGGAACCCGGTTCGAGAGTGCGGATGTGAAGTCGACTCCGTTCCAGCCGTACAGTGAGGTTTTTGGGTTGCAGAGGTTTAGGGAGTGCGAGCTCATTCATGGGCGGTGGGCTATGTTGGCTACGCTTGGTGCTCTCACCGTCGAGTCCGTCACCGGTGTTACATGGCAAGATGCCGGCAAGGTATACATATTCTTTAGTGTTTTTAGTTTAAATTTGTTATAAACTTCTTACTTTATATTGTTAAAATCTTCACTTTTTACATGGAAATGCGAAAGTAAAAAAATTAGTTTATTAAGATGCAATTCTTTGACTTTCCAAACCTTTACCTACAATCTAAGCATAACAGTTTCAACATGTGGCATGCCGTATTTATAAATAAACAAAATTTAATTATACCTTTTTTTCTAGATTCAGAGGAGATAATAAACGTTACATTTCAACATTTTTTTAAAAATTTTCTTAGTAATGAAAAATTAATAAATTATTATTGTTTTTTTCTAAGTAGTGAAAAATCTAATAATCTTTTCTTTGAAAAAAGTTAAAAAATGTTTTTATTTTTCATTGACAGATTTCTAGTAGTTTAATTCCTCAGTTATTTTTTCAGATAGCTTGATTCTTTATACGAATTTTTGAAATGCCATTCAATATTTTTCGGGCAAGTTATGTAAAGGAATGGAAAATGTACGTATTTTAACAAAATATGTTATTAATCAATTG
Organism: Scalesia atractyloides; assembly: GCA_947069175.1. NCBI lineage: Eukaryota > Viridiplantae > Streptophyta > Magnoliopsida > Asterales > Asteraceae > Scalesia > Scalesia atractyloides. The sequence goes on from CAMTDV010000019.1 coordinate 93,579,288, forward strand.
ATTTTTGGGTGTTAATTAGGTGGAACTAATTGATGGATCATCTTACCTTGGACAACCACTTCCCTTTTCAATCACCACTTTGATCTGGATCGAGGTTTTGGTGATCGGGTACATCGAATTTCAAAGGAATGCTGAACTTGAACCCGAAAAGAGGTTGTACCCAGGTGGCCCGTTCGATCCATTGAACTTGGCCAGCGACCCTGAGAAGAAGGCAACCCTCCAATTGGCAGAGATCAAGCATGCTCGTCTCGCCATGGTGGCATTCCTCGGGTTCGCTGTCCAAGCAGCGGCCACCGGAAAGGGTCCACTCAACAACTGGGTTACACATTTGAGCGACCCACTCCACACCACCATTCTCGACACCTTCGGCTTCTTCTCTTAGATCGTTTTTGGCCATTGCTTTTATATATCTTGTAAAGTATGTAACCTTTTGGCAATGAAAGTGCGCACGATATATATAATGCTTTTCATGTCTTTTGTATGGATTGAGATCTGAGACCTAACAATGTACATGCATGTTGTTGCTAAATTAGTCTTTTGCGTTTAACAATTGAGTCGAACTTAATAAAATTTGATCAATCCTTGTTTCTGTCGTTAAGGTGGAGAACTGAACCAAGAATAATAAGTTTAATAGAGAGCGTTAGGTTCATTTATGTAATTAGTTTATGGTTATGTTTTAGTGTGTTTAGTATGCATTTGTGATTTGTGTGTCAGTTTGTAACATATCATGTCAACATACCCAAGAGTAGCTTACCGACACAAGAGTGTTAATTTTATACCCAAGTGTTGATTTTATACTTTTGGGTAGTCAATTGATAATATATATGTAAATATATGGTTCCGTTTTATAAAATATGGAATATTATATGAAATATAATTTGGAATATGTTTACAGATGATTTAAATCTCAAGTAAAGATCTACATATTAAGAACAAACAAGGGATTTGATTGCATCGTCAATCCTTACAATTCTGATATTATTTGAACAACAACAAAGTAGTAGTACTAATAGTAGTTTGGCTTTATTAACAAAAACACGAGGATGTTGCTAAGGAGAAATGGTTTACTGAGGGTTTGGTGGACGGCTGTTAGCAGCCGAGACTCTGGAACCCCACTCCAGTAACTCTTTGCTGGTATCGTCCTTGTGAGCCATCACTTCGATGAAGCATAAACAATCCTTTTTAGCTCCACTTGCTGTCTCTATTGCTTCAATCAGATCTTCTTCACAAAACACCTTTGTTGTCCAACACTTACCCTCCCCATTGTGGATTGCATCAACAAATGCAGTGTAGTTCCAGTTTTTTATCACATTGTAAGGCCCGTCATGGATCTCTACTTCAATAGTGTAACCGCCATTGTTTATCAGGAAGATGATGTTTTTTTGCCCGCATCTCAGCATTGTTGACACGTCTTGGGCTGTAACCTGGAAGCTGCCATCACCAATGCATGCAATCACTCGCTTATCAGTTGCAGCCTGTGCATACCCATGCGTAGCACCAACCGACCACCCAATCGACCCATATTGCATCTGGAATTCATACCTACAACACTCACACACACACAATTTTATTTTAATTCATATCAAAATACAAAAGGTACACCATGTGTAAAGTAAAGTCAACTAATGCTTACCCGCATCCTTTTGGCAATTTTAGTTTCTGGCAATTGAACCAAGAATCTCCTGTTTCTGCATCACAGCTGTGTCACTAGACAACATCTTTTGTATGTGTTCAAACAGAACATTAACCCTTAACGGCTCTCTAGGGGCGCATTTCAGAGGATGCCCTTCAGGGACATATATCCGATGGTAGTTTTCATACGCAGTTGTGTTTTTCTTAAGCCTTTTCCCTAGAGCTTCTAAGAAATCCTTCATCAGAACACAGCCAAAAGTTGGTCCGTTTCCAACTACCACCCGATCTGGTTGAACAATCAATGCTTTCTCTTTCTTCAGAAGGAGAGAGTAACCTACAGAGCTGTAATCGTTGAATATGGGCCCAGCAAAGATGTAAGCATCTGCTGACTCAACAATTTCTGCACAAAATGCTGTGCTTACAGCACCCCAATATGTCCCAATGAAATGAGGATGGTGCTCGGGGACTAGCCCTTTCCCTGCTGGTGTCACTGCCAGAGCGTATCCAGATGTGTCTGCCAATTCAACAAACGCCTGGCACGCGTGTGCAACACGTAGTTTAGGTCCACCCAGCATTACAGGCTTTACTGCCTTGTTCAAGAACTCTGCAGCCGCCTCAACCGCTGCTTCCAAACCCATCTTATTACTCAGCCTACACAATCAAAACAACAAAGCCTATAAGCTCAAAGCATAAGGAAACGAAGCACTACTATTGCATATAAACTGACGTCAAAAACTCTACAGGATGTTTGTAGATCATACTTGGGGGCTAGAGAAAATGGAACTGGTTCTCGAGCGAAAGTAGGATGAGGGATTGCAGGCAAATTACAGCCGATGCTGATATAAACAGGTTTGCTCTCTTTCAGAGCAGTTGAAATCGCAGTATCAATCAGTTCATGTGCATCTTCCAAGTTATTCACCACAGCCTGCATGTATATAAATAGTAACAAGTTAACCAAAAGCTTCCAGTTTCTATATATTTTGTCATGTGGCCATCAGCACAAGTTTATATATCAAGTTATAACCGTTTACGCATATATTTGTCAGCTGCATCTCATGTGAACATTCCAATCAACTAAGCTTTTTACACAGAAACACCTACGGCAGATATGAGTTAAAACCATACATTTAAACATCAGAAATATCCTGAGTCTCTAATCTCTATTCTTCCAGCACAAGTTAAGTTTCTGTCGTTATGTTAAATAATAGTGTTAAGTCGATCTTCATCTTAAACTAATTAATATGTACGCAGTGTTTGTAGATATATTTAATTATAATTTATATTAAACTTGTGTATACCTTAATCGAAATGAATTTCATGTGAACTATACTATTAACGAAGCTTTTTCACAGAAACAGCTATGGCAGATCTGAGGAATTCAGTAGTATAATCGAATCGTTCAATAATATAGCTGTTAGTAAGTCGATCATCAGCTAATTAACATGTGTGCAGTGTATGCTGATATATAACTTGTGTATTTCTAATTCTCTATCGAAACAAATGTCATGTAAACAGTGAACTAATTAACTATCAACTAAGCTTATTCACAGAAACAGCTATGGCAGATCTGAGGATTAATTCAACAGTTTATCGAGACGTATACCTGATAGCAAGTAACCGTCTGAAAACAACGAAGCTCCTGGCTGAAATCCGGCAATCCGATCGTATGATGAAGAACTCTGTTAGTTCCGTAATCATTTGAGTTCGGTCCGCCAACAATACAAATGAGAGGAAGATTCTCACTGTAGGCACCAGCAATGGCGTTGAGAACACTGAGTCCGCCAACGGTGAACGTGACGACACAAGCACCGACGCCGCGAGACCTAGCGTAACCGTCAGCAGCGTATCCGGCGTTGAGCTCGTTGCAGCAGCCGATGAGGCTGAGGCCGGGCTCAGCAATGAGGTGATCGAGCAAAGTTAGGTTAAAGTCGCCTGGTACGGAGAAGACGTCGGAGACGCCGATCTGCACGAGGCGGCGAGCGAGGTGGCGGCCGAGTGTGGCTTCGGCGGAGTTGAATGAGACGGCGGAGGACTGTATGCATGTAGCACCGTGGATTTCGGAAGGGCAGCCGATGTTGCCGTTAGGAGTAGCAGCAGCTTCTAGAGAACCGACTTTGGTATCCATGATTTTGACTGAATGAGAATTTTGATTGAATCTTAGTGTGTTGGAAATTGATGATGAGTTGCAGTGTATATATAGATATATAAATAGTGTGTAGAGAATACCACGGGCGGTTTTACGTGTGTGTTGGACCGTTTGTCTGCATACAAGGGACTAGTTTTCTACTTTTCTGTTATATCATAATTAAAAAATGGATCTTCCTACTCGCACACGGACCAACTTATTTTCAAAGCGGAGCGTTTAGGGTTACTTTACCAGACAAAATATAAAGTGACTGATTTTGAGTGACATAGAGATGATACGAGGTTTGACCTCGTACGATGTTGTCCCGTGATCCCTAAGCGCCGCGCTTTGGCCAAAGCGCGGCTCTTGGCCCCAAATATTTGCCTTTAAAGCTTGCCCGGGAGAAAAGTTAACGCATTCGATTTCTAAAACTCATTATATTGTTTCTAGACATACGTCGGTTTTTTCTGTGTTACTTGTGTTTCTTCAAAATAACGCACGGTTACGATGTCGTGGTTAAGCAACTATATTTTCGGTGAATATTCTAACGAGTCAGTTGTTCCTGATTCTTACGAGGGGACCGCTATTTCCGACACGTATGAGAAACCCGGTCTTGTCCAACTTGAGGGAGGAGGAGGAGGTTGTAATTGGCATTCGTTATCGGGATAACACGGCTGGATTTGAATATCCCTGTGGAGGACCCGTACGCACAACAAGGTTATTCGAATTTCGGATACAGAGGCGAAGCGTATCCTCAGGTTGAATATTCGTACGATCTTCCAAACTATCCCAACTTTGGTCACGGTTGTGAGCAGAGCTTTGAACATCAAGTCTATTCAAACTCGACGACGATGGAGAGCAGGAGGATGTGTCAGTTGACGAGGAAGGTTGTTACCCGGTTACATTTTCGTTTAATACAACGCAGAAGTTTTCGTCACGTAAAGAGCTGGTGCGTTGGGTACAAGACACGGCAAAAGACAATGGTTACCTCATTGTGATCAAGAGGTCGAATAAAAGAGGAGAGAATTACAAGATTTGGTTTCAATGCACTCTTGGTGGGGAGCATAAGAGCATAGCTACACAGAGGAAAACGGGTATAGGCTGCCCGTTCGAGATGATCGGGTTTTCGGAATCAAATGGTAAGGTTTGGAAGATTGAGGTGACGAAGGCGAAGCACAACAACATTCCTATCGAAAACCTAGAAGGTCACGCGTATGCGAGGAGGCTTTCTTCGGATGATAAATTAATGGTTGAGCATCTGGCCGAGCAAGATATTCCCAACCGCAGTATATGGCGAACGCTGACGAAAAACAATCTGGATAGAAAGCTTATTCCGAAAGATATACACAACGTTGTTCAGAAGATCAATGCCAGAAAAAATGTCGGTAAGTCTCCGATGCAAAAACTTGAAAACATTCTTCGTGAAAAAAATTACACTTATTACATGCGCACAACAAGATATCAAACGCAGTTGAAGATGTCTTCTTTGTTCACAAAAAATCATTCACTATGTGGTGTGCCTTCCCACATGTGCTAATGATTGACGCCACCTACAAACATGTACAACCTGCCGTTTGTTCAGGTCGTAGGAATGACGTCGACAAACAAATTGTTTACGGCTGCTGGTGCGGTAATTTCCGCTGAGAAGCTAGAGAACTACCTATGGGTGCTGCAGAGGATCAAGTCTATGTTGGCAGGCTGTATGGAGCCGCGCGTGATTTTAACAGATAGGGAGTTTGCGCTAATTAACGCGTGTGAACAAGTTTTTCCAAAAGCGCAGAAGTATCTTTGTCGGTTCCATATTCAACAAAATATTAACAAGAATAGCAAGAAGAAATTCTCTGACAAGCAGTGGAAAGATTCGTACGTTCATTTTGGACATTGTGCTAATCTACGACCGAGGAAATATACAGGTATAACTTGGAAAACCTTGAAGCACAGCTGAAAGAAGATGGTCGTGAACGTGAGTATTTCTTACATAATTATGTTCAACCGACTATTTACGTTTTTATATAATAACAAAAACTTTCTAGTTGCGTTTTTTAATTTCAGAGGTTTTTGATTATTTGAGGAAATCCTGGTTGGATCCATACCGTGAAAAGTTTGTATCTTGCTGGACTAACAAAACTATTAACTTTCACCAAACTACGACCAACAGGGTTGAGGGCATGCATGCAAGACTAAAAAGTCTCTTTCCAAGTCATCGCAACACACTGGATAAACTTGTATTGTATGTTGATCATGTTGTTGACATACAATACGCCGAGATTAGAAGTAGCTTTGAAACAAGCCTCCAAAAAGTGATGAACCACCACAAGGATCATCCCATGCTTGAAAATATTCTAAAAAGGTTTCAATATTTGCGATTGAGCTTTTGAATATGGAGCTAAAACGTAAGGAAGACGGGTTGAGAGCCTACGGTTCAAGCTATGGTTGCCAACTTTTTACCAGTTGTGGTTTGCCATGTGCCTGTCGCTTGGAAAAGTTGGAAAATAACGGTAATTAATGTTTTTAACCTTTTGCCGTTTTTGATATTGCCACCTAATTTTTGTTTCCGTCCATAGGTCAGCAAATCCGTATCAATTCGATAGGCGTGTTCTGGAAGAAGCTTGACCTCAATCCGGCAAGGAATAATATAGAGGATATCGATGTAGACAATCGTGGGAGCGATACAATTTTCTCTCTATTGGGTGGGCCAGACGAATCCGAGCATCCTCACCAGGTGGTTGCAGTGTATTCGTCGACAATGGGCATTTCATCCATGTAGAGCTTGGAGGATGGTATCCAATGCCACCCCAAACCCCCTGTGGACAGCGAACAGATCAGAGAGCGCAACAGCTTTGTAACATCCGTCAAAAACCGGATTTACCAAACCCGCTTCGTTTATTAACCGAACAATCAGTTAAAAATTTCGTTGCGTATTTATTGCTCAAATTAATTTTAAACGATACATAATTAATAAGTATATTAGAATATAAAATTTATATTTGAAAATGTATTAAAAATAGCGAATTAAAAATGAAATGCTGAAGCCGGGATTCGAACCCGGGTCAGCCGGGTCAGCCGAGAAACTCAAAGTCTTAACTCTCATCCTTCCAACCGCTCCGCCACTTGTGTTCTTTAGTAATATATCAAAAAAATTAATTCAAATATCAAAATATCGATTTCAAATCAGTCAACTGACGCGCCCAATTCGCAGTCGTCGGAAATCCCGACGATTTCGCCTTTCACTGTCGGTTTCTTGTGTCTTAACGCGTATAATAACTATTACATCGGTTATAACCGATGTCCAGTCCGCGACATCAGTCATAACCGCCGGAAAAATTATTGACCGACGAATCAAGACGGTAATCGGACCCAATTCATCGATGTTCTTCCCTATAAATACACCCACAAGTCTCTGGTAGCCTTTTCGCTCAAAATCGCACCTTTTCTCGAAGAAATTTCACTCGCCGGAAATAACCTACCATCACCGGACTTTCGCCGGAAAACCGAGACTCACCTCAAAATGGTAAATACCTAGACTTTTTCTGTTTCAATCCGTTGTTAGACTGTTACTAACTTCAATCCAACCATCAGAATCAATCCCAGACGACGTAGCCGGAATATTCAGCTCTCGCCGGAAAACCTCTGAAATTTCTGATCTTACGCTGGGAATCGGTATAATCATTCAAACTTCTGTTAATCCTTGTTTAAGTACCTCAATTTCATAACTAATCGAACAGAACTGTTAATTGATTCTAACAGCCGAAGTTCACAAACAGAGCCGACGAGTCTTCGCCGGAGTTCTGTGAAAGACGCTGATCGGTACATCCTTCCCCCAAACTCTCTCCATTCATTACCTTTCAATTACTTATAAAGCTTGTTAATCGAATTAGACATAAATCAGTTGAATTATCATAATCTGTAATCTTAAGCGAAGAAGACGAAGTTCAGATATATATTATAAGATTAATTAAAATTAGTATATTGAACGGGTTAGACACATAGTCCAGCGGTGGACTGTGTGCAAACAATTTCATACACGACGCGAGTTCGATTCCTATCACAACCTTAACCTCTGTAAAAAAAAATGTTTTTTTTAGAAACCGAACCGGGTTAACTCAGTAAGATGTTAAGTATAATAAAAACCAGAATATTTACCAAGTTAGACACACAGTCCAGCGGTGGACTGTGTGCCAAACTAAACCACAGGTCCCGGGTTCGAGACCTGTGGCGAGCACCGAGTCGATACATTAAATCCTTTTTAAAATAAATGATTTTCGGATTAACTTAATTAGTATATAAATATAATTAAAAACAGAAATATTTCGGGTTAGACACGTAGCTCAGTTGGTAGAGCTGCGTGCACGCGTACGGGAGGTCTCGGGTTCGAGTCCTGCCCGGCGCATGCATACACACAATGGAACCGGTTAACAAGTCAACGGTCATCGGTCAACAAGTCAATGGTCAACGGTAAAAAAGTCAACATTTTTTTATTATTTTTATTTATTTATTTTATTTAAAACTCAATTAAAAATACTTAAAAATAACGTTTTTAAAGTTAGAAAATAGCCTTAAACTCACAAAAATATATCCAATAATCCTACTAAAATTGTTTAATAAAATCCGCTTATTTACCGAACCGTTATGTTATTATCTAGGTTAGTTTCTCTCGTGGTTAAATGCAATTTCGTCCGCATTCATCATCAATCAAAGAAACGCACCCAATGTGAGTAAATCTTACAACTCCCCTTTTTATTACACGTTTTGGGGTGTATCATGTGTCACTAAAACTAATTCGTTTATTCAAACTCGTGCCATACCATATTATGATTTAAACTTAGAATGTAAATATTGTTTGTAGTTATGTATTACATATTGTCAAGTTGTATGCAAATTATTTGTTAGGCCCATCAGTTCGTAGAACAACGCGTGCCTCAAAACTCATTCATTAGGCCCATCAGTTCATCGTGGGAGACGAGTTGAGCAACGCGTACCTCAAAACAATCTATTATTGTATGTGTGTGTATTATATAATATTAAGTGATTTGTGAATAAGTTTACATCTATGTTTACTCATATGTGGTTACGCACTTTATTTATAATCAATTCAATAAACTTGTTTAAATGTTTTTCATAGGATTCACTCGCCAACTTTTTGTTGATCCAAAAACCATTTTTACACATGATACAGGTGAACAGGATGAAGCAAGGAAAACATAGGAAATGCCTTAGAAGAAAATAATGAAGTCTAGAAAGATGTGTAGAACATGTTGTAATTATGATTGTAATGATAAATATGAAACGTTATAATAAATGTCATGAGCTTTGATGAAAACCCAATCATGCCCCGATCACCTTTTCCGCTGCGGGTCGGGGTGTGACAGATTGGTATCAGAGCTTTTGACTATAGGAATATAGGATAGGTTATTAGACCCTTAGAGCCTATACTATAGTTGACTAGATTTTAATTGTTTATGTGGTTACATGCAAACTTATGATATTTATTTGTTTCATATTTATTACATACACAAATGCATGCAAACATTTCCAATATTACATTTTGTGATACATAGTGAATTATACTTACAGTCAAACATACATACTTACATACACATTCATCATACATATTTCAATGTTCACATATTCAAATCATCTCCATACTTTCGTTATTCAAAGATTTTGTCGCATTTTTTCATTTTTCAAATCTCATCAAAGTGAGTTCTGCGACGGGCATGTAGTAACTGTAAGGGTACAAGTACCGGTAGTCGGAACGTCCTGTCTAGGTTGGCATTCGTATAAATCCAATATAACGGACCAGTTTGCCTACCTGGGGACTAACGATGAGAGTACGAAGGACCTATTAGGCCAAAGCATGCCACACCAAACGTCGTTCGAACTAACCCCACTTTGAGGTGTCACCGTGTCCACACCTGGATATATTCCGAATATCATATGTTACATACTTATTTCTCGATTTTCTCCGGGTTTTAGTGTACGTAACCAGGCTAACACATGCGAACCATATGAAAAACCCGGTAATCATGGGGGCCCACATGATTACGAAGGTGAAGTATGGCGGCATGCAAGGCCCAATTACGAGCAAAGCCCAAGACATCCTATGGATGTAGTAGATTTATTATGCTATGTTTATTTTATGAATGTTCATTCCTAAATACGACACATGATCCATAAAGCAGCCAACTCATACTCTTGATATGTATTCCTTGTAGATGTCTTCTAGCCTCGCTCGTAGGAAGATGAGATCAGGAAATGCCCGCGAGCGCATGGCTGCCCAAATTGCTCAACAAATGGCTGCCGTAATACCCAACATTGTAATTCAAGTCCAACAAGCCCTTACCGCTAATCCTGTCAACCAAGAAGATCAAAATGTTATCAACCCTCCCCCAAATACCACTAAATGCACCTACAAGCATTTCAAATCCTGCGACCCTCCAAAATACGAAGGGATTGATGGTGTCACCGCTCTCCTCCATTGGTTTGAAGAAATGGAGAACACTTTTCTAAATTGCGATTGCCCCGATGATCGCAAAGTGCGATATGCTACTGGTCGTTTACTTGGGATAGCACTTACTTGGTGGAATACAGAGAAGGCTAAACGAGGTGTCGAAGATGCTATGACTTTGACTTGGGAAGAGTTGAAGGAAATCATGACAAGACGGTTTTGCCCAAGGAGCGAAATCAAGAAATTAGAGGATGAGTTCTATTCGTTGAAATAAAAGGAAGGCGACCACACCACGTACAACAAAAGATTCCTTGAGTTAAATCAAATGGTTCCCAACTTGTTCACTCCCCTCTACCGTTTGATCGAGCACTACATTCGAGGTCTTCCTTCAAAAATTCAAGATTCTGTAATAAGTACCACACCTGCAACTTTGGAAGCAGCAATGGAGTTAGCTACAGAGCTCACCGAGAACCGCATACGAAATAAGGACTTCAAGGAGGAGAAGAAGAAGGATAAAGCATCAACTGAAACCTCAAACTCCACCCAAACCGAATCCCCTTCTCAACCCATTTCTAAAAGAAAACGAGATGGACAACTTTTCGCTGCCACCCAACGCAACCAACTAGCCTCACAAGCCGTACCCCTCCAAGCTATCCCAATCACTCAAGTAGCACCCAACCTAACTTACCCAAATAAGAAACCTTACCTTGGACCTCACCCTCAATGTAACACCTGTTTTTATCACCATCCATCTACCTTACCTTGTCGACTATGTGCGAATTGTGGACGCTATGGTCATATGAGCAAGGTTTGCCGCACCCTTCAAAACCAAATCTCACCCCCTACTCAAAACATGATCCAAACATATCAACAACCCAATACCCCATGTTCCCATATGTTCGAGCTTGTTTCAATTGTGGCGACCCTACCTACTTTAGAAACACGTGCCCTCGATTGGTTAACATCATAAACGCCCAAGCTCAAGCAAACCTAGTTAACCAAGCAAATCAAGGAAACCTAATCACTAGGCCACCAGCAAGAGGAAGAGTTTTCAACATCAACGCCAATCCTGTTGAAGATAATGACGGCCCATACGAAACCACCCAACTAGTCTCCTTCACCAAAAATCAAGATTCAACTCCAACCGCTTAGTTTTATGTTTTTCTTTATGTTATCTCAATTTTCACGTGTCTCAATTTTAAATTGGAAATTTATCCAAGGATCTTAATGCGAATTACTATTTCAGTTTTGTTTTTATACTCGTTGATTTAACATTCATATCATCATACCTCACGACATATCACAGTGTCATCATTTAAAGAAGTTGAGCTGTGTCTCACTTCTACATGGACTAACCTCTCCATCATAACAAACGAGAGAGGTACTGTCATCATTCAAACATGTATGCTATCGGAATTAAGACTCAAGCTTTGGTTGATTGTGTTTGTTTATGTTTTAGAGTCACATAGAACTAATCATAACTTACGGATAAAGCCAATGAAAATTTGACAAGAATATGATGGATACGCCGCTGGTACTTCCTATATATAAGTATTCTTGTCAAAGGATCAGAGGCATTATGAGGCGGTTATGAGAAGTTCCATGTAGGATTTAGTATTGTCTTGGTTGAAGTTTGTGTTATACTCACTGATTTAGCATTCATATCATCTCATTATTTAAAGAAATTGGATTGTGTTCTATTTCTACATAAACTAATCTCTCCATCATAACAAACGAGATAGGAACTGTCACCATTCAAACGTGTATACTATCAGAATTAAGACTCAAGCTTTGGTTGTTGTGTTTGTTTATGTTTTAGAGTCACATAGGACTAATCATAACTTACTGATAAAACCAATGAAAATTTGACGAGAATATGGTGGATACGCCGCTGGTACTTCCTATATATAAGTATTCTTGTTAAAGGATCAGAGGCATTATCAGGCGGTTATGAGAAGTTCCATGTAGGATTTAGTATTGTCTTGGTTGAAGTTTGTGTTATACTCACTGATTTAGCATTCATATCATCTCATTATTTAAAGAAATTGGATTGTGTTCTATTTCTACATAAACTAATCTCTCCATCATAACAAACGAGATAGGAACTGTCACCATTCAAACATGTATGCTATCAGAATTAGGACTCAGATATTGGTTGTTGTGTTTATTTATGTTCTAGAGTCACATCATAGAATCAATCATAACTTACTGATAAAACCAATGAAAATTTGACAAGAATATGGTGGATACGCCGCTGGTACTTCATATATATAAGTATTCTTGCCAAAGGATCAGAGGCATTGTCAGGCGGTTATGAGAAGTTCCATGTAGGTTTTAGTATTAGAAGTTTTGTTTTAGGATATAACCTTATCTTTCCAAATATATCAAAACTCTTGCGCATGAAATCATATTTAGTCAATCAACTCTGTTTATCAATATTCATTATCTTAGGCATCAAAAAAGATTCCTGTAGCAGGGTACTCAACCCTTACAAGGAACGTTACCGCCTCAAACAAAAATTTAAACTCTTACTCCTTTCTAAGTATGTAACTGTCAAACTAAACACCATCCTTTTTAGACAAATATGTCACTACTTAAATTTCGGGACGAAATTTCTAAAAAAGTAGGGGATACTGTAACATCCGTCAAAAACCGGATTTACCAAACCCGCTTCGTTTATTAACCGAACAATCAGTTAAAAATTTCGTTGCGTATTTATTGCTCAAATTAATTTTAAACGATACATAATTAATAAGTATATTAGAATATAAAATTTATATTTGAAAATGTATTAAAAATAGCGAATTAAAAATGAAATGCTGAAGCCGGGATTCGAACCCGGGTCAGCCGGGTCAGCCGAGAAACTCAAAGTCTTAACTCTCATCCTTCCAACCGCTCCGCCACTTGTGTTCTTTAGTAATATATCAAAACAATTAATTCAAATATCAAAATATCGATTTCAAATCAGTCAACTGACGCGCCCAATTCGCAGTCGTCGGAAATCCCGACGATTTCGCCTTTCACTGTCGGTTTCTTGTGTCTTAACGCGTATAATAACTATTACATCGGTTATAACCGATGTCCAGTCCGCGACATCAGTCATAACCGCCGGAAAAATTATTGACCGACGAATCAAGACGGTAATCGGACCCAATTCATCGATGTTCTTCCCTATAAATACACCCACAAGTCTCTGGTAGCCTTTTCGCTCAAAATCGCACCTTTTCTCGAAGAAATTTCACTCGCAGGAAATAACCTACCATCACCGGACTTTCGCCGGAAAACCGAGACTCACCTCAAAACGGTAAATACCTCGACTTTTTCTGTTTCAATCCGTTGTTAGACTGTTACTAACTTCAATCCAACCATCAGAATCAATCCCAGACGACGTAGCCGGAATATTCAGCTCTCGCCGGAAAACCTCTGAAATTTCTGATCTTACGCTGGGAATCGGTATAATCATTCAAACTTCTGTTAATCCTTGTTTAAGTACCTCAATTTCATAACTAATCGAACAGAACTGTTAATTGATTCTAACAGCCGAAGTTTACAAACAGAGCCGACGAGTCTGCGCCGGAGTTCTGTGAAAGACGCTGATCGGTACATCCTTCCCCCAAACTCTCTCCATTCATTACCTTTCAATTACTTATAAAGCTTGTTAATCGAATTAGACATAAATCAGTTGAATTATCATAATCTGTAATCTTAAGCGAAGAAGACGAAGTTCAGATACATTATAAGATTAATTAAAATTAGTATATTGAACGGGTTAGACACACAGTCCAGCGTTGGACTGTGTGCAAACAATTTCATACACGACGCGAGTTCGATTCCTATCACAACCTTAACCTCTGTAATAAAAATGTTTTTTTTAGAAACCGAACCGGGTTAACTCAGTAAGATGTTAAGTATAATAAAAACCAGAATATTTACCAAGTTAGACACACAGTCCAGCGGTGGACTGTGTGCCAAACTAAACCACAGGTCCCGGGTTCAAGACCTGTGGCGAGCACCGAGTCGATACATTAAATCCTTTTTAAAATAAATGATTTTCGGATTAACTTAATTAGTATATAAATATAATTAAAAACAGAAATATTTCGGGTTAGACACGTAGCTCAGTTGGTAGAGCTGCGTGCACGCGTACGGGAGGTCTCGGGTTCGAGTCCTGCCCGGCACATGCATACACACAATGGAACCGGTCAACAAGTCAACGGTCATCGGTCAAAAAGTCAATGGTCAACGGTCAAAAAGTCAACATTTTTTTTTATTATTTTTATTTATTTATTTTATTTAAAACTCAATTAAAAATACTTAAAAATAACGTTTTTAAAGTTAGAAAATAGCCTTAAACTCACAAAAATATATCCAATAATCCTACTAAAATTGTTTAATAAAATCCGCTTATTTACCGAACCGTTATGTTATTATCTAGGTTAGTTTCTCTCGTGGTTAAATGCAATTTCGTGCGCATTCATCATCAATCAAAGAAACGCACCCAATGTGAGTAAATCTTACAACTCCCCTTTTTATTACACGTTTTGGGGTGTATCATGTGTTACTAAAACTAATTCGTTTATTCAAACTCGTGCCATACCATATTATGATTTAAACTTAGAATGTAAATATTGTTTGTAGTTATGTATTACATATTGTCAAGTTGTATGCAAATTATTTGTTAGGCCCATCAGTTGGTAGCCTCAAAACTCATTCATTATGCCCATCAGTTCCTCGTGGGAGACGAGTTGAACAACGCGTGCCTTAAAACTCATTCATTAGGCCCATCAGTTCGTAGAACAACGCGTGCCTCAAAACTCATTCGTTAGACCCATCAGTTCCTCGTGGGAGACGAGTTGAGCAACGCGTGCCTCAAATCAATCTATTATTGTATGTGTGTGCATTATATAATATTAAGTGATTTGTGAATAAGTTTACATCTATGTTTACTCATATGTGGTTACGCACTTTATTTATAACCAATTCAATAAACTTGTTTAAATGTTTTTCATAGGATTCACTCGCCAACTTTTTGTTGATCCAAAAACCATTTTTACACATGATACAGGTGAACAGGATGAAGCAAGGAAAACATAGGAAATGCCTTAGAAGAAAATAATGAAGTCTAGAAAGATGTGTAGAACATGTTGTAATTATGATTGTATGATTTCCCTTTAAATTGTAATGATAAATATGAAACGTTATAATAAATGTCATGAGCTTTGATGAAAACCCAATCATGCCCCGATTACCTTTTCCGCTCCGGGTCGGGGTGTGACAAGCTTGGCATACATTATATAGGGAGCAGTTCATCTCGTACGAAATGTTTACGTACAAATCCCCAGACCTTAATGTAACGCCATATGTTCAAGATGTAGGTTAAATAGGTGTAAAAATAATCGTGTTAATTCATTTATAATCCAAAAGTACGTTTATGTTTGTTTAATTACATGCGTTGAGTCATTTACAATGGAATCCATAATACGCGATATAACCGAATGTCTCCGACACGAACGGTACGACCAACGTACGCGAAAACACCGAATAATACAGATAGTAAACATTATAATACAACTTTTAACGACAAAATGCTATAAAATCTGATCCCGTATGGCGCGCATACATGCAATACCGCCCGTCGGACTATAAGTAAAATCAAAAGAGAATCAAACGAAATCGTGAATACAGCACCCGAGATGACCGAACTTATCCGGAAATTGAGGTATATACCACAAAGTCCCCAAAAATACATAAAATGGCAAATTACGTCATAATACGACATGTATAGGTGCGTTTTTGAATTAAAATCAAAATAAAAAAAAATAAAAATGGCCAAATCGCCCCACTTTGACCTAAGCGGGGAGTTCCATTTTAAAAATGTTATATTTTTAAAATGGAACTCCCCGCTTAGGTCAAAGCGGGGCGCTTTGGAACCACGTTTTAACCCAAAACGCAGCAGATCTCCCCCACCACAAAACATATCAAAAAACACACACAAAAGGTGCGATTTTCACACACTCGACTCGTTTAATCTCGTTTCAAGGCCATTTCCGACGATTCGATTCTCGTTAGGTAAGTTCCTTAGTACCCTACTCATACACTCAATTTATTTCGTTGTGTTTATGTTGTTTAAATCGGTTTGGGGTGTTTTCCGGCGACTGTCGTCGCTGTCTTCAAATTGAACCAGGCGAAGCGCGGCGTTTCACCCTAAGCGTCGCGCTTTGAGTATTTTTTTATTCTTTTTAGTTTATTAGTTATTTTAATTATTGTTTGGTTTTTTAACACGCAGATACGGATATGGATGATATGGATTTCGACGTGGATCAGGTCGGTTTCTATCCAACACCGAACCACGAGTATCTCGTGTTCCCGGAAGGGGACGATAGGCATGAGAGGTGCGCGAAGTTGCGCGTCATGGAGATAGGGGCGCATGTGGGGATTGACTTGTGCCTCTTGGAGACAGTCGGGGAGGCCGCTAGGGCAAGGGATATCATTGGGATGGATACTCCGTGGGCGCGCTTGTTCCAGGGGGCGTCAGAGGACTCGTACCGTTAGCTTACGGTCGAGTTTATCGCGTCTTTTGTATTCCAGCCGCATCTGGCGGATTACGTGGAGGACCGGCCCATCCTCAGAACGAGGTTACCTTCCGCCTGGCCAACCAGGTGTTTGAGATGAGTCTTCGGGAGTTCGCCGTCCATGCAGGTTTGTACACCGAGCCCGAGCTAGATATAGACTTATATACGCAGGGGGTCAGAGCCTTGGACAGGTAGACCCTTATTAGTTTATGGAGGCTTATTGCGAGGGTTCCCTTTGGGAAATCCTTGCAAAGGCCTCCACCATCAGAGACCCCCCTGTACAGATACCTGCATCGCATTATTGCGTCCTCGATCGTGCCCCGGTTTCACAGCCGGGACAAGCTCAACTTGGGGGACCTTTTTTTTCCTGTATTGCCTGCTGCGGTCTCACCCGTGCGCGCTGGCTCACTGCCTAGCGGACTACTATGCTTCTGCTTATCATAAGCAGGAGCGCGACAGGCTTTTTGGCGGTCGCTACGTCACGTGATCGTCCGCTCTTTCGGGCTCGTGCCCGAGACTGGTCCGCTTCTGACCTCGGCCATTCCGTCGACTTCATTAGGCCGGGCGTCAGCGTCGTCCATGAGTATACTTCACCAGTTCGATGTTGGTTACCGGTTTCGGAGCCGCGAGGGCGTTATTTGGGAGCCGGAGCCGCCGTTGCCAGAGGTGATCCCCGTTGTTATTGAGGTCAGGGAGGGCATACTTGCGCCTCCGGATGTTCAGGCTGCGGCTTACCTGGCTCAGCTTGAGGCTCTGGGTCTGCCACCGCCGTCGCCACCACCTCAGCATGACCCCCCCTCAACATGACCCCCCCCTTAGCAGGCTCAGGGTGACGCGCCACCACCGCTGCCACCGCCTCCACATCCGCCGCTGTACCCCACAGCACGTCATCGCCGACCTACCTCCAGCTGCGCAGGCGGTGGCGAGGGACTTCGATCGGCGTCTCCGACGGTCTGAGCGACAGCAGACGTGGATTATCCAGACGCTCAAGGCTATCAGTGCACATTTGGGACTGCCGGAGATTCCACCGCCACCGTCTCCACCGCCGGAGGATCAGCCGGAGGCTCAGTAGATTTACTTTTTATTGTTTTTTTCCTGTACTAGACATTTTGTTTTGTTTTGTATGTACAAACTGACTTTTTATGTATATATGCAGTTGATCTTTTATGTATGCTTGTGTGGATTGTTTGTGCTTATTTCATACGTCTAATTCGCGACATGTCGTACGGTGTTTTGATTAAACATGTTCGTGTAATTCATTAAAAATTAAATTGGATAACATTTAAACAAACAACTTTAAATTATATACGTTTGTAAGAAATAAAATGATTGATTGCGCTTATTTCAACTTTAATATAAATGTTTTGTAAACATAAAACAAAAATCTACAAGTTTTCAAAAAAACAACAAAACTAAATACAACAAAAACAATCAATCAACAACCAATTTTTTCACCAAAACCTAACCCACTCCATCAAATAAATCTGGCAGCCCAAAGCGCCCTGCTTTGATCATAGCGGGGCGTTTCACACTAGGGTCAACAGACAAGGACTGATAGGCTCAGTCCTTATCTTTTGACTTTACAATGAAACGCCCCGCTTTGCCTATAGCGGGACGCTTTGGTGTGTGTAAACAGATTTGTGCGTATGTGAATAGCCAGGCCTTAAAAATATATATATAATATAATATAATATGGATGGGAATACACATCTTTGTTAATCATGGGCGATTTTTATCCACCAAAATCAACTTTCAAAGGTAAAATATAACATAATACAATACACATCTTTGTTAATCATGGCCGATTTTTATCCACCAAAATCAACTTTCACAGGTAAAATATAACAGAATACATTTTCACTTTTCGTTTTCCAACAATAGATATCTATGATTGGCTTGTGACATGGACACAAGGGTGCGTGTTTCGCAAGCTATGTGGACAAATGCTAGGTGAAACGTTAAGGCGAAAAGATGGTGACCATACAAATCTTTCAGAAAAACACTGGTTTTAAATGTTTCAGCAGTCGTATGAATGTTCTAACAAAGCCCTCGGCGGCTTTAAAAAAAATAATCAAAAGATGTTAAATAAACAATTAGTTTCACATGTAAAACACCCTGGAAGATCTGTAATGCTCAGTTTAGAATAAAGTTTACCATGAGTAATGACACATGACAACAAACATTTGGCCACCGGGATCCTATACCTGTTATATATCATTAGTGTGATACTTTTGTAATTTTAGCAGATATGTTAAGATCCAAAAAATAGCATTTGTGCTCTATAAGCAAAACATTTGTAAATCACATGGTAGAAAGTTAATTTATTTGTCTTTTTACCATATTGACAAACATAACAAGATTTTATGTTTATTTTGTTAAATGAATTAACACGAACGGGCTTTTCATTGATTCATTTATGCTCGTGGATATTCAGTATGTGTGAAAATATGCAATTTATATAAATACTATTTATAATTGAATATATAAAATAATCTTAATAGTATAACCATTCCTAAATGAATAAACATAAAAAAATATATAAGAAAGTGAATACTTTTGTATATAGTTTTTACCGTTAACATTCTCATAATGTCGACAACATACAAGACAGAGTAGTCACTAAATAATTCAATGTAACGACTCAAAAGAGTTTCTTTATTTTCAAAGGAGTAAATTGTCATTTTAGTTCGTGAGGTTTCACTAAAATTGTTACTTTAGTCTAATAGTTTTTTTTTTCTCCTCTAGGTTCCTGACTTTTTCTATTTTTTGCTATTTTGATCACATTGTCTAACTCCATCCAGAAACCCTAGTTAAATCAGGGGCATTGTGATCACTTTATATACTTCGTTTTTCTTTTTTGCCATTTTCCTCCACCTCTTTAAGTATTATTATTTTTCTTTAATCATTTAAGAAGTAATAATAATAATAATAATAATAATAATAATAATAATAATAATAATTCATATTATAACATAATATATTCAAACACCAGTTCTTCACCAGCAAACACCAATTACAGCTGTCTCCGACAACTACCACCGCCAGCAACCACCCAGTTCGACTCTAACCATCACTCACTGACAACCTTTTCTGGCCACCATCACTTCCCCTCTGACCAAATTGGTCTATCCATCTTCAAATCCGCACCATCCTCCCGTAAACCTTTAATTCAAAGGCCATCCTCCCAAAAATCTCACTAACGCCACCACCATCCTCATTCTTTACCTGATCAAAACCCACCACCACTATCACCCAGGGGCGGACCAACCCACATCTGTGGGTGGGCGGCCGCACCCCTTGAAAAATTAAATTTTAGTGTTAATTTTCGGTAAAATCTCGACCGCACCCCTTGGAATTTTTCACCCGCACCCCTTGAAAAATTTCAACCGCCCTCCTTAAAAAATCATATATTTAATTTATAAAAAAATTGTAATAAACATTGATTTTTTGATAAAAAGATAACCTTAACACTGATTTTATAAAGATATAACACTCTTAACCCAAGCCCACTTAACCCAACCCAACCCAACCTAACAAAATTTGAACTATATAAAATAACCCAAACCATGACATTATAACCTTGTGGCATCTTGTGGTGGGATAAGACTTAGGGATCATTAGTCCTGGATTCACTTCCCACAAGGGGGTTTTCCCAAATTTATTGGGTTTCCCTGAATTGGTGTATATGCATTATTGGCTAGTGGAGATAGATATCAGGTGGTTCCGCTGGTGGCATGATGATAATCCAATGGTCCGTCAGTGATCCAAATTTACCGTTCCAAAAAATAAAATAAAATAACCTAACCCAAACCGCGCCTTCTGAAGAAACCCTAGATCAACTAGACCGGAATCTAAGTAGATCTATGGAATGGACTCTGCATAAAAGGGTTAACCCTCCGTTTGGTTTCACGATGGATGATGATTAATACAGTACTTCTGCTGATCCTGCAAAACAGAACACCGTTAGCTCACCACGGGGAGAAGGGGGATTCTCTCCGTGACCACCCTCCGGCGTGAGAATAAGTACAGGTAGTCGGAAGTAAGTATTGTAAGTGAGAGAGTAGTTGAGAGTGAATACCTTTCCTTGAACTCTAAGTTACTTATTTATAGCCGGTGTTTGGCGCCAAAAAGAGAGATTGTTAACTTTAAGGGAATCTTTTGCTATTCCGTTAACGTTTGTTGGCAATCCGTTAGTGCACACGGATCGTGAGCTCATTAGCGGTTAGGGAGGTGCCACGTGTCAACATGAGATCACTACATCTTATAAATGTGAGCATGTCATCACCGTGATCTTCCTCAGTCGTCCAGATGATGCCATGTGGCAATTGGTTATAACCGAAAGGATACTTGCATGATTGGTTGTTAATGGCTTCTAGAAGGTTTCACAGCTGTTACCCATCTATTATTCGCCACGTGTACATTTTGTTATAACAGAATAGATTCCCTTTGCTTCTGCACCAAGTCAAGGATTTTGCTAAGGGAAAGTTTCTCAGGATTTACTGTTTCCTTACGCGAGAAGCACAAGTTAGTTAACTGATCTTCCTTCTTCTCCTTGCTGCTTAGCGCAACGTTTGGTGGATGCTTGCTTTGATATAAATATCTGTGCAAGGTTTGTGCATGAAGCATTATCCAATGAGAATGTTCAAGGTTAACTTTGAACCTTGCGCGAGCCCGCGCAAGGTAGTGAAATGAAGCATTATCAAACGAGAATGTTCAAGGTTAACTTTGAACCTTGCGCGAGCCCGCGCAAGGTAGTTAAATGAAGCATTTATCCAAAGAGTGTTCAAGGTTAACTTTGAACCTTGCGCGAGCCCGCGCAAGGTAGTTAAATGACGCTTTCCTCTCTTGGATATTTGGCGCAGAGTTCTAATAAATCTTATTTTGGCAAAGAAGTCTGCGCGCAGTTTTCTTAGAAGTTACTAATGGGTATGGTTTCCTTGATTGGCGCAAGGTTTTTGGGATCATACCCCTTCAAGTCCCCCAGTCCAGTGTTGCTCCTATGTAAGAATAAAAAGTAGGTGGAGCACTGGACTTATAATAAATGTGCTGCGCTAGGTAAGGACCAGCTTTTTGTTGCTTTATGCATCTTGATGACATGTCGTAAGTGAATTTTGAAAAAGTATTTGAATTTCAAATATACTTAGACACGTGTCACTTATCTGGAGGGTAGTTGGTGACGATGCACGTTCCTGAGACGTGGTGGTACTGTTGACAGGCTGTCAACAGTACATGTCTTTACCGTATTTAATGCTTTTCGGCGACACTCGCGCGCGTGGGGCGGTTACTGTTCCCACTCGCCCCTGCGGTTACTTGGGGATACGTGATGGTCGCAAAAGTCGTTGCAGTCAAATGGTGCATTAATTGCGGTTAGTATATAAAGGGATCAACGATCCATTTGCTTCCTCACCAAATCACAACTTGAGAGAAATTTGTGTTTATATCTTCCGACGATCTTCAAAGTTCTCTAAGTTTTCTTCAAAGTTTTTGTTATGGCCACCGGTGCAAGTTCTGCTGAAATGTCATCGTCAAGTTTGCCACCGTTGAAGTGGTCGAAGAAAGATTTCTATAATCTTGCCACCAACTTTCTCTTTGCTCCGTCTTGGAAGGCATTTTTTCCGGTGGCGAATGCCATGGCGGCTGATGCGCCGGCCGGCTACATTACATTATTTTACGACTATTTTGCCGAAGGGAACTTCCGGCTTCCGTTGACCCATTTCTTGCTGGAAGTTCTCGGTTTTTACAAGATTCACATTTCTCAGTTGAGCCCAATGGGAATGGTGAGGATCTGGCATATTGAGTTCGTTTGCCGGTTGATGCAGATCGTGCCGTCGGTCGAGAAGTTTAGGGTTTTCTACCAACTGCACTGTTCGTTGGGTTTTTATTCGTTCCAACAGCGTGTGCAAGCCAAACGATTGTTGTTGGTGCTGCCGAAGTCCTACCACGACTGGAAGCAAAAGTTCTTCTTCATCAAGGCGGCGGTGATCCCGATGAAGATGACGTTCCGGGCTTGTCACACCCCGACCCGCAGCG
Organism: Scalesia atractyloides; assembly: GCA_947069175.1. Lineage (NCBI taxonomy): Eukaryota > Viridiplantae > Streptophyta > Magnoliopsida > Asterales > Asteraceae > Scalesia > Scalesia atractyloides. Next base: position 93,602,095 of record CAMTDV010000019.1, read on the forward strand.
GAATAAGAGTCGGGGCATAATTGGGTTATCACCAAAGCTCATGACATTTACTAATATGTTTCATATTTATTAAAGTCAAAGTTACATTCCAAATAATCCAAATATGTTCATACAATACAAAGAAAATAAACCAAACATAACAATCCCAAACTCTAAATCATTTTATTCTTCTAATCCAATCCTATGTGTTTCTGGCTGCTGTTGGTTAACCTGTATCATGTGTAAAAATGGGGGTTTTTGGGTCAACATAAGTTGGCGAGTGAACCTTATTAGATAAACATTTATTAAAGATTTACTTGTTAATTTATCAATGAAAAATTGTGCATAAACATAAATGAGCAAATGTAAATAATCAAGCAGTGGCAAATAGCAATCACAACTATAACATACAATAACATATGATAACATACATTAACATACCAACATCATACAATAAATAACATAATTGGAACTGTGCGATCAAGGCTCAATCAAACTGAGCCGATCGTATTGCATGTACTGAAAATGTAAAATGTCTGTGCGATCAAGGCTCAATCAAACGGAGCCGATCGTATGTGGGCACGCCAGGTTCAACCTCATAATGAAATGGGGAATATGCTCAACGCTCATAATGTAATGGGGAGCGGCGGCCTATGAAATTGCATGTACTGAAAACAATAAATTGCATCCAACAATAACTACACAACAGTTGAAACAAACTGAATACACATGTTCATGATATGATGTATGCACAATGGTTTAATTATAATATATATAACAAGACACATGATACACCCCAAAACGTGATTAAAACGGGGAATTTGTAAAGATTCACTCACATTGGGTGCGTTGGATTGGAGATGGTGAGATGCGCACGAATTAGATGAGCGGAACAACGAGGAATACTAACCTAAATAATAACGGAAAAATATATTAAATGAGTGGATTTTATTAAGGATTTTAATGAAATTTTTAGATATATTTTTGTGGGTTTAAGGCTATTTTCTATCTTTAAAAATGTTATTTTTAAGTATTTTTAATTGATTTTTAAATTAAATTAAATAAATAAAAATATAAAAAAAATTGTTTATTTTGCGTTGACCGTTGACCGTTGACTTGTTGACCGGTTCGGTCAGTGGAATTGTTTGCGCCGGGTGAGGCTCGAACCCGAGACCTCTCGTACGCGTGCACGCAGCTCTACCAACTGAGCTACGTGTCTAACCCGAAATAATCTTGTTTTTAATTATATTTATATACTAATTCGGTTTAACCAAAATTCTTTTAATTTCAAAAACATTTTAATTCAACGAACCGGTGCCAGTGACGGGTTTCGAACGCGCGACATGTGACTTAGTGTTGCCACAGTCCATCGCTGGACTGTGTGTCTAACCTGGTTAATATCTCGGTTTTTATTATACTTAACAACTAACGGAGTTAACCCGGTTTAGTTTTTAAACAAAAAGGCATTTTATTACATAAGGAGTGCGTGTATCAGGGATCGAACTCGGGACATGCGTGTATATTTTGCACACAGTCCACCGCTGGACTGTGTGTCAAACCCGTTCATTTTACTGGTTTTAAATAAACTTATAACTTAACTAACTTCGTCTTCTTCATTCAAATTTCCGTCGACTGAATCACTGATCCGTTTCTTGTTTTTACGATTATCAAACATTCTTAAGGTTAAAATGAAATGACAGAAACGGTGTTGGAACTAACATACCATAGGAATGATATATCACAGAATTTGCGGCAAATGCGTCGGCTCTGTTTTTGTGCACCTCAACTGAGCCAAAACAATTAACCATTTTGATTAGTCAATCGTGGAATTGAAGTGATAAACAAACGTTAACAGCGGGATTGAAGGTCCTTACCGTTTCACAGACGGAAATAAAAACTTTCAGGAAATTTCCGGCGAACTGGAATTATCTGATAACGGTGCCTGAATTCAATTTCAAATGGATGGTTTGAGTTAGAAACAGCCTAACAACTGTTAGATTACGATGGTATTGAAGAACTTACCGACTTGAGGACAAATACGGTTTTCCGGCGAACTTTACAGAAATTTCCGGCGAGCTGATTTAAGCGTTCTGATGGTCTGAAAATGTGACGAAAGTGAAATGGAATGTTGGTGTGACGTTTCTGAGTCGCGAGAGGGGTCAGGAGTTGAAGTAATCTGGACTTGATTATTTTTCGGTTATAAAAACCGATAATGATGAGGATTGATGGTCAATCAATTCTGACTTGATTAAAAATCGTCGGTGCATCGGTTATAAACTGAATGTGCGAGTAATCAAGCGATTTGACGATTGATTTGCCGATTTCCGTTTCTCAGTTGGCGCAACCGGTTTAACCGAGTTTGTGTATAAATGTTATTTGTTTCCTAGAGATAACAGAAAACAACAAATGGCGGAGTGGTGATGTGAGTGTGTGTTAAGTCGTTGGAGTTGTAAACCGGCTGACCTGGGTTCGAGTCCCGGCAGCAGCATTTCTTTTTTATTTATTTTGTTTTAACTTTTTATCAAATATAATTTTTATAGTTTAGTTTATTTATTAATTATGTATCATTTTAAATCAAAATACTCATAAATATTCAACATGACTTTTATAGCTTGATATTCGATTACAAAACGGAGCGGGTTTTGGAAACCCGTTTTTGACAAATGTTACAGGGTTGGTGATGAGATAGGACTGGAGACCCTTCCCATAATTGCCGACGAGTATGGTATCAACATATTAAGGACGTGCCCAATATCGTTTTGCCGGAGAGGGCCCTCATCGCCGCCGGGATGAGTATTTTTCTGGAAGAAGGAACGCCGGGAAAAACCGGTGTATACCGAAGATGGAACTGGTATGTAACCCTTTAACTTCCTAGCAATATCTTTCAATAGATATGTACTGATGCAAAAATGTCTGTTATGCAGCTGCGCCTCTCTACTTGGTCTATTTCAAGAGAGAGATGGGGGAAATGGCCGTCGTGCCTCTTGCTGATGGCGAGGAAACTTGGTTCTCGCAAATCTTAGGGAACTTTGAGTTGCCCAAGAAGGAGGATCTGGAGGCGCAACCCTCTTCGAAAACTGGTAACTAAGTTCTTACAAAGCCTAAGTTGATATTGCAATATTACTCTTGAACATTTTTTCTAAGTAATATTGCAATATAGCTAATGGCGCAACCTTTGCTCAATATGATTGATTATGTAGGTGATTTGCTAAACTAGGGCGTAGGCCCTGATTCGAAGAAGAAGAAGAAGAAACCAACTGCTGCTGTAGCTGTTGCGCCTCCCCCTTCTAACCCAGAGCAAAAAAACCAAGCCATCAGCTGCTGCGAAAGCTGAGGGCAAGAAAGGTACGCGTCTCGTATCTGACTCTTGGTGCGATTATGTGGTTGTGTCAGACTCACTGGAGGGTCTTGCGCCTGTAGGTTCGAAGAAACCGAAGCCCGAACCCGTTGACACCTCATCTCTTCCCGCTGCGAACCTAGATGATCCCTTGAAAGTACATTCTAGCCCGAAAGAGGCGTTGAAGCGCACTTCCAAGAAGAGGAAGGAGGTGGAAACCAAAGCCCCTGCGCCAACAAAAGTTGCGCGCCCGCGCATTGGCAAGAAGGGCAATTTGGATGCCGTTGCAAAGAAATTTTCACCTGGTACGTTTAGTTTGTTGCGCATTTCTGTCAAAAAGTTGCGCAGAATCTTATACTTGGTATTTGTTAATATGTTTTGCAGAAAAAATGGTGAAGGCTGCGCCGGCCACCTCATCTGTTATACCATCGCCGCGCAGGCCTGAGAACATTGAAGAGGGAGATGCGGGGCAAGAAACTCCTGTTCTTGATGCCGACCCCATCGTCTCGGAAAATATAGAGAAAGTGGCTCCAGAAGAAGAGCCCAAAAATTTTGACACTGAGAATCCTGCTAGCGAGCAGGCTAAAGATACGGCTACAGATGCTGGGGAACCGTCAAAGTTGATATCCAAGGAAGCCGGACTCTCAACACAAAGCGAAGGCTTTGTGTTTGTTGATGATTCAGAGGAGGAGTCTCCTATTCGCCCAGAGGAGACGCCTGGGGATTATTATTATCGCTCTTATTCTGAGAGGCGGGCCTCTGCGATTCATCAGCCCGTGTAGAAGGTTAAGCAGGGCGATGTTTTCACTGATTGGCACTCCTGTAGGGAGTAGTATAAGGGCATCTTCCCGCCGGCGGAGGTGAAGCGCCAGGAAGAAAAAGAGCATGAGGCTACTTACGAGTCATATCTCCAAGAGTCTGCCCTTGCCTCGTCCACCATAAATAGAATTGTGCGCGAATGGCGCAATATGAACAAGGAGTGGGACGAGGTTGAGCTTGAGAAGGCGAAGGCCAAACTTGAGAAAGAGAAGACGTTGAAGATGCTTGTTGATTTTGAGGCGGAAAGGCCCAATTTGAGGAAGAGAAGAAGACTGAAGAATGGGCTGCGCTTTCGTGGAAGCGCAAGTGTGAGGCTTCTGTTGCGCAATATGCGGAAGAGCGCAAGCACTTTGTGGAGGCTTGCGAGCGTGACAACAAAGAAAAAGCTTCTCTGCGCAATGAAATTGAGAAACTAAAAAAGAGAAAGCTGATGCAGTTGCGGCAGCAGAAGAGGCGCGCTCACACAGAGAAAGGAGCGAGCAGAATGAGGTATCAACCAAAATGACTCTTCTTCTTAAGAGTAAAGAAATTCATGATCTAACTGCTATGCTCAATGACCAGGCGCGGTTGCAAGCTGGGGTTGATAGTTTGAAAAAGGATATCAACCTCCACCGAACAGAGAAAGCCAAGTTGATCCGCTGTTTAACTGAAGGCGAACAAAAATTTAATGACACGGAGGTCGCTCGCGCTACCGCAGAAAGCTTGACCGAATCCCTCATGAACCAGCTTACCTGGTTGCGGGAGTATGGGATTGTGGAGGTAATATTTCCTTTTCTTTATATGTTTGGTTTGATTGTCGCAACATCTACTAATTATTTTTGTGTTTAGATCGCAAATGCCATTATTAACTCTACGGAGTTGGATGAGAGAGTGGCAGAATTAATGATGGCGGCGCGCAATGACGGGCATGCCGAGGGCTATAGAGAATGTACTTTGCACGTGGCCTATGCGCTGAAGACTGAATGGGATACCAGCCGTGCTGCCACGCATGGGCTAAATACTACCGCCATTTATTCTGCTGCCAAGGAAAATATGATCAATTGCAAATTCCGATTATGGACCTTGTGGACGGCGCGCTGCAGCAAGACGACTTTGTTGATAAGCTAAAGGAGATCTTTTCCTCATCAGAGAAGCAGACGGGAACCAAATCCATAGAATAGGAAATTTGTAATTTTTCACTTTACGATAACTTGTAACGTTATCGTAATATATTTCAGCTTTACAATGTTTGCATGGGACCAATTACTTGTGCAGGATAGACAAATGAACAATTTCTTTTCTCATGTGTGAGCGAGTATTAAGTTAGCTTGTGGCTCATGAGTTTGTGTTTTTGTTTATCCAAAGGAATTGCATGCATTCGTAAATGAACATATATAAGACTGTAAGTAGTGGCAAAGTATTTTATTCATATTGATAAAGCGCAAAGCTATGGCTGCCACTAAGATTACATAATAAAGTAAGCAGTCTCGTTACGCAATGCTTAGAAGTTGCTTAGAGGACTGAGATTACATATAACATCGGCGTAGTTGTTGGGCGTTCCAGGTTCGAGGAACGCTGGATCTATCCATACGCTTCAGAGTGTACGCGCCTTTCCCAATACTTCATTTATCACGTACGGACCTTCCCATCGAGGGGCTAACTTCCCCGATTTTTCGGCGTTCGACGCTTCATTATCGCGAAGAACAAAGTCACCAGGCAAAAAGGAACAGATGCGCACCCTTTTGTTGTAAAATTTTTCAAGTTGGGACTTGTATTTAGCTTCGCGAATCGCTGCATTTTCTCGCCGCTCTTCTAATAAGTCTAGGTCGATGCACCTTTGTTCTTCGTTATCTTGTTTTTCCAAAGCTAGCATTCTTGGAGATGGTAACCCAATCTCGGCAGGAATCACAGCTTCCGTGCCGTACACAAGGCTAAAAGGAGTTTCTCCTGTGCTAGTCTTGGGCATAGTTCGGTGTGCCCACAAGATGCTAGGCAATTCATCAACCCACCCCCGCCGTGCTGTGCCAAGGCGGGCCTTGATCCCGTCGACCAACTGTTTGTTTATGCTTTCAACTTGACCATTTGCTTGTGGGTGCGCAACAGAAGCGAAAACATGTTGGATCCCATTTCGGTCATCCATGTTTGCAGCTCTTGAGCCGTTAAATTTGGACCGTTGTCTATAATAATGCGCATGGGCAGACCAAAATGGCAAATAATGTATTCCCAGATGAATTTGCGAATTACCATCGCTGTAGTAGAAGCTAAAGGTTTGGCTTCAACCCATTTGGTGAAGTAATCGACCGCAACGATGATAAACTTTACTGCGTCGGGCGCCTCTGGAAATGGTCCTACTAAATCTATGGCCCATTGTTGAAATGGCCAAGCTGTTGTGACGGGTACCAAAGGATTCTTTGGGCGCAACGTCTTAGGGGTATGCCTTTGGCAGGACATGCACTTGCGCAAGATGTCTACCGCGTCAACGTACACTCCGGGCCAATAATACCCTGCGCTTTTTACTTTGGCTACGACCATGCGCGACCCAGAATGTATGCCACATAGCCCTTCATGAATCTCCCTGATCAGGTATTGCGCGTCATGTTTGTTAACACAGCAGAGTGAAGGGCCCATGTAAGAGCGTCGGTACAGAATACCGTCAATCATTTCGTAATTGAGGGCTTTGCATCATAACTTACGTGCTTGCGCTTTATCTTCTGGTAAAGAACCATGTAACAGATACATCATTATTGGAGACATCCATGTTGGATCTCCTACTTCGACCATTGTCACTTGCCTGAGAGGGACTAATGGATTACTTAAAACCTCGATGCAAACCTCTTTTGCCAAATGCTTGAAACTAGTTGTCGCAAGTTTTGCTTAAAGCGTCAACATGTTTGTTTCGCTTCGCTAGACGTGTGTGATTTTATATTGTTGGAATTGTGCTATAAGAGCCTTGGCTTGCGCCAAGTATAGAGCCATGACATCTCCCTTTGCATCGTACGTTCCAACTACTTGCTCAGCAACTAGTAATGAATCAACATGGGCTTCTAAATTTGTTGCACCCATTTTGATAGGGAGGCGTAAGCCTGCTAGGAAAGCTTCATATTCGGCCTCGTTGTTGGTGCTTTTAAAATCCAACCGAATTGCATATGTGAATTCTGCTCCCTCTGGACTCATCAATCGAAGACCTGATCTAGTCCCATCAGTGTTTGATGCGCCATCTGTAAACAATGTCCAGGCTCTATTGTCAATGACTGGGACTGGGTTTTGGATTGCTTGGCATTCTTCAAGTTTATCGGCGGGAATTTCCGCGATGAAATCTGCCAAAACTTGGCCTTTGATAGCTGGTCTAGGTTTATAATAGATGTTATAACCTCCCAATTCTATTACCCATTTCGCAAGTCGCCCAGAAACATCTGGTTTGGCCAGGACTTGGCCTATGTGAAAATTTATTAAAACTGTAATAACATGTCCAGAAAAGTATCTTCGTAGCCTGCGCGAAGCATGGACCAATGCTAAAACTAATTTCTCCATGATCGAATACCTTGTCTCTGGATCATTCAACATCTTGCTGATATAATAAATTGGAGACTGGACCCCTTCGCGTTCTGCCAACAAGACAACACCTACTGCTACCTCAGATGCAGCAAGATATAAGACCATGGGTTCTTTTTCGCGAGGAGCAGTAAGTGTGGGAAGTTGAACTAAACAATCTTTCATCTGCTGGAAAGCTTGATCAGCTTCAGGAGTCCATGCGAACTCTTTGCTTTTCGTACAATTGCGCAAGGTTCGAATAAATAGATAAGATTTTGCAGCATGATTGGCGAGGAAGCGGTTTAGCGCAGCTAACCTTCCGGCCAGACGTTGCATCTCTTTGATGGTAGTAGGAGAAGACATTTTTTGTATTGTCTCGACTTTCTCGGGATTAACTTTGAAACCATCTTTGGTGACGATGAAACCCAAAAATTTGCCCTCCTCCATGCCGAAGGAGCATTTGCTGGGATTTAACTTTAGATTTACCTCGCTCAGAGAATCGAAAGTTCGTTGAATATTGTCTAGCATAGTGTCTTCTGAATTACTCATAATGACCAAATCATCAATGTAGACTTCCACAGTTTTCCCGATGTCATCTCCAAACACTGTATCCATCAATCTTTGATAAGTAGCTCCCGCATTGCGGAGACCAAAAGGCATCTTGGTATAACAAAAAATGCCCTTCTCCGTGCGGAAAGCGGTTTTATCTTCGTCTTTTTTTTTCATCAAGACTTGATGATAACCTTTATAACAATCTAGAAAACATTTCCAGCGAAAGGAAGCTAATGAGTCAACCTTTTTGTCAATCTCAGGAAGAGAATAACAATCTTTCGGACACGCCTTGTTTAGATCTTTAAAATCTACGCACATCCGCCATCCACCATTATGTTTCTTTACCATGACTGAGTTTGCCACCCAGGTCTGGTATTTGACTTCGCGCAGAATACCAACATTTAATAACTCGGTGACTTGTTCGTTCATTGCCTCTGTCTTTTCTGACCCGAGGCTGCGCTTTTTCTGCACAACTGGTTCTGCTGATGGAAATACATTCAGGCAATGTTCCGCAACGTCGCGCGGGACACTAACCATGTCAGTAGGTGTCCAGGAGAAAATGTCTTTGTTGCGAAACAACAGTAGTTTAAGCTTTGAGCGAATTTCAATACTGACTGCGGGCCCTAATAAGATTGTCTGCTCAGGGTACTTATTGTTGAGTACCCACTTTTCTGGTTCGTTGCTTGGAAATGTCTTGCCAGCCTTCATAACTGGTTCTTCAATTGACATGATTTCTTTCCGCGCATAAAGTATAGCTATTCCATTTGGTGTCGGAAAACCACAAGCAGCATGCGGAACGGAGGTAATCATACTAAAATCACGTTGCGCGTGGCGTCCCAATAGTACATCATGACGGGAATTTGCTGGCATCACCATGAAGTTGACGTTACTCGTTTGAGAACACCTCCCATCAGATAAAGTAACAGGAAAAAGTATTTGTCCTAGAGGAAAGACAGCCTCATTGCAGAACCCAGTTAATGGAAAATCAACTGGTTCCAAGCGTGCCTTATCCTCAGGATCTAACTGCTTGAAGCATTGCTCATACATTATATCCATGGAACTACCCGGATCTATAAACATATAGTTCGTTTGGTAGTGTCCAAAGATACCGGTGATAACTACTGGCCGGTCTTCTTGAGAACCTCCTGGAACGATAGGAAAAATGACTTGCTGTTCACGCCAAGTGTTGTTTTGAAAATGTTGAAGGCTACGCTTGCGCGATGATCCACCTTGAATCATGGAAACGTGCTGTTTCTTTTTCTTGTTGCTAGGCCCTTCGTTCTCGCGCGTAATCTGTTTAATCTCTTTGCGCACATCTGGACTAGATGTGTAAGCTTCCCACTCTTTAATGCTTTCTCAATCTCCGTGTGCAGACTGATGCAGTTATCTGTTGTGTGGCTTGTGTCTCTATGATAGTCACAGAACAAATTTGGGTCTTCCCCTTTTTTGTTTTTCATTGGTTGCGGCTGTTTAAACTGATAATTCTTAGTGCTGAGAACCTCAGCCGGCGACTTCGTTAAGGGAGTCCACTGACATTCCCTATTCTTTTGTTTAATTTCTTTTTGAGTTGTTATCTTGTTGATTGTTGCTCGCGCATCAACTGGTGAATACGGAGAATACGAATTCTGACTTGACTCTTTCCAATTTCTCTTATACTTGTGACTACCACTACTCAGGTCTTGCGGACGGTTCTGAGGTAGAGGTGGTCTGTTAGAACTTAAGTTGCGCTCAGTCTGGGCGTAGACCTTGGCTGCAGTCATGAGTTTATCCCAGTTTTTTGGAAGGCCAGTTGTACTGGACAACACTTTAATCATTTCGTCGCACCTTACCGCATACTTGAACTGCGCGTGTATAAGGTCTTCATGGACATCTCCAATCTCCAACACCTCTTTATTGTAACGTGTTATAAAATTTTCGAGGCTTTCATCGTCCCTCCGCCAGATGTTCATTACATCTGAGGAGTCGCGCACGTATTGCCGTTGCTGACTAAAGTGTGTAAGAAAATTTTCTTTTAAGTCATTCCAAGAGGAAAGTTTATCTGCCGACAAATTATCAAACCAAAGGCGCGCAACGCCAGTAAGGCTTTGTACAAATAAGTGACACCACATTGGCAATGTCCAGCACCCAAGTAACCCTGCACGGTAAAGAGGCGCATGTGATCATCAGGATCGGTCAAACCGTTAAACTTTCCAACGTTGGATGGTATTTTCGCTCGCTCCAACGGAGCCAGTGCTATCTCTCTGGTAAACTTTGATTGCTCAGCTGCTTCAGTTGGGCGATACACCAAATTGTAATCATGCTCAGCTTCTGGATTGTATACTATACGTACTTTTGGCCTGTAACTAGCATGATCCGCAGATAGTCGATTGAAAATACTTGCACTATCCCCTTCGTCATAGGTTCTATCGAGCTCATCGTGTTGGGTGTCCCGTTTCTGCAAAGATCACGGGCCCAAACGAGAGTGGACAGATGCGCGACGTTGAACGTTGTCTTCTTGCTTTATATTACCAGAATGAACAGGATCATTCCTGGTTTTAGAATACATTTCTGTTCCATCTTCAGGCATGCGCGAAGGGGAACGAGTATGACTTTGAGTATTATAACTCAAAACTCAAGGTGCCGGCGAAGCACGGACCTGAGGAGCATTAACCGGAGCTTGAAAAGCTGGAGTTCCGTTTGAGCACATAACTGAGCATACATAGCGTTTACAGTCGCTTGAGATTTGATTAACCACGATAATGGAGTCTCTCCAGGTAGTAAAATCGACGTAACATCGACCTGAGGAGCCGCCGGCGTTACAGGAATACTCGCATGATTAGGATCATACTGAGCATTAGCTTCGCCGTAAGAATCCTCAACTATTTGTCCGTCGACCTGAGGTCCGACAACAACGCGTCGAATCCCAGGTCGAGGACCTTGAAAAGATGATCCGTCAGCCATGATGCTGCAGATCTAAGTGAAACGAAACGAAAGGTGAGAAAGAATCGAAATCGGTGGGCGCCAATGAAGAAACTGTAACATTCGTCGAAAAACGGGTTTCAAAACCCTGCTTCGTTTATTAATCAAATATTCAGTTATATGTTTCGTTGAGTATTTATTGTTCAGTTTATTCTAAATAATACCTAATTAATAAATATTTAAAATTTAAAACCCATAATTTATAACTAACAATAAAAAGTATCAAAAAAATAAATATAAGGGTAGCCGGGTTTCGAACCCGGGTCACCCACAAAGACAAACACACACCACAACACTCCGCCACACATTTCGTTTGTGATAAATACTGAAACAAATAATACTTATAATAAAAACCGAAAATCAAAATCTATCAGCGCGCCCAGAACTCGCCATCACCGGAAAAACCGACACTCCGCGATTTTGGCTACTTTTCTTTTGACTGAAACGCACAATTTGATTTCGACATCAGTTATAACCGTTGCCGGTAATCAATTTCAGTCAAAAACCGACGGAAATCATTGACCGCGAACTTGGACCTAAATTCAAACTCAAATCAGCTGATCTTCCTTATAAATACCCACTCAAACATCTCGTAAACCTTTCGCTCAGAACCGCACTCTCTTTCCGAAGTTTCATTTCTTCCAAAGCTCGTCCCCAGAGATTTTCAATTTCGCCGGAATATCGCCGGAATCACTGATCAGAAAACCGCATTCGTCCATCAGACGGTATAATTGTCTAAACCTTCTTGCTATCTCTTGATTGATAATCTAATTGCTTAACACAATGATCGAAACTGTTAAAACAGTTCATCCAGCCCGAAATCACAAATCAGAGCCGACGACACTTGCCGGAAATCTGAAGAAAACACTCTGTTTTGGTACATCTTATTCCTTAATCTTCTTTTTCTATTTCATTTCAATCAATTATAAGTTTTGTTGGTCGATTAAACAAAACAGTCGGTGTTACTGTTCTGTGTTCTTCAAAGTGAAGAAGACGAAGTCGAATATATGTATTAATATAATTAAAACCGGATATTCAAACGGGTTAGACACACAGTCCAGCGGTGGACTGTGTGCAAATACAATATGCACGTCCCGAGTTCGAATCACGCATGCTTCCGACTTTCTGAAATAAAACCAACATTTTTAAAACCTATTCAGAGCAACCTACAGAATGTATATAAGAGGAATATAATCCAGTAGTTAAGCAGATTAGACACACAGCCCAACTGGTTGGGCTGTGCGCACTCGAACCGAAGGTTCCGAGTTCGACTCCGGGTCTCTGCAACCGGTTCGACCATATTAAATCATTTTTATTAAACACTGAAAAAGGTTAAGGCTAGTTAGTGTATATATATAATTAAAACAGAGAATATTTCGGGTTAGACACGTAGCTCAGTTGGTAGAGCTGCGTGCACGCGTATGAGAAGTCCCGAGTTCGATCCTGCGCACCGACTGAATAAACATGCTGTCTGACCGGTCAGACCTGACAAGTCAACCCTCTTTTTTATTTTATTTTATTTATTTATTTATTTAATTGAAAATTTGTTTAAAAATACTTAAAAATAAGATTTTTAAAGTTAGAAAATTTCACTTAACTCACAAAAATAGATCTAAGAATCCCATTAAGAGCACTAATTAAAAATATTAATCTCAAATAAAATTTATTTATTTATCGAATAATCTCGTTATTATTTAGGTTAGTTTTTTACTCGTCGGTTGAATCTTAAATTCGTGCGCATTCATCGTCATCAAAGAACGCAACCACTGTGAGTGAATCTCTATCAATTCCCCGTTTTAATCATTTTTTGGGGTGTATCATGTGTCGTATAATTCTTTTATTTTACTCAAACACTTGTGCATACATCATATCCGTGACCAAATGTGTATCCATTGTTGTGTGAATTATATGTAGATTGGATTTATCATTTTCAGTGCACGCATTTCATTAGGCCCATCAGTTTCCCCGTGGGATACGGGTTGAGCATCAGGTGCCTCATTAGATCGGCTCCGTTTGATTGAGCCTTGATCTCACATACATCATCATTTCATGTCATATACTCATCCAAAGTGGTTTGTGATTGTTTATTTATATATATTTGCTCACATGTGATTATTGCACAAATTTTCCTTATTAAATAAAACAAGAAATTAGTAACAATGTTTTATCAAGGTTCACTCGCCAACTTTTGTTGACCCAAAATCTCCCCCGTTTTACACATGATACAGGTGATCCAGCTGAGATAAGAAACACATAGGAAGGCCTAGAAGAATAAACAAGTTTAAGCTTTGGAATAATTATATAGTTTCATTTTCTTGTAATTGTATGAATTTTGTTTTGGATACTTAAGTTGTAATTTGAATTTAATAAATATGAAACATCTTAGTAAATATCATGAGCTTTGGTGATAACCCAATTATGCCCCGAATTTTATTCCGCTGCGGGTCGGGGTGTGACAGATTGGTATCAGAGCTTGTGACTATAGGGATATAGGATAGATTATTAGACCCTTAGAGCCTATACTATAGTTGGTTAAATTTTAATTGTTTATGCGTTACATGCAAAATTCATGATGTTTATATGTTTCATGTTTATTTTCACACTCAATGTTATGCAAGCACGCTCACAAATACATGTTATTATGCAATGCTCATCATGAATCATATCCTCATAACATATCATATCCATGAGAGCACACACCTCACGATTCCCATGATTTTTACAATGATTTTGTATTTTTCAAATCACATCAAAGTGAGTTCTCACGACGGGCATGTAGTAACTGGAAGGGTACGAGTACCGGTAGTCGGAACGTCCTGTCTAGGCTTGGCATTCGTATAAATCCAAAATAAAGGACCAGTTTGCCTACCTGGGGACTAATGATGAGAGTACGAAGGACCTATTAGGCCAAAGCATGCTATACCAAACGTCATGTGAGCTAACCCCACTTTGAGTTGTCATTGTGTCTACACCTGGACACCCTCCTACCATACATCTCGCACTCATATTTTACGATTTTCATTCGGGTGGTGCGAGTGTTAATCCGCCAACACCAATGTGAATCCTACTAAGCCCAATAGTCATGGGGGCCCACATGACTACACAGGCGATGGTATGGGGGACATTGGAGGCCCAAACATGAGCAAACCCAAGACATCCTATGGATGTAGTTAAATTATTGCCAATTATGTTGTTTTTCATTCTTTTTTTTACGACACATGACACCTAGAAAATTCTTAAACTCACAATCTTCCTATGTATGTTCCTGTAGATGTCGGCTAGGCAACTACGTGGAGGCAGAAAGTCAGGAAGATCAAATGAACGCTTGGCCACACAAATTGCTAAACAAATGGCCGCAGTGCTTCCTGACATCGTGATTCAAGTTCAACAAGCTCTCACCGCAAACCCCATCAACCCTCCCAATCAAGAAGACCAGAGCGTCGCCAACCCTCCTTCCAAAAAGTGCTCCTACAAACACTTCAAATCTTGCGATCCCCAAAATATGAAGGGACCGAAGGTGTTACCGCTCTCCTTCACTGGTTTGAAGAAATGGAAAACACTTTCCTCAATTGCGATTGTCCCGAGGATCGCAAGGTACGTTATGCAACTGGAAGACTGTTTGGGGTAGCCCTTACCTGGTAGAACACGGAAAAGGGTAAGCGAGGAGTTGAAGATGCCATGGCCTTAACATGGGAAGAGTTAAGGGAACTCATGACAAGACGCTTCTGTCCAAGAAGCGAAATCAAAAAGCTGGAAGACGAATTCCACACACTGAAACAAAAGGAAGGAGATCACACTTCCTATAATAAGAGATTTCTCGAACTGAATCAGATGATCCCTAATTTGTTCACCCCCTTGTACCGCTTAATTGAACATTACATTCGAGGCCTCCCCTTGAAAATCCAAGATTCGGTTTTAAGCACTTCGCCTGCAACCCTTGAAGCCGCAATGGAATTAGCTACAGAACTCACTGAGAATCGCATACGAAACGGCAAATTCAAAGATGAGAGAAGAAAGCACCCATTGAGGCCCCAACTCCAAACCACCCTGTCTCCTCCTCAAAGTTTGCTGGTAAGAGGAAACGAAACAGCAAGAATTTTGCTGTCACTCAAACCAACCCTCCTATCACTGCTGCACCAATCACCCAAATTGCTCCCTCAGCTGCACCATTCAAAAAGCCATACACCGGCCGATACCCAAAATGCAACCGTTGTCAATACCATCACCCTCCCGAAAACCCCTGCCAACATTGCACAAGCTGTGGCCGTGCGGGTCACACCATCCAAACCTGCCGTACTCTTCAACGAATGAACCGCAATCAACCTTCAACCCAAACCCACAATCAGATAGTGGGCCAAGCCCAACAACCCTTACTTCTACCACCCACACAACACATAGCCTTACTACCAACCTAACTATCCCATGATGCAACCCATGCGAGCTTGTTACAACTGTGGGGACCCAAACCACTTCAGGAACACTTGTCCACGTTTAGTGAACATCATCCATGCCCAAGCTCAAGCGAACCCGGTAAACCAAGCTAACCAAGCTCCTCCACCTGCCAGAGGAAGAGCTTTCAACATCAATGCCAACCAAGCTAGGGCTGACAACAACGTGGTTAACGGTACGTTTCTCATCAATGGTAGTTATGCATCCATATTATTCGATACTGGCATGGATAAGAGCTTTGTGTCCTTAGAATTCGAACCTATCCTCAACCAAACTCGTGTTAATCTCATGGAATCTCTAACGGTGGAAGTTGCTGATGGAAAACCCGTTTCATTAAATTCTATTATACGCAATTGTACCCTCACTCTAAACGATCACGACTTTCCAGTTGACCTCATTCCTATGAAGTTGGGAAGTTTCGATGTTATAATCGGTATGGACTGGCTCAGCCAGCATCACGCTGAAGTAGTGTGCCGCGAAAAGTTCATTCGCATTCCTCTTGCAGACGGTCAGACCCTACGTATTTTTGGGGAAACCCCTTCGAAAGGACTCAAATTAATGTCCTGCCTTCAAGCCCGAAGATATCTCCGCAAGAACTATGTCGCATTCCTAACTCACGTTGTCAAAAAGGGAAACAAGGAGAAGAAACTCGAAGATATCCCAGTTGTGAAAGAATTCCCACAAGTCTTTCCCGACGACATTTCATAACTCCCTCCTGTGAGAGAAGTCGAATTCCGCATCGATCTTGTACCTGGCGCTACACCAGTCGCAAAATCTCCTTATAGGTTAGCCCCATCCGAAATGCAAGAGCTGGCCAGTCAACTGCAAGAGGTGACTGACAAAGGATTCATACGTCCTAGCTCATCGCCTTGGGGTGCACCTGTTCTTTTTGTGAAGAAGAAAGATGGAACGTTTCGCATGTGCATCGATTATAGAGAACTCAACAAGTTAACGGTTAAGAATCGCTATCCACTACCTCGCATTGATGACCTCCTAGACCAACTTCAAGGCGCCACCTGCTTTTCAAAAATCGACCTTCGTTCTGGTTATCATCAGCTCAGAGTACATGAAGAAGATATCCCAAAGACCGCCTTCCGGACTCGTTATGGTCATTACGAATTCATGGTCATGCCATTCGGTTTAACCAACGCCCCCGCTGTCTTCATGGATCTAATGAATAGGGTATGCAAACCCTACCTCGACCGTTTCGTCATAGTCTTCATCGACGATATTCTTATCTACTCCAAGTCTAAATCCAATCATGAGCGACACCTTCGACTCATCCTTACACTCTTAAGGAGTGAAAAGCTTTACACTAAGTTCTCAAAATGTGAATTCTGGTTAGGAGAAGTACAATTCCTTGGACATGTGGTCAACGACAAGGGAATTCATGTTGATCCTTCAAAAATCAAGGCAGTGCAGGAATGGCAAGCGCCACGTTCCCCTACCGAAGTTAGGTCATTTCTCGGTTTGGCTGGTTATTATCGACGCTTCATCGCCAATTTTTCTCGTATTGCTGTCCCACTCACGGCCTTGACTCATAAAGGAAAACCCTTCATATGGGGACCTAAGCAAGAAGAGGCCTTCCAAACTCTAAAGCAAAAACTTTGTGACGCACCTATCCTCACACTCCCTGAAGGTTGCGATGACTTTGTGGTATATTGCGACGCATCAGGGCAAGGGCTAGGCTGTGTATTAATGCAAAGAGGAAAAGTGATAGCCTATGCTTCTAGGCAACTCAAAGTTCATGAGAAAAATTACACCACCCACGACCTGGAACTTGGAGCCGTTGTGTTCGCTCTCAAGATATGGAGACATTACCTCTACGGTACTAAGTGTGAAATATACACTGACCACAAGAGTCTCCAACATATCTTCAACCAAAAGGAGTTGAATATGAGGCAACGAAGATGGGTCGAACTTCTCAACGACTACGACTATGAAATTCGGTATCATCCTGGCAAGGCAAACGTAGTGGCCGATGCGCTCAGTCGAAAAGGTTATGCGAACTCCATTCGTCTTCTATGTTCGCAAATCATAACCGACATCAAAGATCGAATCCGAGCAGCTCAACATGTTCCTGTAACGGAAAATGATGTACGCGATGAACTGTCATGTGGAGCTGAACTCAAAATCGAAACCAAATCCGACGGTATTCTATACTATTTAAACCGCATATGGATTCCTGATCGCGATAACCTTCGTGATTTCCTCATGAATGAGGCGCACAAACACGATACTCTGTACACCCAGGAGCCGACAAGATGTATCAAGACCTACGATACACCTACTGGTGGCCTGGCATGAAAAAGGATATCGCTGTTTTTGTTTCCAAGTGCCTTACCTGTTCCAAAGTAAAAGCTGAACATCAAAGACCTTCAGGACTTCTAGTCCAACCCGAAATACCCGTATGGAAGTGGGAAAACATAACCATGGATTTCATTACCGGGTTACCTCGCACCTCCAGTGGGTATGACACCATATGGGTAATAATCGATCGTCTTACAAAGACATCTCATTTCATTCCGATTCGCGAGGACTTCAAAAACGAGAAGTTAACTCGTAACTACATCAGCGAGATCGTAAGCCGTCATGGCGTACCATTAAGCATCATTTCTGACCGTGATGGTCGTTTCACTTCACGAACATGGCAAGCCGTACAAACCGTTTTGGGTACACGATTA
This sequence comes from Scalesia atractyloides, assembly GCA_947069175.1. Classification (NCBI taxonomy): domain Eukaryota; kingdom Viridiplantae; phylum Streptophyta; class Magnoliopsida; order Asterales; family Asteraceae; genus Scalesia; species Scalesia atractyloides. The sequence goes on from CAMTDV010000019.1 coordinate 93,620,383, forward strand.
GACCTTAGCACCACCTTTCACCCTCAAAACTGACGGTCAATCTGAACGCACCATCCAAACTCTTGAAGACATGCTTCGAGCATGTGTCATAGACTTCAAAGGGAACTGGGACGCTCATCTACCATTAGTTGAATTTTCGTACAATAATAGCTACCATTCTAGTATCGGCATGGCTCCTTTCGAAGCTTTATATGGTCGTAAGTGCCGATCTCCAGTATGTTGGCACGAGATTGGAGAAGCACAAATCACCGGTCCAGAATTAATTCAAGAAACAACCGACAAGATCCTTCAAATTCGAAACAATCTTCTAGCGGCTCAAAGTCATCAAAAGAGTTATGCTGACAAACGACGAAAGCCCTTGGAGTTTGACATTGGTGATCAAGTACTTTTAAAAGTATCACCGTGGAAGGGAGTGGTTCGTTTTGGCCAGAAGGGCAAGCTAGCACCACGCTACGTAGGACCTTTCAAGATACTCGAAAGAGTAGGTCCTGTAGCATACAAACTTGACCTACCAGAAGAGCTCAACAGAATTCATCCCACATTCCACGTATCAAACTTGAAAAAGTGCCTCGCCGATGAAAACCTCCATATTCCTCTAGAAGACATTCAAATCGATGAATCTATGCACTTCGTTGAAAGACCAGTAGAAATCATGGATTTCGGAGAGAAGCGTATAAGGCGAAGTCGTATTCCAATCGTCAGGGTACGTTGGGAGTCAAAATGAGGACCCGAGTTTACTTGGGAACGTGAAGACTCAATGCGCGAAAAATACCCACATCTTTTTCAAGTTACCACTACTACTTAAATTTCGGGACGAAATTTCTAAAAGTAGGGGATACTGTAACATTCGTCGAAAAACGGGTTTCAAAACCCGCTTCGTTTATTAATCAAATATTCTGTTATATGTTTCGTTGAGTATTTATTGTTCAGTTTATTCTAAATAATACCTAATTAATAAATATTTAAAATTTAAAACCCATAATTTATAACTAACAATAAAAAGTATCAAAAAAAAAAATATAAGGGTAGCCGGGTTTCGAACCCGGGTCAACCACAAAGACAAACACACACCACACCGCTCCGCCACACATTTCGTTTGTGATAAATAATGAAACAGATAATACTTATAATAAAAACCGAAAATCAAAATCTATCAGCGTGCCCAGAACTCGCCATCACCGGAAAAACCGACACTCCGCGATTTTGGCTACTTTTCTTTTGACTGAAACGCACAATTTGATTTCGACATCAGTTATAACCGTTGCCGGCAATCAATTTCAGTCAAAAACCGACGGAAATCATTGACCGCGAACTTGGACCTAAATTCAAACTCAAATCAGCTGATCTTCCTTATAAATACCCACTCAAACATCTGGACTAGATGTGTAAGCTTCCCACTCTTTAATGCTTTCTCAATCTCCGTGCGCAGACTGATGCAGTTATCTGTTGTGTGGCTTGTGTCTCTATGATAGTCACAGAACAAATTTGGGTCTTCCCCTTTTTTGTTTTTCATTGGTTGCGGCTGTTTAAACTGATAATTCTTAGTGCTGAGAACCTCAGCCGGTGACTTCGTTAAGGGAGTCCACTGACATTCCCTATTCTTTTGTTTAATTTCTTTTTGAGTTGTTATCTTGTTGATTGTTGCTCGCGCATCAACTGGTGAATACGGAGAATACGAATTCTGACTTGACTCTTTCGAATTTCTCTTATACTTGTGACTACCACTACTCAGGTCTTGCGGACGGTTCTGAGGTAGAGGTGGTCTGTTAGAACTTAAGTTGCGCTCAGTCTGGGCGTAGACCTTGGCTGCCGTCATGAGTTTATCCCAGTTTTTTGGAAGGCCAGTTGTACTGGACAACACTTTAATCATTTCGTCGCACCTTACCGCATACTTGAACTGCGCGTGTATAAGGTCTTCATGGACATCTCCAATCTCCAACACCTCTTTATTGTAACGTGTTATAAAATTTTCGAGGCTTTCATCGTCCCTCCGCCAGATGTTCATTACATCTGAGGAGTCGCGCACGTATTGCCGTTGCTGACTAAAGTGTGTAAGAAAATTTTCTTTTAAGTCATTCCAAGAGGAAAGTTTATCTGCCGACAAATTATCAAACCAAAGGCGCGCAACGCCAGTAAGGCTTTGTACAAATAAGTGACACCACATTGGCAATGTCCAGCACCCAAGTAACCCTGCACGGTAAAGAGGCGCATGTGATCATCAGGATCGGTCAAACCGTTAAACTTTCCAACGTTGGATGGTATTTTCGCTCGCTCCAACGGAGCCAGTGCTATCTCTCTGGTAAACTTTGATTGCTCAGCTGCTTCAGTTGGGCGATACACCAAATTGTAATCATGCTCAGCTTCTGGATTGTATACTATACGTACTTTTGGCCTGTAACTAGCATGATCCGCAGATAGTCGATTGAAAATACTTGCACTATCCCCTTCGTCATAGGTTCTATCGAGCTCATCGTGTTGGGTGTCCCGTTTCTGCAAAGATCACGGGCCCAAACGAGAGTGGACAGATGCGCGACGTTGAACGTTGTCTTCTTGCTTTATATTACCAGAATGAACAGGATCATTCCTGGTTTTAGAATACATTTCTGTTCCATCTTCAGGCATGCGCGAAGGGGAACGAGTATGACTTTGAGTATTATAACTCAAAACTCAAGGTGCCGGCGAAGCACGGACCTGAGGAGCATTAACCGGAGCTTGAAAAGCTGGAGTTCCGTTTGAGCACATAACTGAGCATACATAGCGTTTACAGTCGCTTGAGATTTGATTAACCACGATAATGGAGTCTCTCCAGGTAGTAAAATCGACGTAACATCGACCTGAGGAGCCGCCGGCGTTACAGGAATACTCGCATGATTAGGATCATACTGAGCATTAGCTTCGCCGTAAGAATCCTCAACTATTTGTCCGTCGACCTGAGGTCCGACAACAACGCGTCGAATCCCAGGTCGAGGACCTTGAAAAGATGATCCGTCAGCCATGATGCTGCAGATCTAAGTGAAACGAAACGAAAGGTGAGAAAGAATCGAAATCGGTGGGCGCCAATGAAGAAACTGTAACATTCGTCGAAAAACGGGTTTCAAAACCCTGCTTCGTTTATTAATCAAATATTCAGTTATATGTTTCGTTGAGTATTTATTGTTCAGTTTATTCTAAATAATACCTAATTAATAAATATTTAAAATTTAAAACCCATAATTTATAACTAACAATAAAAAGTATCAAAAAAATAAATATAAGGGTAGCCGGGTTTCGAACCCGGGTCACCCACAAAGACAAACACACACCACAACACTCCGCCACACATTTCGTTTGTGATAAATACTGAAACAAATAATACTTATAATAAAAACCGAAAATCAAAATCTATCAGCGCGCCCAGAACTCGCCATCACCGGAAAAAACCGACACTCCGCGATTTTGGCTACTTTTCTTTTGACTGAAACGCACAATTTGATTTCGACATCAGTTATAACCGTTGCCGGTAATCAATTTCAGTCAAAAACCGACGGAAATCATTGACCGCGAACTTGGACCTAAATTCAAACTCAAATCAGCTGATCTTCCTTATAAATACCCACTCAAACATCTCGTAAACCTTTCGCTCAGAACCGCACTCTCTTTCCGAAGTTTCATTTCTTCCAAAGCTCGTCCCCAGAGATTTTCAATTTCGCCGGAATATCGCCGGAATCACTGATCAGAAAACCGCATTCGTCCATCAGACGGTATAATTGTCTAAACCTTCTTGCTATCTCTTGATTGATAATCTAATTGCTTAACACAATGATCGAAACTGTTAAAACAGTTCATCCAGCCCGAAATCACAAATCAGAGCCGACGACACTTGCCGGAAATCTGAAGAAAACACTCTGTTTTGGTACATCTTATTCCTTAATCTTCTTTTTCTATTTCATTTCAATCAATTATAAGTTTTGTTGGTCGATTAAACAAAACAGTCGGTGTTACTGTTCTGTGTTCTTCAAAGTGAAGAAGACGAAGTCGAATATATGTATTAATATAATTAAAAACCGGATATTCAAACGGGTTTAGACACACAGTCCAGCGGTGGACTGTGTGCAAATACAATATGCACGTCCCGAGTTCGAATCACGCATGCTTTCGACTTTCTGAAATAAAACCAACATTTTTAAAACCTATTCAGAGCAACCTACAGAATGTATATAAGAGGAATATAATCCAGTAGTTAAGCAGATTAGACACACAGCCCAACTGGTTGGGCTGTGCGCACTCGAACCGAAGGTTCCGAGTTCGACTCCGGGTCTCTGCAACCGGTTCGACCATATTAAATCATTTTTATTAAACACTGAAAAAGGTTAAGGCTAGTTAGTGTATATATATAATTAAAACAGAGAATATTTCGGGTTAGACACGTAGCTCAGTTGGTAGAGCTGCGTGCACGCGTATGAGAAGTCCCGAGTTCGATCCTGCGCACCGACTGAATAAACATGCTGTCTGACCGGTCAGACCTGACAAGTCAACCCTCTTTTTTATTTTATTTTATTTATTTATTTATTTAATTGAAAATTTGTTTAAAAATACTTAAAAATAAGATTTTTAAAGTTAGAAAATTTCACTTAACTCACAAAAATAGATCTAAGAATCCCATTAAGAGCACTAATTAAAAATATTAATCTCAAATAAAATTTATTTATTTATCGAATAATCTCGTTATTATTTAGGTTAGTTTTTTACTCGTCGGTTGAATCTTAAATTCGTGCGCATTCATCGTCATCAAAGAACGCAACCACTGTGAGTGAATCTCTATCAATTCCCCGTTTTAATCATTTTTTGGGGTGTATCATGTGTCGTATAATTCTTTTATTTTACTCAAACACTTGTGCATACATCATATCCGTGACCAAATGTGTATCCATTGTTGTGTGAATTATATGTAGATTGGATTTATCATTTTCAGTGCACGCATTTCATTAGGCCCATCAGTTTCCCCGTGGGATACGGGTTGAGCATCAGGTGCCTCATTAGATCGGCTCCGTTTGATTGAGCCTTGATCTCACATACATCATCATTTCATGTCATATACTCATCCAAAGTGGTTTGTGATTGTTTATTTATATATATTTGCTCACATGTGATTATTGCACAAATTTTCCTTATTAAATAAAACAAGAAATTAGTAACAATGTTTTATCAAGGTTCACTCGCCAACTTTTGTTGACCCAAAATCTCCCCGTTTTACACATGATACAGGTGATCCAGCTGAGATAAGAAACACATAGGAAGGCCTAGAAGAATAAACAAGTTTAAGCTTTGGAATAATTATATAGTTTCATTTTCTTGTAATTGTATGAATTTTGTTTTGGATACTTAAGTTGTAATTTGAATTTAATAAATATGAAACATCTTAGTAAATATCATGAGCTTTGGTGATAACCCAATTATGCCCCGAATTTTATTCCGCTGCGGGTCGGGGTGTGACAGATTGGTATCAGAGCTTGTGACTATAGGGATATAGGATAGATTATTAGACCCTTAGAGCCTATACTATAGTTGGTTAAATTTTAATTGTTTATGCGTTACATGCAAAATTCATGATGTTTATATGTTTCATGTTTATTTTCACACTCAATGTTATGCAAGCACGCTCACAAATACATGTTATTATGCAATGCTCATCATGAATCATATCCTCATAACATATCATATCCATGAGAGCACACACCTCACGATTCCCATGATTTTTACAATGATTTTGTATTTTTCAAATCACATCAAAGTGAGTTCTCACGACGGGCATGTAGTAACTGGAAGGGTACGAGTACCGGTAGTCGGAACGTCCTGTCTAGGCTTGGCATTCGTATAAATCCAAAATAAAGGACCAGTTTGCCTACCTGGGGACTAATGATGAGAGTACGAAGGACCTATTAGGCCAAAGCATGCTATACCAAACGTCATGTGAGCTAACCCCACTTTGAGTTGTCATTGTGTCTACACCTGGACACCCTCCTACCATACATCTCGCACTCATATTTTACGATTTTCATTCGGGTGGTGCGAGTGTTAATCCGCCAACACCAATGTGAATCCTACTAAGCCCAATAGTCATGGGGGCCCACATGACTACACAGGCGATGGTATGGGGGACATTGGAGGCCCAAACATGAGCAAACCCAAGACATCCTATGGATGTAGTTAAATTATTGCCAATTATGTTGTTTTTCATTCTTTTTTTTACGACACATGACACCTAGAAAATTCTTAAACTCACAATCTTCCTATGTATGTTCCTGTAGATGTCGGCTAGGCAACTACGTGGAGGCAGAAAGTCAGGAAGATCAAATGAACGCTTGGCCACACAAATTGCTAAACAAATGGCCGCAGTGCTTCCTGACATCGTGATTCAAGTTCAACAAGCTCTCACCGCAAACCCCATCAACCCTCCCAATCAAGAAGACCAGAGCGTCGCCAACCCTCCTTCCAAAAAGTGCTCCTACAAACACTTCAAATCTTGCGATCCCCAAAATATGAAGGGACCGAAGGTGTTACCGCTCTCCTTCACTGGTTTGAAGAAATGGAAAACACTTTCCTCAATTGCGATTGTCCCGAGGATCGCAAGGTACGTTATGCAACTGGAAGACTGTTTGGGGTAGCCCTTACCTGGTAGAACACGGAAAAGGGTAAGCGAGGAGTTGAAGATGCCATGGCCTTAACATGGGAAGAGTTAAGGGAACTCATGACAAGACGCTTCTGTCCAAGAAGCGAAATCAAAAAGCTGGAAGACGAATTCCACACACTGAAACAAAAGGAAGGAGATCACACTTCCTATAATAAGAGATTTCTCGAACTGAATCAGATGATCCCTAATTTGTTCACCCCCTTGTACCGCTTAATTGAACATTACATTCGAGGCCTCCCCTTGAAAATCCAAGATTCGGTTTTAAGCACTTCGCCTGCAACCCTTGAAGCCGCAATGGAATTAGCTACAGAACTCACTGAGAATCGCATACGAAACGGCAAATTCAAAGATGAGAGAAGAAAGCACCCATTGAGGCCCCAACTCCAAACCACCCTGTCTCCTCCTCAAAGTTTGCTGGTAAGAGGAAACGAAACAGCAAGAATTTTGCTGTCACTCAAACCAACCCTCCTATCACTGCTGCACCAATCACCCAAATTGCTCCCTCAGCTGCACCATTCAAAAAGCCATACACCGGCCGATACCCAAAATGCAACCGTTGTCAATACCATCACCCTCCCGAAAACCCCTGCCAACATTGCACAAGCTGTGGCCGTGCGGGTCACACCATCCAAACCTGCCGTACTCTTCAACGAATGAACCGCAATCAACCTTCAACCCAAACCCACAATCAGATAGTGGGCCAAGCCCAACAACCCTTACTTCTACCACCCACACAACACATAGCCTTACTACCAACCTAACTATCCCATGATGCAACCCATGCGAGCTTGTTACAACTGTGGGGACCCAAACCACTTCAGGAACACTTGTCCACGTTTAGTGAACATCATCCATGCCCAAGCTCAAGCGAACCCGGTAAACCAAGCTAACCAAGCTCCTCCACCTGCCAGAGGAAGAGCTTTCAACATCAATGCCAACCAAGCTAGGGCTGACAACAACGTGGTTAACGGTACGTTTCTCATCAATGGTAGTTATGCATCCATATTATTCGATACTGGCATGGATAAGAGCTTTGTGTCCTTAGAATTCGAACCTATCCTCAACCAAACTCGTGTTAATCTCATGGAATCTCTAACGGTGGAAGTTGCTGATGGAAAACCCGTTTCATTAAATTCTATTATACGCAATTGTACCCTCACTCTAAACGATCACGACTTTCCAGTTGACCTCATTCCTATGAAGTTGGGAAGTTTCGATGTTATAATCGGTATGGACTGGCTCAGCCAGCATCACGCTGAAGTAGTGTGCCGCGAAAAGTTCATTCGCATTCCTCTTGCAGACGGTCAGACCCTACGTATTTTTGGGGAAACCCCTTCGAAAGGACTCAAATTAATGTCCTGCCTTCAAGCCCGAAGATATCTCCGCAAGAACTATGTCGCATTCCTAACTCACGTTGTCAAAAAGGGAAACAAGGAGAAGAAACTCGAAGATATCCCAGTTGTGAAAGAATTCCCACAAGTCTTTCCCGACGACATTTCATAACTCCCTCCTGTGAGAGAAGTCGAATTCCGCATCGATCTTGTACCTGGCGCTACACCAGTCGCAAAATCTCCTTATAGGTTAGCCCCATCCGAAATGCAAGAGCTGGCCAGTCAACTGCAAGAGGTGACTGACAAAGGATTCATACGTCCTAGCTCATCGCCTTGGGGTGCACCTGTTCTTTTTGTGAAGAAGAAAGATGGAACGTTTCGCATGTGCATCGATTATAGAGAACTCAACAAGTTAACGGTTAAGAATCGCTATCCACTACCTCGCATTGATGACCTCCTAGACCAACTTCAAGGCCACCTGCTTTTCAAAAATCGACCTTCGTTCTGGTTATCATCAGCTCAGAGTACATGAAGAAGATATCCCAAAGACCGCCTTCCGGACTCGTTATGGTCATTACGAATTCATGGTCATGCCATTCGGTTTAACCAACGCCCCCGCTGTCTTCATGGATCTAATGAATAGGGTATGCAAACCCTACCTCGACCGTTTCGTCATAGTCTTCATCGACGATATTCTTATCTACTCCAAGTCTAAATCCAATCATGAGCGACACCTTCGACTCATCCTTACACTCTTAAGGAGTGAAAAGCTTTACACTAAGTTCTCAAAATGTGAATTCTGGTTAGGAGAAGTACAATTCCTTGGACATGTGGTCAACGACAAGGGAATTCATGTTGATCCTTCAAAAATCAAGGCAGTGCAGGAATGGCAAGCGCCACGTTCCCCTACCGAAGTTAGGTCATTTCTCGGTTTGGCTGGTTATTATCGACGCTTCATCGCCAATTTTTCTCGTATTGCTGTCCCACTCACGGCCTTGACTCATAAAGGAAAACCCTTCATATGGGGACCTAAGCAAGAAGAGGCCTTCCAAACTCTAAAGCAAAAACTTTGTGACGCACCTATCCTCACACTCCCTGAAGGTTGCGATGACTTTGTGGTATATTGCGACGCATCAGGGCAAGGGCTAGGCTGTGTATTAATGCAAAGAGGAAAAGTGATAGCCTATGCTTCTAGGCAACTCAAAGTTCATGAGAAAAATTACACCACCCACGACCTGGAACTTGGAGCCGTTGTGTTCGCTCTCAAGATATGGAGACATTACCTCTACGGTACTAAGTGTGAAATATACACTGACCACAAGAGTCTCCAACATATCTTCAACCAAAAGGAGTTGAATATGAGGCAACGAAGATGGGTCGAACTTCTCAACGACTACGACTATGAAATTCGGTATCATCCTGGCAAGGCAAACGTAGTGGCCGATGCGCTCAGTCGAAAAGGTTATGCGAACTCCATTCGTCTTCTATGTTCGCAAATCATAACCGACATCAAAGATCGAATCCGAGCAGCTCAACATGTTCCTGTAACGGAAAATGATGTACGCGATGAACTGTCATGTGGAGCTGAACTCAAAATCGAAACCAAATCCGACGGTATTCTATACTATTTAAACCGCATATGGATTCCTGATCGCGATAACCTTCGTGATTTCCTCATGAATGAGGCGCACAAACACGATACTCTGTACACCCAGGAGCCGACAAGATGTATCAAGACCTACGATACACCTACTGGTGGCCTGGCATGAAAAAGGATATCGCTGTTTTTGTTTCCAAGTGCCTTACCTGTTCCAAAGTAAAAGCTGAACATCAAAGACCTTCAGGACTTCTAGTCCAACCCGAAATACCCGTATGGAAGTGGGAAAACATAACCATGGATTTCATTACCGGGTTACCTCGCACCTCCAGTGGGTATGACACCATATGGGTAATAATCGATCGTCTTACAAAGACATCTCATTTCATTCCGATTCGCGAGGACTTCAAAAACGAGAAGTTAACTCGTAACTACATCAGCGAGATCGTAAGCCGTCATGGCGTACCATTAAGCATCATTTCTGACCGTGATGGTCGTTTCACTTCACGAACATGGCAAGCCGTACAAACCGTTTTGGGTACACGATTAGACCTTAGCACCACCTTTCACCCTCAAAACTGACGGTCAATCTGAACGCACCATCCAAACTCTTGAAGACATGCTTCGAGCATGTGTCATAGACTTCAAAGGGAACTGGGACGCTCATCTACCATTAGTTGAATTTTCGTACAATAATAGCTACCATTCTAGTATCGGCATGGCTCCTTTCGAAGCTTTATATGGTCGTAAGTGCCGATCTCCAGTATGTTGGCACGAGATTGGAGAAGCACAAATCACCGGTCCAGAATTAATTCAAGAAACAACCGACAAGATCCTTCAAATTCGAAACAATCTTCTAGCGGCTCAAAGTCATCAAAAGAGTTATGCTGACAAACGACGAAAGCCCTTGGAGTTTGACATTGGTGATCAAGTACTTTTAAAAGTATCACCGTGGAAGGGAGTGGTTCGTTTTGGCCAGAAGGGCAAGCTAGCACCACGCTACGTAGGACCTTTCAAGATACTCGAAAGAGTAGGTCCTGTAGCATACAAACTTGACCTACCAGAAGAGCTCAACAGAATTCATCCCACATTCCACGTATCAAACTTGAAAAAGTGCCTCGCCGATGAAAACCTCCATATTCCTCTAGAAGACATTCAAATCGATGAATCTATGCACTTCGTTGAAAGACCAGTAGAAATCATGGATTTCGGAGAGAAGCGTATAAGGCGAAGTCGTATTCCAATCGTCAGGGTACGTTGGGAGTCAAAATGAGGACCCGAGTTTACTTGGGAACGTGAAGACTCAATGCGCGAAAAATACCCACATCTTTTTCAAGTTACCACTACTACTTAAATTTCGGGACGAAATTTCTAAAAGTAGGGGATACTGTAACATTCGTCGAAAAACGGGTTTCAAAACCCGCTTCGTTTATTAATCAAATATTCTGTTATATGTTTCGTTGAGTATTTATTGTTCAGTTTATTCTAAATAATACCTAATTAATAAATATTTAAAATTTAAAACCCATAATTTATAACTAACAATAAAAAGTATCAAAAAAAAAAATATAAGGGTAGCCGGGTTTCGAACCCGGGTCAACCACAAAGACAAACACACACCACACCGCTCCGCCACACATTTCGTTTGTGATAAATAATGAAACAAATAATACTTATAATAAAAACCGAAAATCAAAATCTATCAGCGTGCCCAGAACTCGCCATCACCGGAAAAACCGACACTCCGCGATTTTGGCTACTTTTCTTTTGACTGAAACGCACAATTTGATTTCGACATCAGTTATAACCGTTGCCGGCAATCAATTTCAGTCAAAAACCGACGGAAATCATTGACCGCGAACTTGGACCTAAATTCAAACTCAAATCAGCTGATCTTCCTTATAAATACCCACTCAAACATCTGGACTAGATGTGTAAGCTTCCCACTCTTTAATGCTTTCTCAATCTCCGTGCGCAGACTGATGCAGTTATCTGTTGTGTGGCTTGTGTCTCTATGATAGTCACAGAACAAATTTGGGTCTTCCCCTTTTTTGTTTTTCATTGGTTGCGGCTGTTTAAACTGATAATTCTTAGTGCTGAGAACCTCAGCCGGTGACTTCGTTAAGGGAGTCCACTGACATTCCCTATTCTTTTGTTTAATTTCTTTTTGAGTTGTTATCTTGTTGATTGTTGCTCGCGCATCAACTGGTGAATACGGAGAATACGAATTCTGACTTGACTCTTTCGAATTTCTCTTATACTTGTGACTACCACTACTCAGGTCTTGCGGACGGTTCTGAGGTAGAGGTGGTCTGTTAGAACTTAAGTTGCGCTCAGTCTGGGCGTAGACCTTGGCTGCCGTCATGAGTTTATCCCAGTTTTTTGGAAGGCCAGTTGTACTGGACAACACTTTAATCATTTCGTCGCACCTTACCGCATACTTGAACTGCGCGTGTATAAGGTCTTCATGGACATCTCCAATCTCCAACACCTCTTTATTGTAACGTGTTATAAAATTTTCGAGGCTTTCATCGTCCCTCCGCCAGATGTTCATTACATCTGAGGAGTCGCGCACGTATTGCCGTTGCTGACTAAAGTGTGTAAGAAAATTTTCTTTTAAGTCATTCCAAGAGGAAAGTTTATCTGCCGACAAATTATCAAACCAAAGGCGCGCAACGCCAGTAAGGCTTTGTACAAATAAGTGACACCACATTGGCAATGTCCAGCACCCAAGTAACCCTGCACGGTAAAGAGGCGCATGTGATCATCAGGATCGGTCAAACCGTTAAACTTTCCAACGTTGGATGGTATTTTCGCTCGCTCCAACGGAGCCAGTGCTATCTCTCTGGTAAACTTTGATTGCTCAGCTGCTTCAGTTGGGCGATACACCAAATTGTAATCATGCTCAGCTTCTGGATTGTATACTATATGTACTTTTGGCCTGTAACTAGCATGATCCGCAGATAGTCGATTGAAAATACTTGCACTATCCCCTTCGTCATAGGTTCTATCGAGCTCATCGTGTTGGGTGTCCCGTTTCTGCAAAGATCACGGGCCCAAACGAGAGTGGACAGATGCGCGACGTTGAACGTTGTCTTCTTGCTTTATATTACCAGAATGAACAGGATCATTCCTGGTTTTAGAATACATTTCTGTTCCATCTTCAGGCATGCGCGAAGGGGAACGAGTATGACTTTGAGTATTATAACTCAAAACTCAAGGTGCCGGCGAAGCACGGACCTGAGGAGCATTAACCGGAGCTTGAAAAGCTGGAGTTCCGTTTGAGCACATAACTGAGCATACATAGCGTTTACAGTCGCTTGAGATTTGATTAACCACGATAATGGAGTCTCTCCAGGTAGTAAAATCGACGTAACATCGACCTGAGGAGCCGCCGGCGTTACAGGAATACTCGCATGATTAGGATCATACTGAGCATTAGCTTCGCCGTAAGAATCCTCAACTATTTGTCCGTCGACCTGAGGTCCGACAACAACGCGTCGAATCCCAGGTCGAGGACCTTGAAAAGATGATCCGTCAGCCATGATGCTGCAGATCTAAGTGAAACGAAACGAAAGGTGAGAAAGAATCGAAATCGGTGGGCGCCAATGAAGAAACTGTAACATTCGTCGAAAAACGGGTTTCAAAACCCTGCTTCGTTTATTAATCAAATATTCAGTTATATGTTTCGTTGAGTATTTATTGTTCAGTTTATTCTAAATAATACCTAATTAATAAATATTTAAAATTTAAAACCCATAATTTATAACTAACAATAAAAAGTATCAAAAAAATAAATATAAGGGTAGCCGGGTTTCGAACCCGGGTCACCCACAAAGACAAACACACACCACAACACTCCGCCACACATTTCGTTTGTGATAAATACTGAAACAAATAATACTTATAATAAAAACCGAAAATCAAAATCTATCAGCGCGCCCAGAACTCGCCATCACCGGAAAAAACCGACACTCCGCGATTTTGGCTACTTTTCTTTTGACTGAAACGCACAATTTGATTTCGACATCAGTTATAACCGTTGCCGGTAATCAATTTCAGTCAAAAACCGACGGAAATCATTGACCGCGAACTTGGACCTAAATTCAAACTCAAATCAGCTGATCTTCCTTATAAATACCCACTCAAACATCTCGTAAACCTTTCGCTCAGAACCGCACTCTCTTTCCGAAGTTTCATTTCTTCCAAAGCTCGTCCCCAGAGATTTTCAATTTCGCCGGAATATCGCCGGAATCACTGATCAGAAAACCGCATTCGTCCATCAGACGGTATAATTGTCTAAACCTTCTTGCTATCTCTTGATTGATAATCTAATTGCTTAACACAATGATCGAAACTGTTAAAACAGTTCATCCAGCCCGAAATCACAAATCAGAGCCGACGACACTTGCCGGAAATCTGAAGAAAACACTCTGTTTTGGTACATCTTATTCCTTAATCTTCTTTTTCTATTTCATTTCAATCAATTATAAGTTTTGTTGGTCGATTAAACAAAACAGTCGGTGTTACTGTTCTGTGTTCTTCAAAGTGAAGAAGACGAAGTCGAATATATGTATTAATATAATTAAAACCGGATATTCAAACGGGTTAGACACACAGTCCAGCGGTGGACTGTGTGCAAATACAATATGCACGTCCCGAGTTCGAATCACGCATGCTTCCGACTTTCTGAAATAAAACCAACATTTTTAAAACCTATTCAGAGCAACCTACAGAATGTATATAAGAGGAATATAATCCAGTAGTTAAGCAGATTAGACACACAGCCCAACTGGTTGGGCTGTGCGCACTCGAACCGAAGGTTCCGAGTTCGACTCCGGGTCTCTGCAACCGGTTCGACCATATTAAATCATTTTTATTAAACACTGAAAAAGGTTAAGGCTAGTTAGTGTATATATATAATTAAAACAGAGAATATTTCGGGTTAGACACGTAGCTCAGTTGGTAGAGCTGCGTGTACGCGTATGAGAAGTCCCGAGTTCGATCATGCGCACCGACTGAATAAACATGCTGTCTACCGGTCAGACCCGGTCAGACCTGACAAGTCAACCCCCTTTTTATTTTTATTTTATTTTATTTATTTATTTAATTGAAAAATTGTTTAAAAATACTTAAAAATAAGATTTTTAAAGTTAGAAAATTTCACTTAACTCACAAAAATAGATCTAAGAATCCCATTAAGAGCACTAATTAAAAATATTAATCTCAAATAAAATTTATTTATTTATCGAATCATCTCGTTATTATTTAGGTTAGTTTTTCACTCGTCGGTTGAATCTTAAATTCGTGCGCATTCATCGTCATCAAAGAACGCACCCACTGTGAGTGAATCTCTATCAATTCCCCGTTTTAATCATTTTTTGGGGTGTATAATGTGTCGTATAATTATTTTATTTTACTCAAACACTTGTGCATACATCATATCCGTGACCAAATGTGTATCAAATGTGTATCAATTGTCGTGTGAATTATATGTAGATTGGATTTATCATTTTCAGTGCACGCATTTCATTAGGCCCATCAGTTTCCCCGTGGGATACGGTTGAGCATCAGGTGCCTCATTAGATCGACTCCGTTTGATTGAGCCTTGATCTCACATACATCATCATTTCATGTCATATACTCATCCAAAGTGGTTTGTGTCACACCCCGACCCGCAGCGGAATAAGAGTCGGGGCATAATTGGGTTATCACCAAAGCTCATGATGTTTACTAATATGTTTCATATTTATTAAATTCAAATTACATCTCAAATGTTCAAGTCAAATTCATATAATACAAGGAAAGGAAAAATTAAATAAAACAATCCAAAGTCTAAACTGGTTTATTCTTCTAGGCCGTCCTATATGTTTTTTGCTTCAACTTGATCACCTGTATCATGTGTAAAAATGGGGGATTTTGGGTCAACAAAAGTTGGCGAGTGAACCTTGTTAGAAAACATTTTATTATTGATTTCTGGTTATATTTAATATGGAAAAATTGTGCATTAATCATATGTGAGCAAACGTAAATGAACATACCATAACAAACAACAAACCACCTTGTATGAGCAAATGACATGAATGATAATGTATATGTTGGCAACGTCACGTTCCGCTCATAGGTAATGGGGAACGGACGGCCTATGATGATGTATGTGCGATCAAGGCTCAATCAAACGGAGCCGATCGTATGTTGGCAACGCCTCGTTCACGCTCATAGGTAATGGGGAACGGTTCCGCTCATAGGTAATGGGGAACAGAAGGCCTATGATGATGTATGTACCGAATATGATAAATTAAATCTAAACATTAACCACACAAACAATTTATACATAATGGATACACATTTGATCATGAATATGATGGATGCACAAGTGTTCAAATGAAATAAATAAATAAATAGCGACACATGATACACCCCAAAATGTGATTAAAACGGGGAATTTGTAGAGATGCACTCACATTGGGTGCGTTCGTTTGATGATGTTGAATGCGCACGAGTTTAGAGAGTTGATCGACGAGGAATCACTAACCTAAATAATAACGAAAAGGTTCGGTAAATAAGTGGATTTTATTAACAATTTTAATAGGGTTTTTAGATTTATTTTTGTGAGTTTAAGGTTATTTCTAACTTTAAAAACATTATTTTTAAGTATTTTTAATTGATTTTTAAATTAAATAAATAAATAAAAATATAAAAAAATGTTGACTTTTTGGGTTGACCGTTGACCATTGACTTTGAGTGTTGACTGTTGACCGGTTCGTACGTGTGTATGTATGCGCTGGGTGAGGCTCGAACCCGAGACCTCCCGTACGCGTGCACGCAGCTCTACCAACTGAGCTACGTGTCTAACCCGAAATATTTCTGTTTTTAATTATATTTATACACTATTTAATTTAATCAGAAA
Organism: Scalesia atractyloides; assembly: GCA_947069175.1. Classification (NCBI taxonomy): domain Eukaryota; kingdom Viridiplantae; phylum Streptophyta; class Magnoliopsida; order Asterales; family Asteraceae; genus Scalesia; species Scalesia atractyloides. Next base: position 93,636,891 of record CAMTDV010000019.1, read on the forward strand.
TCATTTACTTTTTTAAAAGGATTTAATTATATCGGACCGGTGCACACAACAGGTCTCGAACCCGGGACCCGTTGTTTAGTGTTGCACACAGTCCACCGCTGGACTGTGTGTCTAACCTGGTTAATATACTGATTTTTATTAAACTTAACATCTTACAGCGAGTTGATCCGGTTCGGTTTAAAATAAACATGTTTATTTCAGAGAGTGAGGTTGTGTCAGGGATCGAACTCGAGACGTGTGTTAATTGTTTGCACACAGTCCACCACTGGACTGTGTGTCTAACCTGGTATATTTACTGATTTTAAATCCCTATAAACTCATTTCAACTTTATCTTCTTCATTCATGAATACTGACAACCGATTCTTGACAGTTCTTGTTTAAATCATTCATCTAACATACAACTAACTGAAATGAAATAGATATAAAGGATTTTGGGAATGAATGTACCGCAACAGATGTTTTTTTCTCAGAGCTCCGGCAAAGGTCGTCGGCTCTGATTTATGAATTCCGTCTGATTGAATCAATTAACCGTTTTGATCGATTAGTTGTGAAATTGGGTTACTAAACAAGGATTAACAGAAGGTTTGAATGATTATACCGATTCACAGCGTGAGTTTGGAAATTCCAGAGGTTTTCCGGCAAGTGCAGAATATTCCGGCTACGTCGTCTGGGATTGATTCTGGTTGATGGATTGAAGTTAGTAATAGTCTATCAATGGATTGAAACCGAAAGAGTCGCGGTATTTACCGTTTTGATGAAAGTCTCGGTTTTCAGGCGAAAGTCCGACGATTGCAGAAAATCTCCGGCGAGTGAAATTGATTCGAGAAATGGTGCGATTTTGAGCGAAATGATTTCCAGAGACTTGGGTGTGTATTTATAGGGAAGAATCACAATGAATTGGGTCTGATTTCAGTCTTGATTCGTTGGTCAGCCTTTCTCCGGCGGTTATGACTGATGTCGCGGGATTAGACATCGAACCGATGTCGATGTTAATACCTACGTTAAGTCAAAAGAAACCGTCGATAACTGGCGAAATCGTCGGATTTTCCGGCGACTGCGAAATGGGCGCGCTGTTGACTGAATTCAATTTCAAGTTTTATTATAAATGTTATTTGTTTCACTGGATAGCACAAGTGAGTCAAGTGGTGGAGTGGTTAAGTGTTTGTGGTTTCATCCGGCTGACCCGGGTTCGAAACCCGGCAGCCTTCTTTCTTTTTTATTTATTTTATTTTCACTTTTTATCAATTATAGTTTTTAAATTCTAAATTGTTTATTAATTATGTATTGTTAAAAATTAAAATAAATCATAAATACGCAACGAAATTTTATAATTTGATATTCGATTAATAAACGAAGCGGGTTTGGAAACCCGTTTTTCGACGGATGTTACAATATCCCCTACTTTTAGAAATTTCATCCCGAAATTTAAGTAGTATTGGTAACAGGAAAAAGATGTGGGTATTTCTCGCGCATTGAGTCTTCACGTCCCCAAGTAAACTCAGTTCCTCGTTTTGACTCCCAGCGTACCCTGACGATTGGACTACGGCTTCGTCTTAAACGTTTCTCTCCGAAGTCCATAATTTCTACTGGTCTTTCAATGAAATGCATAGATTGATCGACTTGAATGTCTTCTAAAGGAATATGGAGATTTTCATCGGCGAGGCACTTCTTCAAGTTCGATACGTGGAATGTGGGATGAATTCTGTTGAGTTCTTTAGGTAGGTCAAGCTTGTATGCTACAGGTCCTACTCTTTCGAGTATCTTGAAAGGTCCTACGTAGCGTGGTGCTAGCTTGCCTTTTTGGCCAAAACGAACCACACCCTTCCACGGTGATACTTTTAAAAGTACTTGGTCACCAATGTTAAACTCCAAGGGCTTTCGTCGTTTGTCTGCATAACTCTTTTGACGACTTTGTGCCGCTAGAAGATTGTTTCTAATTTGATGGATCTTGTCTGTTGTTTCTTGGATTAATTCTGGACCGGTGATTTGAGCTTCTCCAATTTCGTGCCAACATATTGGTGATCGGCACTTACGACCATATAAAGCTTCGAAAGGTGCGATGCCGATACTTGAATGATAGCTGTTGTTGTACGAAAATTCAACTAATGGTAGATGAGCGTCCCAATTTCCTTTGAAGTCTATGACACATGCTCGAAGCATGTCTTCAAGGGTTTGGATGGTGCGTTCAGATTGTCCATCAGTTTGAGGATGAAAAGCGGTACTGAGGTCTAATCGTGTACCCAAGGCGACTTGTACGGCTTGCCATGTTCGTGAAGTGAAACGACCATCACGGTCTGAAATGATGCTTAAAGGTACACCATGACGGCTTACGATTTCGCTGATGTAGATACGAGCTAACTTCTCCTTCTTGAAGTCTTCGCGAATCGGAATGAAGTGAGCTGATTTTGTGAGACGATCAATGATTACCCATATAGTGTCATACCCACTGGAGGTGCGAGGTAACCCGGTAATGAAGTCCATGGTTATGTTTTCCCACTTCCATACAGGTATTTCAGGTTGGGTTAGAAGTCCTGAAGGTCTTTGATGTTCAGCTTTTACTTTAGAACAGGTAAGGCACTTGGAAACAAAAACAACAATGTCCGTTTTCATGCCAGGCCACCAGTAGGTGTATCGAAGGTCTTGATACATCTTGTCGGCTCCTGGGTGTACAGAGTATCGTGTTTTGTGCGCCTCATTCATAAGGAAATCACGAAGGTTATTGTGATCGGGAATCCATATGCGATCTAGATAATACAGAATACCGTCGGATTTTGTTTCGAGTTTAAGTTCTGCTCCACAAGATAGCTCATTGCGTATGTCGTTTTCTGATATAGAAACATGTTGAGCTTCTCGGATTTGATCTTTGATGTCGGTTATGATTTGCGAACATAGAAGACGAATGGAGTTCGCATAACCCTTTCGACTGAGTGCATCGGCCACCACATTTGCCTTGCCAGGATGATACCGAATTTCACAGTCGTAGTCATTAAGAAGTTCGACCCATCTTCGTTGTCTCATATTCAACTCCTTCTGATTAAAGATATGTTGGAGGCTCTTGTGGTCAGTGTATATTTCACACTTGGTACCGTAGAGGTAATGTCTCCATATCTTAAGAGCGAACACAATGGCTCCAAGTTCCAGGTCGTGGGTGGTGTAGTTATTCTCATGAACTTTGAGTTGCCTAGAAGCGTAGGCTATCACTTTTCCCCTTTGCATTAATACACAGCCTAATCCTTGCCCAGATGCGTCGCAATATACTACAAAGTCATCGCAACCTTCGGGGAGTGTGAGGATAGGTGCGTCACAAAGCTTTTGCTTAAGGGTTTGGAAGGCTTCTTCTTGTTTAGGTCCTCATATGAAGGGTTTTCCTTTATGAGTCAAAGCCGTGAGTGGTACAGCAATACGGGAGAAATTTGCAATGAAACGGCGGTAGTAACCCGCCAAACCAAGAAATGATCTTACTTCGGTAGGGGTACGTGGCGCTTGCCATTCCTGTACTGCTTTGATCTTTGAGGGGTCGACATGTATTCCCTTGTCATTGACGACATGTCCAAGGAATTGTACTTCCCTTAACCAGAATTCGCATTTGGAGAATTTAGCGTAGAGCTTTTCGGTTCTTAAGAGTGTGAGGATGAGTCGAAGGTGTCGTTCATGATCAGATTTAGACTTTGAGTAGATGAGGATGTCATCGATGAAGATTATGACAAAGCGGTCGAGATAGGGTTTGCATACCCTATTCATTAGATCCATGAACACAGCTGGGGCGTTGGTTAATCCAAATGGCATGACCGTGAATTCGTAATGACCATAACGAGTTCGGAAGGCGGTCTTTGGGACGTCTTCTTCATGTACTCTGAGTTGATGATAGCCAGAACGAAGGTCGATCTTTGAAAAACAGGTGGCACCCTGAAGTTGGTCTAGTAGATCATCGATGCGAGGTAATGGATAGAGGTTTTTGACCGTTAATTTGTTGAGTTCTCTGTAATCGATACACATGCGAAATGTTCCATCCTTCTTCTTCACAAACAGAACAGGTGCACCCCAAGGCGATGAGCTAGGACGTATGAATCCCTTGTCAGCCAGTTCTTGCAGCTGACTGGCTAGCTCTTGCATTTCGGATGGGGCTAACCTATAAGGAGATTTCGCGACGGGTTTAGCGCCAGGTATAAGATCAATGCCGAATTCGACTTCTCTCATGGGAGGAAGTCCTGAGATGTCGTTGGGAAAGACTTGTGGGAATTCTTTCACTACAGGTATATCTTCTAGTTTCTTCTCCTTGTCTCCCTTCTTGATGACGTGAGTTAAGAATGCGACATAGTTCTTGCGGAGATACTTTCGGGCTTGAAGGCAGGACATCAATTTGAGTCCTTTCGAAGGGGTTTCTCCAAAGATTCGTAGGGTTTGACCGTTTGCGAGACGAATGCGAATGAACTTTTCGCGGCATACCACTTCAGCCTGATGTTGGCTGAGCCAGTCCATACCGATTATAATGTCGAAACTTCCCAACTTCATAGGAATGAGGTCAACTGGAAAATCGTGATCGTTTAGAGTGAGAGTACAGTTTCGGATAATAATGAGACCGATTTTCCGTCAGCAACTTCCACCGTTATGGATTCCATGAGTTTATCACGAGTTTGGTTGAGGATGGGTTCAAATTCTAAGGACACAAAACTCTTATCCGCGCCAGTATCAAATAACATGGATGCATAACTACCATTAATGAGAAACGTACCGTTAACCACGTTGTTGTCGGCCCTAGCTTGATTGGCGTTGATGTTGAAAGCTCTTCCTCTAGCAGGTGGAGGAGCTTGGTTAGCTTGATTCACCGGATTTGCTTGAGCTTGAGCATGTATGATGTTCACCAAGCGTGGACAAGTGTTTCTATAGTGGTTTGGGTCACCACAGTTGTAACAAGCCCGCATGGGTTGCATCATGGGGTAATTGGGTTGGTAGTAGGTTTGGGCTGTATTTTGTGTAGGTGGTAGTAGTAAGGGTTGTTGGGCTTGACCCACTATCTGATGGTGGGTTTGGGTTGTGGGTTGGTTGCGGTTCATTCGCTGAAGTGTGCGGCAGGTTTGGATGGTGTGATCTGCACGGCCGCAGCTGGTGCAATATTGGCAGGGGTGTTCGGGAAAGTGATGGTATTGACAACGAGTGCATCTTGGGTATGGGCCGGAGTATGCCCTTTTGTATGGTGCAGATGAGGGAGCAACTTGGGTGATTGGTGCGGCAGTGATAGGAGGGTTTGTTTGAGTGACAGCAAAGTTTCTGGTGTTTCTCTTCCTCTTGCCAGCAAACTTCGAAGAGGAGACAGAGTGGTTTGTAGTTTGAGCCTCAATGGGGACTTTCTTTTTCTCCCTCTTGAATTTTCCGTTTCGGATGCGATTCTCGGTAAGTTCGGTAGCTAGTTCCATTGCAGCTTCCAGTGTTGCAGGTGAAGTGCTTAGAACCGAATCTTGAATTTTCGAGGGGAGGCCTCGAATATAGTGTTCAACCAAGCGGTACACTGGGGTGAACAAGTTAGGAACCATCTGATTCAGCTCAATAAATCTTTTGTTGTAGGAAGTATGATCTCCTTCCTTTTGCTTTAGCGAGTGGAATTCATCTTCCAACTTCTTGATTTCGCTTCTTGGGCAGAAGCGTCTAGTCATTATTTACCTTAACTCTTCCCCGGTTAAGGCCATGGCGTCTTCGACTCCTCTCTTGCCCTTCTCTGTGTTCCACCAGGTCAGGGCTACCCCAAATAGTCTCCCGGTTGCGTAACGTACCTTGCGATCCTTGGGACAATCGCAATTTAGGAAGGTGTTCTCCATTTCCTCAAACCAGTGGAGGAGAGCAGTGACACCTTCGGTCCCTTCATACTTTGGGGGATCGCAAGACTTGAAGTGTTTGTAGGAGCACTTCTTGGAGGAAGGGTTGTCGACGTTCTGGTCTTCTTGGTTGGGAGGGTTGATGGGATTCGCGGTGAGAGCTTGTTGGACTTGACCTTCCTGAAGTTTTGCAATTTGGGTGGCCAAGCGTTAGTTTGACCTTCCTGACTTTCGACCTCCACGTAGCTGCCTAGCCGACATCTACAGGAACATACATAGGAAGATTGTGAGTTTAAGAAGTCTTTAGGTGTCATGTGTCGTTAAAAATAATAAAATAACATAATCATCAATAATGCAACTACATCCACAGGATGTCTTGGGTTTGCTCATGTTTGGGCCTCCAATGTCCCCCATACCATCGCCTGTATAGTCATGTGGGCCCCCATGACTATCGGCATAGTAGGATTCACATTGGTGTTGGCGGTTCAACACTCGCATCACCCGAAGGAAAACCATGAAATATGTTTGCGAGATGTATGGTCGGAGGGTGTCCAGGTATAGACACAATGACAACTCAAAGTGGGGTTGGTTCACACGACGTTTGGTATAGCATGCTTTGGCCTAATAGGTCCTTCGTACTCTCATCGTTAGTCCCCAGGTAGGCAAACTGGTCCTTTATTTTGGATTTATACGAATGCCAAGCCTAGACAGGACGTTCCGACTACCGGTACTCGTACCCTTCCAGTTACTACATGCCCGTCATGAGAACTCACTTTGATGTGATTTGAAAATACAAAAATCGTTGCAAAAATCATGGAAATTGTGTGGTGTGTGCTCTCATGGATATGATATGTTATGAGAATATGATTCATGATAGGCATTGTATAATAATATGTACTTATGAACATGCTTGCATAACATTGAATGTAACAATAAACATAAAGCATATAAACATCATGAATTTTGCATGTAACACACAAACAATTTTAAAAAATTTTTAATCAACTATAGTATAGGCTTTAAGGGTCTAATAACCTATCCTATATCCTTATAGTCATGGCTCTGATACCAATCTGTCACACCCCGACCCACAGCGGAATAAGAGTCGGGGCATAATTGGGTTATCACCAAAGCTCATGATGTTTACTAATATGTTTCATATTTATTAAATTCAAATTACATCTCAAATGTTCAAGTCAAATTCATATAATACAAGGAAAGGAAAAATCAAATAAAACAATCCAAAGTCTAAACTGGTTTATTCTTCTAGGCCGTCCTATATGTTTCTTGCTTCAACTTGATCACCTGTATCATGTGTAAAAATGGGGGATTTTGGGTCAACAAAAGTTGGCGAGTGAACCTTGTTAGAAAACATTTTATTATTGATTTATGGTTATATTTAATATGGAAAAATTGTGCATTAATCATATGTGAGCAAACGTAAATGAACATACCATAACAAACAACAAACCACCTTGTATGAGCAAATGACATGAATGATAATGTATATGTTGGCAATGTCACGTTCCGCTCATAGGTAATGGGGAACGGACGGCCTATGATGATGTATGTGCGATCAAGGCTCAATCAAACGGAGCCGATCGTATGTTGGCAACGCCTCATTCACGCTCATAGGTAATGGGGAACGGTTCCGCTCATAGGTAATGGGGAACAGAAGGCCTATGATGATGTATGTACCGAATATGATAAATTAAATCTAAACATTAACCACACAAACAATTTATACATAATGGATACACATTTGATCATGAATATGATAGATGCACAAGTGTTCAAATGAAATAAATAAATAAATAGCGACACATGATACACCCCAAAATGTGATTAAAACGGGGAATTTGTAGAGATGCACTCACATTGGGTGCGTTCGTTTGATGATGTTGAATGCGCACGAGTTTAGAGAGTTGATCGACGAGGAATAACTAACCTAAATAATAATGAAAAGGTACGGTAAATAAGTGGATTTTATTAACAATTTTAATAGGGTTTTTAGATTTATTTTTGTGAGTTTAAGGTTATTTTCTAACTTTAAAAACATTATTTTTAAGTATTTTTAATTGATTTTTAAATTAAATAAATAAAATAAAAATATAAAAAAATGTTGACTTTTTGGGTTGACCATTGACCATTGACTTTGAGTGTTGACTGTTGACCGGTTCGTACGTGTGTATGTATGCGCTGGGTGAGGCTCGAACCCGAGACCTCCCGTACGCGTGCACGCAGCTCTACCAACTGAGCTACGTGTCTAACCCGAAATATTTCTGTTTTTAATTATATTTATACACTATTTATTTTAATCAGAAATCATTTATTTTTTTAAAAGGATTTAATTATATCGGACCGATGCACACAACAGGTCTCGAACCCGGGACCCGTTGTTTAGTGTTGCAGACAGTCCACCGCTGGACTGTGTGTCTAACCTGGTTAATATACTGATTTTTATTAAACTTAACATCTTACAGCGAGTTGATCCGGTTCGGTTTAAAATAAACATGTTTATTTCAGAGAGTGAGGTTGTGTCAGGGATCGAACTCGAGACGTGTGTTAATTGTTTGCACACAGTCCACCACTGGACTGTGTGTCTAACCCGGTATATTTACTGATTTTAAATCCCTATAAACTCATTTCAACTTCATCTTCTTCATTCATGAATACTGACAACCGATTCTTGACAGTTCTTGTTTAAATCATTCATCTAACATATAACTAACTGAAATGAAATAGATATAAAGGGTTTTGGGAATGAATGTACCACAACAGATGTTTTTTTCTCAGAGCTCCGGCAAAGGTCGTCGGCTCTGATTTATGAATTCCGTCTGATTGAATCAATTAACCGTTTTGATCGATTAGTTGTGAAATTGGGTTACTAAACAAGGATTAACAGAAGGTTTGAATGATTATACAGATTCACAGCGTGAGTTTGGAAATTCCAGAGGTTTTCCGGCGAGTGCAGAATATTCCGGCTACGTCGTCTGGGATTGATTCTGGTTGATGGATTGAAGTTAGTAATAGTCTATCAATGGATTGAAACCGAAAGAGTCGAGGTATTTACCGTTTTGATGAAAGTCTCGGTTTTCCGGCGAAAGTCCGACGATTGCAGAAAATCTCCGGCGAGTGAAATTGATTCGAGAAATGGTGCGATTTTGAGCGAAATGATTTCCAGAGACTTGGGTGTGTATTTATAGGGAAGAATCACAATGAATTGGGTCTGATTTCAGTCTTGATTCGTTGGTCAGCCTTTCTCCGGCGGTTATGACTGATGTCGCGGGATTAGACATCGGTTATAACCGATGTCGATGTTAATACCTACGTTAAGTCAAAAGAAACCGTCGATAATTGGTGAAATCGTCAGATTTTCTGGCGACTGCAAAATGGGCGCGCTGTTGACTGAATTCAATTTCAAGTTTTATTATAAATGTTATTTGTTTCACTGGATAGCACAAGTGAGTCAAGTGGCGGAGTGGTTAAGTGTTTGTGGTTTCATCCGGCTGACCCGGGTTCGAAACCCGGCAGCCTTCTTTCTTTTTTATTTATTTTATTTTCACTTTTTATCAATTATAGTTTTTAAATTCTAAATTGTTTATTAATTATGTATTGTTTAAAATTAAAATAAATCATAAATACGCAACGAAATTTTATAATTTGATATTCGATTAATAAACGAAGCGGGTTTGGAAACCCGTTTTTCGACGGATGTTACAGTTTGTGATTGTTTATCTATATATGTTTGCTCACATGTGATTATTGCACAAATTTTCCTTGTTAAATAAAACAAGAAATTAGTAACAATGTTTTATCAAGGTTCACTCGCCAACTTTTGTTGACCCAAAATCTCCCCCGTTTACACATGATACAGGTGATCCAGCTGAGACAAGAAACAAATACGAAGGCCTAGAAGAATAAACAAGTTTAAGCTTAGGAATAATTATATAGTTTCATTTTCTTGTAATTGTATGAATTTTGTTTTGGATATTTAAGTTGTAATTTGAATTTAATAAATATGAAACATCTTAGTAAATTATATGAGCTTTGGTGATAACCCAATTATGCCCCGACTTTTATTCCGCTGCGGGTCGGGGTGTGACAGAAACCCTATATCAACTAGGCCGGAATCTAAGTAGATCTATGGAATGGGCTCTGCATAAAAGGGTTAACCCTCCATTTGGTTTCACGATGGATGATGATTAATACAGTACTTCTGCTGATCCTGCAAAACAGAACACCGTTAGCTCGCCACAGGGAGAAGGGGGGTTCTCTCCGTGACAACCATCCGACGTGAGAATAAGTACAGGTAGTCGGAAGTAAGTATTGTAAGTGAGAGAGTAGTTGAGAGTGAATACCTTTCCTTGAACTCCAAGTTACTTTATAGCCGGTGTTTGGCACCAAAAAGAGAGATTGTTAACTTTAACGGAATCTTTTGCTATTCCGTTAACGTTTGTTGGCAATCCGTTAGTGCACACGGATCGTGAGCTCATTAGCGGTTAGGAAGGTGCCACGTGTCAACATGAGATCACTACATCTTATAAATGTGAGCATGGTCATCACCGTGATCTTCCTCAGTCGTCCAGATGATGCCATGTGGCAATTGGTTATAACCGAAAGGATGCTTGCACGATTAGTTGTTAATGGCTTCTAGAAGGTTTTACAGCTATTACCCATCTATTATTTGTCACGTGTACATTCTGTTATAACAGAATAGATTCCCTTTGCTTCTGCACCAAGTCAAGGATTTTGCTAAGGGAAAGTTTATCAGGATTTACTGTTTTCTTGCGCAAGAAGCGCAAGTTAGTTAACTGATCTTCCTTCTTCTCCTTGCTGCTTAGCGCAACGTTTGGTGGATGCTTGCTTTGATATAAATATCTGCGCAAGGTTTGTGCATGAAGCATTATCCAACGAGAATGTTCAAGGTTAACTTTGAACCTTGCGCGATCCCGCGCAAGGTAGTTATATGAAGCATTATCAAACGAGAATGTTCAAGGTTAACTTTGAACCTTGCGCGAGCCCTCGCAAGGTAGTTATATGAAGCATTATCAAACGAGAATGTTCAAGGTTAACTTTGAAGGTTAACTTTGAACCTTGCGCGAGCCCTCGCAAGGTAGTTATATGAAGCATTATCAAACGAGAATGTTCAAGGTTAACTTTGAACCTTGCGCGAGCCCTCGCAAGGTAGTTATATGAAGCATTATCAAACGAGAATGTTCAAGGTTAACTTTGAACCTTGCGCGAGCCCTCGCAAGGTAGTTAAATGAAGCATTTATCCAAAGAGTGTTCAAGGTTAACTTTGAACCATGCGCGAGCCGCGCAAGGTAGTTAAATGACGCTTTCCTCTCTTGGATATTTGGTGCAGAGTTCTAATAAATCTTATTTTGGTAAAGAAGTCTGCGCGCAGTTTTCTTAGAAGTTACTAATGGGTATGGTTTCCTTGATTGGCGCAAGGTTTTTGGGACCTAACCCAAACTGCGCCTTCCTATTATGTATTTTGATGTTTTATTGGTTGTTTTAGACTTTAGTATGATGATTTTGTTGTTTATATGAGTTTTTGTTTGTTACAACTTATAAAGTAATCAACAATTAGTAAGGTTTGAAAAGTAAAAATGAAAATTTGGAGCGATTCGTATGTTTATTACTTTAGTGTTGTTTTATGAATTTATGGATCAATTTATATGTTTCTATGGATTTATAAATTGAAAAGTAGCACTAAATGATATTTTGGATAAATTTCAAAAATTGAAAACCCCTAGGGCGACAATTTTAATATGTTTGTAACGACGTTAGACATGTTTTTGATGATTATATAAATTTTAGCTTGATGTTCTTTTGTTTTACATGTTCCGACTCGAACCGAACCGACCGGATCCAACCCGATATTAAGCAAAAAAATTTATATACCTACGGGTTTAAAATCTTTAAAAATATTTCGCACCCCCATGAAAAAATTCCTGGGTCCGTCACTGCTATCACCGTCGTTCACCCGCACCACCGGATCACCTAATCAAAACCCACCACTGTTCACTACCATCACAACATAATCAAAACCCACTACTACCACCATCCCCAAATCAAAACACATTACCGCCCACCGCAAATAAAAGCCATAGATCTTTAAAGGAATCTAGTAGATCTGTATTGTGGGAATCGAGTTCAAATTCCGTCTTCGGATTCAAATGAGACAGAAACACTAGTCTCAGACACTCTTCATCCTTCTTCAGAATCAAAGAACGCTTTATCGATGCTGTTGTTGATGATGTCAATGCAGTTTTCATCAGTCTCCATTGAAGTTTCAGGTTTTGAAATTAGGGTTTTGTTGGAGAAGATGAAGATACAGAGGTGTAGAGAGAGAGAGAGGAGTTGAAGGGAAGAGTGACAGTCTACGAGAGAGGTGTGGAATTGTGTATATACTGAATAGTTGACACTTATTATTAACTTTATAATTATATTGATATAAGGTAAGGTTCATGCGAGAACCACCTTTATTGTGATAACCGCGAGAACCACCTTTATTGCAAAATAAAATCTAAAAAAAAATAAAAAAAGCCTTGATTTTTTTAATATTTTTAATAAAAATCGTTATATTTCGTTACCAAAAAAAAAACTTTTTTTTTTCGAGTAACAGTTATCCATGCACATGTGCATATGTATCATAACTTCGACAAATTCAGTAATTCGTTATCACTAGTAGACAATTGCACTTTAATTTACAATATCATCCATAATACACTCAATTTTACATTAAATGCACATGTGAATCATTATGTATAACAATTATATACCGTGTTTTGGTACAAAAAGTTTGTGATTTTGAATGATGAAGTAGGCTCATATATATGTTTTTTGGTTAGTTATATCTAGTGGTTGATGGGTTCATTATAGTTGTCACTTTATGATGTAATATGTTGATTGGATGGTATAAACGGTGTTGATGTACATGTAATAAAGTGAAAATATTGGTATTGGTATTGTATTATAAATGGTAGGAGGTAATGGTATTGTATTATGGATGGTAGGAGGTAATGGAAGTGTATTATGGATGGTATGATAGATGAAAGAGAAAGTGTATTCAAAGTAGTGTACCAAAACACCTTATTTCATATTGATACATATAGATGCACATGCGCATTTCTTATATTGGTAACGTAAAAAGTAGTGTATTACACATGGTAGTGTAAATGAAAGTACAATTGTCTAATGTTTGTATTGTATTACGGAATTTGTCAAAGAAATGATGAAAATGCACATGTGCATGGTAGTGTATTATGGATGGTATGATAGATGAAAGAGAATGTATTCAAATTAGTGTATCAAAACACCTTATTTCATGTTGATATATATAGATACACATGTGCATTGCTAATATTGGTAACGTAAAAAGTAGTGTGTTACACATGGTAGTGTAAATGAACGTACAATTGTCTAATGTTTATAATGTATTATGGAATTTGTCAAATAAATGACGAAAATGCACATGTGCATGTATAGTTGGTACTCAAATTTTTTTTTATTGTTGAGTAAATATAGCGACTTTTTCAAAAAAAATATTAAAAAACAAAAAAAATTTTGGTATTTTTTGGATTTTTTTATGTATTACTGTTTGTGTTCACACTGGTTCCCACGGTTCTCGCAATAAAGGGTGGTTCCTAACGGATCCTTGTCCTATATATATATATATATATATAATAAAATAATATCAATAATAATAATTATAATTATATATAAATAAATATATTCAAGAAAAAAATAGTTGAAAAAGGTTTTGGATGAAAATGGCAGATAACAAAAATAATTATAAAGTGACCAAAATGCCCCTGACTTAACTGGGGTTTCTGGATGGAGTTAGACAATGTGATCAAAATGACAAAAAATATAAAAAATCAGGGACTCAGGGGAGAAAAAAAACTATTTGGACTAAAGTGGACATTTTGATTAAAACCTCATAAACTAAAATGACAATTTACTCTTTTTTAAGTTTTAGTGTTTTCATTAATATGCAATACACATATCAAATATGCAATAGAATGAGACAAAAAAGCATCTCGCAAGTCTTCATTATCTTTCTCTTTTTCCACTATTCGTTTAAAAACTACAAAAAAAAATATATTTAGGTACGAAAAGCAGGGTGTAAACAAATCGTGGATTCCATTAGATTAGAATGGAAAAGTAAACCGAAAACAACTCATGGTCTTATACAAGACCACCAGAATCAATATTAAAATATAATTTGGCGTCTTTTTGAAGTACTTTCATATAAATAACCAACTTGAGTATTTTATTTAAACCATATTACATTAATTTCCATTTATATTGTAGGGGTGAGGAAAAACGACTAACTGCTAAAACTGACTTAAACAAATGACTAATAAGGTCGGTATTTAAATAAAAATTTAGCTTTGGTTATACTTCGTTTTAGAACCAAACCGCATCAAACTAGCCTTAAGCTGTATGTTAGAGGATTTATGCCCAGACTCAATATTTTGGGCCAAAAGTTCCAGGCCCACACAAATATATATATATATATATATATATATATATATATATATATATATATATATAGACGCTTTTGCCAAAAGTTTTAGAGCCATGTTCACCAATTTGGGTCAAAAAAATTTCAAACCCAAATGTAAAACCTAAAACTAACCCATAATCCAACGCATACGTAAAACTAAACACACCAAAATCGCTTGGTCTCTCAATACTGAAAAATCAAAATTCGGTTTTGGTTCGTTTTAATTCAAAACCGACACATACACACCACTGATGTTTAATTGCGTTGAATCAGAGAATAAAACCTTAGCCAATTGGGTTGGCAAACATGTGCATACAAGGCGGTTTGTGTTCAAGAAAGATTTAGTTTACAATTGAAGCGCACACTCTCTCTCTCTCACCAAACCCCTTCCTATTGCAAAACCAAGGTTTGATTCAGTTTTCACCCTTCTTTTGTTGTTTCAACCATTGCTATTTTTCACACCTCGACTAGCAGCGGAGACGATAGAACGGGGTGCAATAGACACTTCTAGTTTGAGTCACTGTTATAAAGATACTGTATTAAACATTAATTAAACAGTATGATACATCGTTATTTTACGTGTCGCTATTACACATCACTCTTGTCCACACCCGACCCGCAGTGGAATAAGAGTCGGGGCATAATTGGGTTATTACCAAAGCTCATGATATTTACTAATATGTTTCATATTTATTAAAGTCAAAATTACATTCCAAATAATCCAAACATGTCCATACAATTCAAAGAAAATAACCAAACAAAATAATTCCAAGCTCTAAATCATTTTATACTTCTAGTCCAATCCTATGTGTTTCTGGCTGCAGCTGGTTCACCTGTATCATGTGTAAAAATGGGGGTTTCTGGGTCAACATAAGTTGGCGAGTGAACCTTGTTAGATAAACATTTATTATTGATTTACTTGTTAGTTTATCAATGAAAAATTGTGCATAATCATAAATGAGCAAATGTAAATAATCAAGCAGTGGCAATTAGCAATCACAACTATAACATACAATAACATATGATAGCATACATTAACATACCAACATCATACGATAAATAACATGAATGAAACTGTGCGATCAAGGCTCGATCAAACGGAGCCGATCGTATTGCATGTACTGAAAATGATAAATGTCTGTGCGATCAAGGCTCAATCAAACGGAGCCGATCGTATGTTGGCACGCCAGGTTCACGCTCATAATGTAATGGGGAACTTGCTCAACGCTCATAATGTAATGGGGAGCGGCGGCCTATGAAATTGCATGTACTGAAAATAATAAATTGAATCTAACAATAACCACACAAACAGTTGAAACAAACTGAATACACATGTTCATGATATGATGTATGCACAATGGTTTAAATATAATATATAGCAAGACACATGATACACCCCAAAACGTGATTAAAACGGGGAATTTGTAAAGATTCACTCACATTGGGTGCGTTTGATTGGAGATGATGAGATGCGCACGAGTCGGGAGAGTTGAACAACGAGAATTACTAACCTAATAATAACAGAAAAATATAGTAAATGAGTGGATTTTATTAAGGATTTTAATGAAATTTTTAGATGTATTTTTGTGAGTTTGAGGCTATTTTCCATCTTTAAAATATTATTTTTAAGTATTTTTAATTAATTTTTAAATTAAATTAAATAAATAAAAAAATTGTTTATTTTTGCGTTGACCGTTGACCGTTGACTTGTTAACCTGTTGACCGGTTCGGTCAGTGTGCATGTATGCGCTGGGTGAGACTCGAACCCGAGACCTCCCGTACGCGTGCACGCAGCTCTACCAACTGAGCTACGTGTCTAACCCGAAATAATCTTGTTTTTAATTATATTTATATACTAATTCGATTTATTCAAAATTCATTTGTTTTTAAAAAGATTTTAAATCATCGAACCGGTGCCGTTAACCAGACTCGAACGCGTGACGTGCGAGTTAGTGTTGCACACAGTCCACCGCTGGACTGTGTGTCTAACCTAGTTAATATTTCAGTTTTTATTATACTTAACATCTATTTGAGTTAACCCGGTTCGGTTAGAAAAATAAAACATTTTTATAACAAAGAGGGTGCGTGTAACAGGGATCGAACTCGCGTCGCGTATGAAATTTGTTTGCACACAGTCCACCGCTGGACTGTGTGTCTAACCCGTTCATATTACTGATTTTAAATAAACTTATAACTTAACTATCTTCGTCTTCTTCGCTCAATTTACAGTCGACTGTGTTACCAATCTGTTTCTTGCTTTTACGATTATCAATCATTCATAAGACTAAAATGGAGTGGCAGAGACGGCGTTGGAAGTAAACATACCGTAGGAATGATTTATTACAGAGTTCCGGCAAAGCGTCGGTCTCTGTTTTTAAGAACTTCAACTGAGCAAATCAATTAATCGCTTTGATTAGCTAATCATGAAATTGAAGTGCTAAACAAACGTTAACAATGTGTTTGAAGGTCCTTACCGACTCACAGATGAAAATAGAGATTTCCAGAACTTTTCCGGCGAACTGGTATTATCCGATAGTAGCGTCTGAATTCGATTTCAAGTGAAAGGGTTGAGTTAGAAATAGCTCAACAATTGTTAGACTACGACGGTATTGAAGGACTTACCGATTTGAGGAAAAACACGGTTTTCCGGCGAACTTGCAGAATTTTCCGGCGAGTTGATTTAAGCTTTCTGATGGACTGAATGTATGACGAAAGTGAAATGGAAAGTTTGTATGATGTTTCTGAGTCGTGAGAGGGGTCTTGATTGAAGTAATTCAGACATTGATTATTTTCGGTTATAAAAACCATCATGATCAGAATTGAAGTTCATTCAAATCCGAATTGATTAGGATCGTCGGTGCACCGGTTTTGTTCAGTAATTCGCGAGTAATCAATCGTCTTTGGACGATTGGTGACCGATTTCGGTTATGGTTTGGCATTCAGGTTGTTTTCTGTTTGAATATAAGTTTCATTTGTTTCCTAGTGATAACAGAAAACAACCAGTGGCGGGAGTGGTGATGTGTGTGTGTGTTAAGTCTTTGGATTTCAATTTCCGGCTGACCCGGGTTCGAGCCCCGGCAACAACATTTTATTTTTATTTATTTTGTTTTCACTTTTTATCAAATATAATTTTTATAGTTTAGTTTGTTTATTAATTATGTAACATTAAAAATCAAAATAACCATAAATACACAACGTGACATTTATAACTTGATATTCGATTACAAAACGGAGCGGGTTTTGGAAACCCGTTTTTGACAAATGTTACAACTCTTACATATTTTAACTGGATACTACGCGAATTTCCATGATCCGTTTTATTTAACTAAGTAGCATGGCTCTATCCACATAGTATCGTACATAAACTTCACAAGCAACTAACACAAAGGGGGTCGTCACCCAGTATCCTCGTTACATGAAAAGTTAATTTTTAAAAGAAAAATTCAACATAAAGTTGGCGAGTTCCACAACGTTCTTTGTTTTTAAAATATATTTGAAAATGTTTTGTTGCACATGTGACGAAATCGCTCTAAGTTACAAGTTAAGCAGAGACTAGTATCCAATCACCGTGACCAACACCAACCATAATCAATAACCAAGTATTCCAAGTAGCTATGCCTAACATATCATAGCTAGTTATGAATATATGCGGCTGTGTGTTTGCAGTAGGCATACAACTGTGTATGCAGTGCGGTGTAGGATTGTCGGGCCAAATAGTACTTTCCACAGTATTCACCGGCATTTTACAAACTTGGTTGTGGGGATTTAAGCATGTCAGGTATCTACTCAGATAAATTGCATCAAAATAGTTTGCATGTGTACACGTATGTCAATCAGATATACCCTCTATGAAAACAGTAAAACATGTATTAAAGAGAGAGGGATAGTGAAACTCATAGGTTGCACAGGTATTAGGCTATCAAAATATGCTAATCCACACCTAATACTAGTATTATACGGTTAACGTGTGTAGGCTAGGTTAGACTAGGTTTAAATGTCTAGGAACTACCTAGAGTAATTAGAACATGTAGTTGGACATAATCAGCGTTTTGAAATCAAATTTGGATGCCAGATACCGTTTATCGTGTCAGACAAAGTTGTTTGTTCGAGGTGTTCGGGAAATGATATGTTTAAACAAAGTATACCATTTTATTGTATATGAAAAATTACTAGTTTTATATTAAGGGAGTTCGAGTGTTTGGAGGGTCTAGGTCGCCCAAATAAGCGTTTCCGTATTTACAGTTTGGTAATTACCGAATAAACGTGTAATATACATGTTTTAACCCAATTTAGTCTGGAAGGGTTGAAATTTATTCCTGACCTTCCAATTATTGCCAAATAACACCTGAGTGGTAAAACAACCTTGGCGGGTTCGCTGCGCGTTTAAATTTGTCTGTTATTATTAGAAAACAATAACTAAACGCGTAATATATTAAAATAAACATGTAATTTATAAAATTTCAAAAATTTTGTAGAAATTATTTCTGATATAAATTTTCCAGATAAATTACTTTTATAAATTTTAAACATTATTTATTAATTTTAATAAATATGTTTTATATCGTATATAAACCGTTTAATTTGGCGAAACGACATTCCAAACTCTAAAAAATTCAAAATATTATCTGAACACTCTTAATAAGTACATAAACTCCTAGTAAAAATTTGAAGTTCACGCAAATTTTCTAAACCCGGTTTTAAAATACCGAAAACCTCGTAAAACGTGCGATCTTAAAACCATAGCTCGGGTTATCCATTGAACCCAAAATTTTATGTGAAACTTACCCATTGGATCATTCTGCAAATATTTGGAACTTATTGAAATAATTAACTATTTTTCCCGATTTAATTGTGTTTAAATATAATAAATTTGCCAAATATTCCTCATTTGTCCAAAAATTCCCAAATTTTGCCGAGATCATTTTATACTGTCCTAAACCATGTCCTAAAATCTCATGATCTAAAAATACCCACGTCGAAATCTGTAGGTAAAACAATTTCTATAAATCGTAAAATTTTGCCTAAAATTTAAACAATTCCGCGTATCGTCCGTTAAGCCTAGATTGTAGCGCTTTGCATTTTTTGTACTTTCCTTATTTAGAAAATGTAATCATCTTTCTATTTATGGAAACTTGTATTCGTATCGTATTCGTGTTTCATTTCCAACCTTGTAATCCGAGACTTTGATCATAATGAAATTTATACCTTATACATGCTTGTTATACTTGCAATTTAACTGTCTATAAGCAAACTGATACTTATTATATGTGCAAACATTCGAACATACATCCTCGATACTTGAATTATACTTACATACGTTTTATACACTTAAATACATATCAAATATTGAAGTTTATGCATGAAATGATAACAAATGGAAAGTTTAGTGGCCAAGGTATAAAGAATCAAACTTCAAACGGACAAAGAGGCGCCGCGTAATGCGACGCCCTCCCCCTTCTGGCTTCGTGTAACGCGAAGGGGTGTAATCCGCAACAAGTTGTTTTCTTTCAGTAGATTGGCCATCTTCTTCCACCTCCAAAGTCACCCAATCACCATTTAACCTTCTTAATCACTAAACCCTACTTCACCATTATAAAATCAAGCCTCCGTTCATCCAGTTTTACTTTCCAAACTCATCTATACTTCTAAATACTCTCAAAATCTCTGTAATTTCAAGTTCAAGGCAGAAACTTTATAAGTACAAAGTGAGTTCAAACTCACTATTCTTCATCTTTTCTTCACCAATTCTCCCTTTACAAAACTTGGAACACTTCTAGGATTGATTTCACAGGTTTACTGTGGTAAACCAAGGTGGAACATCACCATTTTGAGGTCCAAACTTTCTGATTTGTAAGAATATTTTGTTAAACCTTTATAAACTATGTTTTTTTTATTCAATCTTGTGCCTGCTTGTTCTTGAGCCTATCTAAGGTTATGAGACCTGTTAGAAGCAGATTCTTATGAGTTCAAGAGGTGAAAACACCTCTTAACGTTATGTTTTGATAAGGTTCAAGACAACCCACAAGTGTGAAGTCATACAAGTCTACCAATCTACCATAGGTTATATGGTAAGACTTGTGTTTGATGCAAGTGTGAACCTTGGAAGCTTGGGCTATCCTAAGTTGTTCCACACCTCACTTGATGTTTTACTTTGCTATTCCAAGTAGCTTGCTAGTCTTAAAGTAACATAACCCCGTCTAGTCTCCAACACTTAGTTAACTCTTTCCATGTTGGGACGACTCACCTGGGTTAATCTTACTTGGCTACTTAAAGACGTATTATTTAGTTGTATATTTCATTTTCATTCATGACCATCCGAATCATCCTTATGATGATTTGTGCATTGGTGAATTCATACAATGAGGTTATCTTACCTCCATGCTTGACATATACGACAATCTGTGATACTTTTGATGGACTAAGTTAGAATTGTTATATAAATTATATAAATACATATATTTATACATAAACGTGGCCGAACTTGTCACACCCCAACCGATGGCGGAATCATTGGGGCGCGACACTAGGCGAACAAGATTGCTCAAGAGAATCCATATCAACTAATTAAGCGATAATATTTAAAAGGTCCGATTTCCCATACAATCAAACATAAAATCCTCAACCAGTTATTACAAATATCAAAATCTCTCAAACAAACATAGTTCAACAACCTAGATTTCTATTATGCGAGTTTCTAAGATAAGCCTTAAATCCATTTGCTGCAAGTAGAACATCCTCAACCTGTCACATACTTTAAAATACAAGTCAATACAATAAAGTAAAGGTGAGCATACAGGTTTAATAGCATGGTAACAGAGATAAAGCGTTTTCGCATAACCAGCATGTAATACGTAGAGAAAATGAATCTAAGTGTGCTAATATTAATGATACAAGCTAACCCACATGACTGCGAGGTGGAGTATGCACGATACGTGTTCACAACAGCGAACACGCACGCAAAGTGATTATGCGAGCCTTAAAAACACCTGAACCAATCAGGTGTTGAGTTCAAACTATAGTACTATCGTTGCTAA
This sequence comes from Scalesia atractyloides, assembly GCA_947069175.1. Taxonomy (NCBI): domain Eukaryota; kingdom Viridiplantae; phylum Streptophyta; class Magnoliopsida; order Asterales; family Asteraceae; genus Scalesia; species Scalesia atractyloides. The sequence goes on from CAMTDV010000019.1 coordinate 93,658,257, forward strand.
GGGTGGTCTACAAGTCCTCATCATTCACACATAGCAAACAAACATTCAGCGATTCACATATAACATGCGGGAGCGGTTAGAGTTAAAAGAGTTTAACGTTGTGTGTAGCGTGTTTTAGTATAGAGAATGTATGTAACACCTAAAAGTGCGTTTAAGCGAAAAAGGGGTTCAAGTATACTCACAGTTGGTGCTCAGCGAAGAAACACGAACTGCTTGTGGATTGAAGGGAGCGCTGGGTCAGCCTGTAAACACGAACAGAAGTGCATTAGTCTTCCGAAGTGCTGAAACGGTCGAAGTGTGAAGGAGCAGCAGACAAGTTCGGGCGAACTTGTCTGAGAATCCAGTCAGTTTGACCAACTTCGGGCGAAGTTGTCACTATTTCACAAAATCTTGTACAAGTTCGGGCGAACTTGTCACCCTCTATTCGAGTTTAGTACAAGTTTGGGCGAACTTGACCTGATTCCTTAGAATCAGTACAAGTTCGGGCAAACTTGATGTTTTTCTTCAGATTTGGTACAAGTTAAGGCGAAGTTGGTACCAATTTGGTGACAACTTCGAGCGAACTTGTCCATTTTTGGGGCGAACTTGACTGTTTTGGTACAAAAATCTTGCGTTTTCGCGGTGTTTGTTGAGGAAATCAAGGGTCCATCCCTCCAACCTTGAGCTACTGAGCAAAACATAGGCTGGAGAGGTCTTTTGGAGCAAGTTTTAGCAATTTATAGGAACTCGGGCTAATCCGGGCGAACTTGTCGGTTCGTACGGGTTAGTCCAGTTCCTGCAAAGTGACAATATCGTCCTTGTGCTTCCGGATCTGAGTTTCTTGCTTGACAACGCCTCGTTCCACTTCACAGTGAACGAAACATACGTCACTTAGTCCGTATTTTATGTAAAAATCAATGCTTAAAAAGGTTTTGCTCAGATCTTCTAGCTTGGGAAGCCAAAGCAAAGCCCAAACACACTCGTTTAAGGTAGATCTGAGTGAAAAGAAGAAGTTTTATAGAAAAAGATGAAGATTTTGATAAACAGAGGAGTTTTGATTAAAACGAAGGTAATCCTTGTGTAAAATCGTAGTGGAAACGTTGTAGTTTGCATAAAACGAGTTGATTCTTACTTGGAAAACAGAGAAATAAGGTTTTGGGAGTTATGGAGCGAAGTTAGCAGCAAGGGTTGAATGAAGGAGGTGTAACATTCGTCAAAAACCGGGTTAACCAAACCCGCTTCGTTTATTAACCGAACATCCAGTTAAAATTTTCGCTGCGTATTTAATGCTCAAATTAATTTTATACGAGACACAATTAATCAATATATTATAATTTTAAAACTATAATTAATAATCAATAATAAATAAGGAGATAAAAATTAAATAGAGACGCCGGGTTTCGAACCCGGGTCTCCCGCTCAAACAAACACACAATGCACCACTAGGCTACCTGCACTTTTTGGGAAATAATTGAAATCAATAAATATAATTATACGTGCCATGCGAGTCAATTGCGAGATTTCAGTAAGTAACCGCTCTGCTTCAAACGTATACGTTTTAAAGAACGATTATGACAATCAATCCTTAACCGAAATCGCAATCAAACACTTTAACTCGCAAACCGCTATCACTGTTACAAAATTTCTGTTTGATTTTAAGCAAGTCGTGGTTTTGGAAGTCTATGAGTACTTTCAGTCAGAGAACCAACTCGCTATTCACTCGAATCAACCCTCAATACACTCGTAAACCCCTCTACAAGTCCCTATTCAGCAAGAACAACTCGCCGGAAACTTTCTGCAACTCGCCGGAAAACCGAACCCCTTCACCTCTGTGCCTTACTCTAAAAACAGAACATCTAGAGCTCATACCGAAGTCACCCACACTCACCTCAAACTTCTTGAAGAACCTCTGCCTCAAGATACACGTCGCCGGAATAACCTGCTGTCATCGGAAACTCGCCGGCGAAACAGGGGATCTCTGTTCGGTATATCTTACACCTCATCTCTCTCGTTTTTATTAATCTCATACGTAGCTAATTACAATTTACTAAAGAAATTGATGAATGTATCGAAACAGTCGGGATTGGGTTCTGGGTTAAGTTTAACGAAGAAGATGAAGTTTTCGGTTATATATATATTTAATTAAAATCAATATTATGAACGGGTTAGACACACAGTCCAGCGGTGGACTGTGTGCAAACAATATGCATACGTCCCGAGTTCGATCCTTGACACACGCACCTTCGCTGTAATAAAATGTCTTTTTTTTAAACTGAACCGGATCCACAACAGTAAGATGTTATGTATAATAAAAACCAGAATATTTACCAAGTTAGACACACAGTCCAGCGGTGGACTGTGTGCCAAACTAAACCACAGGTCCCGGGTTCGAGACCTGTGGAGAGCACCGAGTCGATACATTAAATCCTTTTTAAAATAAATGATTTTCGGATTAACTTAATTAGTGTATAAATATAATTAAAAACAGAAATATTTCGGGTTAGACACGTAGCTCAGTTGGTAGAGCTGCGTGCACGCGTACGGGAGGTCTCGGGTTCGAGTCCTGCCCGGCGCATACGTACACACAATAGAACCGGTCAAACAGTCACAGTCAAACGGTCAACGCTTATGGTCAACGGTCAAAAATCAACATTTTTTTATTATTTTTATTTATTTATTTATTTAAAAATTAATTAAAAATACTTAAAAATAACGTTTGTAAAGTTAGAAAATAGCCTTAAACTTACAAAAATATATCCAATAATCCTACAAAAATTGATTAATAAAATCCGCTTATTTACCAAACCATTATGTTATTATCTAGGTTAGTTTCACTCGTGGTTAAATCTAACTTCGTGCGCACTCATCATCAATCCAAGAAACGCACCCAATGTGAGTGAATCTTACAGCTCCCCTTTTTATTACACGTTTTGGGGTGTATCATGTGTCACTTAAGCTAATTCGTTTATTCAAACTCGTGCCATACCATATTATGATTTAAACTTAGAATGTAAATATTGTTTGTAGTTATGTATTACATATTGTCAAGTTGTATGCAAATTATTTGTTAGGCCTATCAGTTCCTCGTGGGAGACGAGTTGAACAACGCGTGCCTTAAAACTCATTCATTAGGCCCATCAGTTCGTAGAACAAAGCGTGCCTCAAAACTCATTTCATTAGGCCCATCAGTTCCTCGTGGGAGACGAGTTGAACAACGCGTGCCTCAAAACAATCTATTATTGTATGTGTGTGCATTATTTAATATTAAGTGTTTTGTGAATAAGTTTACATTTATATTTACTCATATGTGGTTATGCACTTTATTTTACAATCAACTCAATAAACTTGTTTAAATGTTTTTCATAGGATTCACTCACCAACTTTTTGTTGATCCAAAACCATTTTTACACATGATACAGGTGAACAGGATGAATGAAGGAAAACATAGGAAATGCCTTAGAAGAAAATAATGAAGTCTAGAAAGATGTGTAGAACATGTTGTAATTATGATTGTATGATCTTCTTTAAATTGTAATAATAAATATGAAACATTATAATAAATGTCATGAGCTTTGATGAAAACCCAATCATGCCCCGATCACCTTTTCCGCTGCGGGTCGGGGTGTGACAGGAGGAACTGGGTATTTATAAGTGAGGAGAAAAAGGAGTGGCAGCCAACAACTTCGGCCGAACTTGGCCAGTTTTGCTTGAACTTTGTTTGAACTTGTGCAAGTTCGAGCAAACTTGCTTCATCTGCTTGGCCTGGCCAACTTCGGGCGAAGTTGGGGTGCCAAACTTCGGCCGAACTTGGCCTGGTGGCTGGGTTTTGTTCTTTAGGTGTTCATTTGGCGATTCGGTTCGTATCAGTTAGTTATGTTTAGCGTTTTGATTAAGTGTTAAGCGTTGCGTTAATAAAATACTGCGATTGAGCGATTTGTGCGGGTGAGAGCTTTGCGATAGCGAGTACAACCATAAATCATAAAGCACACACATAACACATAAATAACATAATGTAACATAATTATCCGCGATTTGAGTTTGCGTTTGAGAGTTGCGAGTATTAAGCGATTTAATTGAGATAAATAAGCAATGTAATATGCGTTTCAAAATAATTGTAAACCATTATAATAAATCTCGGAGTACAAATGAGTTTGAAAAAGAAACAAACGGAATTAACGGCGTTCGGATAACAATCCGAAAGATCGGGTTGTTACAGAACTCGTGATGATAATCGATTTATGATTATTTGTCATGAACTTAGGCTACTTTATTTATGATTCTAAGTCTCTTGTTTGTGATTCTAATGGGCAAACTAGGACCCATGAAATCACATACAACTTAGTGTCAAAACGAGAGCTTAGACAAGATATACTTTTATGCATACATACTTTTGGTACTTTAAGTTCCAATCCAAATCCTCCATTAACATTCTGAATACTTACATACCTTCGTTTACCCCATGTAGAGTGACCTCGGTGCTCCATCCTCCCACTCCCCAACTCTTCACGGGATTACCAAAGGAAAGCTTTGCAAAACCGTGAGTACACTCAAAAGTCCCTTTTACGCTTTACACTTTTGGGTACAATATGTTTACCCTATCAAATTACACATTCACACTTATACTTTATGCAAACACAAACAATCCATTCATACATGCTTAAATACGTGATACTTGATTTTTTTTGGAACATTCTTATGTGATTCACTTGTCATTAGCTTCGTACGAGCCTCCCCTTAACATGTATAGCGCTATAGGAGTAACGCACCACCAGTAGTCTTGTGGTCATGTTAAGTATTTATTTCATGCGGTAATCAAAGGATTGACTTGTAAAATTGTATGCCATGATACATTAATCTAGTTAACTATATTTGCCATGAGGATTCGTTTAAACACTTTTCACATACTTATGCTATATTAAAATTGTGTACTCGCCAATGCTTTGTGTGTTGAATTATACTTTTAAACATGTTGTAGGTTGATGATGTTGATATCGATGAAAATCTAGTAGGGAATTTTGTAGGTTGTAATTTGAATTTTGTTGTACTTTGAATTTCCAATGGTTGTAATTTGATTTCATGTAATGTACTGGACAATGTTTATCTATGAATGAAATCGGTTTTAAATTAAATACTGTCACACTAGTGTTATGAGGTCTCGAGCAATCTACTTACGTCCGCCCCGATGATTCCGCCATCGGTTGGGGTGTGCCTATATTCCGTGGTCTGTTTGCGCCGAGTTTCTAGCATAGTACCTACACAACAGGTACAACACAACCATGCAATTGGAATCCTCAATCAAGCCCTTTTTGTGTTTTTTTTTTATTCTTTTTCGTGAGGCGATTCAAGTGTCGAATAAATGTCGTTTTTGATCCAAAACTCAATCCTTTACTCTCAAACCAATTGTAAAACTCATTGTTACATAAAATCCACTTGTAAACAGATTGGATGGCCATAAGCTTGGCCTTGTATGGATCAAAATAAGTATGGTTATGGTATAGTAAAGTTTACAAAGAATAGAAAAAAAAAAACCTTACTAAATTGCTTGTTCTTGAGCTTTTTGGCAGAATTTTCCCCATATCACTGAAACAAACAAAAAACCACCCTTTGCTCACATTCATAAACAGTGCACATATAAGTCCAGAAAAAAAACTTATCATAACATCACATTCACGTTTAATTTTAAAAAAATGGAAGCTTACTCTCTGATACAGGAATCTACTTTCTCACAAAGGTCAACGATCTTGGCATTAGGCTTGCATTCTAACAATACCATCTGCAGTGCCCCTACACAATTGATCAAGTCCTACCCTTGTTAAGATGACTACGAAGGGTACATGGAATGGCATAAAAGTCCACATTATACTAAGTATTTAGTAACATAATTATTCAACCAAATGAGGCGTTTGGACGTGTGATTGCAATTCAAGTGATCAATATCAGATAATCAAATAATGATTTTTTGAGCTAGTACATTGCAACTTTTTACCAAATTAATTTTCCCGAAACAATTAAAAACTGAATATTGTGCCTCCTTGCATACTAGAAAATAGTACAATTCCCCTAAACTAAGTGGGACTAAGCTTAGAGTTTATATAATAAACAATGCATGGAGAATTAAATTGAACAGGAATAAGATGATCAAACAACACATAAGAAAAGAATGAAGTGTGTTTACTATTGACAATTTTAGCAGCAGATTTGTATTTAGTAACGAATTCAGGAGAGGGAAGATCAAGCTCCTTCTCTTCTCCTCTTTCATCGTCAGACATGTTTCTACCATCAGCAAAACAACCACGTATTATTTTTAATATTATTGAAATTAATGATTTTGGGGAAAAAGAACTGAAATATGTACACTAAATTAACAACGTGGCTTGGTTGTAGTATTGGCGGTATGGGGCTAGGGTTTGAATGGCCGGCCGGCCGGCCGTCTGGCTTTGCGTATTTAAGCAGAGTGTCGAATGCTAGGTTTTAGGGTTTTTTGCCTTCATTTTCTTATTATTTAGTAATCAATACAACAAGCTTCAGAACCAATAGCAGCGTAACCTTGAAAATATCTTTCTTATACATTAAATCGTCACTTTAGCATTTATAAACACATATTATATATACTAATGTTCCCCTTAAAGTCAGACTAATCTCAGCAATTAATTAATTAATTGGATCATTGTGAAACAAAATCCTGAGCATTCAAAATCAAAAAAATGCCTCTATAAGGAGAGAGGTTATAGGAGGTTACTCGTCAAAATAGTTTTAGCGGAGCACAAAATTGTTCATCCGCTTTTTTTAGTATAATGATTGTCTTCCACTCTCTCTTATGGAGGAAATTGAAGACCAAACTAAACGCCCGCTCCTAATGACGAGTTGCAGTGGTCATGTGAGTCGTCTTCTCTCTTCGTGTATCTAACCCTAATCCCTCTTTTTCTTCAAACCACACATCACCCTTGCTCTCTGCTCAATTTTAAACGACGGATCTATGAAACCGTTTGAGGTTATGATTTCAGATGTTTCAACCTCCTTGTTGTGGAAGTTTAGTGTCGTTAAAAGTCACGATCTTACTTTTGTTTTGCTATGTTGTTGCAAATATGTTGTAGTATGATTCATGGTCCCCTTCATGACTATCAGTTGTGTATGCATATTGCATCAGAATCGTCTCCATGCTATTAGGCTCTACTTAGGTTTGTTTTCTTATATAACTCGCTTGCCCGCTCTTCTAATCTTAAACTTTTCATACTCATGTAATGGATGGTGAGTTTTCAGTATGACATACGTGAAGAACTGCGGGAATGAGAGATCTCCCAAGGAACGAGCTAACAGTTCCATGAAGATAAAGATCTCAAAAAAATAAATGTTCAAGCGAAAATTATTATATATATTATAGTAGGCTGTTTTACTGTTCTTGGTCTAAAGCTTTTTTTTACTAATGCTTCCTATGATGATTATCATATGAAATATTGTGTCCTTACCTCCTTTTATGAATTGCATTAGTTAATCATGTATCAGTCTTATAACTAAACCTAGCTAATTCAGATGTAGTTTCAGGAGAAAATCCGTATGGTAGGCCACCTGTTCGTATGAATCCTTTAGATAGTTGCCGCACGGATACGTGTGTGTGTATATATATATATGCGCGTGTGTGCGTGTATCAAAGATTGTCGATACATTGAGAAAATTGGTATGTTGATATGCTTTCTTGTTATAACACCACAATAAAATTGTAAGAAAATTATTACACATCTTTATATAAATCAGTATTAATAAACTTTATTGTTGAGAAAGACTTTTTATACATACAAATATATGTTGGTGCATAATTAAAAAAGCTCATGAAGACAACAAGCTTCAGATGAAGCGACCCTACCTTTCCCTAAACAATTTTGAAAATAACAATGAGATCGACAACGACAAATTATAAAGAATAAACTGTCACTACCCTTTTCATTAAAAAAGAATAAACATGATTTAATCTACAGAGTAAACACAACTTTTTTTTTTTTTAAAAAAAAGGATATGCCGTAGCTGTTTTTATCTCCTGTAATTCTGTAAACACATAGAAGTACATACATGTTCACAAGGAAAAACATAATAAAGCTGCTCATGAGACTACTTACTAACCACCGTTGAAGACACGAATAAAAAAAACTAACTAAAACATACTTTCAGCACAACACAAAAAACACGACATGGAGATACTCCTCATAAGTTGTGTGAAAAGCATACTCGTGTCGTGTTTCTCACAAACCGACTCTATACTAAGCAACTTAACGCGGTTTGTTTTCTTGAAATGTGATGTTAGAACTACCAGAGGAAGATTCCCACTCATTGATATTATATGGGATTAATCAGACATCATAAAGATCACCTTGTTCAACTTCTAGGATTAAGCTTCTAGATTCTTCATGCGTTTGTTGCTGACCCCAAGGATGAATATTTTTAAACTTCTTCAAGCCCTCTAACTCCATAGCAACATCTTTCATAGTAGGTCTATCATTCCCATGTAAGTTAAGGCATCTCTTTATCAAATCACCTATTCCTTGTAACTGATCAAGAGTCCCTTCCCGTAATACACGTGGTTCAATGATTTCAAATAGGCGGTTTTCTTTCACTGCCTTGACAAAGTATGTTGCTAGATTCTTTTCTTCTTCAGTTCTTTTTGCACAAAGGGGTTTTTGCCCTGTTACAAGTTCTGCAAGTACCACGCCAAAGCTATATACATCACTCTTGTCGGTTAGTTGGCTTGTGTAAAAGTATTCGGGATCAAGGTACCCTAGCGTGCCTTGAACAAGAGGAGTGACTTGATCATGATCTAATGGGACTAACCTTGAAGCACCAAGCAATTTTTGCAGTGTAGTTATTATTAAATAATATGTTAGTAGACTTGACATCTCTGTGTATGATTGGCATTATTGTTTCTGAATGAAGGTATGCAAGCGCACCGGCAACTTCAAGGGCTACTCTCAATCGATTATCCCATGATAACCAACTCATTCCACCCGCTCTATGATGAATGTGATGGAAAAGAGTGTTACTGGAGATGAACTCATAAACTAGTACCGGGACCTCTTCTTCCAAACAACAACCTAGAAGTTGTACCACATTTTGTTGTGTCACTTGTGTAAGGATCATGACTTCATTGATGAATTGTTCTGTTTGAGCCCCGTCCACTAATTTAGACTTCTTTATTGCAACAACACTTGTATCGGGCAGGATTCCTTTATGTACCACACCATAACCACCTCGGCCTATAATCCGCTCCTCTGAATAATTGCCGGTCGCTTTTCGAAGTTGTTCAGTGCTAAACATAGTTATCATCCCACCAGTCCCCGGTGCCCTGAGTTTTTGTTTCAAAAACACTCCCCCGTTTTGCTCAAAGAACTTTTCTCGTAGCTTGAGTAGCTTCCTCTTCCTTATGCCAAAGAATATCGCAATCATTCCTGATAATATCGCCACCATGCCAAACAATAGAGCTACATGGGAAATAAAAGCAAAATGTTTTAGTCCTTAGTAGTTATCTCAAACCGTAATGCGGATTAGTTAAATCTGGTATAGGTTATGTACATAGTGAAAGAAATTATGTGATGTGGCAAATATTTTGTGATTCCGCCACCTATTTTAATTTACAAGAAGATCGTATTACCTAATGTGAATACCTTTACCGGGAATTTTGAGCCGTTTGCAAGAGGTTGACAACCATTTAGTGTTTTAGCATCACCGGTGTATCCTGGCGCACAATCCCTTCTGTATTGACGCACTGCCCATAACAACGGATGTTGCTTTTATCCTCGCACTCATTGATGTCTAGTAAAGAAAATGCTTAACAAGTTTAATTAAACCAATGGGTCGGTTTTTGGACATATTACATACACGTCAACGAAATAAATTATCATGGATGACATATATAATTAACTCTATAGAAAATGAAAACACACTTGTAGTTGTTGACGACTTATCATTTGGAAAATAAAAAAATTAATTTAGTGGCATCAAACATGCCAACACATCATTGATTCATAAAATGAAAGATTATTCTTGATACTTTTGACCATGATGTAGGTTTGTTGGCATGAACCAGCTTTATTGTAGAATGTAAAGACAGCAAGTCCATGGCTGGTTGAAGTGGTGTTAAGTATGCCACTCTTTCATCTCTCACCCTTCTCTCCACAGAGAAATAAGCTACGATTCACACACGTTTGATGGCGATGGCAATGTCAGTGTCAATGATGATGATGTATCATGCTTAACAAATAACTTTTTGTTATAAACATTATTGCTACAAAACGATATTATTACGAGGTTGTAAGCATTAAAAGATACACTTTGGCCGAGTTTCAGTTCGATCAATCTATTTGACCTGTTACACTTAAAAATTAAACTAACACCAATCAACCCCTTCAGACATTCATAAGTAGCCAAACATGAAGCACTTCTTGCAGGAACTCATGTAGTTTAATCTGAAAAGTCGAATTCTGAAAACTCGAATCCTCCTGAAACGAGACGCACATTTGTGCCTGTTGCTACCCTCTTGGTTCAACTGACACCAAACAAGTCAGGTAATCAAGTTACTTAGGTTATTTCAAATATGTAAAGTAATGTCCACTAAAAGATGAAACAGAGGAATCTTTGATTTACTGGATCCATTTGGACTTATGTTAATACTAGTTAAAATATAAGAAATGGACTATAAGAAATGGACTAACCGTTTGACCCGTTCGTGTCTTCTGCAGATCTACGAGTGGTGCTGGAGCTCAACCATATTTGATCTCTCTTGCTCTTATTACAACTAACGGACAGTCAACACCTCCGGCCAATTTTGACCTTTTGAGTGGAGATGCTTTTTGACACATCAACTGCTATGTTGTATACCCTTTTATGTAAAAAAAATTGATATTTTATTTTCACAAATCGATTACAATAAACCCCAAAAACCACATCTTCACAAATTGCTTCCATTTTGCCTCACATTTAGGGCTTTTTCCATCAGTTGCCAATTAAACCGACTCACCTCGCTTACGAGTTGTTTACTCCGCAAATCTCACCTGAAACCTTACTCGATCTGTCATCATTCTCCATCTAAAACCTTGCTTTTCCTGTATGTTTTCTACCTGTATTTCATATTCTTCTTGATTTGTGATGTTATTGACTTCAATATGTTTTCGGATGTAGCGTGATTGATCAGCAATGGAGGCGGTTGAAGAACTCGCTCAGCTTGCAGATACGATGCAGCATGTAACATCCGTCAAAAACGGATTTTACCAAACCCGCTCCGTTTATTAACCGAACAATCAGTTAAAAATTTCGTTGCAAATTTAATGCCCAAAATATTTTAAACGATACATAATTAATTATTATATGGGAATATATAATTAGTTTTTGAAAAACTGTTAAAAATAAGAAAACAAAAATAAATTGTTTCTGCCGGGTTTCGAACCCGGGTCAGTCAGCCGGTTCAGCAGAACTTAGCGCACACACACTCAACCATTGCGCCACTTGTATCTTTTGTTAATTATTAGAATCATTTAATTCATAACGTGTCTTTCCGAATTCAAAACCGGCGCCCAAATTTCGGTCGTCGGAAATCCCGACTAACTCGCCAAGAAATTACAATTCCTTCAGTTATAACGTAAACTTTAAACACACATCGGTTATAACCGACGTCTGAGTCCGCGACGCAAGTTATAACCGCCGGAGATTTTCTAACTGATGAATCAAGTCGGAAATTGGACCAAATTCATCGATAACCTGCCTTATAAATACCCCCTCGAACCTCTGCAAACTTTTTCGCTCAAAACCGCACCCTTTCTCGGCGAAAACTCACTCGCCGGAAATTTTCTGCTCATCGCCGGAAAACCGAACCCTCCATTTCTGAGCCTTACTAAACCCCCTGAGCTTATACCGAAGTCACCCACATTCTTTTCAAGCTTTCTGAAGACTCGCTGCTGCAAGACACACGACGACGGAACATGTTGCTGTCGCCGGAGTTCTGCCGGAGAAACAGAGGAATCCAGTCGGTATACCTCACACTTAAATCTTCCCTTCTTTTTACATATCTCACTTGTAATTAACTAAAAAACGCTAAAGGAACCGATTAAAACATTGAACCAGTCGGACTTCCGATTCTGGTTAAAATCGACGAAGAAGACGAAGTCCTGTAATGTTTAAGTATAATTAAAATCAAGTTATAACTCGGGTTAGACACACAGTCCAGCGGTGGACTGTGTGCACAATAAACACCGTAAACGTCTCGAGTTCGAATCTTGTCCCACGCATGCTGCCTTAATAAAAATGCCTTTTTTTGTTAACCGAACCGGAGTCACCACTGGTATATGTTAAGTATAATAATAACCGGAATAATAACCAAGATAGACACACAGTCCAGCGGTGGACTGTGTGTATGTTTAAATCACAGGTCACGAGTTCGAGTCCGGTCTACTGCATCGACCCGGATAATTATTAAAGTTTTTATTTAAGTCAGGAATGAAAATACTTAGTTTGTATTTAAGAATAATAAAAATCAGTTTAGTTAACAAATTTGACACACAGTCCAGCGGTGGACTGTGTGTTAGCATAAGCCACAGGTCCCGGGTTCGAGACCTGTGGAGCGCACCGAGTCTTGGATTAAAATCGTTTTTAGAAAATAAAGGATTTTCTGTTTAATCTAATTAATATATAAATATAATTAAAAACAGAAATATTTCGGGTTAGACACGTAGCTCAGTTGGTAGAGCTGCGTGCACGCGTACGGGAGGTCTCGGGTTCGAGCCTCACTCAGCGCACATATACACGCATACGAACCGGTCAAACAGTGAAGGTCAACGGTCAACGGTCAAAAAAGTCAAATTTTTTTATTATTTTTATTTATTTATTTTAATTAAAAATCAATTAACAATACTTAAAAATAACATTTTTAAGGTTAGAAAATAGCCTTAAACTCACAAAAATACACCCAACAATCCTACTAAAATGGATTAATAAAACCCGTTTACTTACCGAACCATAATGCTATTTATCTAGGTTAATTTCACTCGTGGTTAAAACCACTTCGCGTGCATTCAACAATCATCAACCGAACGCACCCACTGTGAGTGAATCTTACAACTCCCCCTTTTTAATTACACGTTTTGGGGTGTGTCATGTGTCACAAAATAATTAACTCGTTTGTTTAAACATGTGCCATACCATATCGTGATCTAAACTTAGATTGTTTATATTGTTGTGATTATGTATTTCACCTTGTCAACTTATATGAAATTCATTCATTAAGCCCATCAGTTCCTCATGGTAGACGAGTTGAGCAACGCGTGCCTCAAAACCAATCCATTATTGTTCATGTGTGTATCATTTAGTTTATATCGTTTGTAGTTATGTCTTTCATATTATCATGTTTATGCAATTCATTCATTAGGCCCATCAGTTCCTCGTGGTAGACGAGTTGAGCAACGCGTGCCTCAAAATCAATCCATTATTGTTCATGTGTGTATTGTTTAATATTAAATTGATTTATGAATAAGTTTACATCTATTTTTACTCATGTGTGGTTGTGCACTTTATTTCATAATCAATTAAATAAACTTGTTCAAATGTTTTCCATAGGATTCACTCGCCAACTTTTTGTTGATCAAAAACCCTTTTACACATGATACAGGTGAACAGGATGAAGCAAGGAAAACATAGGAAATGCCTTAGAAGAAAACAAAGAAGCTTAGACTGATGTTTAGGTCATTGATGTAATTATGATTGTAAAGTTCCTATTAAATTGTATTAATGAATATGAAACGTTTAATAAATGTCATGAGCTTTGATGATAACCCAATCATGCCCGGTCACCTTTTCCGCTGCGGGTCGGGGTGTGACACAGCAGGCTGCGGCTCTGCTTAAGATGAAGATGTTGATGAAAACTCATCGAGTTCTACACAACGTTCTTCCACGTTTCTGGACGTTGAAATTTTTGTTTATATGAGTGATTTGATTGCGTTTGATTACTTGCTTGCTTGTGTTGATTGATTTAGCCAGTAGATATTTCGAATTTTCGATACGGTTGTGATGCGATCTAAAAGTATGATGAATTTTTAGGTTAATGTAATTTTGAGTTGTATTCTTCCTGGGAGTTTAGAGAATCAATTCTTGGAACTATGCCACATCACTGGTGGTAGAAAGCAAATTGTTTCTCAAATTTCTTCTTTAATCAGTTGAAAAGTTCCGTCTCGGGCAGGATAGGCGAGAGGATACACCTAGAAAACTTCAAACTACCCGTTCCACCTCCACAAGCCAAGAGGAAAGCCGTCCTCCAGGAAAAGACCCAACTAAAAAGATTACGAATTTGATCGGAAAAGCTGCAAATTTTGCTAAATCAGCCAAGAGTAAGAAGGTAAATTTCTACTAGTGGTGTATTTCGTAACAAATTACATGCAGGGACGGTATGCGTGGCCAGATCTCTATGTCGATTGGTGTAGATGTGCTTATTTGTTTGTGAAAATTTGGTGCCATTTTTCTATGCAATGGATGGAAGTTTATAAAAGCTTTATTGATAAAACCCTTCTTATGATTGATGCAGGCATCACCATATATTCCTACATGTCGTCCCAACCATGGAAAAGGAAGCCATGGAGATATCGTCTTTTTAACAATTCTTGGGGAGGTATACATCTTACAGTGTTCTAGTTTGGTTTCTAGCAAATTGTTGGAAACTAAGGCGGTGTGGTGTGATCATGTGGGGCAGGTAACAACCTACACACCAGGTTTGCATGGACATGAAGCGGTATCGCAATGGCAGCTACTGACTGGTTATAATCTACTTAGCATGTGGAAGCTAATGAAGGCATGGCTAATTTTGAAACTTGATGTTAGGATATAAACTCTTTATTTTACATATGAATTATGTTAGGATAACTCGAGTTTTAATGTTCGAGTTTGTAACTCTAAGTGAAATGTTATTATATAATATTGAAAGTTTGAAAATGCTCAACTTTTGAAAATATGAATATTATTAGTTGAAGAGAAACAAGCTGAAAATGCAAAAAATAATAATACTAATAATAACAGAATTTTGCGATCGCTAAACGGCAGTCGCAAAAACGTTGCAAAATGGCAGACGGTCGAAAAAAACGTTGCAAAAAGTATTCGGTCGCAAAAAGGTTGCAAAAATTATTCAGTCGCAAAAAGGTTGCAACAGTTCAAAGAATGTTATAAAAATCAGAACAGTCGCAAATTTTGCGACTGCTCTTGTGGTTGCAAACACAAGTCGCAAAAAATGCAGTAGCGGTCGCAACTTGGTCGCAATAGCAATTGCGACGAGTGTTTTTCCGATCACATTTTCGGTTGCAAAACAGTCGCAACAAGGCAATTGCTACTTTATTGCGACCGTAAATGCAGTCGGAATACCAGTTTTCTAGTAGTGTGGAAATGCTTTGTTTCTTGTTCCAATATTCAATAGAGATGGTGTAGCACCCCACCCAGATCCCGGTTGAACATGCATAATTGATAGAGTTAATAGCGGAAAGAAACGTAAACTTTTATTTGTAACTTTGGATCCATCGTGTTTCTATTTGGAAATCCTTGATCCCTTGATATATGATGTCACTCATCACCAAGAAGCCCTAGTGATTCCATCAAGTGATAACAAATACATATACTCAAAATGATGTCCGCTATTGCTAGTGAGCTCTTGATATACATTTACTGACCATATTCTAACTCCCATATACCATTAAGTTTGCATTAATATTATGGCTTTACAGAGGCTTCTTGTATTTGGTATGATAGATCTCAATGAATAAGATTTCTCTATTCTATCTTAATTTCTCTCTATTTTCCTATAATACTTGTTCTTATGTTTATATACTTCATATATTGGTTGCTAGTAGGCGTTGTTTCACAACATATATATAAACTTAATTATGCTAATATGTTTGTATTTATATTACAACTTATATAGCCGATATGTATAATAACTTATTATCATGGTGATAAGCGGGTGAAATTCAAACTGCCATGGGCAGTTATTCCCGCCACAAGGAACCGCCAAATATCCCATGTATAAATATATGAAGTCCGGCAACAAGTTCCGGTACCAAGACAATTTTAATTCCATTCGAATTGTCCATTCTATTCTTTCCGTTATTTTTGTTCATACACTATTTCTGCATTTCTGTTTCCTGATCATTATGAATACCGAACCAAGTATTTCACTTAAATCCGCTGCAAACTTGGTTGAATCCCAACAAAGTGGTATCAGAGCCACGTTGCCAAGGAGTGCAGAAATCCAATCAACATCAACAACAATGCCCTGTCAACACTGTCTCGATGAAAAGTATGAAAAGGAAAAGAAATTTTCTCGTGTAAGATTATGTTACTATTGTTATCAACCCGGCCACCAAATCTACTCGTGCAAGGCGAAGGAACAAGACGAGGCCACACAGTTAATCAAACAAGCGATGGATACAGGAATTCAGAGGCAAGAAGATGAAGTTATTAGTCACCAAGAGATGATAGATACTAGTACGGAGGGCGGCCAATGGGGCGATATCTAGTATGTTAATTCTGTGTTTCCTCATCATATTGCCAGGAAGCTGAATGTGTTTAAGCGTATTAAACACTTAGTTGGGGTAGAAACAAAATCAGGGGAAAGTAATTTTCTATTTACTCGGGGTATCGAGGCTGTAGAAATCAGATCAAGTAATGAATTGTTACGAATACAAAGTGTATTCTATGCGCCGGAATTAGACCGGAATGTGTTGAGTCTGGATCAATTAACTTTGCAAGGGTATACGGTTAAAAAAATCGGTGATACTTGTAAAATATTTCCGATGTTTTCTGCACCGGTCATGAATTCAGTGAACAATGTGAATGGTTTAACCAAAGAAGAGGAACTCGGTTTAAAAGAAAAACAGAGGGTGGTAGAATTAAGTGTTGTGAATGAAAAACACAAGGAGGATTATCTTAATTCTTACTTTGAGGATCTGAATTTATCCACTCAAGAACCCGATTGGAGTCAAATGATTATTCGTGCAATGGAGTTCCATGATTTCTCTGATTGCAAGTCACTGTTGGAAATGATGGAAGATGGTGAATTTGTGTTTAAGTATAAACATGAATTGGAGGGAAAGTTCAAAGAGATGTTGACATGGTTTATTAATGTCAAACTGGGAATTACTACAAGACCCATTCCACCCTACGCGGCTGATAACAAGAAAGTAGATTTGCTCGGCTTGTACATGGTGGTTAAACGTGATGGAGGCTACCGGAATGTCACCGATAATAATCTATGGCCGGTGGTTGCAAAAGACGTGGGGTATGAGTATCAAGATGGCGAGTTCATGAGGATCGTTTATGGAATGTATCTGGATGTGCTGGTTTACTATTACAAATTCAAGATGGTTCAGGGAAGAGTGATGGATAAAGAAGTAATTCAAGAAGGTGAAGGCTCGTCGGATACTCGCCATGAAAGAAGAAAGAGTGCAGGAGATGTACGAGATCAAGAGGCTATGCAACACTATGCCTTATTTGCAGGTAACGACTGGGAATGAGCCATAAAGATGCAAAAATATGTCGAAATTCGATTTCAAGCAGGCGATGAAGGCCGTGGATGAAGCAAACCAAAGTGTTCTCATGTATGCTGCCAAGCACAATCAAGTTTAGGGGAAAATATTAGATATATAAACTTAATTCTGCTAGTATGTTTGTATTTATATTACAACTTATATATAGCCGATATGTATAATGACTTATTATTATGGTGATAAGCGGGTGGAATTCAAACTGCCATGGGCAATTATTCCCGCCACAAGGAACCGCCAAATATCCCATGTATAAATATGTGAAGTCCGGCAACAAGTTCCGGTACCAAGACAATTTTAATTCCATTCGAATTGTCCATTCTATTCTTTTGGTTATTCTTGTTCATACACTGTTTCTGCATTTCTGTTTCCTGGTCATTATGAATACCGAACCAAGTATTTCACTTAAATCCGCTGCAAACTTGGTTGAATCTCAACACTCTTGATATACATTTACTGACCATATTCTAATTCCCATATACCATTAAGTTTGTATTAATATTATGGCTTTATAGAGGCTTCTTGTATTTGGTATGATAGATCTCAATGAATAAGATTTCTCTATTCTATCTTAATTTCTCTCTATTTTCCTAAAATCCTTCTTCTTATGTTTATATACTTCATATATTGGTTGCTAGTAGGCGTTGTTTCACAACATATACAACAATATGTGAAATTTAACATTGTCTATGATGAAAATATTAATGTTGGATTTTCCATATCTATTGATATTATCACTAGCCTTAAATCTCTAGAAACTACTTACCAAAATGAAAATCATGTGAGAAGATATCTTAGGGCACTACCAAGCATCAACTAAGTGGATAGTGTTGGTCAGAACCCTTACAAACACGAACACAATGATAAACTACGAACAATCAAATGAATAACTATATTAAATGTGAAAGTATAAGTGATTTTGATGATTACAGTTGAAATACACAAACCCTATTTATACTAAACGAACATGTGCGATTGTAGAGACGTGTCTCTTCATGAACGGTTGTGGCTCTTAAACTTGTGGATGAGATTGAATGTTGAAGAGGTGCGTCTCCTTGTTTCTCCCTTGCTGTCGTCGATCAATAGGTGCGACTCCATGAGGAGTCGTAACCTTTAATTTGAGTTGGTTACAATCTTCCATCTTTCCACCTTTGGCCCTTATACTTCATAACTACCCTAATTCTAATATAAACTATTAATAACTATTTACTTAACGACCCTTTAACTTAGGATGTGAGGAATTAGAACTTCATTCACCCCCTTAGGCTTCTCTAAAAGCTTTTATAATAAGCTTAAAGGTTTACATGTTGAAAATTGTGTAAAATAACTAATCTGCTTTCCAATTTGCATTATAATATAGTGCGCGTGTGTGTATATAATCATAAAAAAAATATGAGAAATAAACACCATCTAAAAAGCCTAAAAGGAAAATAATAAAATACCTAAACCAAAAATATAAACGAAAAAAAACAACAAAAGAAGTGTAAAATGAATATAGAAAAGAAAAAAAAGGAAACATAAGAGAGTAAAAAAAGATAGTTAGTATTAAAGTTTCCTATTGTCTGGATTTGAACCTAAGAGAAGCAAAGATTCTCACTTCTCTCTTGACTACTAAGCTAAAAATTCATTGGTAAATGTAATTTTTATTTAGATTTTGTATATTATACCTATATGCATTTTAGACTCATTTAAGGTTGCTCTATTTATTTTTTTCTATTCAAAAAAGTCTCAAGTTTCAAGATATTATATATTATTCCTTCTGAATATGTAATGAATATTCTAGATTCTTCTTTTATGTTTCTTGTCTTTGAGACCAATCTAGAATTTTCTGAACATTCCAAGTCTCACCATTTGCACCTTATTTTAAGGGTATGATGATGTAGAGCTGACTAACCGCTTTTAAAGACTTACCAGGTTTTGATTGTTAAGTCAGATCCTTGGGTGATTTGTCCACACAACAAGCAAACTACTCATTTTTACAACATACTAATTTTAAGGTAGTGGTTATTTCATCTTCGTTTCGATATAAGCTTCATTTAAAACAGAGTTGTGCATCATAATATACAAGTCATTAAAGTATAGACGAACAAGTCAATACAACTTTTAGGGGGTTTGTTGGCATTTCAACTTAGTTATTGTCTTATGCGATAATATTTTATATTTAGACCTAAATAGTTCGAGTTAACACATCATAACACACATACATAATTCAATATTCTAATGTTTTTACGTCCATTGTTTTTCTTTTTAATTTAACAAGCCGTTGCAACACGTAATTCCTAAATACCTGTTGTTATGTTAATTTATTTATCCTTGTGCAAAATAAATAATCGGTTGCTGTTTTGGAATGAAAAAATATGATATCCTGGACAAATGTCAAGTAGAAAATAAAGCTACGATTGAGTGTTTTGTCTGTTTCTCCGGATATCGAAATCCGATTACAAAAAAGGCTTACGTGTCCCTCATAGACAATTTCCCTCTAACTAGGGTTTCTCCATCTGTCACTTTTTTATGCACCCTCCACTTGACAACCTCTCGAACTATGCCAAAAATATCCCCACCGATCCATTTATTCAACCTCACCATCCACCCTTTCTTTCATTTTCACCAAAATGTCAACCAAATCTCGACGAACTACCAACACAAACGTAACCGACTTCCAGAACTTCTTCCAGGGCTGGCTCGCTATGATGCACTGGGACGGGTACGGGAACGGGGTACGGGTACTGGGACGGGCACGGGAAACGGCAAAACTAAAAAAATTAAGAAGCGGGGACGGGACGGGTACGGGAATAAAAACATATAAAAAAATAAATATATATCAAAGATAATGTAACACAAAAACGCAAATTAGTTATATATTGATGTAAAGCTAAAAAATCCCATATCTTACTAATCTAATCAAACGTTAACAAGCAAATCGCTTTCAAGTTCCGGTTCATCTAATGAAAGATCAGCAAACTCCAAATATCCTACATCTTCCATCGAGTCAAAAGCATCTCCACCCACATCCCACATATTTACAACATCGTTAGGCGCCCTAGACAAAAGCCGAAGATTGTTGTGGACGTAAACCAAGTCTTGAGCACGACTTGTAGTCAATTTGTTCCTCCTAAGTGAGTGGATAAATGCATAGGTGCTCCAATTTCGCTCAGCACATGAAGACGAACTAGGTTGTCCAAGTAATTTAAAAGCTAAAGTTTGGAGAAGAGGGGTTTGAGCACCAAAGTTAGCCCACCATGACTTGGGTTCCATAGTATCCATCTTTGTAATACATGTTAAATCTTCAAAAGGACCAACCTTCATTGAAAACAAAGCATAATAATCCAAGACTCTATCATGCTCATCATCATTAGGAAACAATCTCTTAAAACAAGTCCGCCTCTCTTGTGAAATTTCTCCATCCCTATGAGGAGGGACTCTTTCACTATTCTCAAGTAACCATGTGTCACTATAATATCTACAACATTTAAAAGTAAAAATATAAATACATAATAGAAACCAAGCATGTAATTTTAAATCATATACCTTGGATTTAAAGAGTGTGCTAAACAATGTAAAGGAGTGTTATTCTTCGTCCACCGAGCTACTAAAACTTGATACACAACATCATAAAAGATACTACGAGTAGATAAGGGACGTTTTTCTTTCTTGTAGATCTCGGCCTTTGCCTTCTCAATCATTGAATCCCACATCTCATACACGGAATGTAGACATGATTTGTCGGTGTCACAAACTCTAATCATATCATATATCGGTTTAGTAAAACTAAGAATGTATGATACTTTATCCCACCAATCGTCATCCAAAATCTTCTCTTTAACAGAGTTAGCTTTCACCGTGTCATCCTCTCTATGAGAAGCCCATTCATCATTTATGACCATAGCTTGTAGACCCCGTTTGACAAGTTTGAATCTCTTAAGCATCACAACAATTGAAGCAAAACGAGTATCAGCAACCGAAAGCAATCTAAGAGGAGTAAACTTGCTTAAAATGGATAGTCTCATGTTATGGTTCATGATAAAGTTTTTAATTGCAACCGCATCCATGTGAACTTTTGTTATCCATTTGCATTCATCATATGTTAGTTGATTGGTTTCCACATTCCTTGGTGAACATATATTCTTCAATGCAAGATTAAGCGTATGTACCACGCATGGTGTCCAGTAGATGTTAGTAAACTCACTCGTGACAATCTCACCAGCCGCCTTGCAAACTGATGCATTGTCGGTGATGATTTGCACAACATTTTCATGACCAATCTCGTTGATAACTTCTTTCATCAGATTAGCAATAAAAAACTTATCTTTGACTTCTCCAAAACAATTAACCGCCTTTAGAAATAAAAGACCATTAGTTGAGGTAGCCATGAAGTTGATTAAAGGCTTTCGTGTAGGATCTATCCAACCATCACTGACAATAGACACACCTTTCTCTTTCCATGATAACCTAATCGGTTCCAATAACTTGTGCACATTCTCCTTTTCCTTTTGTTGCATGGTTGTTCTAAGCCTATTATAGTTAGGAGGTACATACCCTTCAATTTTGTTCTCTGCAGCAAACTGAAAAGCCCTTTGGTAGTGCGGGTTTCTTGCAAGATTGAAAGGTAGACCTCCGGTATAGAACATCCTTGCTATCTCCTCATCAAGTTGGTCCCTTATTTCCACACCAAAAGCTTTTTGAATAGGATTTGAAGCGGGTTTTCTCCTCTTTAAGGGATTGCCAGCTTCACATGGCAAACCGACTTCTTTCGCTTTTGAATTGTTTTTTCTCTCTAAATAATCATCTTCTAACTTTTTCATTACAACTTTATCACTCTGTGTTGCTTTCTTGCAGATAGCAATCCCATTACCTTTTATACAAATCAACAATAATGAATAATCATTAAATGTACATCATATTGATACAACACATATAACATAAAGTTTATTATATTTCCTTAAAAAATCACATAGTAACATGAATAATATATATAATCGTCAAAACAGTAAACTCATGCCAAACGTGTTATTGCATAACATTCATGCAAAACAGTCCCCTTCGGCCTTCTCCTGCATAATTCATGTAACATTGATATCAAAAAAAGCACAAATCACTTAAACATAATATTCATGCAAAACAGTTAACCATAGTTTAAGCATGAACACAACTAGGGTTTCATATTTTCATACCTTTTATACTGAGCAAGTGTGCTCTAACTCTTGAATACGATCCTTGTCGATTTTCACCACAAACTTTGCACTTGAATTTCCAAGTTCCTCCCGAACCTTGCTTTTCTTGTTTTTCCACATAATCCCACAATGGAGGTTCATCTATAGATGATGATGATCCTTGTGTTTCTTCATTAGATGCCATGATTTTGCCTTTTGGAGTTTGAATGGGAGAAGAGAAGAAGAAGATCGCCGTTTATAGAGGACAGGCCGTAGCGTAGGGTTTTAAGAGTTTACGTATAAATGATTTGTATGGGCTTTATTTTATAAAAGGAATGAATAAATAATCTTTTTTTTAAACCGAAAAATATATCCGGAAACATGCAGGAAACATTTCGCTTGCACGTTTCTTCGCCGTCCCCTTCGCCTGCCCGTTTCTTCGACGTTTCCTAACCGCCGGGGACGTTTCCCGGCCGTACCCGTCGCGTTTCCGTCCCCTGGCAGTCCCCAGGACGGGAGACGGCTGCTCCAGGACGTTTCCGTGCTTCAGAGCTGGCTCGTCCGCCAGGAGCATTACCGGGACCAGCTCTCTCTGCGAACTGTTACTACTCATAACGATGAAGACTTAAGAGATCTCATCGCTCGTGTTCTCGCACATTACCAGCAGTGCTACAAGGAGAAATCGCGTATCGCCAACCATGACGTGTCGCTAGTGTTCTCGCCGCCCTGGTTTTCGTGTTTCGAGCAGAGTTTCTTCTGGATTGCTGGGTTTAAGCCAGGGTTAGCGTTTAGGATAGTTTCGGGTTCAGTTTCGGATATGAGTGAGGAACAGGTGGAGAGGATGGAGCGGCTGAGGGCGGAGACGAAGGTGGAGGAGCGGCGGTTGGAGAATGAGATGGCGAGGATTCAGGAGAGCGTGGCGGCTCCGCCGATAGTGGAGGATAACGAGGAGAGGGGAGAATTCGATAGTGGATGGGACATATGATGAAATGGAAGCGGCGCTGGAGGCGTTGAGAGGGGAAATGGAGGTGGTGGTGGGGAGTGCTGATATGTTGAGGACTAGGACGGAGGAGAGAGTGGTGGATATACTGTCGCCTGTGCAGAACATCAAGTTTTTGATGACGGTGACGGAGTTGCAGCTGAAGATTAGGATTTGGGGATGGCAGATTGGAGGAGAAAGTCGACGATGACTCCATATGATGCCACCTGGAACCTTGTAAGCAAGCATCTTGCCATATTAAAATATTATTATTACAAGTGGTGGTGAGTTGAACGGTAGCTTTTTTTTAATGCTTTTGTTCTTTTTTTTTTTTTTTTTTTTTTGCTTTTCAAAAGCATATATTTGTATAATATGATGTATAGTTAGTTATATTTATTTGTGTTTTTTAGGGAAAGAAATGCATATTTAGTGGGTATGCATCGGTTAGTTTGATGTATAATTTTTTGCATCTCTTAAAATACAAGTTATGATAAGTTTCTGAAGTTGGCGCGCAGCCACCATATATAAAATACCAACGATATGAATAACAGAAAATCAAATTGAAGTGGCATGAAATTTGAGAAAGGTGAATTCCATTCCATTCCAGTTTTATATAAAACCTAATCTTGTGAATATTTTGTTGAAATAAGCGAAATCCCCTTGTGATTGAATACAAAACATATTTACACATATATTACTTGAGATAAAGATTTAATTTGTCCATAAGGAATATTATAATCCACTCCATCTACTATCTCATTCTCATGTTTCTTATAACTAGCAACATCTTTCTAAACTAGATAATTTACTTTTTATGTAAACTAGCGAGATTTTCCCGCACGATAGCGGCGGAAATTCGGTCAGTATCGTTCGTTTCTAACGGTATCGATATAGTACTGATACTCGGTTGAAGTCAAGATATGCATAAGAGAATCTGTTTTACATTAAAAACCATAAAAACAAATATCGGTAGAAGTCAAGATATGCATAAGAGAATCTGTTTTGCATTAAAAACCATAAAACGAATATCGGTATCGGTTTCGATAATCAAAATACCTGTACCGATCATAAAATACGAATACTGGTACCAATTCCGATCATAACAATACCAGTAGTGATGTCGGTATTGGTTTGCTTCATCACGATTTGATGTCGGTATTGGTTCGCTTCATCACGATTTGATGTCGGTATTGGTTCGCTTCATCACGATGCTATTTTGAATAAAACGTTTTTTCAACAAAGTTTATATAGAAACGTCAATAATAAATAATAATATTAAATGCAAATTGCGTATTCTTCTTATATACTTTATATACAAAAGATAATAAATGCATGTTATCGGAGAAAAATAAAACAAAATATAAGTAGATTAACATAATATATGATTTAAAGTATAAAGACTGAAATAGAAACTTAGCCTAATTAAATAACTAAAATGTATATAATCTTTTGTTGGTTTGTGATTGGAAACAAAAATAGAAGAAAATCCAAATCTAACGGCTCTTCTCTTTCTATTTGTTTTTTTACAGCTAGAGAATTATTGATTTCTTCAATCATGGTAATACAAAAATCAAAGTTGATTCTAATAAAAAACTCAAAAGTTTATGGAACTGTTCATCAAACCTTTGTATTCATATGTATATAATAATAATATGTTCCTGGGCCGCCGAGCTAACCAGCCCGTGTCATCGTCAAGGCCTGAATTTTCAAAGGGCGGGAAAAAATTTTATAAGCTTTTATATATATATAAAGAGAGAGAGAGAAGTTTTCTATGCAGAACGCTAAATATTGCGAGAACACGCAGAACATAATCATACACCCGTTTTTTTAGTCCTAAAAACCTTAAATGTAAATGAAAATACTACAAACGTGAGATTTATTGTTTCTCCCACTATAATTCAAAACAAAATATGGAAAATTTTCAGTTTTTATGTACGTCTACACTGATGTAGGTTATGTGTAGGTTAAATTTACCAACATGTATGTAGACTATGTGTAGGTAAAAATATATAGCTTTTTGTGTATATATAATACACAAATGAATGTAAGAAACATAAATTTAAAAATATGAACCTTAATTCTCAAAATTTAGTGATTTAGAGTTGTTCTTTTTGTTCTCGTAATAATTAGATTTCTGTAATGATTCTCATCCTATATATATATATAGTTTTGCTGGTAGAGTGCGAAAAATTATCTGAAGATAATGTAGAGGTCTTGAATTAATTCAAGTATTGACTCCACTACCAAGGTTTTATTTTTTTTAATCCATTTCCCATTAATCACAATTTTTAGCCCATTTTTTTATCGTACGGGACATAAATTTTTGTTAGAGTTCTCAGAGTCGACTTTGTTATTATCATCATTGAACATAAGAAATAATTAGAGCCAAACTATCCATATGATACACCATTTGACGTCCAAAAATTGATAAATTACTACGGTACCATTTGGTACTAGTACCTAAATGCCCATCTTTGATCATGTAAGATTCCAATCTCTTTCCACTTTACGAAGGTAGTTACATCATATTTTACTTTTTTTCACCAAGGGGGTATGGTTTTAGTAACTTTCGCCACCATGTAATATTAATCTTTATTTTTAAAACAAATAAAAACATTGCATAAAAAATTACAACTCAAGCCATTTAAAAATCCAAAAAAAAAATAAATATATATATATATATGTATATATATATCCTTCAACATAAAAAAAAAACAGTTGATGTCGTGACAACCAATACGGTTAGTGCCGCTATTGGTCTTGATCGATGAAGTTTGAATGACTATTGCTCAATGGAATGCTGACCCTAGTTGCGATTTAAATGAGTTAATAAGTTAAAAGAAAAAAAACAACTTGGCTCAATTATAAAAATAGTTTGCACATCTTAATCTTCATCCAAATTTGGTAAAAAACTTAACGAAGAAAAAACTATTTGTCACACCACAACTGATGGCGAAAACATCGGGGCGGGACGAAAACGAGATTGCAAGAGTCGTCATAACACTAATTGTGACAATATTTAAATAAGTAAATTTCATTTCATTTCTAAAAAACAAGTACAATCGTTTTGAAGCAAATTACAACATGTTGAACAAAAACAAAATACAACAAAGTACTAAATTTAAAGGTGTGTTTCTAGTCATCCTACTAGATTTCGTTCGTCATCATCATCATCAGTTTCCTGCAATACGTATTAAAGTATAGTTCAATACAAAAGTATTGGCGAGCATACAAGTTTGATTACTAGCATAAGTAAATGAGTTTAAACGAATCCACATGACATAATCGTTAACTAGAACTAACATACAATACTAGCATGCAACTATAAATGTCAACTCAAAGATTCTCGCTAGTGTAATCTAATCATAGCAATGAATAGACTGTTTTGTTTACTTAACATGTCCTTAAGAATACGGGCGGTGCGTTACTCCTATAGCGCTATACATGTTAAGGGAGGCTTGTACGAAGTTAATGACAAGTATAAAGCATAAGAATAGTCTAGCATATATGAATTCAAGTATAACGTATCAAGCATGTATATTGGATTGTTTGTTTTGTGTTTTAAGTATAAAGTATGTGATTGTGTGAGTTTTCATAACATGTGCGTATTGCACCCAAAAGTGTAAAAAGCAAAAAAAAAAAAAAGGAGTCATGTATGCTCACGGTTTTGTAAGCTTTCCGATTAAATCGAGAGTTAATAAGTTGTTGAGATGGAAACACCGAAATTACCCTACATGGGGAAACGAAGGTGTGTGATTAAGCGGAGTTTGTGGAGAGTTCGGATTCGGAATTATAAGTATATAAAAGTCTGTGTACGAAAAATAATTATCTAGCCGTAAACACTCGTTTTTGACACTAACTATTTCATGTGATTTCATGGGTTGAACTTGCCCATTAGAATCGCAACGAGAAGTTTATAACATAGATAATATAATCTATGTTCATGACGTGTAACCATAATCCGGTTAACATCATTAATTCGGTCATGTATATTTTTATATATTATATAGTATATTTTATAATAAGTCCATCATATGATATCATAGAATTCATGTAAGTCAAGCATGGAGGTAGGACTAAACATCCATTTAACCTCATTGTATGATTCACCAAAGCACAAAGTTTACCAACTTAGTTGGAAAACCCGGTTGGTCATGAATAAATAAAATTACAACTACACTATTAAGCCGACTAAACTACGAACAACCAAGTGAGTAAGCTAGGTGATGCGTGCACCCGAACATGGTAACGTTTGGGAACGTGTCATAGCCTTGTCACTTTAATGAAAGTTGAACGAGTTGTAGTAGTATGAGCATGGAAAATATCAAGTGAGGTAGTGGAATAAAGTTAGGATAGCCCAAGCTTCCAAGATTCACATCTTTATCAAATCACAAGTCTTGCCATATGAACTATGGTAGACTTGGATAATTCCATCACTTATGGGTTGTCTAAACCCTATCAAAACAAAAAGTTTAGAAGGTATTAGAACCTTTAAACTCATGATAATCAACCATACTTAAGCTCCATAACCATAGGTTTGGTTAGAAGCAAGGTTGGTACAAGATTGTTTAAAAGTAAATAAAACAAGTTTATAAAAGTTTAATAAATGCAGAATTTTTATCCAATTTTGAACCTCGAATATAGTGATGTTCCACCTTTGTTTACCTTGGTAAACATGGGGTAACACTCCAAGGAAGGAGAAACAAGAAAACAAGAAGAAAAGATGAAAATATGAAGAAGTGAGTTGAAAACTCACTTTTTGAGCAAGAAATTTTCTTTCCAAAAGTTGTAAATTCTAACGCCCCAAAAATCGAATTTGAAATTAATAGAATGTTTTTTCTTCCTTACGTTATAAGATAAAATAACTAAGTTATGTAACTTAGTTATTAACATAAAGATTGGATGGTTGGAGATAGGAGTATTGGGTTCAAATAACCAAAAAGCCAATTAGAGAGACTAATTGTGACATTTGGGGCAAATTTTATAAAAATTCAGCTTTTAATGTGGGGGATATGTATATGTCGACATATACATATGTACAGGAAGAAGAAAAAGGAGTTCCTCCCACAACCCTCTAAATTAAAGCAATTAAAGAAGGATTTGAAGCTAAATCTTATGCATGAATGAAAACTATCATCATCTCAACTTTACAAACATGAGGTAAGTTGTAATTTGTAATTTGGTGATCATGTATGAATTTGGGTTTGTGATGAATCCTTTAAATTGTTGAAATTGAGCATTGATATGTGTTAGAATGATCAACTAGAGCTTATTCTATGTATGATACTAAGTAATTTAATGTTTAAAGGTGAAACCCACTTGGGTTGGTGAAAGTGGCTACATGGGTGCATCACCCATGTCCAATCCTTGATCAAGATTTGATGTAGTATGTTGTATGTGGTTAATCTTTGTTAGTTAGGTAGAGTATGATATGGAAATTACTTGGTATTTACTTGTGTTGATGGATGAAAGTGATGAGTAGGAAGCAAAAGCATGAAGATTATGCTTAGATAGTGGCATGCACACCAAGTGTTTGATGAAATACCTAGGTGAGATTTTAGATGAGTTTGGATGCAAGTAATGGATGAAAAATGTATAGAATGTGAATATGATGTATTTGATAATAAATTAAACATGAGAAATACGTATTAGAGGGATTACATGTGCGAATTTAATTGATGGAATGATTTGGTAAGAAGCATGCATTAGGAGCTTGTACTTTATGCTTGAGGTATGATACACCTTATGTGTTTAGTCGATTATGTAGTTGGAATCACGAGGTAAAATTTGGGGTCATTGTATGACGTGCGTTGTTACTAGTAAGGATGATGTTAGTATCACATTAAATTATTTAATCTTGAATAATATTGCCAATTGAGAAATCCATGAGAATACTAGCATGTGTAGGAATTCATAAAAAAACAATTATGCGTAATTAGTTGATCTTGTGGTTGTATGAGTCGTAAAACATGAGTATGAAATGTTATGGTATGGTAGTTATATTCTAGCATGTCAAGATGAATGTATGTGTCTAAATGTGAAGATTGGTATGCTTGACAGTTAACTTTCTAAAAAGTCAACGAATGTGGGAAATAATATGGTTAGGTTTGCTAACACGATTGTAAGATTAGGAAAAATCATGTGATGCGTATTCGATCATCTATGTGTTATATGTGATGATAATTGACCTTGCGTAAATGTGAAACAAGGTGACTATCAATCAATGTCTTATATAAGTGTATTGGGTTATTGAAAGTTAAGTAATGTTGAATGGAAAGAAATGAACGATTGTATGAATGAACATGTGTGCTAACCATAATGCGAATGTGATGATATGAAAGGATGGGATTCATATCGAGATGGACTTAAGCACAGAAGGCTAACGGGTCACGAGGAAGCAAGGAAACAAGAACGAGTACGGGCGCTTAAGGTAAGTGAGCCCGAAACTTACTTATTAGTATATAAATGAAGTTGTTGGAATAAATATTTGAGGCCATGTAGGAATGATTATGGGATGTAAGCAAATGGGTAAGAAATGTTGTCGTAAGATATTTATAGTTCATATGTTATGGAGAATGTTTGGTAAGATCAAACGGGTCGAACATAGAAAGTAACTTAGCAAGTTGTGGTAGTTGATTTGATCTTAAGGATTAGTACTAGAAGGATATGAGGGCTTGAATATGGTCAATACACGTCTTGGAACTTCCAGAATTCGCGACAAATGAGTAAATGACCAAATAATGAAAAAACTGCGTTTTGGGCTGCAAAGGGGGCGTTGGCGACGCCAAGTCCTTTTGCAGCCGACGCCAAATGTTGCTGTCTACGCGGGTTCGTTTCCAGAAACTCGTTTTTCGCACTTTTGTTTGTTTCTTAGGCCCCATTTAGCTTCCCAAAGGTACCCCAAGCCTACCTTAAAGTTTTTGTGGGGTTCGGGTAAGAACGGAAGCCTACGGGACCGTAAGAAGACGTGGTACGTACACTAGAATATGTAAATATGGTTTTGATATGATTTGACTAAGTCTTATAAGTAAGATTCTTAATATATGCACATGAGGTGGAGTAATGTGGAAGCCATCGCTAAACATGATTAGATACGAATATACGTATAGATTAGTATGTTTGAGAATTTATGCATAGATGTTGGTTTATGATTCGTTAATGGTTATGTAAGCATGTAAGACATATGTAAGAGATTTGGAACGGGAGGTATGTATGTTCGTAGTAGGTCTTTCATACATGAAAGAGTTGAATTAGATGGTTTGTACACGTATTATTATATTATACGTTTCCAATGAAGGAGACTCGTACAAAGATAATTATGGTGTTAACATATAAAATTTACGATGTTAACCGAATTGTTTTTTAGAATGAAATGAAGTGCAGGTATAATATTGTATGCTCATCGAAGGTTAAACTCTGAGATAAAATGCTCGAATTCAGAAGGATAACGAGATGGAATCGACATGAGGATAAAACTGGCGTGATCCTTTAGTTATACACTTTAGATTATATAATGCCCCAAGTACTAATAGTGTGAATGATGTGGTGAATGCAGGTTGCACAGAACTTCGGGTCATGGTCATCACGAGACTTAAAGCTGTTGAAGATCGAGTCATAACACGGATTGTACGGGAATGTGTGGTCTTGTAGATAGTAAATATATGATATGTTTTATGTATTAAATGAAACCAAAAATGTAATTATCGTTAAAGTCTCACCATATACAGGACTTTCAATCATGTTGGAATGTTTTTAATAAAAGAAATTTTATGGTACGTATTTCCGCTGCGTCTTTTGGTTTAAGCGTGACATGGTCTCACATAAATATTGGAGTTTTGAGAGAGTTTGAGATTGAAGTGAGAGTGTGAAAATTTTTTAGGAGGTGTTGAAGACTTGTATTTATAAGTGGGTATTATGATTTGGTCATAAATGAAGTGGTTGGGGTGGGAGATGGGAGAAGAATGTAAGTACATTTGATGGGTTTTTTCATTTTCAATGGCGATGGATGTAACTACATTTGATGCATGCTTAATCTAGGCTTCAGATTGGGTGCCAACAAGAAAAGACTAGGAAGCCTACTTAAATAATATTCTCTAAAAAAAGTTTAAATTTACGAGTACAAGCTATTGCCAAACACATCAGTTGAGCTGCTTAAACAATAATAGAATTGTTGTTAGGTAAATGGATCTAATTGCATCAGTGAGTAGGTGTACTTTACATTTTAATACAATTAACTTGTGAAAAATTAAGACGAATACGATGGTTGAGTTATGATGAGGTCATCCTATAAGTTGGTTTTGTCTAAAAGGTGAACAAAGTGAGCTAGTGTACGTAGCTGATTTTAGAAGCGAGGGGTATATTTACACGTAACACATGCAAAATACAACACCTATATACACACATATACTTGGGTGCAAGTGTATTGTCTTTTATAATTATGATGTTATAATAGTAAAATTGCATAGTTTTAATATTAAGACAACAGAATTATAAGTTTAAAAAAAACTTACAAAACTAATATTTAATGAAAAAAAGTCAACACCATAGTAAATTCCCTATTTTACACTCCTAACATCAAGTAATCTTTATCATATATATATATATATATGTGTTGTGTATGAATTGGTGCGTTTAAAAGTTCGTTGAGTTTCTACCTATCGTAGGTCCCGGGTGAGTTTTCCCATTAAGGTCTTAAGTTCGAGTCTTGGTGATAGGGGTTTCTCATTGAGAGGTTTAAATTAAGGATCTATTATGCGAGGGGCTCTCTAGAGCGGACCCGGTTAAGACAACGTATGCTAAACCTCCCGACATTCGCGAATAATTCACACCTTTCAAAAAAACTTAGCTTCAGCCTGCACCCAGTACACAATATGTTAACCTCAAATTTATTGGTTTTCATTGCCCATGTTTTCACGTTTTCGTTGTATGTATTTATCTCTCACCTCCTTGGTGAACATGACGTTTGTTTGTTGGTCCCATATTGCTTCTCAAGAATTTCATGTATCTTATTATGACTTGGCCATCTGTATAATATATTATTATATATTCTAGATGAAAATAATTCAAAGAAGATCGATCACAAAGACGCTTACGTCTTTATCTGAAATGTCATATTCATAGACTCCATATTGGAAATGAATTAGGCCATATATCGACAGAAATTAAAGAGCTACAAAACTAATTATTTTATCCAACCATTATCCATTGGACAAATATTTATTAGTATCCTTGGAGCTAGTTCTTTTGGATTTTCAAGGGCCACCTTGTCACTTTCCGTTCAATGTTGAGGTCGAATGCATTATTCCGTTCTCTAAGTACATATGATATATATTTTTCTATAATAATACATATGATATATATTTTTTGAACGGCAGTGATGTTATTAATCAAAAGACTAGCAAGAAACTAGTCCATCAAAGTTTACAAGACCATCAATACATCAAAATCTTAGGGGAAACTAAATTGAAATTATACCATCTTTTCAATCCGGATTAGGAATTTTAGATTTATGTTTAATCCAAAGAAGATGGGTGGACTTGATTTCCTCGCCTTGCAATAGACATACTTTGGTCATTGAAAAACTTGTTGTGTCAATCCCTCCAAATATGTCAAGTCGTCATCACTCTCACCGCCGAGATAGCTTAATGTTTAAGTAGATAGATGTTACGCGTTTTCGAAGATCAAGGAGTTTTGAGAGCGAGTTAAACGATGCAATGGAAGCTTGCACCAAAACTGTAACAACTCTCAAAAAATCCCACAACAATCCGTAATCAAAACCCCCAAAACGTGCCAACGAAAATCGAAAACGAAAAGAGTAAAATTACAAAAAACATCGGCGTGTGGCACGAAGATGCCGGATTCTCCAGATGCCACGTGTCTGCACGTGGCAAGCCTACGTGACTGACTAAGCACAC
This sequence comes from Scalesia atractyloides, assembly GCA_947069175.1. Taxonomy (NCBI): domain Eukaryota; kingdom Viridiplantae; phylum Streptophyta; class Magnoliopsida; order Asterales; family Asteraceae; genus Scalesia; species Scalesia atractyloides. The sequence goes on from CAMTDV010000019.1 coordinate 93,691,831, forward strand.
CTAAGCCCTAGCCACCCTCATCGCCTAGCGTGACCAGGCCACATGTGCCCGTCGCGTGGCGCGTGTAACATCGTCAAAAAACGGATTTACCAAACCCGCTCCGTTTATTAACCGAACAATCAATTAAAAATTTCGTTGCTTATTTAATGCCCAAATTAATTTTAAACGATACATAATTAATAAGTATATTGAAAATATAATTTATATTTGAAAAAGTATTGAAAATAAGAAAATAAAAATAAAATGTTGCTGCCGGGTTTCGAACCCGGGTTAGCCAGCATTTCAGCAAAGTCTTATCGCGCACACACTCAACCACTGTGCCACTTATGTTCCTTGTTAATTATTGGAGACAATTAATACATAAAATAAACCTCGAATTCAAAAACCGACGCCCCCTAATTTCAGTCGTCGGAAATCCCGACTAACTCACCAAGATTTGACGGTTTCTTCAGTTTTAACGTAAACATTCACTACTACATCGGTTATAACCGACGTCTGACCCGCGACGCAAGTCATAACCACCGGAAAACGTAATGACTTTGAATCAAGCCTGAAATCCGACTTTATACATCTCGATTCCTCCCTATAAATTCACCCACAATCCACTGGTAGCCTTTTCGCTCCAAACCGCACCCTTTCTCGACGAAAATCCACTCGCCGGAAAATACCTGCAAATCGCCGGAAAACCGGGTTTTTCACTTCTGTGCCTTACTCTAAACACTGAACACTCAGAACTCATACCGAAGCCACCCACATTCATCTCAAGCTCGTTGAAGACCCTCTGCCGCAAGACACACGTCGCCGGAATCATTTGCTGTCACCGGATTCTGCCGGAGAAACAGAGGAGTCCAGTTCGGTATACCTTACGCTTAATCTTTCATTCTTTTTACTTATCTCACCGGTAATTAATCATAACACATTAAAGAAACTTAATAAAACGACGAACCAGTCGGACTCCGATTCTGGTTTAGTCTAACGAAGAAGACGAAGTGTCCGTTGTCTATAAGTTTAATTTAAATCACGATATAACTCGGGTTAGACACACAGTCCAGCGGTGGACTGTGTGCACATTAAACACGCAAACGTCTCGAGTTCGATACATGTCCCACGCATACTCGCTTTAATAAAAATGTTCCTTTTTATTACTGAACCGGATTCACTTCATATAAATGTTAAGATTAATAAAAATCGGAATAATAACCAAGATAGACACACAGTCCAGTGGTGGACTGTGTGAATGTTTAAAACACAGGTCACGAGTTCGAGTCCGGACTACCGCACCGGTCCGAACAATTATTCAACTTTTTATATAAGACAGAAATGAAAATATTTAGTTTGTATATAAGTATAATAAAAATCAGATTATTTAACAAGTTAGACACACAGTCCATCGGTGGACTGTGTGTTAACCTAAACCACAGGTCCCGGGTTCGAGACCTGTGGAGCGCACCGAGTCGTTGGATTAAAATCGTTTTTAAAAATAAATGATTTTCTGTTTAATTCAATTAATATATAAATATAATTAAAAACAGAAATATTTCGGGTTAGACACGTAGCTCAGTTGGTAGAGCTGCGTGCACGCGTACGGGAGGTCTCGGGTTCGAGCCTCACCCAGCGCATGCATACACACATACGAACCGGTCAACAGTCAAAGTCAATGGTCAATGGTCAACGGTCAACGGTCAAAAAGTCAACATTTTTTATTATTTTTATTTATTTATTTTATTTAAAAATCAATTAAAAATAGTTAAAAATAACATTTTTAAGGTTAGAAAATAGCCTTAAGCTCACAAAAATACACCCAACAATCCTACTAAAATGGATTAATAAAATCCGTTTACTTACCGAACCATTATGCCATTATCTAGGTTAATTTCACTCGTGGTTAAAACCACTTCGTGCGCATTCAACATCATCAACCGAACGCACCCAATGTGAGTGAATCTTACAACTCCCCTTTTTAATTACACGTTTTGGGGTGTGTCATGTGTCACGAAATTAACTCGTTTACTTAAACTGGTGTCATACCATATTGTGATCTAAACTTAGATTGTATACATTGTTTGTAGTTATGTATTTCATATTGTCAATTTATATGCAATTCATTCATTAGGCCCATCAGTTCCTCGTGTGAGACGAGTTGAGCAACGCGTGCCTCAAAACAAATCCATTATTGTTCGTGTGTGTATTATTTAGTTTATATTGTTTGTAGATACGTATTTCATATTGTCAAGTTTATGCAATTCATTCATTAGGCCCATCAGTTCCTCGTGAGAGACGAGTTGAGCAACGCGTGCCTCAAAACAATCCATTATTGTTCATGTGTGTATTATTTAATATTAAATTGATTGGTGAATAAGTTTACATCTATTTTTACTCATCTGTGGTTGTGCACTTTATTTTATAATCAATTAAATAAACTTGTTCAACTGTTTTCCATAGGATTCACTCGCCAACTTTTTGTTGATCCAAAAAACCATTTTTTACACATGATACAGGTGAACAGGATGAAGCAAGGAAAACATAGGATATGCCTTAGAAGAAAACAATGAAGCCTAGATTGATGTTTAGGATATGATGTAACATTGATTGTAATTTCCCATTAAAGTGTATCAATGAATATGAAACGTTAAAATAAATGTCATGAGCTTTGATGATAACCCAATCATGCCCCGATCACCTTTTCCGCTGCGGGTCGGGGTGTGACAGATTGGTATCAGAGCCATGACTATAGGGATATAGGATAGGTTATTAGACCCTTAGAGCCTATACTATAGTTTGCCTAAATTTTAATTGTTTAGGTGGCTACATACAAACTTATGATGTTCATTTGTTTCATATTTGTTTATACTTACAGTCAAACATACATACTTACATACACATTCATCATATATATTTCAATGTTCATACTTTTGTTATTCAAAGATTTGGTTGCAATTTTCAAATCTCATCAAAGTAAGTTCTGCGACGGGCATGTAGTAACTGGAAGGGTACAAGTACCGGTAGTCGGAACGTCCTGTCTAGGTTGGCATTCATATAAATCCAATATAACGGACCAGTTTGCCTACCTGGGGACTAACGATGAGAGTACGAAGGACCTATTAGGCCAAAGCATGCCACACCAAACGTCGTTCAAACTAACCCACTTTGAGGTGTCACCGTGTCTACACCTGGACACATTCCGAATATCATACGTTATATACGTATTTCTCGATTTTCTCCGGGTTTTAGTGTACGTAACCAGGCTAACACATGCGAACCATACGAAAAACCCGGTATTCATGGGGGCCCACATGATTACGAAGGTGAAGTATGGCGGCATGTAGGGCCTAATGACGAGCAAAGCCCAAGACATCCTATGGATGTAGTAGATTTATTTTTCTATATTTATTTTATGAATGTTCATTCCTAAATGCGACCCATGATCCCAAAAACATCCAACTCATACTCATGATGCGTATTCCTTGTAGATGTCTTCTAGCCTCGCCCGTAGGAAGATGAGAGCAGGAAAAGTCCGCGAGCGCATGGCTGCCCTAATCGCTCAACAAATGGCTGCCGTAATACCCAACATTGTAATCCAAGTCCAACAAGCACTTACCGCTAATCCTGTCAATCAAGAAGATCAACACGTTATCAACCCTCCCCCAAATACCACTAAATGCACCTACAAGCATTTCAAATCATGCGACCCTCCAAAATATGAAGGGACTGAAGGTGTCACCGCTCTCCTCCATTGGTTTGAAGAAATGGAGAACACTTTTCTAAATTGCGATTGCCTCGATGATCGCAAAGTGCGATATGCTACCGGTCGATTATATGGAATAGCACTTACTTGGTGGAATACAGAGAAGGCCAAACGAGGCGTTGACGATGCTATGACTTTAACTTGGGATGAATTGAAGGAAATCATGACAAGACGGTTTTGCCCAAGGAGCGAAATCAAGAAATTAGAAGATGAGTTTTATTCGTTGAAGCAAAAGGAAGGAGACCACACCACATACAACAAAAGATTCCTCGAGTTACATCAAATGGTTCCCAATTTGTTCACTCCCCTCTACCGTTTGATCGAGCACTACATTCGAGGTCTTCCGTCAAAGATTCAAGACTCTGTAATAAGTACCAACGCCTGCAACTTTGGAAGCAGCAATGGAGCTAGCAACAGAGCTCACCGAGAACCGAATCCGGAACAAAGACTTCAAGGAGGAGAAGAAGGATAAAGCATCGACTGAAACTTCAAACTCCACCCAAACCGAATCCCCTTCTCAACCCATTTCTAAGAGAAAAAGAGACGGGCAACTTTTCGCTACCATCCAACGTAATCAACCAATTTCACACGCCATACCCATCCAAGCTATCCCAATCACTCAAGTGGCACCCAACTCAACTTACCCAAATAAGAAACCATATCTTGGACCTCACCCTCGATGTAACACCTGTTTTTATCACCATCCCCTTACCTTACCTTGTCGACTATGTGCAAATTGTGGACGCTATGGTCATATGAGCAAGGTTTGCCGCACCCCTCAAAACCAAATCTCTCCCCCTACTCAAAACATGATCCAAACCTATCATCAACCTCAATACCCCATGTTCCCATATGTTCGAGCTTGTTTCAATTGTGGCGACCCTACCCACTTTAGAAACACGTGCCCTCGATTGGTTAACATCATAAACGCTCAAGCTCAATCAAATCCAGTTAACCAAGTAAATCAAGAAAACCAAATCACTAGGCCACCAGCAAGAGGAAGAGTTTTCAACATCAACGCTAATCCTGACGAAGATAATGACGGCCCAAACGAAACCACCAAACTAGTCCTCTTCACCGGAAATCAAGATTCAACTCCAATCGTTTAGTTTTATGTTTTTCTTTATCATATAGAACCAATCATAACTTAAGGATAAAGCCAATGGGAATTTGACAAGAATATGGTGGATACGTTGCTGGTACTTCCTATATATAAGTATTCTTGCCAAAGGATCGGAGGCATTATCTGGCGGTTATGAGAGGTTCCATGTGTAAACTGTTTGAGTAATTATTGTTTATTATTTTCAGTACATGCAATACGATCGGCTCCGTTTGATTGAGCCTTGATCGCACAGACATATTTCATTTTCAGTACATGCAATACGATCGGCTCCGTTTGATTGAGCCTTGATCGCACAGACATTTTTCATTTTCAGTATCTTGTGTTTGTTGTAGAGTCAAAACTAATCATAACTTGTGGATAAAGTCAATGAAAATTTGACAAGAATATGGTGGATACGCCGCTGGTACTTCCTATATATAAGTATTCTTGTCAAAGGATCGGAGGCATTATCAGGCGGTTATGAGAGGTTCCATGTATAAACTGGTTGTGTGATAAGTATTTAGACTAAATTTATTATTTTCAGTACATGCAATACGATCGGCTCCGTTTGATTGAGCCTTGATCGCACAGACATTTTTCATTTTCAGTACATGCAATACGATCGGCTCCGTTTGATTGAGCCTTGATCGCACAGACATTTTTCATTTTCAGTATCTTGTGTTTGTTGTGTTTGTTGTAGAGTCACATAGAACTAATCATAACTTGTGGATAAAGTCAATGAAAATTTGACAAGAATATGGTGGATACGCCGCTGGTACTTCCTATATATAAGTATTCTTGTCAAAGGATTGGAGGCATTATCAGGCGGTTATGAGAGGTTCCATGTAGGATTAGTAGTTTTTGGTTGAAGTTTGTTCATCATACATTTCAGTGTAATCAATTTCATCATTTATAGAAGTTGAGCTATGTCTCACTTCCACAATGACTAACCTCTCCAACATAACAAACGAGAGAGGTACTGTCATCATTCAAACATGTATACTTTCAGAATTTAGACTCAAGCTGTGGTTGTTGTGTTGTGTTGTTTATGTTTGATAGTCACATAGGACTAACATAATTCACTGATAAAACCAATGAAAATTTGACGAGAATATGGTGGATACGCCGCTGGTACTTCCTATATATAAGTATTCTTGTCAAAGGATCAGAGGCATTGTCAGGTGGCTATGAGAAGTTCTATGTAGGATTTAGTAGTTTCTTGGTAACTAATCATAACTTGCGGATAAAACCAACGAAAATTTGACAAGAATATGGTGGATACGCCGCTGGTACTTCCTATATATAAGTATTCTTGCCAAAGGATCAGAGGCATTATCAGGCGGTTATGAGAAGTTCCATGTAGGATTTAGTATTGTCTTGGTTGAAATTTGTGTTACATTTATATCATCTCGCCATTTAAAGAAATTGGATTGTGTTCCATTTCTACATAAACTAACATCTCCATCATAACAAACGAGAGAGGAACTGTCACCATTCAAACATATATGCTATCAGAATGTGGATTCAAATATTGGTTGTTGTGTTATTTATGTTCTAGAGTTACATCATAGGACCAATCATAACTTACTGATAAAACCAATGAAAATTTGACAAGAATATGGTGGATACACCGCTGGTACTTCCTATATATAAGTATTCTTGTCAAAGGATCAGAGGCATTGTCAGACGGTTATGAGAAAGTTCTATGTAGGATTTAGTAATTTCTTGGTACATTAGTTGTTGTGTTTATTTATGTTCTAGAGTCATATCATAGAACCAGTCATAACTTACTGATAAAACCAATGAAAATTTGACAAGAATATGGTGGATACGCCGCTGGTACTTCCTATATATAAGTATTCTTGTCAAAGGATCAGAGGTATTGTTAGACGGTTATGAGAAGTTCCATGTAGGTTGTAGTATTAGAAGTTTTGCTTTAGGATATAACCATATCCTTCCAAACATATCAAAACTCTTACGCATGATATCATATTTAGCGAATCAACTCTGCTTATCAATACTTTACCGTAGGCAACAAAAAGCGATTCCTGTAACCGGGTACTTAACCCTTACAAGGGACGTTACCGCCTCAAACAAAATTTAAACTCTTACTCTTCTTCTAAGTATGTAACTGTCAAACTAAACACCATCATTCTTTTTAGTCAAATATATCACTACTTAAATTTCGGGACGAAATTTCTAAAAAGCAGGGGATACTGTAACATCCGTCAAAAAACGGATTTACCAAACCCGCTCCGTTTATTAACCAAACAATCAGTTAAAAATTTCGTTGCTTATTTAATGCCCAAATTAATTTTAAACGATACATAATTAATAAGTATATTGGAAAATATAATTTATATTTGAAAAAGTATTGAAAAAAAGAAAATAAAAATAAATGCTGCTGCCGGGTTTCGAACCCGGGTCAGCCAGCATTTCAGCAAAGTCTTATCGCGCACACACTCAACCACTGCGCCACTTATGTTCCTTGTTAATTATTGGAGACAATTAATACATAAAATAAACCTCGAATTCAAAAAACCGACGCGCCTAATTTCAGTCGTCGGAAATCCCGACTAACTCGCCAAGATTTGACGGTTTCTTCAGTTTTAACGTAAACATTCACTACTACATCGGTTATAACCGACGTCTGAACCCACGACGCAAGTCATAACCGCCGGAAAAACGTAATGACTTTGAATCAAGCCTGAAATCCGACTTTATACATCTCGATTCCTCCCTATAAATTCACCCACAATCCACTGGTAGCCTTTTCGCTCCAAACCGCACCCTTTCCCGACGAAAATCCACTCGCCGGAAAATACCTGCAAATCGCCGGAAAACCGGGTTTTTCACTTCTGTGCCTTACTCTAAACACTGAACACTCAGAACTCATACCAAAGCCACCCACATTCATCTCAAGCTCGTTGAAGACCCTCTGCCGCAAGACACACGTCGCCGGAATCATTTGCTGTCACCGGAGTTCTGCCGGAGAAACAGAGGAGTCCAGTTCGGTATACCTTACGCTTAATCTTTCATTCTTTTTACTTATCTCACCGGTAATTAATCATAACACATTAAAGAAACTTAATAAAATCGACGAACCAGTCGGACTCCGATTCTGGTTTAGTCTAACGAAGAAGACGAAGTGTCCGTTGTCTATAAGTTTAATTTAAATCACGATATAACTCGGGTTAGACACACAGTCCAGCGGTGGACTGTGTGCACATTAAACACGCAAACGTCTCGAGTTCGATACATGTCCCACGCATACTCGCTTTAATAAAAATGTTCCTTTTTATTACTGAACCGGATTCACTTCATATAAATGTTAAGATTAATAAAAATCGGAATAATAACCAAGATAGACACACAGTCCAGTGGTGGACTGTGTGAATGTTTAAAACACAGGTCACGAGTTCGAGTCCGGACTACCGCACCGGTCCGAACAATTATTCAACTTTTTATATAAGACAGAAATGAAAATATTTAGTTTGTATATAAGTATAATAAAAATTAGATTACTTAACAAGTTAGACACACAGTCCAGCGGTGGACTGTGTGTTAACCTAAACCACAGGTCCCGGGTTCGAGACCTGTGGAGCGCACCGAGTCGTTGGATTAAAATCGTTTTTAAAAATAAATGATTTTCTGTTTAATTCAATTAATATATAAATATAATTAAAAACAGAAATATTTCGGGTTAGACACGTAGCTCAGTTGGTAGAGCTGCGTGCACGCGTACGGGAGGTCTCGGGTTCGAGCCTCACCCAGCGCATACATACACACATACGAACCGGTCAACAGTCAAAGTCAATGGTCAATGGTCAACGGTCAACGGTCAAAAAGTCAACATTTTTTTTATTATTTTTATTTATTTATTTTATTTAAAAATCAATTAAAAATACTTAAAAATAACATTTTTAAGGTTAGAAAATAGCCTTAAACTCACAAAAATACACCCAACAATCCTACTAAAATGGATTAATAAAATCCGTTTACTTACCGAACCATTATGCCATTATCTAGGTTAATTTCACTCGTGGTTAAAACCACTTCGTGCGCATTCAACATCATCAACCGAACGCACCCAATGTGAGTGAATCTTACAACTCCCCTTTTTAATTACACGTTTTGGGGTGTGTCATGTGTCACGAAATTAACTCGTTTACTTAAACTGGTGCCATACCATATTGTGATCTAAACTTAGATTGTATACATTGTTTGTAGTTATGTATTTCATATTGTCAATTTATATGCAATTCATTCATTAGGCCCATCAGTTCCTCATGTGAGACGAGTTGAGCAACGCGTGCCTCAAAACAAATCCATTATTGTTCGTGTGTGTATTATTTAGTTTATATTGTTTGAAGATACGTATTTCATATTGTCAAGGTTATGCAATTCATTCATTAGGCCCATCAGTTCCTCGTGAGAGACGAGTTGAGCAACGCATGCCTCAAAACGATCCATTATTGTTCATGTGTGTATTATTTAATATTAAATTGATTGGTGAATAAGTTTACATCTATTTTTACTCATGTGTGGTTGTGCACTTTATTTTATAATCAATTAAATAAACTTGTTCAACTGTTTTCCATAGGATTCACTCGCCAACTTTTTGTTGATCCAAAAAACCATTTTTTACACGTGATACAGGTGAACAGGATGAAGCAAGGAAAACATAGGATATGCCTTAGAAGAAAACAATGAAGCCTAGATTGATGTTTAGGATATGATGTAACATTGATTGTAATTTCCCATTAAAGTGTATTAATGAATATGAAACGTTAAAATAAATGTCATGAGCTTTGATGATAACCCAATCATTCCCCGATCACCTTTTCCGCTGCGGGTCGGGGTGTGACAGCGCGCCGGTGCCATTTTTCAGGTATAAATAGAGCAGTTCAAGGGCAGTCTTGTTGCTCACTTTGGATTTCAAAATCGATTTCTCTGAATCTTAAAACTCTGTTCACAAATCCCTGTTCCGATACCCGTGTATGAAACCCTAATCACTGAAACTATACCATATCTGATTGATCCGAAACCCTAGCAATGAAAAGCTGAAGTTAAGCCTGAATAAGATGAGACTTTAAATGTTGTGGTTTTGATCTCGTGATTATCGTTGAAGTTTGATTTGGTTTCTTACACTAATACGCGTTACATTGTGTGTTTATCTAGGAACGAGGACTTAAACCCAGGAGGCTTAAAAACACTAAATTATGCAGAGTAAGTCATTCTCTTTTATCAAATGTTTTCAAAACCCTAATTGTTTTCCTATTATTACTTATATTACAGTGATTAAATTTTTGTATTTTTACTGGAAAACTATTGTCAGTATGTGGGATTTTGTATACATTACTTGCTATACTTTACTATTTGGACAATGGGATAGCCAAATAGTGATATGACCATAGTCACAGGAACTGCAAAGTGACAAATACCTTTGAGTAGTTGTAAGATATAAACGGATGTAAAAACCCTTAATGTTGTAATTATAAGGAATCTGCTTTTCATACAAGTGAATGAACTCACCAGTATTTTCCGTTGATCGGATGTTTTTAAATGCGTTTTAGGTGATTTACTGTGAAGGGAATGACAAACTGCTACGAGGCACTCAAGCTTAAATAAGTGGCTATGTCACCTGAATAAAACGTGTTTTGTAATCTAGAGTTTATTCCTATGAAAACCTTTTATGTAAATACAGCTTTTATCCCACAACTTTATGAAATGAAAATTTCGATGATTGAAAACTCTAATATTTTTCCTGACACACGGTCCTGATAAAAATTTCGCTGCAATAATTTTAATAAACACCAGTACCACTTGATCTGCTCACGGCTCCCGTCCAAGGTAGGGTCGGGGATTGTGACAAAAACCAGATGTAAAATCATACAAGTTTAGCAAAGTTGCAAGATAACAAGTTGTGGTTAGCATTTTCAGCAGCACCCTCACATAATGGACATACTTGGTTGTCGACATATACACCCCTCTTTACCATCGTTTAAACACCACAAGGGTGCTTCACCATCCACAAAACACCTAGGCTCACACATACGTTGTCTAGTACACACCAACTCTCTATAACCACTAACCTATTGACGGCATCATCAATCTCATCCCATTACCCCTAAGGACACACACACATATTCACACATACGTTCCAATTGACGTATTACCTCAACAACTCAACTCATACACGATCACCCCTATGGTGAGGACCCGATACCTCTGCGTTTCTAACCCTTCCTCGTCTAGGCCCGAAACAATCACTTAACTATCAAAATCAAGACACTACACGACATAAGTCTTGCAACCGACATGAACCCTCCACAATATTCAGTACCAACGACAATTACACTATTTCCTATTACCAAACTACACATCACGATTGTCACATGCCTACACAGGGCTAATTAAATTTCATCTGACTCGTACAACATAAAAATGACTTGACGGGAAAATGTTTATGTCACACCCCGACATCCACGTATACTCGGTGGGCCCGGTGGGGAATATTGTAACGTATGTTAATATCATCATAACCAAACAACACAGAACAACACAGCGGAAGTATTGGAATTAAAATATCATTACAAACTGAAATATCCAAAGTTCAAAATATAACAACAATGGTTTGTAATGAAGATCCACAGGCGGATCGAAAATATACATAAAATGATAACAGACTCTACAGGCAAATCCTAAGGTCGCAACTCCTCGGTATATGCCTCGCAGCTTCTGGCCTATTTCGTACTTGTACCTGTAACTTGATCTTTGAAAATACGTCAGTTTACACTGGTAAATACATTCAACCGACTCATTTTGAAAATCCTTTCGAAAATGGTTTAGGTGCACTCGGCACACTTTCATAAATAACTTGGGACAGTATAAATGTAAACAGATTTACATGCTGGCTTTTACATATGGGGCCCAGTACAGAAACCGAGACATGATCGACTGACACACCACTCTGAACTTTCACACAGAAAGCAGATAGCAATTACCCAGTGTATGCCTACACGCCATGCTATATTGTCGTGGCCACTATCAATTTAGTGAGCCAACGATATCCCAGACACGGTCAAGCCCACCCCCAATGTTTTAGCTTAAGACAAAACAGATAAAAACCGGGTTATGCAAGATTCTAGTTAATTACCACAACTGGATAAAACATGATCCCATACCCGACCAAGCGATAATAATTTACCGTATCCCAAGCCCGTATAGAGGAAAATAAGTTAAGTGTATTTACCTGAAGTTAAGTCTTGTAAAGTCAGAACTCAGCCGCAGATCAGAAATAAGTACAGGTATAATTTACCGGAAGGCGTTTATTCTGGGAGTGATGGTAATTATTAACCAATATTAGAATGCTAACCGTTCTTAATGAAGTCTTAGACTTGAACCGGTTAGACTTACGTTAAAACAACACGGTACGATACGCTAGATTAAGCGATGATCGGAATAGAATGTAGTTTAAACCCAACAAGTACTAAGACTTGTATAATATGGGAAAACTATTTACATTCTGGAATTTGAGATTAAAATGATAAGGTTAAACCCGTTTTGGTTAAATTACGTAAACTAGCTACATAAGCTCAACCGTGCGCATATAAGCGATACCGGGTAACCGGATGAGTCGTGAACGAGTTCTATATGCCAATATACTTTAAACAAGTTATAATATCAGTAGGATATCAACTTGTATGTCTGTTATAGTTTTAAAATCAATGCCTCAAAAGGGCGTTTTGGTCATTTAGCGACGTACAAAAGGAAATTGCATATCATCTGATGTTACGACCATAATTATTCTGTGAAAATACTTTATTTATGATATAATATCAGTAGGTATCAAACATATGTGTGTTTTATAGTTTAAGACCAAACGATGCACCGTAGGGGCATTTTGGTAATTTCACACATAGTTTTGAAAGCTTATTTGGGATTCTGAGTTTATATTATGCACCTACTGTAAAAATAATTTAAATGAGTTATAAAATAAGTAGGTAACAAGTCTTGGTTGGTAAATATGGTTTAAAACCATACTATGCGCCGGAAAGGCGTAAAAGTCGTTAAATGACGATATTTGCAATATTTTGTGAAAACTGATGTTATAACCAGGTTTTAATAATTAAAATATGTTATTTAGTATAACATATCAGTAGGAAAAGGTTTCATATGGAAAATCATGATTAAAAACCATTTTAAGTGTCGTAAAGGGCGTTATCGTTATTTAAGAGCGTAATACAAGAACTTGTGCATAAACTCAGCTTATAAAATGAATTGATATCCCAAATATCCTAATTATGATATTACATCAGTAGGCAATAAGTTTGGTATGAAAATGTATGATTAAAACCGTTCTACGCGCTGAAAGGGCTTTACGGTCACTTTAAAGCTTTATTTACGATATTTTACGAAAACTCAGTTTATGGTCAGATTTGTAACATCAAAATATGTTAAACATGTTAACATATCAGTAAATAAATTATTTGCAAGTTTGTTGGCTTTTAAAACCTTATTTTTAAATAAAATGGCGAAATAGTCAAAGTATGGCATATTTGCGGAAACTCGCATAAAACTCGGATAACTATTATTATCATGTAATATAACCTCAGAGGGTTGTGCTCATCATAATAATGATCATAACGAGACCTTAAAACAGTAGCATACTAATCTAATTCAATTCATAACCAAAAGTCAACGCAGAAGTCAAACTTCGCGACTTTCGGTTGCGAATCGATCCTAAAACTGAAATTGCCGAGCCGAACTTGTTTACACATGTTCTAATATTTATTACCAAGTTTTTTATGTGTTAAAACATATTTTAGAAAGCCTTTAATCTCAGTTTATAAATATTTCGAAAATATGGCATGTTGACTTTCAAAAATATGTATATATTGACTCGTCAATTGATCTAGCAAACGTGGTAATTAGGAGATGCCCTTTTAAGGGATTAACACCTACATCATTACAATCACGTAGCCACTTTCGTTGTGCTTAATGGTTGGATTATCAAGGCCTTAGCTCAAAGTCAATCTGTATTTACGACAAGACTTTTGACTATGGCTTAAAACTTGATGAAATGACTTAGCATGAATTTGAAACACTTACACATTGTCCAGAGGTTGCTAAGAACTTAGAGGAATGCTTTAAAATGGTCAGGAGCTTCACTTGGTGAACTTGTTGAGATAGGATGATGAAGAACAAGTTACAACACCCAAGGAAGCAAGTTATAATAGTCATTTGAGGAGCTTGGAGGTAATGCCAGGTGTTGTGGCATGATATAAGGTGTCTACAAGTGTCCTAGAGGTGTCAGATGGTGGCAAGAATGCGAGCAAGGTGGCACAAATTCGTGAAAGTAGTGTCCAAGTGCAAGCTGGCAGCCAACAAAAATTTTCTGCCCAGATAGGGGCTAGGTGTCGCGCGACGGGTATCCCCCCAGGGCGTCGCGCTACGTCACGCTCCCCTACGAAATTTCAAAATGTGGCAGAACAGGCCCCTGCACATATTTTGATGATTTTTGACGTTTTTAACACCCGTTAACCCAATTTTTAAGATCTATAAGGACGTTAAAGTATAGGGAACTAGAAATATGTTCGAAAAATATCTCACATGGTCGTTAGTTCAGTTGTACGGTTGCGCGTTTCGCTAAAAATGCGTAAAACGGTTAAACGGACACAAAAACGATCAGAATTTCGCAACGATGGACATCCGTGCATCCGCATCAATAAAACATAATATTTTATTGTATATAATATATTTGGATCCATATATTAGGTCTGTAAATCAAAATACGATAATCGACAAGTTTCTGCAGTTTGTCAGAAATAGTCTCTGGACTTCCAAACTTGCGTGAAACATTATAATTACTGCGTAAAGCCTCCATCGGCATAAAATGGCAGACATAAGAGTATGAATAATATTTTAAGATTCTCGGTTCATTAAAAGGTCACTCAGAGGCTTAGTTTGAGCATGTTGACACTTTTAGTCCCTTAATATTAATTTATCTTCAGAGGTTATAAAATAACATAACGATGCATTTGGTCCCTCGTTTTTAGCACGTGGCATACGAGGATCAGTGGGACACGTGTCGGAATTTTACAGGACCGTTTTTTACGAGGTGTTACAGTTTAGTAATCATCTCAAACAACAAAACTCATTTTTATATCAAAACCCACACATGCACATGTATGCTAGCCCAAAAATGTATAAAGATGGAATTAGAAACTCACTGATTGCGAAGCTTGTACCCCTAAACCGCAGACTGCCCACACGTGTCATATACCAAACCTGTTGTCACATGAGCGTGCTTACCATGCATTCATGCATATGTCTTTAAACAACACACACTCAAACCTCAATCGCACCAAAAGCCGATCATCCGTATCCATCGAACCCATCACCAACGAAACCATAATTTTGTTTATAGCAACAACCGGATCGCCCATGACCCGTTTGGACCTGCAAACCCGAACGGGTCTTGCATGCATGCACGTACACAACCCTAGTATGCAAACATCACCTCCATGCAAACCCTAGCCATCCAGACCCCATGAACCATCCCGTAACGGAACCCGGTCCAAGCTGACATAGGTCCGTTTCGAGTGCCCGAGGCCGAAAGCTCCCAAACGACTCCTCTACTAGATTGGCCAAACAACCCAACCCCTGATAAGGTTCCACGACCCCGAATCGGTCCAGCCCAGCTCGTCGCTCACTCGCCGAACCACCTAATCGTCACCACTGTGATCCCTACCGCCAGCCGACATCACCATCACCTATTGTCGCCAATTTCCGGCCAAAATCCACCCCAACACCACCGTTGTTATCCTACATGGCCATCGTCACCACCGATTACATTGGTACCACCACTATGGTGTCATATCCTTCATCAACGACCTCATCACCCCCTACGTGGCGGATCAACCCACCCACGCTGTTATTTTGAATAAACTATTTTAGTTTGGGCGAATGAAAGAATGCATGGGTAGTCTAGTAAGTAGTTAAACTTAAGATAATAACCACGAGATGATAATAAAAATGATTTACCATTTGAGAAAAAGATATTTTATTGGTTTAAGAAGTATTTATAGTACACCAAGAATGGTATGGTATAAAATATAGAAATGGTCGTCCTCCCTGAGGTTTTGTTCAAAATCTCCGTGCCGTTGTGACCCCACTTTCTTCCGGGCTTAGCCGACAACAGACGCAGACTGACTTTCTCCAACACCAACAAACACACACTCCAAACACCTCTACTTTTCACACACACATTCCCTTTCCCTCTCTTCTCTCTCTCTCTCTCTCTCTGCAACCCATACGCTTTTATTTCACTCATATGGAACCCTAATTTCACTTTACCATGGGAAACTGCTGCAGATCTCCGGCGGCCGTTGCTAGAGAGGACGTCAAACCATCCAACAACGATCACAACTACAAGAAGGATAAGCCAGCCGTCAAGAAGGCTCCGATCACTGTTCTCAACGATGTATCAAAGGAGAACATAGAGGATAAGTATATGGTGGACAGGGAGCTAGGGCGCGGTGAGTTCGGAGTTACTTACCTCTGTATAGATCGGACCACCAGGAATTGCTAGCTTGCAAGTCGATCTCCAAGCGGAAGCTGCGAACGGCTGTGGATGTGGAGGATGTGCGGAGAGAAGTGGCGATCATGAAGCACTTGCCGGAGAATTCCAGTATTGTGACGTTGAGAGAGGCGTGTGAGGATGAGAATGCTGTGCATTTGGTCATGGAGTTGTGTGAGGGCGGGGAGCTCTTCGATCGGATCGTTGCCAGGGGGCATTATACGGAGCGTGCGGCAGCTGCCGTTGCCAGGACTATGGTGGAGGTTGTGCAGCTGTGTCATAAGCATGGAGTTATTCATAGAGATTTGAAGCCTGAGAACTTTTTGTTTGCTAACAAGAAGGAGAATTCGCCTCTTAAAGCCATTGATTTTGGCCTCTCTATCTTCTTCAAGCCAGGTAGATTGCCACAATATGATGTGTTTGCTTAAATTATGATGCTTCTTCTGCAGGTGTTGGATTGTATGACAACTTCTGATTATTAATTAAGCAAGTAACAGATAAAACTAGTTATTAATAAGCACTAGTAACGTCGTATTGCCAATCGCGTTCCATCATTGATAAATAGGATTTAGGAAGTTATTAATCTCGTGTTTTGTTGTGTCTGACTGTAATGAGGAACCATGTCCAACATGATACGATCATACAGTTATCGTGGTTAGATAGAATACCTCTAATGTGATGTAGGGTTATACAACAATGATGCTTCTTAACAGTTACCGTGTATTTACCATCTAAAATGTTTATTATGATGAATGAGATTCTAATGTGAACATTGGTTTTACGAGGTCAATAAGTCACTGTTCTAAGACGGCTTTAATGTTTGGGAGGTTTTAAAAGTCAGCCTTGCTTTTGGACCGAAGAAATGGAAGCCTAATGAGTTGAACGTTACCAGTTTACAAAAACAGAATGCTGGAGCTCTGTCTTAAACAGAATGGACTTTAATGATTAGATAGACGCCCTTTACATCAGAATAGTTGTCATGTACTAACTACTAAGCATTAAAGCATCACTAACAGTTTTGCATGGGAGTCAATATTGCAATCTATAGTCTCCAAAACTTCTGTTTTTAAATGAAAGATAGGATTTAAAAATGAATTCCAGAAGTTTATGCAATGCTTTGGCAGGGTATAGGCTGTCCGTGGCACCAAAAATTCATCTTGAATTTTGATCATTTAAATTGAACGACTTACATCATTGTCGATGAGGCTTAGGAAAAACAGTATGTAACTTACGTTAACTTTGTAAGATGACTATACGATAGAAGACGCTAGTCTAAGCTGAATTGTTTTCTGTCACTAAATTTGGACACTTCTGATTGAGCTGTATTTGGTTGCAATACTTATCTGTTTACTACATAAAATATGGTACCATGTTAATTAATTATCACTTGCTTGAAACTCTTTATTGATTAACTCGTTAATTTAGGCGAGAAGTTCTCTGAAATAGTTGGAAGCCCTTATTACATGGCCCCAGAGGTGCTTAAGCGTAGTTATGGACCAGAGATTGATATATGGAGTGCAGGAGTTATTCTTTACATTTTATTATGTGGCGTTCCCCCATTCTGGGCAGGTACTTTTTTACCTAGATGATTCATATATTTCTCTGTGTATATAATATTGAACTTTTGTTGTATGCACTTCCTTTTTTCTGTTTTCCTTTCATGGTACAAGTTAATTAAACTGTGTTATTCTTCCAAACAGTCAAAGTTATAATTCTTTTTGCTTTGTAATGCAGAATCTGAACAAGGTGTTGCACAGGCTATTCTTCGTGGGCAAATAGATTTCAAACGTGAACCATGGCCCAGTGTTTCTGAAGGTGCCAAGAGTCTTGTACGCCAGATGTTAGAGCCAGATCCAAAGCTTCGACTTACGGCTAAGCAAGTACTTGGTATGCTTCTTGTTCAGACTTAATTGCATTATTTTTAATGTTTTTGGTGGACTTTTCACATGTTCATATAATGGAGTTTATGATAGTGAAGGAATATGGACTTATGAACGTTTAATTTCAAGACTTTGTTTATTCTATAATGCTGTTTGATGTGTATGATGCAGAACATCCTTGGCTCCAAAATGCTAAGAAGGCTCCAAATGTACCCCTTGGTGATGTTGTCAAGTCAAGATTAAAGCAGTTCTCGTTGATGAATCGATTCAAGAGAAAGGCTCTAAGGGTTGGTTCACTGATTCTTTTCTCAATACATATCAGATACCTGTGTATTAATCTCTACTTGTGATGTTTTAGGTTATTGCTGATTTCTTATCTAATGATGAAGTTGAAGACATCAAGGAAATGTTCAAAAAGATTGATACAGATGACGATGGTATCATTACCACCGAAGAGCTGAAAAGTGGACTTCAAAAGTTGAATACAGCACTTGCAGAGTCTGAATTACAGCTGCTTATTGAAGCTGTGAGCCTAATTAACTGCTTGCTTCTTATTTTACTTTTCTCGTAGTTTAATTATCCATGTTTTTGAATTGTAAAGTGAATCAGTTCATAAATGGAGGTGTTTTCTCATGGTTACAGGTGGATACTAACGGGAAAGGTAGTCTGGATTATGGGGAATTTGTGGCGGTGTCACTCCACCTTAGAAAGATGGCAAACGATGAGCATTTACACAAGGCTTTCTCATACTTTGACAAAGACAGTAGTGGCTACATAGAGCCACACGAGCTTCAGGATGCATTAATGGAAGATGGAGATGAAGAAGATATCTCCAATATTGCAAATGATATCTTCCAAGAAGTCGACACAGATAAGGTGTGGGTATTTCCGTCATTAAGCATGTTTGTTACACAACGAGTTTTGTGAACATTTTTCTTGTATTGGGCGATGCAGGATGGTAAAATCAGCTATGAGGAGTTTGCTGCTATGATGAAAACAGGAACTGATTGGAGAAAGGCGTCTAGACATTATTCAAGAGGACGATTCAACAACTTGAGTGTAAAGCTGATGAAAGATGGTTCTCTGAATCTGGGGAATAGTGAGTGAGTAATTATGCTTGAATTTCTTTTGTAATTATGTTATAGGTCCTTCCTTTCTTGTGTTTGGTTTGATTAGATTCGGATGTGAGCCCCATATGGTTACATGTACGATTCTGGGGTGTTTGGTGGATCTTCTAAAATTGTTGGTGATTGTGATTCAATATAATTCTTGCCAAACAAGTAGCATTGTCTTGTAGTGTTATAAAGTCGGTTACGTTGTGTTGTGTTGTATCGTAGGTTTTTAATATGTTTGTCTAGTCCATAAAATTGTATATTTTTTGTTGTGTACATACCGAACATAATCCAACAGTCCCGCCGAGCTGGAGCATGGGCATTGATCATGTCTAGCTTGTTACAAATTTGGCAAATCAGACTTCCGGTAAGGCTTTAGTGATTACATCGTCTAACCGGTTTCTGGTTCTAACATTGTGGCTGGCTCTTTAAAATACTGGGTTACTAGCAATGTGAATAAAGGACGAAAAAAATATTAAAGTAATCAAATAATAATAGAAAAAAAAATCTAATCTTTCATAAACATTTTTAGTTACAAAACTTATAAACTATTAATAAAGATAAAAAAATATGTGAATTTGAATGCAAGTGGTCATGTCACGCATATTACTTTAGTATTTTCATTTAATAAACATTATATATTTAAAAAGCTTATTACAGAGCTCGCCACCGGAAAGCTCCAGAGATACCATCTTTACTCTGTTTTCTTTCATTCTAACTGCTCTAGAAGATTCATTTGAAGGGTCAAGCTAAATAATATATTTTTTTTTAAGTAAAGTTGTATTTTGCTTCTTGTGGTTTGGTCCAGATATCTATTTTGCTCCAGTAGTTTAATTTGATTTTTTTGTTCTTTGTGGTTTTTTAATTGGTTCAATCTTTTCCCTTACACTCACACCCTTAAAATTATTTTTTAATAAAGTTCTATTTTGCTCCATGTGGTTTGGTTCAGATATCTATTTTGCTCCGATAGTTTCAAGTTGATTATTTTGCATCTTAAAATTATTTTTTTATAAGGGCAAACAAGTCTTTTACATAGGGTGTAGGTTTAAATTACTTAATTATATTAGTTAATTTTTCATAAACTCTAATTATATAACTAATGTGTTTTTTGGTGTATATGATTGTTTTATCCAAAACTTCATATATGAATCAATAAAATCTTATACACCAAACAATACATTGGTTATTGTATGTTAGATGTATAATATTAACTGTTATTTGTTATTAGATTTTATAATTAAAAATATTTTCTTGAGTACATTATCACATTTTCAGCTAGTACCAACTACACATTGTCATATAAATTTGTATCAAATGCATTTGCCATATAAAAATATTTACATATTTAAACTTGCATATCTTAAAAATTAAATAAAGGAAAATAGGTAGTCATTTACCATAAAAATCTATTTAACAGTATACTGTGCGCTAAATGTGCATATAAAAAGGTTTACATACTTAAATTTGCATATTTTAATAGGAAATTAGATAGGTAAATGAGTATAACCCGTTTTTACGTATACAAATTGTATATGTAATTAAGGTTTATGAAAAATTAACTAATATAATTAAGTAATTTAAACCTACATCATACACCCTACACAAAAGACTTGTTTGCCCTTATAAAAACATAATTTTAAGGTGCAAAAAAAATCAAATTGAAACTATTGGAGCAAAGAGATATTCGGACCAAACCACAGGGAGCAAAATAGAACTTTACTAAAAAAATTAATTATAAGGGTGTGAGTGTAAGGAAGAAGATTGAACCAATTAAGAAACCACAAGGAGCAAAAAAATCAAATTGAATCTATCGGAGCAAAATAGACATCTGGACCAAACCACAGAAGCAATATAGAACTTTACTAAAAAATTAATTATAAGGGTGTGAGTGTAAGGGAGAAAATTGAACCAATTAAGAAACTACAAGGAGCAAAAAAATCAAATTGAAACTATCGAAGCAAAATAGACATCTGGACCAAGCCACTGGGAGCAAAATAGAATTTTACTCTATTTTTTCGTTGGATATAGGTGAACACAAAACTTGGCTGGCATGAAGGTCAACGGACACCCTGACCTCCTATGGTTCCGCCCTTGTGAATCATAACCATCTCTTTTTATTTCCGTTACTTATGCGTAGTTTCAATCATATCCCAGAAATAGCTATTTTAGTTATTTGTACGCTTCTCACACGTTAAGAATTAAGATATAATTAACACTTGGATGGGCAAGCGAAATCGAACGTCCAGTGACGCCTAGACCAGCATATCAAACATGTAGGTAATTATGTTTTTGAAACTTGCATTCCCTATCAGTTAAAAAAACTTTACATTTTAGCATCATACATTTGAAGTTATGCTACAAGAAACAAGATTGTTTGAAGTCCATCCAATTTGCACATATCTTCACTTCAGCAACCTGCCGTAGAAATGAAACTCTTGTTTAATGCCATTATGAATAAACAGGTTTACATGATGGAAACTGTCAGGAATAGCAAATGACCACCACTAGCTTTCCCTTCTATTACTCATACAGTCATACTTCGCTTTTCCCTTGTCTATAACATCTCTTTAACCATATACACAAACCAAAATTCTGAGGATTTTATTTCATCTAGTTTTGTTAAATTATTTCTAATGATAACAGTAAGCTTTTCGAGTAGCATACCACGTCAGCTGCTACTTGATTCTTTTGGTTCCTCAGCTGCCACATCTTTCCCTGAATTGCCCGTGTCTACTGTTTGTGACTGAGCCTGCGACTGTGTTGGTGACTGGGCCTGTGACTGAGCCTGCGACTGTGTTTGTGACTGGGCCTGCGACTGTGTATGCGACTGGGCCGGAGACTGTGTATGAGACTGGGCCTGAGACTGTGTATGAGACTGGGCCTGAGACACTGTCTGTGATTGGGCCTGAGACTGTGTGGTTTGCCCCTGACTCTCAGTTTGAGAGTCCTGTTGTATTCCAAGAACCGCCAGTATCGACCTGAAAAATAACAAGCCATTTCCAGTGTGAAAGACTGAAAAGCGAGTGAAACAAGAACGTAAGACTGGGGTAACATGGCAACTCTGAAACTTTTCTCCAATTTTTAATAAATATTTGTGTGCCAAAAACGATTACAACAATTAAATCATATAAATTGTCAAAATAAAATGTTTACGAAGTTTATGCATAAAAAAATTGACACAGCACGACTTTTGACCCACTTGAGAGAGAACATAACATGAATCGACCCGTTTATAAGTAAACAGGTCCAAACTGCCACATGGTTACTTAACCTTGGAAGTGATGTACGAATGTCTGGTTGGCTTGCATAGGAAGCCAAGGGAGCCTTGAGTGCGGGCTGTTTATTCAATGCTATTTCCAGCTGTGCAGGAGGAAGCTAAAAAAACAGCCAAAAAACATCATGAGACAAAATAACCATGTCAGCAGAAGAGAATTAATAGAGGACTGACCTGAAGTAGAACAGTAAAAGATTGAGGCTTTGTCAGCTGAGCACATTTTAAGAATCCTACCCACAGCTTTTGGTTTTTCCAAATCTGATACAGAATCTCTATTATTATACAACTTCTAAATGTACCAGTACCACCAATCTATTTAAACATTTCATTTCTCACCTGCTTGCTCACAAGACGAGATAGAATCTCCATAATAAAATCAGCCTGTATTGTCAGATATTTAGTCATAAAAGTAGAATAATTATCTTGAGATTGAAAATACTTACAATCATATATAAAATAACCTACTTCGGCTAATGTTTATGTGATTATATAGGGGTGACTGATACTAGCTGCAACGAAACAGATTACGAAAGGGTATATATATACCCAAGTTTATCTGTTACTACCTTAAATAATCAGAATTTTCAAAATGATCAACTCCTTAAAAACAGTTGGTACTCATATCAAGCACCAGCCACATTTTATGTTATCTGGATTATTAAAAGAAGTTTTCTAGAGCCAGGGGTCTTAGTGGGAGCAGCCTCCCCAGACCCCTACCAAGAGCTCTGCTCTGCTCTGCTATGAGTGGATGTGTTTGTTTGTTTACTCATCTCAACCACCGGATTTTATTACACCGGATTCTGAATGCTCCTTACATCATTTTCAAAAAGCAAATGCAAAGGCCTTGCCAAATCAAATGCTTACCAGGGCGGGAAATGCACCAATTGTCTGTATTACTGTCCGCATGAACAGCATTGGCAGAGGTATCTGCTCCACCTGATCAACCACCCATTTATCAGAAAATTTGGTTATGTTTGATGGGTTACAATTCGAACAATAAAAGCAGCTCAAACGATTTAAACATCATCAAAAGCACGCTCACAAGCTCCTAAATATTGTTATTCAAAATAATTTTGGTTATACGTCTTCAATTATTGATTATTTCACAAAATAAAAAACAAGCGCTGGAAGTCAACCATTTTGTAGCTGGTTAAAGGTTGAACTTGAACGTACCAGCTGATTTAAAACTTTTGCTAGAACTTGTTGCGTAAATATCTGTCGTTGCTGAAAGCAAGTGTTGCATGCATCTGTGACCTTCTTGAGGGGAATCCCATCTTTGTCAGGATCAATGCCATGGATAGCAATCAGCACTTCAGCTGGAGTAAGACCTGCACCACCCTCAGATGATTCCTGCGTTTCAAACACATCTCAGTACAACTTATGCATCACCACTCATAGCAGCTCAAAACAGGTCATTTCAGTACCCGGATTTTTAACAGAAAAAAAAACAAAACCAATCAGTGAGCCAAATTACCTGCAAGGTACGGGCAAGTGCAGCCTGAAACTTATCCAGTGGAAGATTTACAAAACAAGAAAACATATGAAGAACCTGGGTAAACACATGTTAACAATATTACTACAACTTTCACTCTCATTTTGAAAGAATAAATGGGTCACAAGATTTAGAAACCAAAAGTTCACTCAGCAAGGCACAAAACATAGCAAGTAAAAGTAACATAGATTAATAACTTTGGGTGTTCGGATAAAATAGAAATTTTCAATTAATTATGGTAAAATAATCACATATGGAGAAACAGGTAAAAAACCTCATCTTTCGGCAGGACCGGTAATACTGGAATAAGAATCTCAGCATCCTGTTAAGTGATAGAACGTAAACAGATCAGGGTGAAAACAGGTTTATATTTACCATGCAGATAACAAACATTATTGATTATACCTTTAATTTTGTGTCATATAACTTTTTAATGGTAGCTATCAGCTCAGGAGAGGGAATTGCCCCATCTGTTAGTGTGTGTACAACCTATATAAAAATAAAAAATAAATATAAAAAAAACCTTGGAAAAAATATTCACCACTTTTATGAGAATAATCGAATATATGAAAGCATAAAAGACCTGCATCAGAAGGTTCTCACTTCCAGCAGGTGGGTCTGCAATAATTTCAAGAAGCTGAGATGATGAGCCAATTGTGCGAACTAGTTTCGGGATTTGGACACTAATTGCCTGCACAAAATACCAATCTTAACACCATCATACTTGCTTTATGTTTTGAAATTCATAAACGAAATTGGTACACTCCATGTTACTGAACCTGCTTTGCAGCTTTTGACATGTTCTTGTAGACAACTAACAGTTGTCGGAAAAGAGAATGTTTCTGCAACTCAGAGATAGTGAATAATAATGAAACTTAATCTTAGAAATCAGATTATGCAGAGAATTATATACTTGTATACCTTTGTACAAAGGGCAAAATATAGTGACATGCATCGTTGTGCATCGGTTACCGAGGAGGATGGAATGTTTTCAGATGTACCCTCAGAGGAACCATCCTTGGTGTTGGCACTTACTGACTCGGTCAAAGGTTTTTCCATCTGTGTGTCCTATGTTTATAGATGACAAGAAAAATATAAAGTTCAATATCTAATACTTGAGTTCATCATTATGTTTAAAGTTTTAAGCCACACCATGGCTAATTCAGTATTGGAGCCATCATCAACCGAAGTATCAGCATTCATTGCAGATAATAGCATATCCTTTGCAAAATCTTCAATTTGCTGAGAAATGAGAGGGCATAGGATAAAGCTTGTTTGCCACCTGAAGATTGGACACTTGATCAAAATTTGAACAAAAAAACCCCTTAAACTTGTTCAGGTGATAATCAATAATATACCAGACGTATGGCCTTCGTTTGTACTTCCTCCAAGTGATGCACTGCACTCTATTTAAAAATCCCAGAATGATCAGTAGGGTAAAACACTTACTAAACCTAGCTTGCCTATTCATTATTGAGGCTTTAACTTTCATTTGTTTCCATAAATGAAAACTTGTATTTCATAAGTATGTAAGAATACCTGTAAAGCAATTTTTAAGCAGGCCTCTCTAGTGGGTGGTCTATGCAGAATTAAGCTCCAAACGATGCTAAGACCTTGATGCACTCTATCTCCACTGTGCACTTCCTCACGGTTTCCAGGAACACACAACCACTCTAATAATTTAACAACTGATTTTGGCATGTATGGAACTTCGTTTAGCAATCTACTCAAAGATTTGTCAGAGGGCGGGAAAGAATCTCTGAGTGCTTCTGCCTGCAATAAGAATTTTGTTCAAAAAAGCAGTTTATACTACCACAGAGAAACAGAGAAAATTTACAAACCACTTTGAGAAGAAACATTTCATAAACGGAAGTTGCTGTTGTTGAAGAAAAGAAGTCATGGCCTGCTTCTGCTTCTCCAAATAATCTATAGAGGACACGCAAGGTTAACTCATGCCCCTGAAAGAATAAGTAACTTGCGTCATTTTAAAATTTTAAAATTCAAGTATGTATAAATTTAACAATCTTATACTAAAATTGGTTGGGTTGGGCTCAGTCAAAATTAGTTTGGAACTTTGGATAGAGAGAGAGAGGTGTCTGATGAAAATATGAGCAAAAGGCAAACTGTTTCAGAAAGAAATCTTATTGTGTTCGGTTCTTTATCAGATTGATCTAGCATAGCAAAGTAAATAATTCTGTAAGAGCTAAGAACCTTATTCCATAACAATTGCCATGAACGCTCTATAAATTTGTTCTAAGTTTTGGCCTAATAACTAACAATAATCACTAAAAGGCAAAAAGAAATAGAATATAAAAGAAATACCACTGCAAACAAAAAGGATATATTCAATTCATTAAGTTAAACCTCTTAAATCCATATATAGAATCGATGGGGATTTTACAAATTACTACTGCTATTTTTTCAAACTGGAGTACTTGTTCTAGAGTATAATGTAATGCCATTGTCTTACAGCAAATTAGCAGTCCTTAAGAGTTGATGATTGAAAGCAATTCCTTATTATTCACAAACATAACATTCATATTAGTTATAGATGGAGTTGGAGAGATGACCTCATGAGTTGTATAATCTGAGAGTATGTGTGTTTGAAGAAATTTCCAAGGGTCCAACTCCAAAGGAAACTGCCACAGCAAGCAACAAATCAGGATCATAACCAACTAAACTATACTATCACAGAATTTATTAGAAATGTTACCTCGACTCCTAAATAGGAAAGTAAAGAAAAACGAAGCTCCGAACCACCAGCAACTGCTATATGTTTATACGCTTCAATAATGCGTATAAAGGCTGATTTCTGTATGTGATCCTTCTGTTCATCAGTGAGATGAACAACAGGTGCAGACATTTTTGGCAGGACAACTTTAGATGTTAACTGAAGAGAAGTTAATGTTGAGGAATTGTTGCTGTTTGTTTCTGCTTTTGGACTAAGTTCCTCAGACCTGTCTGTAGACATAGACACTGAAGGAACTATATCCATTTTGGTAATTTGGTCTCGACTGTTTTCTTCCAAGTCAACTGGTGACATGTCCATTTTGGTAATTTCAGGCATTCCATCATTCTTGGTTGATGATTCTAGACCAGGTATGCCATCCTCAAGTTCGCCTATATCTATATCTTCAGATGGAGTACCTAAGCCAGCAATCGGTATAGATGGTATATTAAGAGAAACATGTGGCCCGGAAGGTACCAAGCCCTGATTGGCGGTAGAATCTGCCACATCATCACTATCTTTTGTTGCAGGCTGTTCACTCTCCATTTCAGGTTCCTGTAGTATTCTTCCAATGTAATTATACAAAAATAAGATACATTAGTATTGTGAAGTTAAGATAATAAGAATATACCTCATCATTGTGTGTCTCAAAATCAGAATGTGCGACTTGAGGTTGGGTGGATTTTGTTAATATGTCTGTCAAATATGCAGACAGATTAGCACCACCAGCTGTAGCAGGGTAGGACTCGGTGTTCTCAGCCTCTTCTATAGGGCGAACTGGAGGAAGATTTGGCATGTTGGCCATGACTACTTGAGCAAGTAAATCGGCTGAGATACTACTAATAAGAATTTCTAGCATTGCTGCAGACTGTTCACCCTGTGCAACCAATGAACTGAACATCAGAAATAAGCTGCTGCACAGGCCCACTCTCTACATTCTGTTTGCTTGAGGACTTCCCCTTCAACTCCTCATTCGGTTTCACACGCTTTCCAGGTACATCATCATCTTTATTAACATCCTGTACTTCAGGCCTTTTCCTAACCACACTGGAACGCACAGCATCACATGATTCTATGGAAGGTTTTATATCCTGAAATTTATCACCATCCAAGAATACTTTTTAACTGCACAGCTGTGTGACTTGTGCATAAGTTTAAGATAAGTTTTGAATTTGACCCATTAAAGATAAATTAAACCTAAAACCGATCCACAGTTTAATAGATACTAATAATGAGATTAGGTACCTGTGTGATCGATGAATTACCCCTAAGAACTTGCTGAAGAGCTTCTTCAGCCAAATCACCAGCTTTCATTTCCCTAAGTGATCCAACTAAACGATCTCGCCACTACAAAAACAGAGCATAGTTCAAGGCCAGTACAAAAAGGGAACAATTAAGTAAACTAGAAAGCATTCCCTTGTTTTACCTATGATGTTAAACAACTGATTCAAGTTCAAATGCCAAAAAAAATAAAGAAAGAACAAATGTAGTTCTGCAACAAAAGTAACAATTGAACTAAACACGCTTGATCAATAAGATGATCATACATGACAACCAAGCAAGTTATAAACAGTTGACCCATTCCTTAACTAAGTTCTTAAATTACCTGTATGAGATGTTGCAAGTTGAGTATAACACAATAACGCATATCAACCCAATTCAAGATGAAGTGTCAATAATCGCCATCTCTAGATAATACTAAATGAGTTAATCTACACTAAAGCATCCTTCTAAATATGAGTGTTTCAGGATAAACTCACAACAAACTAACTAAATCAAAAACATAACTACCAAATCTAACTTGTTGGGGAAAACTTTTGCTAGGCAAAAGTTCTCATTCATAACACACTTAACTAAGTGTTAAACTGAAAGAAAGGAGAAAATACTCTAGAAACAAGGGCATCCACTCAAAGCACAAAGAGATGTTAAGGGAATTGCATATGTATATAGACAGATGGCAATGACATGAAACAGGTGAAGAATGTGGAAATGTTACCGGTACAGCACCCGGGTGCGTGCATTTTAAGCAGGTGAGAAAAGCATTTTTTAAAGCATGATGCACCCCGGAAACATGACCAGCTTTCACAGCAGATGTTGATGGATCCAACCCAAGTAAAACCGGAAGAATACGGCCATAAAATGCAGGCCTTTTCTTAGCAATTTCTGAAAGACTACAAAAACGCATGATAAAACAATTAGTTAAAGTGTACAAAATTACAGAGCTAGAGCATATGTATGTATGATGAACATCCAATACCTCCTAATTAACACAATTACAACCATATTGCTGAGTGACATGACTGCTGGATATCTTAGCTGATCAAGCAACAAACCCAGATTCTTACTGGCTTCAACTGATAAATCAGCAACATTAAGTATGGGATGGCCCCCACGAAGCCATGCTATGTTAAATTCATCTGCCACACAATCCATCAGACAAAACATCAATAGCCACACAAAAGATTTTAAAAAAAAACAAGTAAGAATTTATAAAAGAAAAAGACCTCTAGAAGTGTGATCTTCAGGTGGTTCAGTAGAAGCACTAGGATCAGCTGTATATAAAAGAGTTACTGCTTCAACGAATTTCAGTGCAAGCAACTTTCTCCCATCGCTCTCAGGCTTGAAAAACATTTGTTTAAAGAAAATTAGAGTGCAGCAGAAAGATTATGAGTAAGATGTTGAAGAATGGTGGTTACCTGGTATGCCATTGAATAAATTTCATCTTTAAGCTTCAATATCCATAACCATGATGACTGGAGAGAATCATGGAGGTCACTTGAATATAGGCCCTGAATTGCAGTTTTGATAAGAGAGCGTCGGAATAAAGTGATCCCACATGTGATAGCCTGTCGAGCAACGGCAGGTGTAGCATCTCTTAAGAGAGTTAACAACAAAGGGACAATTTCAGGTAATAAGTCGGTATTATTTAATCCAACATCACCAGCGATCCTACATATGAGAAACAATGAATTAGCTGTATGATGGCAACAACCTGGATTATGTTGTTTTTTAATCTCCTAGCCTTAAAATTAAACAACATAGGTATATATAAATAAGAGGGGTCAATGTGTATTGACTAAAAGGCATTCTTTCTAATGTAAAACCTAGAAGAATCTAATCTGATAATATATACACAGCAGAAAGTTGTATTATAATAATAAATGAAGGAAGGAAGGAGGGAGGGAGGGGCACTGACTCTGCAAGGAATCTGCGAACGGGGCTGGAGCGGTCGGTGTGAAGATCCAGAAGCTGAGGGAAGAGGTGTGAGAGGAGGTGAGGGTCTTGTTGTTGTGCGAGAGAGAACTCATGTTTGAGCTTGCGTAGGTTGTGGAGCTTCGAAGGGACATCGGTGGAGAATTTGGCGGAGTGAATGAGGCCGGAAAACTTGTCCATCGAAATCATTCCCACCATCTTCTTCTCAATTCATCAACCCTAATCCTCCTCCTAACATATGTTTTGAGTTTGTGTTGCACTGCACTGAATGAATCTCGAATGGTCTGTAGCTACAAACTCAACATTACCCAAGACTCATTTTACTTTCTAGGGAGTGTTATAAAATAACATGTATATTATTATTAATGGGTTAATTACACAACACTATACTGTAATAAAAATTAAAGTTGTGATATGTTTCAAAATATATCACACCTATTTTACATCAATAAAAATCATAGAAAGAAATTTTAATATCAGTACTAATGTTATCCAACAAATATCGCTTCAGTTTGTTACAATATAGGTACGCTATCGATACCCAGTATAGCTTACAACACCAAAAACATGCCCTACATTTCCGGGTTTTTTTTCACTACACCGGTATCGAAATAACAAAAAAAAACGAAAGATTAGTAAAAACACATTGCAAAGGATCAAGTGTGGCTTAAAAAGAAAGTCTGATTTCATAAATATAATGTTTGAAAAAACACTCTAATTCTTCTATTGTTCTTAGCAGCAGGGGTGTTATCTAACCTCTTAACAATATTTTTTATCCAAACAAAAGAATTCGCTTTAATCTTTTCCACAATTTTCCCCGGCTTCTTTTTTATCTCATTAATATCTTGTTATATCTATCTTTTCGTAGAAACCACAATACAACGAAACAATTAATTGATTTTTTTACACCTTGTTCCCTTGCAAGTTCTTTGATGGTTGAAGTAGTTCCCTTTACCAAATTTCCAATCCCTCCAGGAATTTGCAGGTAAATACGATGGAAAGTCGATTGCTCGAAATCAGTAAAACCCAAGCAATAAATGGTTTTGAGTGTTACGAATGGGGATTTTGTGATGGTAGCAATAGTTGTTTGCGTTTATATCTTCAATTTGTGAATTACCAACACCCTGATCACAAAAGCTATTTCCCCAATTTCTCCATACTTATGCTCCCTGCAACCACCAGGCTTGCCACCACGCTATATATACAATCTCACTTTGCCGATTGTGGCTCGCTATTTATATACTTTGTCTTCTTCGTTATTCCTTTTGCAATGTTTTACTACCAAGTCCACCAATACAAGTAGTTCGTGTATATGTTATCAAATCTGAAAAACACAAGTTATAGGAGATGTTATTGAAAATGTTATCTAGAACCAAGCGCTTTGGAACACCTTACACCTTTTAAAACCAAGCTTGATAGAGTATGTAATGTAGTTGAACTTTGAATATGCAACCAGATTTTGATCAAGTTTTTTTTACGACTATTAGCAAAAGTACATTGCTCTGGGTGCCGTTGTTTGTGGTTTGGTGTTGGGTATCTTCTATGGTTAGTATTCCCAGTCTTTATTTGTTTTCATACTGGAAACATTTTCTGTTATACTTCATTGCAAGGATGAGTAAATCAATGGAACCAATATTAGACTTTGGTCAATTGAATCTTCACACAAGTAGATAAAACACACTACAAATGCATTAATTTACCAAGGTTATGACAAGTTAATTATACTTTTAAGTTCAGTATACTTGTTATAGGAACTTTTCCTGAAATATTTCTATGTTGTAAGCATATTTTGTGGTTATTGTCATGGTAAGAAGCGATGTGATATATGGTTTATGACGGTCACATAGGAAAGTCATGGGTTATCACACTATCCTTTTAAGGGGTTAGCCATGAGAATTGATCACATAGAAAGAAAATCATAAAATTGGTTGACTTTGTAATATCAACAATATATTATTAACATAATTTTGAAGGAACCTAGACGTAGGAAACCACAACTTTGATTAGTACAAGATATCAGTTATATAAAAAAAGGACTTAAATGTCGCTCACTCACAAGTCTCAAACAAAGCGCATCCTCGGGTTGAAAAAAAACCAAGTTAACAGGAAAAATATTTAAAGGCATAAAAAGTAATGCCATTCCACGTTCCACAAGTATACTATCAAATCTAATATGATTTGGTTTATTTGATTGTTTAAGACATAGTGTCATCAATCATTTTGCAAGAGATGCTTAGTGCAGACTCGTATAAGCTACTGTGTACATAACCTGGTATGCAAACAATTAGGTCAAAATACTACTTTTTTGCAAAGTGAAACATGCACAATCAATGTTATCATTAGTTATCAACAACCCTTAAACATTTTGTATAACAAAAGCTTTAAACATTTGTATAACAGAAAAATGAAGTTTACCAAATGACATCGTGTCAAACCTAAAAGAGAAACCAAAATATTTCCAAAGTGCTCGCTTGAACCTCGCCTTTACGTGTCCAAATGCGCGCACACCTTTGTTTACACTAAATAAAGAACCTTATGCGCCTACCTCAGGCTACTATGCCTCGCCTTGTGCACTTTCAACTACTATGGTTTTAAGGGTAGAACATTGGAGTAAAAGGTTATACATATTAGATGCGTGTGGTATTAATGTCTATGTGGAGGGGTGTGTGTGTAGCTAACTGGCTATACAATGATATCTTTTCAAAATTTTCCTAGTAGTAATAGTTTAGGCGCACATAGTTATGAAGTTTGCAAGTTGGGGGTGGGTGGGTTGTTTAATGAGTGATAGAAAAGCTTTTGGTTCAATAAGCTAAAAAGTTGGTTTTCCAGACAATCACTTAGGGGTTTTCTGTACTTCTGTATCATCTCATGTTCTTGCGATACACTTATCTACAAATTTATGCTAGGCAGCAATAAGCATGGCGTGTGTAAAGTTGTAGTTATTGTTAGGTAATAGAGGTGCTTATGTTCTTTTATCCTATAATGAATAACATACAATAATCAAATGACATAGCAAAACCTCCACACATGGGTTTGGTCTTGTGAAGCTTACCCTTCAATTTTTATGCCCCGCGGAGGGGATTTAAGCATAAAAGCCTAGAGTTGATGGAGAAACCCTGGAAGTAAGGATGGGTAGTTTCTCTCATTTGATGTGAATGTTTGGGTACAACATATAAGGTGTACTTGTACCCCTCTTTAACAAAAAGGATGCATACCTAATGGTACTTGACACACACTTATGCATTTGAATGCTCAACATTGACCAATATTGAGATACTAGGTTTGTATTTTTGTCTCAGTTTTGTGTGCGCTATATTTTAAGATTCGACTTTCTCTTATATCCTCCTTTTCATGTTCTGCCTAGTAACTTATGGATGTTTGTAGCTGAGTTGTACCAATTTCAAGTGCTAAGTGTTATTGGAAAAGCTGATTTCAGTGTTCTTCTTCGACAATATCATTCCCAAGCACCTTCCAGTTAACTAGTGGTCAGCCATGTGTCAACAATGGTCGCCCGGTGAATGAACAAAATCTATTATGCTCTTCATTTATTTCGTTGGTTTTTTTATTTTTGCAGCACATGTTATATCTTTTTAATAACGAATGACAATGTTCTGTCTAAGATGATAGTCCTTCATCAGAGGCAACTTTTCCAGAATATGTTGTTGCTCTAGCCATAATTGTTGACTCTATGCTTTTCTCTGCAAGCTCAATTATCATGGACGTACTTATTGTAGAAGTTCTTATTGAAAGCATTTCATTATTGTTAGTAAATAGATTATGGATGTGATAATATGAAAGTTTTCTGCATAATCCTAAAGCTTTGATTTGTCCTGCTTGATATTTGGTGGAGTTGGCTGGGACTTATATTTTCATTTGTAAGGCAGTGATTACCAAATCACAGTATATCAAACTAGTCCTTATAAATCACATTGCCATGTAAATGGACGTTTTTGTTGGTCTTTTAATTATTTATGAAGCAACAAACACTACAAGAAAACGGGGCGACAACTGTCGCCGCTATTGATGGTGATCTGCGCCGCTAATACCAATAGCGGCGACATGTCGCCGCTAAAGAGTCGCCGGTAAAGACCCAGATGTCGCCGCTGCTATTGATATAAATCTTTAGCGGCAACGTATATCGCCGCCAAAGATGTCTCCGCCAATATATGTTCTCCATGTTAATTAGATAGTTAGTTGATTTTCAAGGTTATGTTCTCCTATCCTTCCGGAGTTGCTTCTTTTGGAGGATAAAGAGATGTAACCTTAAGGTGATAGACACGTAACATGTCTTCTGAGTTACTTTGCTAGTTGACACCAAATATCTATTTTTTTTAAGTTATCCAGGCTGACACCAAATATCTATTTTTTTTAAGTTATCCAGGTAGAAGTTACATACAGGGGCTGAGGTAGCTTATGGTGAGGGGTTGCCAATGCTACCCCTCAACTTTGTCTCTGAAGTGCAATTAAGTTTTAAGTTTTTTCCCGTTTTATATATAGGATAACCCTGAGCAAGTATTAGAATACCTAAAATGATGAGATGATAAGATCCAGCGAGCAGAAATTTTCCAGTGGCTGACGGAAATTGTTGCAACGACTTGGTTAAATAATAAGGAAGATGACTATTTATTATTTATCATATTTAGAAATCAACACTAGGAAAAATGAAAAAAACATGAAAAAGGGTGCAAAATACATTGAGAAAGCGTACAAAACAAAGATGAACTCTTGATTATTTATCTTACTTTTAATTTTAATAATTGGTTTATTTCCTATATATTGGTTTATTTAATGTCCCATAAGATTACCATTTGTTTCATTTATTTTTCTACTTTGTTTATTTAGTTTTAGCTTCATTTTTATTAATTTTTTCAGTTCTTTTTTATCCAAGATAGTTTAATAAAAACTAAATACTATCCGTAATTCCTTTAAATAAGAATTAAGGTAATATTAAAAATTCTGACCATGTGCTCGTCTTTGTGGTACACCGATTCTTATAATAATTATCGTCATTTTTAATGAATTACATACAAATATATATAATTTATATTTTAAAAGATCATTTTTACTAGTAGCACATGACAAGCACACATGACATTCAAAATCTCAAACACGACATTTTCCGAGATGACACCATAAGTAGCTAAATAATTAAATAACTTAAAATAATTTTGTAGGTTTTTTTATTTATTATTTGTTAGTTTAGCTTAAGAAACTTTGTATAAATTTTGGGTTCTTATTTTGTGTCAATATTAAATATATATAATTTGACTTTATTTTTTACTGGAGTGCCCGAGAGAATATAAGAATTCAAAGGTTCATTTTTTTCTATTACAAAATTTGTAGATTGATTGAGCATTTATTTGGTTATCTAAAAAAATCTAGAATTTTTTTTATTGTTTTTAATTTAAAATAAATGCCTATAAAATTCAAAGCCAATAACATTTATATTCAATATGATTTTTAAAGTCATTAACCTATTTCGTTTTAACATATTTAAATGAAAATTTCAAGAAAGTGTTGACATTGATAGAAGTCCGATCATTGCTAATGATATGCAAAAGAAATGATGATATTGCTCCAAAACAAAAAATGTACGAATATATGGTAAAAAAGTTTTTCATATTTGTATAAACGTACAATAAACAAAATAAAACCAGGATACCCTTGAACTTTAAAACGAGATCCACCATTGGCAACATGGGCGGGCTATGACTGTTCTTGGCTATCTGGCAAAGCTAATACTTGGAGTCTTTGGGCATGTGATTTTTCAGCTGAACTTATTTTCATTCTAATGAATGACTGCCTTTGTTTCAGATGGCTAATGCCCTTATGTACCGAGTTACCAAAACACCATTCATAAAAGTTTATTAAGTGTTTTGTATCTTATAAGTTTGCATATTTTATTTCTAACTTTAAAATTAGTGTGGTTGTAGACTTTAAAAACATTGTTACCTTTGAAATGTCTGGTATTCGATCGGCCCACTCCATGTTTTTGCTATCTAGTTTTGGGGTTTATTTGTAAAACAAATGTTTAAATTTCTTATGCAATGCTGGTATGATTTAGCATTGACTTTCTTGTCAACAATCGAAGAAAATGGTATCATATTACCATTATCGTTTACTTTTCCGTCTCATCTTACACACATACACACACACACGTGTTGTGTATATATATATATGTTATAGTTATGCATTTTGATTGTGCGTTTTCTTTTTAGGTCGATTGTTTGGCTTGCACACATTGTGATATATTCCTTGATTGACCCTCTAGTTCGAGTCTCTCCCTTCTTAATGAGGTTTTCATACAGTTGGATGATTCAACATCTAAGTAAACACTAGTAGTAGTATATTGTGATTTATAGTTGGTTGTATGATGGATGTTGTTTTGGTGGTTTTAGTGTGATTCAGTTGTGTTCAATTGCATTTGCATACTACGCTCAAGCTATAACTACCCAAGAAATATTTGGTCACATGTTGCAATCTCTTAGTGGAATCAAATAGTTATACAAGTGATCAACACAATCAATTCTACTTTGTGTTTTAGTCTCTCGTATCTAATTTGTGATTGGCACGTATAACATATACAAAATCGCATTTATTGATGATTTTTTAGAAGCCTTACAAAAACAACAGTTGATTGAAGCGATATGAATTATTATTATTATTATTATTATTTTGTAAATTATTTCATAAGAAAATAATTGTATTGTGTCAATGTCACATAAAGTAAAAGGCATTCATGTTTTGTTGATGTGCACGTGCACATGCACGAGTTATCAACCCCATTCTCATGCTCCTTGATTGCATCCAAACGTCGTGTAGCCAAACCAAACCCCACCACTTGATAACTACTTATCAACCAATCCATCCAAACCCAAATTTTGCCTTGTTCATATCCAAATACCCCTTCACAAATTTCTGATTATAATCTTACCAATGAATTATTAAATTGTGGAATCTGCAATTAGTGCTGCACAAACAAACACTTAGTAACCTGAACGTTTGTTTCAATCCCAAACGAAACTGGTTCCAAACCTATCGACATACGATCTGATTTCAACCCACAGTATTGAGACCGGTTTGTAATCCTCTCCTTTAAAACCGGTTTGAATCTGAACCGAACCGGTAAAAACCAATCAAAATTAGTTTAAAACTAAACCAAACCTAGTAGGAAACCCAAACTGGTTTGTACTTAAAAGGGTTTGA
This sequence comes from Scalesia atractyloides, assembly GCA_947069175.1. NCBI lineage: Eukaryota > Viridiplantae > Streptophyta > Magnoliopsida > Asterales > Asteraceae > Scalesia > Scalesia atractyloides. The sequence goes on from CAMTDV010000019.1 coordinate 93,729,167, forward strand.
CCCTGATTTTTGCACGTCTATCTCCAATAGTCTTCTTTATCTATAATATATAAAAGATAATTCAAAGAAAAAAAACAATAGAATTCTATGTACACCCATACAAAGAGATCAACTAAAAGCGACAAGTCAACAATAAAATTGTAAAATAAGAGTATGACACAAAATGATCTGAACATTCATAAACTATACATGCGAATCATGTTAAAAGAACAACACCAATGTCGAAAAATTTCTAATAATTTATAAAACCTTGGCTCATTATCAAGATAATTCAAAGAAAAAAAAACAATAGAATTCTGTGTACACCCATACAAAGAGATCAACTAAAAGCGACAAGTCAACAATAAAATTGTAAAATAAGAGTATGACACAAAATGATGTGAACATTCATACACTATACATGCGAATCATGTTAAAAGAACAACACCAATGTCGAAAATTTCTAATAATTTATAAAACCTTGGCTCATTATCAGAATCAAACTACAGGCAAGAAATTCGTCAAATATGTCATTCAAGAACTTTGCACACAACTTGTGACATCTTTACTTTTATCATGCTAAAATTGAGACTGTCGTTACATATTTACATGTATCATCTTGTTTTTCATGGAAAATATGAGAATGTAGAGAACCATTTTGCATGTAATTTACACCAACAATTTTTTTTTTTACCATGTGCACATAACCCACAAAAGACTAATTAAGTATTTAATTGCATAAGTAATTTTATTTTAAATTTAATGGTAATAACTAAAGAAGATCAAATTAATAAGACATGTGTGCCGATTTGAGATAGAATTAAAACGATATAGATCATTTTAAACTGTGTGGCATCCCACATAGAATATAAAAATAAAGCCTGCTATTTTAGAAAAGGAGAACAAAATAAATAAATCAATAAATAATTAATGAACTCGAAAATCATATAGGAGCTCTCAAATCAACGAATGCATATAGTGTAAAAAAGGATATTTAACCCCAATTTTCACCAATTGGCCGAATTCTGTCACACCCAAACTGATGGCGAAAACATCAGGGCGGGACGAAAACGACATTGCAAGAGATTTCATAACACTATTTGTGACAATATTTAGTAATTCAAAATAATTAATGAACTCGAAAATCATATAGGAGCTCTCAAATCAACGAATGCATATAGTGTAAAAAAAGGATATTTAACCCCAACTTTCACCAATTGGCCGATATCTGTCACACCCAAACTGATGGCGGAAACATCAGGGCGGGACGAAAACGAGTTGCAAGAGATTTCATAACACTATTTGTGACAATATTTAGTAATTCAAAATCTCATTCTCATTAATACTCAAAGATCAAGTACATAGTTTGGAAATGGAAATACAACAAGTTTCAAATAACAAAACAACATGAAATGAAATACCTAAATTTAAATCTAGGCGTATATCTAATCAACCATAAATATTATTCTTCAACGGCATCAACTAGTTCCCTGCAACATGTATTAAAATAATATATCAACAAAAGTTGGCGAGCATACAAGTTTTCATACATAGCATAATAGTGAAAAGAGTTTGTCCCATATCCAACATGGTAACATTGCATAAATTTGTTATTATCATACTAACATGTATTCAAAATATGTCAATCTAAAGTCTAACGCAATCGTGATTACCAAACATCATCGAAACGATCGGATATAAAATAGTTTACTTAACAATACCACAAGAGTACGGGGGTGCGTTAATCCTATAGCGCTATATTTGTTAAGTGGTGCTAGCAAAGTTAATGACAATATGTACACAAGTTTAACATAACATGCGGTAACAAGAATAAAGCAAGTATCATGTCATTAACGTATAGAGTATGTGTGTAAACAAGTTTTAACGTGATTTCGTGATTTGTAATAGTGTACATGTTGCACCCAAAGTGTATAAATGGAAAACGGGATCGAGTATACTCACGGTTTTGCAAAACTTTCCTTTGTTATTCCGTGAAGAGTTTGAGAGTTTGTGGATGGAACACCAAGATTACCCTACATGGGGTAAACGAATGTGTGTGAGTATTTGGAATGGTAACAGAAGATTCGGATTTAGAACGTAAAGTGCAAAAAGTATATATATGAAAAAGTAATCATCTAGTCTTAATACACCCGTTTTTGACACTATGACAACCCGTAGGGGTGAAATGTGGTTTCATGGGTTAGTTACCCATTAGAATCGTAACGACGTGTTTAAGGCTTAGACGATATAACCTATTATCTTAATAAGTAACCATAACGATTAATATCAAGAGTTCGATTATGTAATAGGATATATACATATACATATATAATATAATACATAGTACATAGAAGGTCTAACATATATATCATGAATATCATATAAGTCAAGCATAGAGGTAGGATGATGAAAATCCATTTAACCTCATCGTATAATTCACCAATACACAAATTTTCATAAGGAAAATTTGGATGGTCATGAATGAAATAAAGAAAGTACAAGTGATCACTATACCAAGTAGCCAAGTAATCTTCAACCCGAGTGAGCCGACATCGATATAAAAAGTGTTAACTAAGTGTTGAAGGCTAGACGGGGGTGTGTCACTTTTAGGCTAGCAAACTACTTGGGATAGAAACGAGAAAACATCAAGTGAGGTGGTGGGTTTGAAGTAGGATAGCTCAAGCTTCCAAGCAACCACACCTTTACCAAAACACAAGCTTTGTCAAGCTTGGATGGTTTCAACACTTGTGAGTTAAACCCTTTATAAAACAGAAAGTTTGAAGTGAATAATCATCTCCTAATTTGTATGGAACAACCTTGTTTAAGCTCTCTAACCATAGAGTTGATTAGGGGCATAGGAACATAGGTTTGTTTGAAGAAAACACAAGATTAAAGGAAGTTTATAAGGATTTCTTCCAAAACCGTAAGGTTTGGACCTCAAAATGGTGATGTTCAACCTTGGTTTTCCATGGAAAACCTATGGTAACACTCCTAGAGTGTTCCAAACCTTATAGAGGAAGAAGAAGTGGAAATTGAAGAGAAGTGAGTATGAATTCACTTTTTGCAACTTAAAGATTATGCCTAGAACTTGATATTTCAGTAACTTGAGAGTGTTTTGAGAGTGAGAATGAGTATGAACTCACTTTTGTGTTCACATTAGTTCTCGCGGTTCTCGTAATAAAGGTGGTTTTCGCATAAACGTTACTCTCTCTCTCTTTGTATATATATATATATATATAGGGTGAGGTTCCTATAAATAATGACATTTTTCGCAAGAAGGTAAGAAGACATAGGAATTAACATGTAGGCATCATGTTTTAGACTTATGCATGATGTTTTGACAAAAGAACACCAAACATATCACACTTCTTACAAAAAAAATGTCATTTTAGAAGAACAATAAAAGGAATATTAATATGTAATCATAAATGTAAACATTATATGATATGATATGATCGACCGCGTGTGCTGCTTTGATTTAAAAGAGCTCGCTAGGACCGATTAAACACTAATTCTTCTACTTTTTGATTGTTGAGAGCTCGCAAGGACCGATTAAACACTAATTCTTCTACTTTTTTATTGTTAATGAAACATTAAGCTATGTATGTTCAGTTGCTTAAATAAATTGTTTGAATTCCTTTTAGTAACGTTAGAACTAAGTCGTCGAACCTCAATTAAGGTATATAAACGAAGATGTTATCTAATACAGATTAAAAATTAAGATCGAGAAACTACACTGCATTGGCAACCTCTTATCACTTTATTTGATTACATATATAAAGACCAGCGGCCTTGACTTATCAAAAAATAATAAAAAAGGAAATGCGTAGTTTCCCCGTCTTAATTCTTAATCTATATTATTACTTAACATCTTCATTTGTTTACCTTATTTTTCTTTTAGTACTGGAAACAACATTTCTATTCCTACGGATTAGAGGTAAGGTTGTCTACATCTTACTCTCCTCAGACCCTACCTTAGCTTTGCTATTGATGGGATTTACTGAGTATGATGATGACGACTAAAACATACTAAAAATTGTACTCAAGATATATTGTTGTATTACGTACGTATGCACGAACCGCAACAATATTGAACTTTTTTATATTAACACTTTTTAAATCTAAAATTTTAATAGAAACATTAAAAAAACCTTCAACACTGTGACAGCCTAGGTCATCCTCAAGTTAACCCATTTTTATATAAGTTGTGTTTGAGCTGTCATATTAATTAATCCCCAATATTTATATGTGAATGTCGTGTCAGGAATCTCTTCTCTCTCTATATATATATAATGTTACAATTATTATTAGTATTATTGTTATCATCATTTTATTACAAATTACATACGTATCAAACTAGCTAGAAATTGTTAACCAGATATGCCATATATATGTTACAATTGTTTAGCCTGATATGCCATAGTCGGTAAAACCAGATTATTTTTTCAGTTGGTCTTTTGTCGGAAAATGGTCGGAATTTTCTGACTAAATTGGTTTTGTCGGAAATTTTAGTCAGAATTTGTCAGTTTTCTAGTAGTGTATTGCCATTGATGTTGTTTCTGATTATTACTATACAATTCCGACAAATATATTATAACAACAAATATAAATAACAACCAGAAAAACACAAAATATTTTTGTCAGAAAAGTATTTAATTAAAGAAGCACCCACTAAAGAAAGAAAAAAAAAGTAATATTACAATTACAAATATGCTATTAATTTACAGTAGTATACAATATATTCACCTCATTTATAGATTACCCAAAAACAACTATGAATGAGGTGGAAGTGAGGTTCACGGAAGTCTCCGATTCTTAGGGCCGACGGCGTTGTGTTTCCTGGAAGGACCGGAGAGAGGAAGTGGTATTTTTCTTTTAGGCAAGAAGCCGAAAAAGTTGCCGGGGTTGGGATGATTTACTCGAAACACATGATCGCTGCTGCTTGTTCTTGAGCATTCAGTTTCGTGAGCAACAATGAAGAAGAAGAAGAAGAAGAAGAAGAAGAGGACGGTGAAGAGTATGAGTGACCTCCATCGAAGTAGATTCATCAGAGCGAGCTCTTCTGTGTAATCGCTAAAAACACTATATTTATTTTTAAGTGTGTGTATGCATGTGTTAGAGAGAGAGAGAGAGAGGGAGTTATGCAAGATTGTGGTTATGAGATAGAGAGGGAGAGGTTGATCGTGTAATGGTCTTTCTTCCAAAAGTTTCTCTATTATTATATATAATATAGTCTAATAAATACATTGAAATAGTTAATAAAGTATTCAAAATATTCTTCAAGTGATCAAGGAAAGAAAAGGCTACGTACCAGTTATACTTTTTAATAATTGTTAAGTAATATAGAGATATATATTACGTACGTAGCAACTCCTGTTAGACATGACACCATTTTTTGTTCAAATGTTAATTGATTACTAAATACTTATCCGCTGGTATATATGAAGTTCAATGCATCATTATTTATACATATTTTGATCGTTAACAACATATCATGGTTATTATTTATCATAAAAGAAAAGATTCAAACACTTATAATTATATAATAAAATTCATCATCGAATAATATAATATTTATGATGGGAAAGTAAAACTATCAAACAGAAAGTATGTTTGACCTATGTGAATATATATATATATATTAAATTATCCATGAATGATTATGTGTGGAAGAGAAAGTGAGTTGATTATAAATTCACCAGGAAACTTGATATATTGCTATCATTTTCGATCTCAGATTATTATTATTATTTTGTTTCCATATATGCATGTATCAAACAAAAATCACAACTCAAAGGCCTTTTACTAATTAATTTATATTCCAACATAAAGTCTATGGACTATTTTGTCTCAAAAGAATTGTTAAGAGTACTCCAAATTATGTTTGTTTGTTTACAGTTTACTTAAAGATGGAATTGAAACTCGAATTCATATTCCTGCAGTTTTCTTCAATCAATAGAATTCAACTATAGAAATTTAGAACGTGCGTCTAAAAGTTTTCAAGAAATTTATTAGGCCCTCGACAAGATTCAACTTCTCTGGCCTGCTTTCATATCAAGTACACAACACAAACATGCATGCATGACCTCTCTGGTGAAAGTAAAACCATCAAACAGAAAGTATGTTTGACCTTTTTTTTTGTTAGGTACATGGGGGTTGCGCCGAGGTGGAGGTTTGTGTCTCTTGATCGGCTCTGGATGCTAAGTGATAAAATCTTGGTAAGTTCTCTCTCTCTCTTAATAATTCTACTAGATGTTATATATCAATTAATTAGATATATGTGCAATCAATGGTGTATAAGAAGTTGATTCCACGGTTAAAACTACAGAAATTAACGATCCATGCCGGCATGCCATGCCATGAATCATCTATTATCTACCGTACCAAAAGTAAAGGTAAAAGTAAAAGGAAAAGGCCAAAAGGGTCATCAATCATTACACTGCTTAATTATTCTCCTCGATCTCACTTTGTTATGTAAACAAAACAACTCTTTTTATTACTTCACTTGTTGTAGGAGGAGGAAAAAGCAAGCTAGTTTTCACATTTAACATTTCCCTTTACCTGCTGAGCATTTCAGTTTTTAGGCTTGGCTGGCCTTTTGAAGATAAATATAGCTAATTTAACTGCCCATATATTACCGTTGAATGTTGATTTGGAGATGGGTTTCAACCGAATAGAATAACTTACAAGTCTATATATCAATTATACAAAAAGAAGGATGTGACAAATGGAAGTGGGAGGTAGGGTTTGAAGATGGTGATTGTTTCTAGGACTTTCTAGTGAATGGTTAACGTCATGGTCCCATGTTTTTTTACTTATTATTCAACCACTAAATGACTACATTTCATCAGGTAACTTTTTATAAACATAAATATTCTTTTAACACATTTATAAACTTTGAGAATAATGAAAGTAGTAGGAGAGATATAACGTTATGGTTACGTAACCGTCTTATGTATCACATTCAAAAACAACTAATTCACAGTATTCGCTTCTGGAAGAATCTTAGCTAATTATGCCACAGTTGAGCATCTCTATCCAACCAGGCATTTTTTGTTGTTTCCGCTGCTTGAAGTGATTGTTACAAGGCCTTTATTTTATTACACAGTAGGCTTGGATTGGCTTGAAATGAATGTAGAATAAATACTTGGTAGAAGAAGAGACTCTCATAAAAGGCCCTTAATGAGCTTGATTCGACAAGGTGATGAAAACGGAGGTGGGCGAATGGTGTTAGAGGTGACTCAAGGGTGTCAATGAAGGGGAGGGAAGGAGAGGTGATGACTGTCGTCAAGTCATTCAGAAACCTAATCAAGCTAAATAGTCAGGGTAAGTATGGTATCGTATCCGTGGGGAACATGTGGTTATTTTACACGTTTCGATTTACTATAAAAAGTAAAACACAGATCAAAACAATTAGGAACTAAACTAATATTAACATAAACTGCAATTAAATTTAGAAACATAAAACACAAAGCACACGGATATACCAGAGAAGAAACAAGCAATCACATTTAGCAAAATGTTCAATCTGACATAATTGCTACATTAGTCGGTTACATAGGCATAACCTTGTTTATCAACTTTACATATTGAATAACCGATTGACGCTTCAATCGAACAACAAGTCTTTAAACGATTATACCGAAAAATTTAATTGATATGATGGGTGCTTATCAATAATCAGTTATCAGTTCCCTATTCGACACTATCTGTCAAAATATGTTGTTCTCTAAAGACAATAACCAACTACAATAGATGATGCTATGAAGCATTCAAAAAAGCAAATCGTTCATCTTAGAAACACAGATAAATACATAAAATGAGCAAAATTGTCAAAACTCTGAACAACTCAAAGAAAATTCATGCCTAGTGTGCATATAAATTAGATTGAATGCAAAACCAAAACCAAAACCAAAACCTTACACCCCGGTTGTGATTAGAATAACTATCCAATTATAAAAGTAGAGAAATCTAACACGTCCAAAAAAAACTTCATTCTACATTGATTAGTTAAACTTCAAATTGCTTGCTTAAATTTCCCATCGACCCGTGTGGCTTTCCTCAATTGTAGTTTCCACTTTCCAATGAAGTGTGGAACCCCCACCCCCTCTTAGAACAACAACGAAAATACCGTACATGTACCGAAAATACCGACACCAAAATTAAATAGAAGTGGGTACCAAATGTACCTGTTAGGTAGCGCTTTGGTACCGCACTTTCTTTCTTTTTTACCTAATGCATGTGTTTAAGAGATGAGACACTCGTAAATCTTGCGTAATCATAATTCGAAAGGGGGTTAATAGGGAAACATATAATAATATATATAAAATGAGATAAATTTACAATCACAAACCATGCGTAATCATAATTAAAAGATGATGAGGTCATAAGTCCTTAACGACTAGAGATATGCGATTGAGTCTTTTATACCGAATGCGTGTTAATAAGCATATTGAACTTTGAATTACGATTGACAAGAGATTACGAATGATTATGGACCAAGAACTTTTAGTCATCATTATGGAAACTTCCCAAGAAAAAACTTTTCATATTCCGATTCTATACTATATACTAAACAGAAAAAACTGGTATCGATGTTGCTTCTTACCGAATTAGGGAAAAAAATATCTTCCGTAACTCACACACTCTTTAATATCGCAACCTCACAACTTAGAAAAGATATAACTTTAACCTACACCTTAGTACCGTTAGAATAGACGTCCCTTGTTCCTTTTAAAATTGCGGTGTCGTTCTGTTATTTCTCATTTTCGGTCATTAGAAGCCCAACAATCCAAACTATTGGCCCAAAACAGTTATATTAATGTAACACCCCCAAAACGGGTTTGGTAATGAAACCACATTAATATTAAAGAACGGGTAAAATACCGTTAGTGATAAAAATTAACCTGGTAAATATTAGGATTTAATAAATAAACCTAATATCAAACAAAAAAAGAGAGAATAAAAGCATTGGAGGAAATGAAGTTCATAACAGTCCCGAGATAACGGACTTAAAAAAACGGGATGTAACTTCCCCGAACCCACTAAGTAACTAGGAATATCAACCTAGTTAGTTAAGTGTTGTTAACATGCCAATGAAGCTTGGTTAATAATTCTTTTATAACTCTACAGAAGTGGAGGGGCTAATGTTGACAAAACTAAAAGTGGATTTTAATTTAATAAAATAAAAACACCAAAACACACACTTCGGTGTGTGTTCTGGTCGTGGTTTTCACAAGAGCAAAAGGGGTTCCTCAATTTGAACCCTAACTCATACAAATCAGCCAAATTGAAGGGACAAATCAAACCCAAATCGAAAACCAAGTTCAAATTAGTGATCACCCAAGTGAAAGGATCACGAGGTATGCAAAATTTCATCGTTTGGTTTCATCTCAAATTCTTGGTGAACACTTGAAAAACGAAATTATTGCTAGAATATTGAATTTATGAATGATACTATGTTGAATTCATGCTTAGGAACGAACTATGATTGAGAAACTTGAGGAATTGATGATATAAAATATGAAATTATAATCATCTACATAAGTGCTAAATGGGTTTTGTAGGATGATGAAGAACACTAGAATTATGATCATTAATTTAGTGTTATTGATTTCCATGAAGTAAGTCTAGGTATTGTTATGCATGCTAGACATATGGACTTGTGAATGATGTTTAATCTTGGCTAAATAACTAGTCATGAACTTGATTATAGGTTTTATAAAATTATGCCCACAAGGTGTTTGTTAAAATGCCTAAACAAAAGCAAACTTGTTGAAAATTAGAGTAAAACGCGTAATTGAATTATATGGCGAATTATGCCCAATATGATGTGATAAGAGTTCTAAACACGTCGTTGGTTGAACTCTATAGGCAAGACGATTAAATCTTCGAGCGCACAAGCCGGGGCGGGGGCACGTTTAAAGGAAAATGCTTTGAAGGTACACGACTCGTAGTTTCGCTACATTATGTACATAAGCTTAGTAGTTGATGATATTGTTAAAATAGTCGTGTTTGGAATGTCAATAAAGTGATGTAACTCACTCGACAACCAAACGGGTCAAAATAGTTAATTAGATATGTTTGTTGATTATTTTGTTAAAATAGTCGTGTTTTTAATGTCAATGAAGTGATGTAACTCACTCGACAACCAAACGGGTCAAAATAGTTAATTAGATATGTTGTTGATGATATTGTTAAAATAGTCGTGTTTGGAATGTCAATGAAGTGATGTAACTCACTCGACAACCAAATGGGTCAAAATAGTAATTAGATATGTTGGATGATAATATAGTGAAAATAGTCGTGTTTGGATTGTCAATGAAGTGATGTAACTCACTCGACAACCAAACGGGTCAAAATAGTAATTAGATATGTTGGATGATAATATAGTGAAAATAGTCGTGTTTGGATTGTCAATGAAGTGATGTAACTCACTCGACAACCAAACGGGTCAAAATAGAATAAGCTAACAAATTGATGGTTTTAAGTGACCTGAACGTCTTTATAAACCGGAGTATTGATGCGTAAGCCAAGTTTTGGATACGCTAAAACTTAATTTAATAAACCCTTAGATTTGGGTCGAAAACTTAGAAACATGATCTCGATGATCTGGATTAAAGGTGCATGCTTAAATTGTAGATAAAAAGCATGATGTTTAAGCGTGCGCAAACCATGTAATGGAAGTGAAAACGCTAATGTCTGATAAGTCCGGGAGTGGATAAAAACGACTAGAAATAAACATTGTTAATGATCATGTAGTATATTGCTAAAACTAAATGGGTCAAATAATGCTATAAAGGATTTATAAGCCATACGCTTATAAATCAGTTTTAATGAGAAATAAGATGATAAATGAATCCGTAATTTAACTACGAATGTATAGAAACAAGAATCATGTAAATCGGATAAGTAGATTGAAAGTTATGCAAGTTTATGTTTCATACTTGTGAAAGTTTAAGAGCTGGGACTATGCAGCACCATTTCAAAAGTTTTCTGCCGAAATGGGGCCTTGGCGTCGCGTCACGGCCAAGGGTGATACCCGTCGCATGTGGCGACGGGCCTAAAACATGCAAAAATTGTTTTTTTTTGTTATTTTGAGTTAGTAGCTTGGTTTGATATACTAAGTAACCTTAATAACTAATGTTGGTAGTGTTTTCAATGTTAGGTGAATGTTATAAGTCTCCGGAAGAAGATCAAGTGACGAACATGAACCGAACACACGTTAAATGAAGCTTCCGCGTTAATTCTCGTTTTGTTTGTTAACAGTGACTTATGTAAACACTTATAACCATGTTTTGAAATGTTTTAACCATGTGTGAATATCTTTGATGTAGATGTTTTGTAAATGACATTTTCGTCGTAAAATGCTTAACTTTAATGAAATTAGAATCTTAGAATTAGAGTGGGTATTACAATTAATTAGCCAACTCTTTTTCTTTTTGTAATTGCGGTTCTCAATTTCGATCATTAGCAGCCCAACAATTCAAACTACTGGCCCAAAACAGTTATGTTAATTAGCCCACTCTTTTTCTTTCTATAACTCTCTTGACTACTAGAGATGGGCATAATAACCGGTTCCAAACCCAACCTGGTGGAACCGACCTGGAACCGGTTCCGGTTCCCTACCCGGCTAATGGTAGAACCGGTTCCGGGTTCAAAAAACCCGGTGGTTCCAACCCGGTTCCACATTTTATAAATAAAATCGGTTTCGTACCCGGTTCCTACCCGGAACCGATTCCGGGTAGGACAAAAAAACCCGATATGCCCATCTCTACCGTTAACTTACACCTACAAGATATAAACCATCACAACCTCGTCGTTGCACGCCATTTTAATTGTGGAAGTTTGAAAGTGAAAGTTATTGATATTGGGATGCAAGGAGGCAAGAAGGCAAGGAATTTACAATCGGTTTCTAATAGTTTTGCAGCTTTTTTCATTGAATTGACCGAATGAATAGGTTTCTAATAGTCTTTGCAGTCTTTTCCATTTAATTGTAACATTAGGAACCGGTTCTTCTAAGGAACTGGAACCGGTTCCAACCCGACCCGAACCGGGTACACTCGGTTCTAGTTTTAATGGTTAAAACCCGGGTAGGAACCGGACCCGGTTACAACAAGAACCGGTTCCATTAACACACATTCAGGAACCGGGTCGGGTTAGGAACCGGTTCCGGGTATAAAAAAGGAACCGATTATGCCCATCTCTATTGACTACTGCCCCCATATGAAATGCCCACTTTAGTTCTTTAATATCCCATTATTGTTGGATTTATCGCCTGTTTTTCTATGTGCCGCCGCTTTAAATCTAATTTTAAACGTCTCGGGTATTGAAGCTATAATTAAGGAAATATATGACAAGTTGGATATGCATGAGGAGGATCCAAGATTAAAAGATAAAATAAAAAAATCATTGAACACTTGTTTATCTAAGGTTTATGATCATTATTTAAAAAAAATATGGAGAAAAACATCATACGAATTTGTTTGAGTTTCGGTCGTCGGCCTCTAGCGATGAAACGATTGGAGACCCAATCATAACCATGTTGAATGTCGTTAGAGATGAAACGGTTAAACAACAAAGAGGTAACGCACCATCAAGTGAACTCGGTAGATATAAAATAACTAATTATTCGTGTACTATGACCGCCGAGGAATATAAAAACTTTGATATTTTGTCATGGTGGAAATCAAAAGAATCGGAATTTCCGATTTTAGCCACCATGGCTCGTGATATACTAACGGTCCTAAGCTTCCACGGTAGCTTCGGAAAGTGTCTTTTCTCTTAGTGGTAGGTTTTGTCCATTCGAAGAACAAGACTAACACCGGAATCGTTAGATATGGCAATTTGCCTAAAGGCTCATTTGGATGCCATTGACCGTGTTCAAGATAAGTCAAGTCTAGAAGACGAAGTGGAATAAGAGAACAAGATTATTGATGAAGAGGAGGAAGACGAAGTAGAGACTAATGATTCCGAAGACGATTGTAGCGAAGTGCCCGCACCAAAGCGTCCCGCAAGTAAAAATGTCGTACCCGCCACAAGTAAACGATCAAAGAAATAAACCGGTTACTGTTATAACCGGTTAATGTTGTAAGAAAAAAAAACTGGTTCTTGTTAGTCTGTTAAACGGTTCCAGTTGTTATTGTTTGTCTTTTTTATTATTTTAAGTAATTAAGTTATTTTTATTGTTTGTTTTATATATCCGGTTTCGGTATTTATAACCGCTTCCACTATTTAAGTTATTATTAATGTGAGTTTTTTTATAACCCCTTACTAAAACAAGGTATAAATCGAAACATAAATATTTATTATAAGTTACAACCGGCTACATTATTAAACGAAAGTTAAAATCCTACATTACATAACACACTAAACATACCTCAATCAGTTACATAAAACACTAAACTTAACTAAAACCGGTTACATAAAACACGCTAAACATTAGAAGATCCGGTCCCGGATGCTTCACCCGTTTCATTCTTTTTCGCCTTTGTCACCGGACAATGGCGATCGATGTGGTTCTTTAGCGTCCAGTTGGCCGTAGCCTTTAACTAAACCGGTTACATAAAACACTCTAAACATTCGAAGATCCGGTCCCGGATGCTTCACCCGTTTCATTCTTTTTCGCCTTTGTCACCGGACAATGGTGATCGGTTTGTTTCTTTAGCGTCGAGTTGGCCGTAGCCTTCATGAACTTCCCACAAGCTTTGCACATTGCCATCTTGTGGCTATCGGACATTAAGCACAAGTCGAAATGCTTCCAAATTGAGGGGTTTCGTTTAGTTCCAAACCATCACAACTTCGTCGTTGCACGCCATTGGATCTTTGAAAATATGGATTGAAAGATGTTAGTATTGTATGTTTGAAGTGGATGAGTGAAAATGATCAGAGAATATGGGTATTTATAGTAAAAAAACCGGTTTTAATAAGCAATAAATCGTTTCCAACGGTATTATAGCCGTTGGAACCGGTTTTTCTTTGAAATACCCGACGGAACCGGTTCTTCAGAGGAACCGGTTCCAACACTACCCGAAATCGTTTATATTCGGTTCTAGTTTTTGATGTTAATACCCGGGTACGAAGAACCGGTTCCATTCACTTTCTATCAGGAATCGGGTACGGGTAGGAACCGGATCCTAGTATAAAAGGAACCGGATATGCCCATCTCTATCCCCAAGTTCTCTAATTTGCCTTCTCACTTAATTCATATATTTCACGGTATCCTATGGTTTAGTAGTGGTATGATGTTTGCTCTCAACAAAAGTAGCACCTAATGGTTCAGATTGTTTGTTTCGCGAGCAAATGTCTGAATGGTTAAGACATTTGCCTCTGAATGGTTAAGTATTATACTAAGTCTGAATGGTTAAGACCTCTAATCTGAATTGGTCAGACATTTACCTCTTAACGGTTAAACATTATGCTGGCTCTTAATGGTTCAGACCTCTTACTGGTTCAGCACTTAATGGTTCAGACCTCTCAATGATTCAGCACTTAATCATTCAGAAGTTGCCAAACAGCCCCTAATTGTCACATGCATTTCTTTGAATAAGACATGTGAATCACTTGCTAATTTGGGTAATTAAAATTTGTTCTTTGTTTTTAACCAGCAGCAAGCTATATATGTTTTCTAACTAAAACTCTATTGGTTGCAAACTAATCCCTTCTTTACTTATACTACGCTCGCTAACCTGTTTATCAAGTATGTTGACCGAACACTTGAACATGCCAACAATGGATGCGCCACAACACATGGCTTAATTCACTTGTTTTTTATTGAAAGAACAAAGCGGTACATGTGTGTGTATACAGGAGGAATATAGGCATAACCTATATATATCTACTCGGACTCACAATCAATTAGAACTTGAACTACTGAATCCATTGCAGGCCAGGCCTTTTATTTCTTTCTGTCTTCCTCCACACAACTTAGACCCATCTCAACAAGTTTTGCAGCCTGCTTCCTACTCCCCCAGCCTCGGATCGATTACCTCTTTAATCCATGACTCGTCTTCTTTTTTATTAATTTCTTTTGTTACCTTCACAAGCTCTGATTCTTCTTCCTCTTCTGCTCCTTGAACACTTGCATTAGAAAGACGAACTCCCTTTACTATTTCTAAAACCACAACCCCATAGCTGTAGACGTCGACTTTTGCTATGATAGGCAGGTTGTGAGCCCATTCTGGAGCCATGTAACCTCTAGTCCCCCTCATCCTAGTAAACTTGGAGTTTTGTCCACTTAACTTTGCTTTACCAAAATCTGCAATCTTTGGTTGGAGTGCACCATCTAAAAGAATGTTTTCCGGCTTTACATCACAGTGGATCACCCACTCATGGTATAGATAAGCCAAACCTTTTGCTATGCCGATTGCCACTTGGAACCTTTCTTTCCACTGAAGAAAGAGAACAATCTCTTGTCAAGAGACAGGTTTTCTACATACTCACCGCAACCACCCTTTCGTCTTCCAGGAGTGGACCCCTTTATAAACAACTCCTGACCCTCCTCTCCCTATCTCTACCTTAAAGTTCTGCGTCGCCTTCACCAGTTCCTGATAGATAGCTAAAGCCCCTAAACTACATCATACGGTACCCATCTTCTAAATTGGCTAGCAACTGGTTCTTTCCAGAGAACAACCAGCACCCTGATAAGATAACTAGACCTTCAACTACACCAATAGCTAGTGCGAATGAGTAAGCATAGACCCAATGCAACTTTGTGCCAGTTGATCTATACATAGATGGAGAGCCCAACATGGATGTAAGATTTGTACATGTGGCCTTAGAGCCAGTCAATTCTGATGTTTTAACGATTGTGCCATCCACGTTGGTCAAAACCATGGCTCCTTTTCCTGAAAACGTTAGCTTTGAGCCATGTCCGTTGACAGATGTGTTGCGGTTAGCTGTCCAAACAACAGTGCGGTCTTTGGAGTTGGTGAGCCAGATTGAAAACCAGTAAGCGTTGGTTTGGTAGCCATAGAAGCCACACGTGAAAGAGTTGCATTCTTTGAAGTCGAAGATCTCGTCAAGGAACACAAGAGGAGGAGGAGGAGGAGAAGGATTGCTTTCATAATTCTTAGACCTGCATAACTGTTAGTATCGATAATGTTAAATTGAAAATATATGAATACTGTGTTTCGTAGCTGTTAGCAAGTAATTAATATAATCTAATTATGTCAACGCATGAGGAACGTTCATTGCATTTATTAATGATCTGTTGTAACCCTTTTGTCAAACTTAATGTTAAATGTTGCCAACTTTGAATGGGATAACTTTATGCATTTTGGTCTATATTTCGTTTTTGTGTTTTGACCTATCTGATTCATTGTTTCTTATATTTTTATTATTAATTTCATTTTCAAGGATGACATACTTGATTCCGTCAATATTATTTGAACTCATGATGTTTTATGTTTCATCGATTCTTTATGACCGATAAAACCAATTATGGTTAAGTTAGCAACTACTGAAGCTGAACAATAAGATTGAAGGCAACAGTCAGGTATAGATGTTTTAATTCTACAGTATTTATACAATCGTAGTAGACGAATATTCACGTCACAAGAAGATACAAATTAAAAAAATGGACTTTAAAGTGTTTTTTTTTTCTCCCAAAAAGAATAAGCTAAAAAATTTGGTCTCAAGTGAAGTGATATGTTAGGTTTACTTGGTCCTCTTCTTGGCTTCGCTGTAGAGGATCACTCCCAACACAGTGAGCAAGTATCCTAGCATCCCTGTTACTGACACTGGATTCTTGAATATCAATATCGACACCACAACAGCAACCGCCCCTTTAGCATTTCCAAGCACCTGCAATTTCACACAAACATCTTATGCATCTTCCTAAGCGGAAATGTAAAATTTACAAGATTGCATTGCATCCGTACATACCTGGAGTGTCAAAGCACTTGTGTGCTTAGTAACCAAAAAGTTGGTCAAGTTTACACAATATGCCATTGCAGAATTGAAGAGCAGATACCAAACCACATTCACATCTTTACGAGCAAGAGCTATGGTGATGCCAACCACATTGTCTTCCATCAACAATGTTGCTGGAAGCAATATCACAACCGCTACCGGTGCCATGTACAGCAATAGGTTCATGGAATTCAGTTTTTCCCTATCATCCAACACAGTTAAGGTCAAGCACAACTTACGAACCTAAAGCATAAAGAAGGAGGAGGAGTAGGGATTACCCGTCTGAGGAGAGTAAGATCCCTTGAAGCACCGACTTCAGTGCTCTTGCAGCTGTAGCACCAATACACATGACAAAACCAAATAAATGGAAACTTGGTTCACCCTGCAGCCAAACAAGAGATGTATGGGCAAAATATAAGATGATATTATGCGGGCCACCATTGAAAATAATAATACTCATACAGTCATACCGGTGAATGACAAAAATACAGGTAATCTTCCACAATGATAATCACAAACTCTAGAGACTGGACCAGAACGAAAAGCTATAAGTATATTCATTTTTAATTTATACACATCCTACTTAGACCATAAAAAAAGAAAATAACATTCATAGTGCTGCCAGGCAAGTGATGGTGACCAAACAAGATCAGAATAAGAATGCATTTTCTGCCATTTTTGAAATTAACACAAGGATTACCATTAACAAGCATCTGCCTTCTTCCACTAACGGAAATGATCTTGTATAACATTCTTGAACAGAAAAGCTCAAAAAAGGACTTGTAAAATGTAAGTTATGAGAACAGCGAAAGAAAGGCTGGGGATAAGCTTATGCTGAATTACAGAAAACGAGTTGAGAAGATATGTCTCTGACCCTTGCATGAAAACAGAAGGGCATTTCTGTGACAAGGCATCGGGTCAAAGAGGTTGGCATCAAGTAAGGGGCACCGTGCGAGGCATGGAGTAAGAAGCTGGTAGTCATATACCAATAATCAACCAACAAGAGCTTTAATATTGTTAACTAACTATAGCATTGTATAATAATTAAGGCGCATGATCTGTATGTAT
This sequence comes from Scalesia atractyloides, assembly GCA_947069175.1. Classification (NCBI taxonomy): domain Eukaryota; kingdom Viridiplantae; phylum Streptophyta; class Magnoliopsida; order Asterales; family Asteraceae; genus Scalesia; species Scalesia atractyloides. The sequence continues at coordinate 93,747,125 of CAMTDV010000019.1, forward strand.
GTATGTATTAAGGCTTCTCCCCCTACATTCTAAATGAAATCAGAATACAATATTGTACAACGCTTTGTTAAAAAACAACTTTATTATGTCTAAGCATTGCATAATTGGTCTTTAGGTAGCAAGCAAGAGCAGATATATTTGGATATGCAAAAGATAACATTCTGTAAAATACACTCACAAGACTATATATTATTACAAGCAGAATTCTGATGTCTACAAACATAAACATCATTAGGTTTCTGTATATAATTTAAAAAGAAATAACGAATGACAGAGAAAGAGATGTTAGTTACCCCGCTGGCAATGACAACACCGGTGACGACAGGAACAAGAGTCAGATAGGTCAACCAAGCCTCCCTCTTGACGGTCATAATATAAGCAAAGACAGCAGTGAAAAAGGGAGTGGTGGCTCCAACCGCCTGCGTGAAGGACACCGGCAGATACCTAAGCGACACGTTGCCACTCACCACCGACGCACAAAACACTAAGCTAAGCACCGAGATCTTCATAAACTGAGCCCTAGACCTAATAGTCTGCAAGGGCACCATCTTCATCCAAACAATGGCAATGTAACTGAGCAAGGAACAAGCAGTCATGTGGCACATGGTCAGGAAGATCGGGTACTTGAATCCGTAGTTGCTCAGCAGGTACTTGTTCAGAAGGAGTACTCCGATGTTGGATGCGTACCATGACGACACAAGGCCGATCGTGAAGCACTGCCCCGTGCCCGTGGCTGCCTTCATTTGCAATCAATCAATCAATCTATCTAGGGTTTTGAGGGTTTAACTAACTAACATAGGGCTTATGAGTGAAACTGGGAGATTGCAGATCTGAAAATGGGAAGAAGAAGAAGAAGAAGAAGAAGAAGAAGAAGCCAGGAAGGAAGGAAGGAAGTGGGGGAAAAACACGGCACAATGGAAAAGAAAGAATTTTTTGCCGGCTGGATGACTCACTGGCTTTTCAATTTTTTTAAAAAAAGGGCCTCTGCCAGTTGTATTTTGCGTTTACACCCCTATGCTTTTAGTGACCTTTTTCTTAATCCTCAAAGTTGATGGTTACTTGCATATAAATAATAAGCGTCTTCACCCTTGAACTACTTGTTTTAGAAAGGAAAAAATAAAACCTATGTTTGATGAGTATTTATTAACAGGGAGAATCTGTCAATTAGAAATAAATGTACTAGATCACTTGGTTATGACCTTTTAATGAGTATGTTATTTTTCAGGTGGGTTAAGGTTTTATTCCAGTGTGCCTTGGGTGGTGAGTTTCATCTGGAATGATGAGTGGACCTGGTCACCAACGTTGTATGTGTTTACTGGGGCGTTGGTGACCTTTCGCCAATGGGTATGCCCGGATGACCAAGTTTATATAGTATTCGTCGGTTGTTAAAAAATAAATAAATAAATGAGCCCCTATAATATTCAATAACCCATATATAAAAAATCAATAATACCGCAATATATGTGATAGATAATGAACAAAATAAATGTATTTTTTAGACCCCATGATTAAATTGAGAATTGGTTTATTTTTTATATGGGCCTAAATTAAATGGAATAAGTTAGTGAGTTTAAAAGATATTAAATTTAACTTTCGAATGTAATTATATAGGTCTCATGGGTGAGTGAGCCAGCTCCTCCTACCATGGGGCAACCCTATTTATTAGAAAGTGTTAACATCAAGAATAATTTGTGAAAACAATATGTTTCCTTCTTGAGTGTCTCTGTATGATGTTTTTATCTATTACTATCATACACTTTTGTATAATTTTTTTTATTGATAGCTTGCTAATAATATTTATTTACTACCTCTGTGTTATGTGTTTGAAAATCTCTCTCTAGTCCAATCCAATTATTTATAACTGAAAATTTGAAAATGGATAAAATGATTGTATTGTCAACAAATGATCATCTTCTAAATTACTGATGACTTTCATTCATGGGTTTGGCAAAGAAGCCAAACTCATGATCAAACAAGCAAGAATCTGTTGTGTTGATGGGAGTGAGTGAGTGAGTCAAACAAAACAATGATTGATTTCATTTGAGGGAGGGAGGGAGGTTTCACCACCCTTCAAGCTTCAAAGTGTCTGTCGGTGCCAGCATACTAACTCATATTTAGTGTGCATTCCGTTTCTGATTGCATACTAACTCATATTTAGTGTGCATTCCGTTTCTGATTGCATACTAACTCATATTTAGTGTGCATTCCGTTTCTGATTTCGCGTCGATAAATTCACTTCACTTTAATTATTTACCATGCATATATCATTTTCATCTTCATTTTTTTTCCCAATTTTCTTCCATATTATCATTTTCACATACCCTTTTACTGATTTATCAGTAACATAAGCTCTAATGTTTATTTTTAACAGCTTTCAAATAAGAGGTAGTTAGGACGTTACAATATTCACTTTGATTTTTATTTGTTTAAGTTGTGCATTTATTGCAAGGCCACACTGAAAAAAAGAAATTTAGAATAATAAAGGCCCAATTCCAACTCAAAGTAGTATGCGGTTCGACTTTAATATAGGTCGCAATCGCCATTCTCACTAACTGCAACTCTGCGTGCACTCACTCTACTCAATGGCGTCGCCAATTTGGGAGAAATTAGAGGAGAAATTAATGGTGTCGTAAGGCTAATCCAGGTTGGTTAACGGGTATTTTTAATAGTAATTTCTATATATTGTGATTTACTCAATCACATTTTGCCCTAAATACTTCGAATTTGAATTTTGATATTGTGGCTTGCGATTGAGATGGTGCTTGCAAATTTGCGATTGAGACTTGGAAGGAAAAAAAATAGAACCAATGTTTTCTTTATTCCAATTCAAAAGGGCCCCGATCTTGTAGTTCGCTTAGGACCTTCAAAAACGTTGTGTTCACAACCGGTTTAAGGTCAGCATTCTCATTATGTTCAATCTGGCTTGTTAACTTGTATTATACATGAATTTTAACTAGGATCACCTCTTGTATCTCTACTTTATCAATGTCCGCTCGAAAAAAACGGGTATATATATGATTGCAGCTTCGTGTTAGTATGTTGATAAGTAATGATCACTCCGTGTAGTCTAACTTTATCATATTACTTACATAAACAGTAAGTGTAGTTAATTATAAAGTCAATATGAATCCCAAGACACATGCGAGAGACGTTTAAGCTTAAACAAATCCGCAGTTTGCAAAGAGACGTTAAAGCTTAAACAAATCCGCAGTTTGCAACTCCATAAACACTATGACGAGGGATAATAAATACAGTGTGTTTAAACAGAGGCTAACTAGGCTCACAGAACTTAGTATTTTAGTAAACAAGAAAAGATATATGGCCCATGGCCGGTCCATAAACCTCTAATGTCTTCATTCTTTATTATTCCAATAACGTGTCTTTAGTTAACCAAGCCCAAAATCGAGGCCCAAGTCTCCACAAACTCAACAAAGAGTTTTTGTGGTTCTATCTAGAGTTCTAGACATATTTGTGGCTCCTAGCTGAACTGTTATTTGAGAATGATGATATGTTAAAAAAAAGGTACAGACTAGTTTAAATACATTTATTATTAATATTATAACTTAAAGAATGGTCATCTCTAATTGTTTTAATAAAGTAAATTTGTAAAATTGTCTAGGTTAAGTGTTTTTGCTAGTGGATTTTATTATGTATATGGGATGTGGGTTGCGAAACCACTGTATACTAATACAAGAGGCACACTACACAAATTTGAAGTGCTAAGCTGACTCTTTGACCACTATCCAAATAATGCATATATTTCAATGGTTTCACAACACGTTTATATTGTTGTCACTTAGCGCTCCTATTAATTTTATGAATTCAAATATCTAAAACGTGTAGATTACAATATTTTAACGTTTAAAATAAAATAAAATAAAATTAAAATATATTGGAAAAATAAGTAAAATATTATTATAAATGGAAGGTCGGTGTCAAGGAGGATAATATAAAATAGAGTCAAACACTGACAACAAGCTTTCACATTAACAAAGCAATAAAATTTAGTGAATAAAAAATTGTAGCCACATGACATGGTTTATTATGTGACTATATATATTTAAGGTAGAAAGAATTCCCTCCCTCATTCCTTTTTGGGGTAACAACAACATCAGCCCCCCCCCCCCCCCCATGTCTGGATGACCAGAAAGACTTGCTGTTGTCCTTGAAAAACCACCTCACCTTTGACCCTTCACTCTCATCCAAGCTTCTTGGGTGGAACCAAAATGTGGAATGTTGTGCTTGGGGCAGTGTGACCTGTGACGAAGCTGGTCATGTTACGCGCCTTGATCTTAGTCACGAAAGCATACGTGGTCGGATCCCCTCTTCTCAAAATCATTGAGAAGGTCTCGCTAGTCTCGAGTATCTTAGCATGGCTTACAACTCCTTAACCGGGGAGCTACCCAAGTCTTTGCTAACCTTGCCATCACTTTGGAAGGATCCCAAAGTTTCAAACATCTTTCTCAACTTTCATATTATAATCTTACTCAACTTTCATTCCTGAATCTTTCTTATAATCATCTTTCTGGAAGGATCCCAAAGTTTCAAACATCTATAGAGTTGTCCTTTGAGGGAAATGAAGGGCTATGTGGTCCGGTCCCCCTTTGAAGAAGAGTTGTGGTTAGTGACTACTACTAGCTATTAGCTAATGCTGATTATTGAATGATGAATAAAAAAAACATGATCAGCTTGCTTGCTTATCTATCTATCTATCTATCTATCTATCAGACACTTACAGCAATGTGAGTCTAGTAGATGTGACTTGTATATTTGTAATAAAACAAGTCATAAGCCCACCCAACACTTGTGGAAGGAAATGTCTTCAATTCTAGAAAGATAAGAGAAATTGTTTTCATAAAATGAGGAGTAAGGAGCTGTTGGTTTTTGGGTTAATTTATTAGATGCAAAAAGTATATGATATGTAAAAGAAGAGATATAGTTGAAATACCCTCCCTACCTTTAGAGATGAAATGGGTAATAAAAGTGGATTAGAATTCGGAGTTGTTTAATAAAAAGGAAATACACAAAGTGATCGAGAAAGATATTTGTAAGAATTGCTAACTGCCCCTGTAATATATCGGCTAGTATTGATAACTTTACTGAATGATAACATGTAAGTGACGGTGTGTCTAAATTCTCAAAGTTATTATTATACTCATGTAATTGGTATCAACACCCAAATACATAACAAAGAATCTAACACTTTTAACGGTGTCTTCAAACTAATTACAATGATGCACCAAGGTTGGTTCATGATGTAAATGTTTTTGACACACACATAGAGAACATCATCCAAATTTGGATAGCTGCCATACTATTGCAATTGCTTAGGAGCATAAGGGTGCGTTAGATGCATCCAAACAAGCATATTATGATATACAATATTTTTCTCAAAGGCAAAAACAAACGTAAATTCGTTCTATTTTACACCGATGAATGGCATTAAAAAAGAGAAGACAGTACGTGATATGATACATAAAAAGTAAAGCACATTGGTTTCAAAGGTGAGCTTAACTTGCAAACTCATAATCGTTAGTGAGAAAAAATAGGAGGAGATAAGAAGAAAACGAGTTTAACGGGTAGACGTTTGAAACAAAATAATTAATAACAAGTTTTGTAACGATACTCAGCTAATTGTTTGCTTGCCACTCATATGTGGATATTGTTTTTGGTCCATAAATAAATATTTGCTTAATGATGCTTTTACGATTTGCATTTGTATCAGAAAAAAAAAACTTAAACAATAAATGGAATAATATATAAGATAATAAGAAAAAGTCAAGTGTTAATAAAAGACGGAATGCCCAAAAAGAGATAATGCGTGTCATGTCCTGTTGTTTCATATATACAACCAACCCTTCACGTCTTCATCTTTAAACGTACTCATCACACTTGTCGCTTCTCAACTATTAAATATTTAAATATATATATATATATATATATACCGGGAGTTTATGCGTGACCTTGACTATCAAACACAGTATGCATACATGATTAAAAATTATATATACATCATGTTTTTTTAATGAATGTTTGATATATCATAAGATCGATGATTACCTTCTTATCATCCAATTCATTTTCAAAAATGGTTTATTTGGCTCTTAGTTATATATATAATGATTTCCATGTGAACTTACTGTATAATCACGACAGAACACTTAACTAAATGGTAAATTATAGGAATACAAAATTATGAAACATGCATGGTAGGTTATGTCAAAATATATATTGAGCATGTGGTAAATTGTTAAACGACTTTTTATCTTAATCTATACCCATGTGAACATACTGGATTTTAAGAAGCTTTCCATGTAATTAAATCCTTTGTTAATGGAGAAATGGATTGTTTGATCGATCTGTGTTTTGGTCTGTTGGTGGTGAACAGTAAACTGGGATCGACTATTACGATGATATACGAGGAAAGAACAATCAATTATTGAGTCAAGGTGCACATGTTTGGCTAGCTAGTACTTCTTTCTTTTGTGTTTTGCTTGACATCCCATTGAGAACCCTGGCTTTCACATAATAAGATTTCCATATACTTTATTTTGGTAAACTAACTCCTTAATTCATGTACAATACATACATAAGATACAAAAGAATAATGAATCAAACCCACTATGTACAAGTTTATGTACAACTATTGACTACATCGATCTAACCAATGAATTTAGTCAACTTACCATTTTAGCCACCTCATGAGTCTTTGGAGAGCTATTCACGGATCCCGAGTCACATGATGCGTTTGCATAGCCAAATATTGCGTCCTCCTATGGCCATGTGACACGTGGAAAGACTCATCCCATCCCACACATGAAAGACTCATCCCATGTGTCCGCGGACTCATCTCATGCTTCAAAGACTCATCCCATGCGTCGCGGACTCATCCCATGCGTCTGTCTATTTTTTATTAGGTTTCGCCCCAAGGACTCATCCCATACTTAAGTGGCTTTCCAAGGTCTCATAAGGTGACTAGATTGGTAAATTGACCAAATTCTTGGCTACCCTTAGTTAAAAGTCATTAAGTTGTAGTCAACGATTATTCGATCTCACCCGTTTTGTAGAATTAGTTATTCAACACTAACAAAAGAAGTCAAGGCCTAAATTTATGTTTTGAATAAGTCAAAAAGTTATAGACTTGTATGAAAAAGAGTTTAAGATTTAGTTAACAAAAAATATGAATATTAACCTAGTGATACATATAAACACTCGAATTACTGTTACCCATATTTATGAAATTCCTTGTTCCTATAAATAAAGGTTTGTTACGGCCTTATTATACAGAAAGGGTAAATTTAAAAATAAGAGAGAGAGAGAGAAGCGGACGAAAAGCAAATTGCCGTTTGGAAATTCTGTTTTGTTTCAGAAATCTATAAATATGCCCGGAGGACAACATATTTGGTAGCCACATGGACTCCCTCCCTCCCTCCCTAATTATTATTATTTTTTTTTTTTGAAAAAAAAAAAGAAGAAAAAACCCTAATAAGTTACCGGTTTTTAGTCCGACACTTTTGCAGTTTTGTTAATTCGTATTTCCCCAAGTTTTGTGTGGTAGTTATTCTATGTCACACCGCCGCCGTCTACCGGACTTGATGTCTGCAGAAGACCCTAATCGCTGTCCATCCAGCAGCGGTTATTACTTATCCCAGATGACGTTATGTTGCCACCACCATGACCACAACAACTACTTTTTGTTAAGGAAGTTGGAGAAACGACGAGGGAAGACTACTCTTTTGGGGTTTGTTGTAATTATTTGTGTGGTTTTGTGTAAGCTTGCGTATATGGCGGGGTGTCGTATGGCTGAAGCGGAGATACACAGTAACAGCAACAACTCCAGAATGATGTTCATCTACAACTACAACCGTGATTCTTCTATGAATGCTCAGAGAGTATTATCATCCATGCCACTGCCACCCATCAAACTAAAATATTATCATCCTCATCCTCATCCTGATGTACGTACTTACATTCCTTTTCTTTTTTTAACTTCAAATTACAAGGGTGCCGCCATCCTACTGTATAATTTCCTTTGGATGTAAAGTAATCATCAACTATAAAAAAAAAATTAGAAAAACAAAACTCACGCTTTAAAAATTCAGGAATTTTCTTTCGTTTATTTACATGTCAATCCAATATTCAAAAATTATAAGGAATGAAAGATTTTATTCGTCATATGATCATCAGATGTTTGTTTATAAATAAATAAATAAATTAAGAACAAGGAGTGGGAAGCAACAATGGAATGCAGAAACTTCTTATAATTTTGACTTTTGACCAAACTTTTTAGAAATAGAGGTTTTTTTGCCTAATTTCCCCATCATCTGACTTTGCAATTACCTTTTTACCCTAGCATTGTATTTAGATGGTTCCTAGATTAATGATGATTAATTTAAGTGTTGGATGCAATCTTTGTTTAGCGTAATGTGTTGTGATGTCTTGTTTGTTTCCCACAGGTTGAACAAATTTGGATGAAACCAAACAGCACTGATTATTATCAATGCATTGTTAGACCAAGGAACCGAATAAGTTAGTCCATCTTGTTTCTATATTATATTATAAGCCACCGACCGAATCATCAGTACTTGATGCCATTATCTATTTCTTCTTCTTCTTCTTCTTCTTTTATAGAGACAAGCTCAAGGACAAACGGGTATATTCTTGTGCATGCCAATGGTGGATTGAATCAGATGAGAACCGGGGTGAGTACGTCATCATTTTGGATTAAACACCTCTCAGCTGAAAAGAATTATAAAATGCGCATACTTTATCTTAATTTGTTTATGGTATTTAACGTAATCGAACTTCATAAGCAGATATGTGACATGGTTGCCATTGCTAAGATCATGAATGCTACCCTTGTTCTTCCTTCTCTTGATCATCAATCCTTTTGGACCGATCCGAGGTATGCCTTTTGCACTTTTTGGTATCAATGCCCATGTATAATTGTTCCTGGACAGAGCCTTAAATGGCCATTTGTTAAGCATCATGTGCATTCCTTACCAAATATAACTGCAATGTTTTCTAGTGCTATAAAGGTAACAACTTAATACTTTTTTCAAAAACGATTCTAGTGCCATAAAGCTAACAAGTTAGTTTTAAACTTTCTATTTTTTTTCTAGTAAACATTTTGAAGGGAGAAACAAATTAGAACTTTATGCGGTGATTTTTATGGACAATAACGTCTTCGTTTTGCAGTGATTTTAAGGACATTTTCGACTGGAGACATTTTATGGATGTTTTAAAAGAAGATATCGAGATTGTAGAGTCTTTACCGCCAGAATTAATGAGTAAAAAACCACATCTTAAAGCTCCTATTTCATGGTCAAAGGTATGTATACAATCTTTAAATCTGAAAGGAGAAATAAAGAAAATATTGTGTTTGACGCTGGTCAATGCAGGCTAGTTACTATAGAGGGGAGATGTCTTTACTGTTGAAGAAACACAAAGTAATTAAGTTTACGCATACAGATTCAAGACTTGTCAACAATGGGCTCGCTCCCTCTTTTCAAAAGCTTAGGTGTCGAGCCAACTATGAGGCCCTCCGTTACTCTCAGGAGATTCAAGAACTTGGAAAAAAGTTGATTGATAGACTTAGGAGCAGAGGAGAACCTTATATTGCTCTTCATTTAAGGTAATCTTACTTCATCTGTCACTAATGGTAAGTCCAAACTTATTACTATGCAATCACAAAAATCTAGGATCAACGATAGTCAAGTTATGCTTGTTGTTAGTAAGATCAGTTTTGCTTTTAATAGAAATGCAGTCCGTTTGACTTTAATAGTCAACCATTTGAATGCAATAATTAGTCAGTGTTGCCCATCTTGATGAAATATGATGTAAGGCCAAAACATTAGTATATTTACTCGAATTCCTAGAGAGTTAAATATAGTATGGTTCTTGAAAGTAAAGAAAGTTGATTGTTGGTTGACTTGCAGATATGAGAAAGACATGCTAGCATTCACAGGGTGCAGCCACAACTTGACAGTAGATGAAGCAGAGGAGCTAACAGCCATGAGATATGGTGTCAAGCATTGGAAAGAAAAGGAAATAAACAGCAAAGAAAGGAGACAACAAGGGGGGTGTCCTATGTCCCCTAGAGAAGCTGCTTTCTTCCTTAAAGCCATGGGCTACCCTCCAACCGCCCAAATTTACATAGTCGCAGGTGAAATATATGGTGATACAAGCATGATAGCCTTTCAGAAGGAGTACTCAAACGTGTTTTCTCATACCACACTCATGACACAAGAGGAACTAGACTCCTTTAAGCAGTACCAAAATCGTCTTGCTGCAGTTGATCATATTGTTGCCCTTGAGAGTGATGTTTTTGTTTATACCTATGACGGGAATATGGCTAAGGTGGTCCAAGGGCATAGGAAGTTTGAAGGCTTCCGAAAGACCATCAGCCCTAATAGGTAGTTAAGTTTTTCTCTTAAACTGTTAGAAATATAACCCAAAACGGCATATTATTTAATCATTTGCATGTGTTGTGGTGAATTCAGGCAACAATTTGTTAAGTTGATAGACCGGTTGGACAATGGAGCGATAACATGGACACATTCAGTTCTCAAGTCAAGACCAATCATATGGACCGGTTAGGTGCACCACGTGAGAGGAAGGTCCGTGACTCTCCTAGAGTAGAAGAGAACTTCTATGCAAACCCGTATCCAGGGTGCATTTGCAGCAACAGTCTACAAGTCGACGGAAGACCAAGCCAAAGAGTATCGTTTTTGTCACAAGAATAGGCATTACATATTAGCGGTTGTATAGCACACACAAAGGATCTTGCTTGACCACAGGACAAGACCAATATCTAATTTATATTTTTGGGCCTTTTAAGTCATTGATTTTAGAACATGGGGGTGAGTATATTAAATGGGAAATTTAGCTTTTATACATTCGGATATATCTACAGATACAATTATATTTCACATGATACAGAAAGATGATGTTAGGTGTTTCTCACATGACCATCATGTGCGTTTAGATCTTGATTGTATCAGGCAACTGATCACCATTTTTAACGCTTATGTTTCTACTTTAGTGGGTGACCGGGCAATTAATTTTTTTTTATGCATTTTACTTAGGCATCAGCAAGGTTATAGTTACAAGGTATACAAACAACTCTCACGAGTTAAAATTATACTATTGATATGGGTATGGGTACACTGAAATAGAATGAGAATAATTACTAACAATTTTTAATGAATCATACACTCTTAACTTTAGTTATGATTTACAACAAACATTAGCTAATATACATTCTCTAATACCCCCCCCCCCCCCCCCCCCCAGTTTGATCAGGATGAAATCGAACACTCAGTACCACAGCGAAAAACCATGACACGTAACAGCGAAAACAATAGACACATAACTATAATAAGAACATTCAACTTGAAAAAAAAAACATAAAGAAGCAAAAAAAAAAACATTCCGTGGCGGCAAGAGGCACGATTAGGGGTGCATAGAGCTGAACTACTTGAGCTACTCGAGCTCGGCTAAAAAAAGCTTGAACGAGCCGAGCTTAAACGAGCTCGAGCTCGAACCCGAGCCTAAAAACAAGCTCGTTTAATAAATGAGCCCGAGATTCGCTTATCGGGCTCGAGCCGGCTCGTGAGCCTACTATTTACATAATATATTAAATATAAATTAAAATAATAATTAATATTTTTAAACTATGAAAAAAACAAAATTATATATAAAATAATAATGATGATAATTGATATAAATTAATTAGTAAATAATGAACGAGTCAAGCCCGAGCTAAGCTCGAGCTTTCATAAGTTAAACGAGTCGAGTTCGGGTCGACTCGTTTGCACCCCTAGGCACGATATGTTGACATGAGTTATAATTGTGCTGACACAACGAAGGCATGGTGACATTGATTAGGAATATAGGTCCGTGGTGTTTAACGAGAGAAATCTAGCCCAGTTAAATGTGACCAGTAATTAGTTAGTTTTGGATTTTTCTTTTTCTAGAAACATGTGCACATCTATTATAGGGTTGTCGTTTTGGAGTAAGGTGTGAGAGTGTATGGCTAAAGTGGTTCTAATGAACATGATAAAATAGGTTTCATGCACTTAATTCTGGTATATGTTGTATCAATGAGGGACAACAAAGATGATAACTTTTGAATAAGTCTTTCTAAACATATAGGATTAGTTCTACTAAACTTGTTATTCATCTTAATTATACGAACTTACAACTACGTCTTTTGGTGTATCCTATTTATAATAGTTAGCAAGGATGTGCGGCACGAGACTTGAACCTCATACACACAAGCAAGGATGAGACAACCACACAAGAAAATAACATCTTCTACACACCTTGATACCACTAAACTACAATTCGTCGACAAAAAAGGTACTCTTTGTTTTACATTTCTCAATCTCATGCAACCATATAAGCATCCAAATGCACCACAAAACATTTTTCTATGTTAGTTTATGTACATTGCCACAGGGGTGGACCCACCTTGTATGGGTTTTGTTATGGGAAACCATTCATTTTAGAAAATTTAGTTTTTTTTTTCAAGTGAACTCATAACAATTAATTCTAATCTTATTTGTTAGGTTCTAATAAAATATGAACTTTGGGTTCTAATCTTGTTGCTAGGAGAAGACCTGTAGTAACTAGTCTACTGACTAGGTGTTTATACTAGCCTATATTGACAATATATAAACTCCCAGTAAAGTTACTATTTATCGTATTCTTTAGCGAAGCCTCATTATCGGTTAAATTTTACTACAAACAAAAAACATTGTAAGGTAATAATGTTGTAGCTTAGTTGCTAAATAATAAGGTCAAAAAAAACTTTTACACGTTATCGACCTATCATAAGGCGAGAATGTATAAACCGTTTACCATATTCAACGTATAGGTAGGCACATACCTTTTTCTAAATGTATGATTGTTGAAATGTAGTGATGTCAATGTGCATTCATGGTGAAAAAAGGACAATGTCTGGCCACCGGTTCCCACTATATGTGTTTCTTTACAAATTGCCGATGCATTACGTGGGCAAAAAGATCCATCCATTTGTAATTGTATTTTAATATGGATACAATGTAGAGCAAGAAGACTACTTATACTTGTAGCTACGCCTCAAAATCAGTCTTACTATTACCTTTTGGTATTCGATCATGTTTGGCCACAATCCCACAGCATGTAACTCTCGTAGAAGATGCGTAAGCCTAATAATTTCAGCCGCCATGTTTAGCCATTGGCCCACTTTTCTATACTCAGATTCACAACTTGAGCGTGCTACAGTTGGTTGCTTCTTGACGCTCCATGAAACCAAATTTCCACCCAAATAAATCGAGTAGCCATACATTGAATGTCTTGTTTCTATACATCGAGCCCAATCCGCATTCGAATAACCCACTAAGGCCGTTTTAGTGGGTTAAGGTGCCTTTGACATATAATAGAATCCTTTTTACAAGTTGGAAGTGTGAAGTGGTAGGGTTTTGAAGATATTAGATTGCTTGGTTTATGTGTCTTCATCTGGTCAGCCTTAGGATAAAAAAAGGTTTAGGGTTATGCTTAGTGTGTTGAACGTCTAGCGTCCAATCTCGTATCCTCTTTCTAAATTTGCCAGTCAGTTGAAACTGGCACCTGATTTTTTTGGTTCCACTAGGTCTAACCATTGCTATTTTCTAGTGTTCACCGCTACAATCGCATCTAAGCCATATTTTTATTTATCTCGTTGTTTTTTTTTTCATTTTTAATTGTTTGTTGGGTGACTATGGCATATCCGTTGTCGTATCCGACTGCTCTACACCAGTTCACCAAATCATCCATGCTATCGAATTTTTTGGGGAAAAAAAATCTTTGTTGTTAGACTACAATTCTGTCAAGCGTATGACAAATAATCGTATAAATAATTGTTATACCTAGTTCGTTTTAAATACACTCTATTCATCATCAGGTGTCCATTACCGGCCACGATCTCTTTCTTGGGTTCAACAAACTCAAACTCGTTAGGATTTTTAGCGACATAAGTTTCATAATAGTCACCATAAGCCCAATGATCTTCACTGACACCAGACCCAAGACTTAAATCGAATGGCATTTGATTTAAGTTAAACGAAACTGAATTGTTATGTTGATTCAAATCATTTGCCGTCTGATTCGACCCGCTAGTCGACTCACCACCAAAGTAATAATTGTCACCCCAATACGACATTTTTAGCGTAAGATAAGCTGAATATAAAAAGGATATATATTAGCTTTGAATAGAGATCGAATGAAAAATGAATAAAATTATAGTTGTTAATATAGTAAGTTTTGATGGAATATTATGTCTTATCAAATAATTAACACACGAATCAAGAGGAATGTTATGTCTATTGCTGGAACTCGTCGGATCATCCAATCACCTTATAACACCTCATTTCCTCCAATTGACCTGTCATGAACACACTCTCTTTGCGTTGGAACCCGCTCCCCATGCCAACATCTCCACTCCCTGCCCGCATCGATAATCACTACCCCGACCGATGTACCCACATCACCTATCCAAGCCTTTGGTGCCAGTGTACTTGTTGAACCAAATGTACCCATGAGCTCTACCTGGTGTACTCCTCGAGCACCCTTATATATGAATATTTTGTTTGAAACGATGTATTACACAAATTAAACAAATAAAATATCAAATAGTTAGTAATACACTGTGTTATATTACTATTGCTTTTTTCGCAAAAAATAATAAAAAGTATACAAAAAATGTGAAGAAGCATCTAAAAAATAATCTAGTGTTTACAGGATTATGGGACACAAGTAGTTTATCTATTTATGAGGTATAGATCGACTAAACCTACTTATCGATGCTAGTTAATGGTTATCTCAACGTATTGACGACTCCTAATTTGAATAAACATGATTTTGTAATTTCTATTAGTGAGAAGTATTTCATAATTTTTTTTATTTTTTTTGTAAAGTGACATGTTTAGAAGATGTAATCGTATTATTGAGTGAAGTGAATATATATTATTATTATTATTATTATTTTATTATTATTATTTATTATTATTGTGGTTGAATTGTAATTGGTCGACGAATACGAAAACATGACCGTTACAGCTCATGCTCCACTGCTTCTAAATTCAAAATCATTAAGCAATTTACAGTGATACCCCTACACCTACCTACCCATGTTTAAATCCAGTACTCCTCCGCCCCACCACCAACTTTACCTTTTCACTCTCACTCAAACCCTAATAACATTATGCGTGAGATTCTTCACGTTCAAGGAGGCCAATGCGGCAACCAGATCGGTGCCAAGTTCTGGGAGGTTATTTGCGCCGAACACGGCATCGATTCCACCGGTAGGTACCAAGGCGACACCGATCTGCAGTTGGAGAGGATCAATGTTTACTACAATGAAGCTACTTGCGGCAGATTTGTTCCAAGGGCCGTCCTCATGGATCTCGAGCCTGGTACCATGGACAGTCTCCGATCTGGTCCCTATGGTCAGATCTTTCGACCAGATAACTTTGTCTTTGGCCAGTCCGGTGCCGGAAACAATTGGGCCAAGGGCCACTATACTGAAGGCGCTGAGTTGATTGATTCTGTTCTTGATGTCGTCAGGAAGGAGGCCGAAAACTGCGATTGTCTTCAAGGTATTTCTTTCTTTCTTTCTTTTACACATTTTATCAAACACCTTGTCGGCTTTTATCAACAGTGCCGTTTTTAGACATTTGATTTGTCAGCCTCACTCACTTATAGATCTAGGAATTTTGGCACCAGATGAATTATGTAAATTGTGGTTTTGATGTATGCAGGGTTTCAGGTTTGTCATTCTTTAGGAGGGGGAACAGGATCGGGAATGGGTACCCTTTTGATTTCGAAGATCAGGGAGGAATACCCAGATCGAACCATGTTGACCTTCTCTGTTTTCCCCTCACCAAAAGTGTCTGATACGGTTGTTGAGCCTTACAATGCCACTTTGTCTGTTCATCAACTGGTTGAAAATGCTGATGAGTGTATGGTTCTTGACAATGAAGCCCTTTATGATATTTGCTTCAGTACCCTCAAGCTTACAACTCCAAGCTGTAAGATTTATTTTTTAACCAGTTTCATAGCTCAATTTAACAAACTGAGTTTCAAGTAATTGATTGTTTGAGATGAATTTTGTGCAACAGTTGGAGATCTGAACCACTTGATATCTGCAACGATGTCTGGTGTCACTTGCTGCCTCCGGTTCCCTGGTCAGCTGAACTCTGATCTAAGAAAGCTTGCAGTGAATCTGGTTCCATTCCCTCGGCTCCATTTCTTCATGGTGGGATTTGCTCCTCTCACATCACATGGCTCTCAGCAGTACCGAGCCTTAACAGTGCCCGAACTGACGCAACAGATGTGGGATGCAAAGAACATGATGTGTGCAGCCGATCCAAGACACGGTCGATACCTAACCGCATCTGCAATGTTCAGAGGCAAAATGAGCACCAAGGAAGTAGACGAACAGATGATGAATGTCCAGAACAAGAACTCGTCCTACTTTGTTGAGTGGATTCCAAACAATGTTAAGTCAACTGTTTGTGACATCCCACCAACAGGTCTGAAAATGGCATCAACGTTTATCGGTAATTCGACCTCGATTCAGGAGATGTTTAGGCGGGTGAGTGAGCAGTTTACGGCCATGTTCAGAAGGAAGGCTTTCTTGCATTGGTACACGGGTGAGGGTATGGATGAGATGGAGTTCACAGAGGCAGAAAGCAACATGAATGACTTGGTTTCGGAGTATCAGCAGTACCAGGATGCAACTGCTGATGAGGAAGGAGATTACTATGAGGACGAAGAGGAGGAGGAAATTGGCGAGTAGAAGTAATGTGAGGTTTCTATTATTAAATTAGTTGTGGAGTATCACAAATATGAAGGATTTTATTTTACTAGCAAGTCCCTCCTAGTTGTCGGTCTCAGGCACAGGGAAGGATTTTAATAGTTCTATACTTGATATAAACTTCCTTGATGTTTTGCTTCATATGTTCCTAATAATGCTTTTATGTATTTTCTAGCTTCAGAACAACAATGATTGATAATCAGTTAATATGAAATGCAATTTTATAGTTATTTTTTTTAACAAAACCATGAACGAAAATTTCATTCACAAAACACAAACTGAATCGTTTAAGAAAGCGGCTACGAACTGCAGGTTTTCTCATGAGAAGAAATGTGTGGCCATGAAAGGAGGCTATGAGAGAGGCAGGATTGGAAAGATGGTCAATTATAGGACGAGTTCTGGTGACTAGGATGCCCTAAATGGCCGTTAGCTTTATGCAAACAATTCGATCCAGTGAGAACATGTCATGTGTAATTCTTGGTGCAACAAATGTGTTCTCTTGCGTTTTGGCACATGTCCGGCTTCATTGTTGTTGTGGTGCCCAGCGTGTTTATCAGCAGCGTATGAGATGTTTTGTTAACACATAAGATGTCTAGACAGCATAGAAGAATCTTGCAGGCCTGTCGAAAATAATCACATATGATTAAGTTAACTGACCCGTTCGGGTACATCGTGTTTCGGTTTGTGAAATCAAGCAATCAGTTACCTGTAGTTTTATCAATTCGGTTATTGGATATGCAATTATGAATTTTGCCCCTCTCACATCGTTATTGATTACCTTTGAAATTTCCTATCTCCCCATAAAGCTACAGTTTCTTGGTTAATCGCACTGTTGTAGTGTAATATACGAAACTTTCAAAACCCTAATAAAATAAATGTCATTGGTAGTGTGACATATTATTATGTCAGATATTTAATGTCTAAAACGTTGGTTAACATTTAACTCCGAATTAATTAAGGTATAATAATAATAATAATATAAGTGTGAATGTCTTTAAACAAATGAAAGAAAAACAACATTCTAACAATTGTAAAACTTACTTGTGTGATGATATTGTAAAACCGACCAAAAAAAGGGAAAATATTATATATTATACTAATAAAGTAAATAAGAAGTAAATAAGGAATGAATACAAAAATCGAATTTTACATCAATTAGCGTTCAACTTTTTCCATTTTCGATCAAATTGACGCGTCCTTTTTATCTCTAAATTCCATAGACGTATATTCCGGGTTTCGTATCCCTTTCCAATGGTAGATCACCCTTATTAGTCGATCTCACTCACATCGTTTCACTTCTTACTCAACCCTTTCAATAGCTAGCCCCTCTCTGTCGTTCAAACCCCTCTGTTAATCTTCAAGTGCGCAGCAAGACATCGTCGACAATTAGTTTGAACTGACCGAACTCCTTTGTTCTGCTAATCGTGGTATTCAGACCTGTAGAAGACCGCTGAACACCTCTATATACGTTGATCAGCCTTTCGGTAAGATTATCTATTAATTTGGTATTCTCTCATTTGATCGCTCCATGGTTTGACCCAAGTTATATTGTTTTAGCCGCCACCGACGATTCTTTCGTTGCCTGCGTTCGTACCGACTACATACCAATAAATCTGAGCCATCGCTGCATACCATCGACTCGTCGTCTAAAGATCTCTGCCGAACCTACTTCACCTCATCGGCTGTCTATTCCCTTCGACATAAGGTATCGACACTAACCCCATTATCCTTTGAACACCTTCATGACTATGCTTAATGCAATGTAAATAAGATCATCAAAACAACAATTTTGACTACCTGAGTAAATTAACAAAGAAGTAGGTGAATAAAATAGTAACAGTAGATACTAACTAAACTTTCACACACTTATATGAACATAGCTTTCTCTCTGTCGTTTTCGATGGCACTTAATATTCGAAATTTTTTTCCTGCCGAACGCCGGTCCAAATCATATCAGTCTATATTACACAAAATTAAATTGTTGATGTACTACTTGCTCTTTCAGTTCGTCTTTCGACATCTTAACGAAGAACAAGGTTAACGATTGTAATAAAATCAAAGATCGAAGCCTATTTAAATTATGCTATGGTTGATGAGCTGAGTTTTATATCAATACACATGTAGCCTTTCCACATCTACTGAAAACGAAATTTGCTTGCCATAACTGTAGCAATTGGTTTATGTATATATTAAAAAAAAAAAAAGTTTTCTGCTGTACATTTAAAAATATTTTTAACAAAGCAAAATTTATTAGTAACCTGGTAAATATCTGCTATTACTATTTCTACCACTTAAAAGCTCATCATCCTAATCATCACCGTATGTATAGATATATTAAAGAAGAATATAAAATAGATGCATGTGCTAACAAATTACTAACTATGGTTACTGAGCGAAAGTTTTTTTTCTTTTTTCTTTTTCTATAAGAGAACCATCAACATAAATAAAGGTAAATAGTTCAAATATATATTATAGGTTCTCGCGAACGACTGGGAAAGAACTTAGCATCGTTGGTATAATCATAGAAGATTGCTTAAGGTACGGATCTTATGGTCTCTTGCTTTTAGCATAATATTGTTTTCTATTCTCATAGTGTACGGATATTCGGTCCGTCACTCGTAGTGTAAAGTGTTTAGTCGTTTCATAATATCGTAGTATCCATCGTCACCGTCTATGATTTATTGTTACACATCTCGTTTTAAATTGTCGCCGCTATAATATGCATGCGATAAGTTACATTTTCATATTCATCATCGCATGTTCCCATGAGTTGTATTATTTATTATTTATCATTGGCTAGATGTGATATAGCCTTAGTGTATCGTTAGTGTAATTTGCCTTGACTTGAGTAAATCGTTTTATTGACCTCAATACCCGAGCATATCCACCTATGGGGACATAGGGCGTCATCATAGGCACAGTTGACATGCACCATCCGTGGCGGTGCGAAAAGCCCACGGCGTCTCTATATTGTATTGTGTGCTAAGTGATTGCACTTATTGATTATTGAGAGGCGTATGGATCGATCCTAGGAGTGTAAGTGTAAGTGTTAGTGGTAGTGGGATAGGTGTGAGTGCCCACATCCCCTCTACATGGTGGTGCATTGGATCTGCAACTAATGTACAAAGTGTTAGTGTTTATTGTTAGTGGCTCACATGGGTATTTCTAATATACATTTATGGTATTCATCAGTGATCATTCAGCGTATTGTATAGTTTGCATCGTTAAAGTGTTTACTGTATTGCTTTTAGCATTAATGTGTTAGTGCTATTGTTTCTCCGTTACTGGGCAATTTTTGGCTCAGCCGTTTCTTTTTGTTGTTTTGTTTTATTATGTCTTAAACAGGTACTCGGGGAAATGTGTGAAGAGTGATAATAAAAAGCTAGAGTTGGAAGCAAGGAGTTTAATAAAACTTTGTATTTAAATAAACTTAGACATTTATGTTTTTCTGTTGAGACCGTTGTGCCGTTTGAGGATTTTTGTTTTTAAACCTATGGAATTTATGTTTTAATTAAGTTATTAATTATCTCTGATTACCGAATTGTGTGGTAAGCTCTAATACCACCTAATCTCTATATGTATGTATGTTGATTAAATCTGTGTTTGTGAGTTTCTATATGCTTGGTAAAATTTGAAGTTGATAGTTAAAAACCGAGGAGGATTGAACGTAGGGTTTCGGTGGTTAATTTGGGCAAATTTTTTTCATATTGTGTAATTAATGATTGTCTGTGATTTTGCCCCTTTACTGTGTTAAATTAGCCTATTTATTTTTTAATTTAATTAATAAATTAGGAGTTTAGGCTTTAAATCTGTTAACAGGACAAGTCTACAATCTAACTATATATAAAAGGAGAAGAAAAGGTGATGTAAGTTTGTATGCATGTCAACTAACTATTTTGCTGATGTGATAAATTCTTTATTAAAAAATGTTACTTTATTTATTTAAAATACATAAATAAATTGTTTAACCTCTTTATTTGAATTTCAAAATTCAAAATAAAGACATGGATTTTTAATGGCCGCTCAAATAAAGAGGGGTTTCCAAAATTCAAACCTAAATCTCAGTTCTCTCTCCCTTAAATTTATGTATCTTCTCTTTGTCCCTCTCTCTCTCCATTCGCTGCAATCTGGAGGAGGACCGATGGTTGGAGAGCTATAGAGGTCACGGCGGTTCAGAAAACCCTAGATTCAAGCATCGTTGGTTCATTACTTACCGTGTGGTGATTTCAATCATAATTCGATTGAAATTTTGTATTGTTCTGTTTCAATTCAGTGATTCCTTTGTTTTTTGTGTTTTAGTATTGTTTGAAATCACAGTTCAACTCCTGAATAGTGTGGTGATTATCCATGAGCATGCCTATGCAGCCTCTGTTTGAAACCAGAGTTCGACACCAACATCTCTGCACACCCATGGGTTTAGATAAGCTTTCTCTGATCCGTTTTTTCATGCTTAAAAGCAGGTTACTTCCCAATCTCGACCAGTTTTTGCATGCACCTCTTTACTATTTTTTTACAGTTTGACAAATTATGTATTTTTTTATCCGAATATGAGATTAGTGTTTAGGGTTATCAGCTAGAAATGATGCTTTGAATGATGATTATTTATTAACATGTGGTTTGGGGTTGAGTTGATTCTAAAGTGATGTTACTACATTGGATTTAATATGTGCATACCACATGCTCGATGAAATGCCTTTGGGTATCTAAGGTGATTCTGGTACTTGTGAGTTGTGATCTTATGCCTACATGTTGATAGTTAACACGACATAGGTTACAATATGCTATTACACATATTCAAGTTATTAATTTTATGTTTAAGCCTTCCATTGAAATATATGTTTCTGGGAAATGGATTTATGATTAACTACTCTATATTTGAGTTTTTAACTGTTAGTTTTTGTCATATATTATTTGTTTTTTATGCATTTGTTTCATGAGTTACCTCAAGATACTGGAGAAGCTCTATGTGATGATGTGGATCTTGGCAGCGATGATCCTTTGATTTATGATATGTAGGATATGTTTGCAGAAAGAAGCCTACATGGTAATGTTCCATTCTGAAATATTGAATTTTACGCACCAAAACTTTTTTTTAATGAAGCCTACATGAAAAATGATTTCTGCAAGCTATAAGCAATTTGTTCATGTTTATGTGAATATGGTGTAACAACGGTCTCTCTTTTGGGCTCTTCACTTGTCAATAAAAAAATTTATCATTTCTTATACTATTGTTTGTTTTAAAAATGGCGTATGGCTTTAATTAGGATTCAGCTAAGAGTGCCTGAGTATGTGTGGACAACACAAAAAGTTTTTTACCTCATGAACTTCATCGTAAATGGAGGTAGAGCATCAACTAGCTATTGAACCATTTTTCTGTTAAACGGTTCATGGTGACAAATATATCACTCACTCGGTGTTTTTGCAGTGTGTGCCATTGTCTTTGGGTTCCACTTACAAGTGTTTAATTTGCATCCAAAGGCGAGTAATATACAATATACAAAACATATTAATATAGTCTCAATGAAATGTGTGTTTATTAAAAACAGAGATAAGTTTAAATTTTTTGTTACAGGTTTGCATCTGGATGCTATTGGAGGTACCCGGCCTACTGTTTTTCTCAACATATACTCTTCTTTGTCCTATTTATTAGACGAGAACAAACCGGATGCTCCTGTAATGTTGCCTTCCTTTGCCCTATTTCGTTAGAACTGATGCGCGATCATGTTATCGTCTCCACAGGACAGGTAGATTATATGCAGGTGTTCCTTTACTGAATCCATCGTCGTGTTTATATGCATCATTAATTGATCTTATTAGTTCATGTTTGTTAAATTCTATATCGTCGACATATGTGTTTCTTTTTTTAGATTCATCCTCATAACATGTCCTTAATTTTTTTTTTGTTTTGAGTTAATTACTGTTTCGTCCCTGTGGTTTGTCAAAGGTCACTATTTCAGTCCATTAGTTTAAAAATTGCGATTTCAGTCCCTGTGGTTTCACTTTACTAACCATTTCAGTCCATCTCGCAACCATTTCAGTCCTTGTACTTACAAAATAGATGGATTGAAGTGGCTACGAAAGTGAAACCACAGGGACTGAAATGGTTACGAAAGTGAAACCACAGGGACTGAAATCACAATTTTTAAACTAATGGACTGAAATAGTGATTTTTGACAAATCACAGGGACGAAAACAGTAATTAACTCTTTTGTTTTTGTGTTTCTTGCAGGTGTTCCTGTCCAAGAGGTAAGCTCCTTTTCTTTTTTTGTATATTTTGAATCAATTTCTATACTTGAAACTCATTTCTATTTAAACAATCTGAAACACATGATGGAAGCAACACTGCTAAATTGTACCTTAGTACAGTAAAGCATCCTCATGATATATCCTTAATTTTTGTTTTGTTTTTGTAGGTTTCATAATATCCACTAAGAAATATATAATATCCACTAAGAAACATGGAGAAGTATATACTCTTCGGAGTTGGCTCCTGGATGGTCTCAAGGGTTACATTCTTTTGTAAGTGTTGATATTTTAATTTACATATATATGATATTTGATCATGTTTTGATTTAGTAGAATCGAAGGAAGTTACAGACTTACAGTTAACTTTTTTTAAAGAGTTAATTACTGTTTTCGTCCCTATGGTTTGTCAAAA
This sequence comes from Scalesia atractyloides, assembly GCA_947069175.1. Classification (NCBI taxonomy): domain Eukaryota; kingdom Viridiplantae; phylum Streptophyta; class Magnoliopsida; order Asterales; family Asteraceae; genus Scalesia; species Scalesia atractyloides. The sequence goes on from CAMTDV010000019.1 coordinate 93,770,623, forward strand.
ATCACTATTTCAGTCCATTAGTTTAAAATTTGCGATTTCAGTCCCTGTGGCTTCACTTTCGTAACCATTTCAGTCCACCTTGCAACCATTTCAGTCCCTGTACTTACCGAATAAATGGATTGAAGTGGTTACGAAAGTGAAACCATAGGGACTGAAATGGTTACGAAAGTGAAACCACAGGGACTGAAATCTCAATTTTTAAACTAATGGACTGAAATAGTGATTTTTGACAACCCACAGGGACGGAAACAGTAATTAACTCTTTTTTAAAAGTCAAACCGTGTTCTTAAATTTTAATGCCTTGATTTTAATTCAAGAAATTTGATTTAACTGGACCATAAGTATATATACTTTTTTTTCGACTTTTCACCGGTTTAGGATTAGGTTTATAACAATATATAATATTTTTATTATTATATAATTTTTATTTTATCGTTCGAGTTGAATTTTGTTTAAAAGTCAAATGCGTACGTCCGTAACTTGCATCGAGTCTGTAACGAGTCGTAAGTATATAATATTTTTATTTTATCGTCCGTAACGAGCGTAGTCAGTGACTAGGGTCGAGTCCGTAACGAGTCGTAAATATATAATATTTTTATTTTATCGTCCGAGTCGTTCGTAACGAGCGTACGTCCATAACTTGCATCGAGTGCGTAACGAGTCGTAAATAATAATATTTTTATCTTATCGTCCGAGTCGTTTGTAATGAGCGTACGTCCGTAACTTGCATCGAGTCCATAATGAGTCGTAAATATATAACATGGAGATTAAATAGTCCGAGTAGTCCGTAACGAGCGTCGTCCGTAACGAGCGTCGACGCCGTAACGAGTTGCAAAATATATAATATTTTTATTTTATCGTCCAAGTCGTTCGTAATGAGCGTACGTCCGTAACTTGCATCGAGTCCGTAACGAGTCGTAAATATATAATATTTTTATTTTATCGTCCGAGTCGTCCGTAACGAGCGTAGTCAGTGACTACGATCGAGTCCGTAACGAGTCGTAAATATATAATATTTTTATTTTATCGTCCGAGTCGTTCGTAACGAGCGTACGTCCGTAACTTGCATCGAGTCCGTAACGAGTCGTAAATATATAATATTGTTATTTTATCGTCCGAGTCGTCCGTAACGAGCGTTAAGTCCGTAAATAGAAGTATCATTTGTGATTTTCTTTGGACATCTTATAAGAAATACTAAACTATGGTTGGAACCTTCTCTTAAATAAAATATTATTCCATTTTTGTCCCTACTATTTAAGCATTATTTTAGTTTTTTTTAAATTGGATGATTTTAGAAACCAAGTTTCATTTTTGTGTTTTGATGAGGATTAGCGTTTCCCTCAGATTTATGAATTGTTCATTTTTCTAATCTTTTCTTGACGTATTGTTATGATTGCCATGCATTTTTTGTGAAACTAAGGTGGATATGGACATTAACAGCAGTTTATAGCTTTGAGGAAATGACTTCTTACTTAGAATTGGTTCAGATCTGTACAATATGTCTATTGTGAAATTTAATTAGTTACAATTTGGTATTTAATCGGTTATTTGTGTATCGAGATCAAATTATGAACATCATCTTGATTCGTGAGTCACACAAGCTGTCCTCTAAACCACAAAAAGTTGTGTTTCTTAGATCCTACGTGCTTTTTAGAACAAAATATGGGGAAAATTAGTTACATAAGTAATAAAAATTATTTACGATGATATTCGTTTGTTTTAATTTGGGCTGATGACGAAGATAGTTAAAAGTATCTTCCAAACAGATTACATTTTTATATAATTGTTTTTGGATCCAATTTTTTAAACATTTTTTCAAGATAAGTTCCTGCTATGAATGATCTGGTACAATTATCTTTTGAAGATTCGAACATGCAATTTGTATTTGTTAAGTTCTTTGTTCTATGGTTGAGCTTTTAAGTAAGAGTACCTTTGTTCCTAAAAGACGACACTTTGACTTTAATAGTCAAACTATGCATTTGGTAATGCAACACATATAGTTTTTTTTTCCAATGTCCACCGTTTTTCCAAGTTTGGAATCATTGTGACATTATACTCATTATCAAAATTTGGTAGACTCTGGTGTGTAAAATTTATAACGATTTCATTCTCTTTGACGGGCTCCAGCTTCTCAAGCTATGTAGACTCTGGTTCAATGCTTGGCCTGTGTAGCTTAAATCTTGCCTATAGTTGAGGTAAGTGTCATGTAGGAGAATTGTTTTTAGCTGCCATAGCTGGATGGCATAAGCTTCATGTACTTTTTGTTTAATGTAATTTAAGAATTTTTATTCCTGTACTATTTTTGAAGTTTTTTTTACGTCCAGTTAGTTATATTAAAAAAACCCTTAAAGTTTCAGTTGTTTTCAGTTGCAAGAGCCAACTGATGGAATTACAAGTCGAAAGGATGGGCAGAAAAGCGAAGTTGATGCTTGATATACTTGTGGAAATACAAGTGATGTAATACTATATATTTCGGTAACAGTACTTTGTTTATTTTTTATAGAATATAATTTAATAGTGTTTTATTTAAAGGTCAACATCTTGGTTTTTTTACCAAACTTATTGAACTATGATTTTTTAGGACAATTCTTTGCAAGCGGTGTAGGCAAACGATGAAAGTGATAGGAGGCTAATAAGGTACCCATATCAACATATGGACTTAATTTCGTTGCTTATAGTTTTAGAGATTTTGGCTTCTACTAATTATTACCACTTTCTTCTTTTTGTAATGTTGAAGTTTCAAATCAGAACATATCGATTTATGATCTGTTTTTATTGCCTGGGATCTTATTTAGAATAGGTTTTGATGGACTGCACATTGGCCTATTCACGAGAGACCAGTCTTCCAGGAACTTGATGGCGATGCCTTTGACTTTCGTTCGAATACAAAGATACTGTGACGAGGCATGAACGTGGATGCTCTTTTCAGGTACACGATTGTTTTATACGTCAATAAGTTACGTCATGGTCTGTTAGTGATTATTATATATATATATATATTATATATATATATATATAATATATTATATATATATATAATATATATTGTATATATACATATATTGGTTTAATTTTGTGTCACTTGATCTGAAGAAGATTAGTTGTATGTTAGGTTTGTAGGTTATTTAAATTGTTTATGAAGAAACAAGTGTTGATAATTTATATAACACTCAAATTTAAGAATATGATTAATATGAGATTATATGATTATTATAAAATAATACACGCTACAGTTAACATACTAGGATTTCGAAGTTGCTTTCTTCACGCAATATTCTTTTTTTTTGTTTTGCAAAACCTGATGTTCTTGGATGTGTAGTATGTCCAGCATTAGTGATGGGGTTTTTTAGTGATGTGTTGTTGGTCGATAACATTTTGGATGGTGATTTTATTTATGTTTCCCAGATGAGAGTGAATGGAACTAATCTCTTAAGATTGATATATTGCGGTGATGAAGATGAAGGTATTAAACATAACTACTTAATCTCCCTTTTAGAGACAATCACAATTCTTTTTATCAAGTTTTGATTTCTTTTATTGATTGTTAATGAGATGTTTTTTTTTTCGGCCAGAGCAGTTTAATAGAGTTCTTTGAATGGACAGTGCCGGTTCTTGCAGCCTTAAAAGCTTTTAGCTAGTGCGCTTTGGAGTAGACATTCAGACCAATGGAATCGTATGAAGGCAAGGTGGGTTCCTATTGAACAACCCGAGTCTCATTCTCATGGTGAAAAAGGTTGCTTCTCAAGGCCGAGTTTCTAAATTTGTGAATAAATCGAGGTTAAATGGTAATTTTTTGTTGTATGTTTGAGATTTTACGTAGCTGTTGTAATTCCATAAATGTGAATAAGATGATAAACGGAACTATATTACAAGCATCTTGTGTTAAATAAATTGAAGGTTGATTTTAAAAAGTTGGAAAGATTGTGATGCTAAAATCATTGATGGTTACAAATTACTCATATATAGTTGGGTATTATAGATAATAAGCTTTCGTACCATGATTTTTTCAACACCGCCCCGTGTTGTCACGGGTTTACACCTAGTAATGATTATAAATAGTTACTTTCTTGTTTCCAGTTCATCCTTACTAAAGCCCTTCTCCAAGCTTTTTGATACTGGAATGTGATAATCATAATTTCTTGGACGGTCCTTGAACAGATGTATTAGTTAACCATGTAAACAAATGTAATGTGCAAAAAAGTAACCGAGTTTTCAAAGAAAAATTAAAAAAACATGGTGAATAAATATTACAAGTGTTACACTTCAAGTGTATGTATTTTATTTTTATGGAAACTGAACCCTTCATGTGGAGGTTACGGACTTTTAGTTTTATTAAGGTTGTTAATTTCTGTCACTATTATACTATATATTATATTAAATCATATCACTAACTAGAGGAGATAAAGAATTCTTCCTTTTAAATTTATTTACTTATGCTATTCAATTGATAAATATATATCATTAAAAAGTATAAGAAAACAACAACTATGTTTGATTGTGAAATTTATTAGCATTTTCTTTATATGTTATAGCATTCAAAATTTATGTTTAAAAAAGGTCAAAAAGTTAAAATTGTATTGTATATATATTTAATAGGCATGGTCGAGAATAGTGTCAGGCAGCTAGCTGCCTAATACTTTCCTATTGGTTGTGCTATTTTTTTAATTATTTTGTATTTTACTTTTATATCTTCAACTTCGTTAATATACGTTTTTAGCTCCTCTATTTTTCAAAAGTTTTCATTTTTGTTAGTTAGCTTTGTCTAAGTGCGTGTTTAGTCCTCTGATTTAACTTTGTTGGTATACATGTAGCGAACCAACCTAGATGAATAGTGACTGTTGCTATTAGTGGACAAACGTTGCTACTTCTGGACTTTAATAAAGTTACTATACAATCCCTAAACTTACCCAAAAAAAATTCTTTGACGACCATATTTATATCTATGCCTTGCTTGAATTTGTGTTATGAGTAGTATGTACAAGTATTCGGAACACATGTGTACATGTTATAAAACTAAGAAATATTCAGCTTGTCTCCGCACAACGCGAGCATGGCATAAACCTAGTTGAAAAATAATCAATATCTAGTTTGTCAAATCTAACGTTAAACATGACATTTTATGATTGATCAATTTAACTTGTTTGATTAAATGGACCAATTGCTCTACAAGTTTACCCTTTTTTTACTATCTATTATAGGGGTGTAAACGAACTGAAAGTTCAGCGAACAATTCGTGAATCGTTCGGCGGGAAGTTCGTTTATACTCGTTCATTTAGTTAAAGAACTAACACGAACCAGATATTTCATTCGATTAACTAAATGAACAAACACGAACAAAGGTCTCGTTCGTTTGGCCACATTCGTGAATGTTCGATAATATGTTCATTTATGTTCATTCGTGTTCGTTTGTTTATGTTACCATGTTAAAAAATTTCACTATTTTTTAATATTTCCTTTTCCCTTGTAAGTTTAATTTTCCTCCCTAAACATTAATTATATTAAAAAATAGTAAAATGTAAACCTTTATCTTGGACACTAAAGACATTTTTAGGATATGTCTTAGGTTATCTAAACTTGATTTATCATATGGTGCTTGTAGTAGATTTTTTGCGTTATGAATTCTTGATTTATCATTTAATAGATGGTTTGACTACTTGTGTAAGATGTTTAAGGTTAATGGTGTTTTTTTTTAACTTCGAGTTTAATGTTCCTTTGTGTTTGTGATTACCGAGAATCCTTAACAAACGAACACGAACATAAACTTTTGTTCGACATGTGTGCACGAACATCTGCATTTCCTTAATGAACAAACACGAACATGACCTCATTCGTGTTCGTTTACAGCCCTACCTATTTAATATGTTTATAAGAGATGTTGTTTAGCTAGATGGGCTAAAGACTCGTGATTGGGTTACGCAATTATAAGTGTGTATATTTTGTTAGTTTCTTTAAAACAAATAAACGTATGGACCGTGTTTAGATTTAATGATTCAAACTGCAAACCTGATACAATTTCAACCTATGCTTTAAATAAAATTCTTCATAGTTAAGTGATAATTTAGTTGTATTTGTACTCTATATTAGTAAATTTAATCTTATATATTTGAAATTAGGTTGTTACAAACATGGCCATCCGTGACAATTCTTGTCATCTGGGCCCTAGCATGTGTCACCTAAAAAACTAGCCTCGTGAATGTATGTATTTACGGATGTAAACGAACAGAACGTTCAGCGAATATTTTGTGAACCGTTCGGCGGGAAGTTCGTTTATGTTCGTTATGAACATGAACAAAAAATTTCGTTCGACTAGTTAAATGAACGGATATGAACAGAGGTCTTGTTCGTTCAACTGTGTTCATGAACGTTCGGTAAGGTGTTCGTGAACATTTGTTCACTAGTGTTCGTTTGTTTGTGTTTTAATTAAAGATTTTTGTACTTTCATATATTTTCTCCATACTTTTTATATTATTATATTTTTATTTATTTTATCACCCTAACAATTAAACTAGGAAATCTTATTTCACCTTTTTTATGCACCGGTCCCTTTCCTTTCTCATTATTTTTTACATCGACAAATACGATCGACCTTTGTTCCACAATAAGGGATTCAAGTTTCAGTGCTACTCTCTAGGCCATCCACATTTATCCTTCGGCGCGTTGACCAGATTTATATGTGTTCGTTTGTGTTTGTGAACACGCTCATTTCCTTAATGAACGAGTACGAACATAAAATCTCGTTCGGTAACTGTTCATGAACCATTCGTGAACACATTTATTTCCTTAACGAACGAACACGAACAAGCCCTTGTTCGTGTTCACTCGGTTCGTTTATAGCCCTATATGTATTTAAATTAAAATTGGGCCCTAAATTCATGAGTTTCAATTTGATTAGGGTTGGTTAAGTTAAATAAAAAATGAGTTTGAATGGATCAAAACTAAATAGGTTATCAGGTTAAAGGTTAGTTTTTATTTTAAAGTTTAATGAGTTAAAAAATCATATAGGTTATTAATATTATTGAGTTTTAATTGTTGTAATCTTTTATTTTAAAATTTATATCTATATATATATAATAAATAAAATCAAATAGATGACACATGTCATTCTATAAGGTAATATCTATTGGGTTTTTCCGCCTAAAATATATACTTTTTTCTCATTTATCTCTACTTAAATTATCAAATTTAAATAAATAAGATAAATATTGATTTTAATTAATTTTTTTAAAATTACATTTCTCATACCCAAAGATAATTTTTTTACCAAATATATTTATAAATATCCAAAGTTTGATAACATCAAAAGACACTATGCAAAGAGAATTTGAATTCCAAATCTCATGAAACAAACTTATATAGTTGTATTTGTTAATTTCCAATTTTTATTTATTTATTTTTCATACAAAAACAAATACCTTAATTTTTAAAGCTTATTAATAATGCCTTATACTTTACATCATGAGAACAAAGTCCATCTCATGATTTCGCTAATAATTAGGCTTTATATAAAAGAAAAGAAAATAATTGGAATCCAATGAAAAAATAAACGTATTAGTTAAAAGTTTACCCATCTTCGTTTTTAGACAACATTCCAGCTAAATAACTCTATTCAGAAACAGTATATATAAGTTGTTTATATGAAATTAGTAATTTTTTTACTTATAATTGTTTTTTTTAACTTGAGGTATTATTACACAAATAGTCTTATCAAAAGAATAATATTTAAAACGTACTAAGCTATTAGGGGTTGAATGAATTATTATACAATTTATTGTTATGTGTTCTCATTATACAAAGAAATGTCAAAAGATCAAACACACAAATTTGTTGTTCTTCTAAAAAACCTACCAACGCCGATACATCAAAATGTAAGTTTTTTAGCATCGACATGTTTAATTTGTAAAATATAATGTAACACAGTAAAATAACAAAAATACAACATATGACTAACTCTTTTATAGGTGATGAGAAAATAACTTTTTATATAACATTTTAAATGGTATGATATATATTACCTTATACATCATGTATACATTATTAATGTGTTTTCTAAGTTTAATTTTTCAATGATTTTTTAATTATTTATTGCCTTTCGTAGCCCCGACAATACTTATACCAACACTGCCGAGAGGCGTAAATTTAAAACGTTGTTGTTGGATTATCATAGATCCAATATACCTAAAACAACAAATTCTAACAAGATATCATCATCAAATAATAATATTAAACAATAAGTTAACTAAATCTATTTATATTTTACAAAAGATTTACATGATGTTTATCTTCATCGTTTAAAAAATGTTTGCAATCTATTTGTTAGACATTTACAGTCTCAAACATAAAAAAATTTCCGGTATGTATGTAACTAAAATATGATTCCAATACATCTTATTCCTTTCATATTTTAATCAAGATTGTATTATTAGTTTTATATTAGAAAAAGATTTTAATACGTCTTAATCCTCTCATATTTTAATGAATAAATAGTAAATAAAACTTTTTTTTTTCAAAACATCTTAACGACTTTATGTGTTAACTGATTAACTTGTACGTATTCAACATGTGTATTACACGATACACAGTGTTTGTAAAGATATAGCATTTTTATTATTTAGTATATGAAACTATATTTGTTCAACTCGTGTAATATACGGGGTTTTAAGCTAGTTATATAATAAAGTAAACCTAAGAGGATCATGTGTTGTATTACTATGCATTATCAAAATTGTTTTTCCGCTTTTTCCCTCTAATTTAGTTAATATCCTTTAGGTTAAAATATAATTTATATATTTTCTAACTGATAAGTGATAAGCAAAAATTATAGATAAGTTCAATTTTACATATTCTTTAGGTTTAATTATTATTTATATATTTCCTAACTGATAAGCTATAATTATAGATAAGTTTTTTTTATTTTTATTTTACGTATTCTTTAGCTTTAAATATTATTTATATATTTTCTAACTGAATTCATTTGATTACTTTACAAATTTAATAATGCTATTAAAATTCCTAAGATTATGTTTTTTTTATATTCCTAATAAAGAAAATTCAATTCTTTCATGATTGTTATTATTGTTGTTGTATAACCAGGATGTTACATAAATGAAATTACATAAAAGATAATTGGCTTATAGCCTCGCGCTATCATTAAAGGTGTGCATAGGTCGGTTTGGTTTGGTTTTTACCATTAAACATAACCAAAACTGCTAACTTCGGTTATGGAATTTCTTAACCAAACCATGACCAAACTTCGGTTATGAAGTTGGTTATGTTTCGGTTATTAACCAATAGCTTTACCTAAAAAAACTTTTGGGATAAAGTTAAATATTATACGCTAATGGGCCTACAAAATAAGATTGAAACCTACGATATTGAACTTAGCTTGGGCCTTTTTTATAAGACAACAATAACTATCAATTAAGTTGGTTAGCTGTTAAAATCGGTTTGATTATGTCGGTTATGGTTTAATTATTGGTTATAGTGGTTAATTTGCTCACCCCTAGCTATCATGATGTGTGATAAATGTGTTGTTACAAATTATATAGCAAACCACATAAGCAAAATAAATAATTTAAGCGCACTTTTAGGCGGCGGAAAGCTTCCCTCCCTCCATTAAGAAAACCGCTAAAATACTCCGTTCACCAAACAAAAACTTTGAAATATTCCCGCCCCCATCCATCCTCTTACTTAGGTGTACAAACCACACACAGTTTCAATCTCAGATCTCTTCTTCCTTGTGCAATGGGGAAGCAAACCAGATCTAGGAAATCAGACAACGTAATCGGCCAAGGCAAGGTCACCCCGGTTCAAGTCGCCTTCATCGTTGACAGATACCTCTCCGATAACAACTTCGTTCGTACCAGATCCACTTTTCGAACCGAAGCTTCTCATCTCATCTCCAAGTCCCCCGTCAACGAGGCCCCCAAGAGCCTCCTCAGTCTAGGGGATATGTTGGACGAGTATATCTGTTTAAAGGAGCAGAAGGTCTTGTTAAATCAAGAGAAACTTCGATTAGACCAGGAGAAGTTTCGGGTCCAAACCTTCCTCCGTGGAATGCAGGATGCCATGAACGCCTATACTCACACTTCCACTGCTGCTCCTATGCTCAGGCCCCTTCTCTCACCAGGTAATTTCTTTATTACATTACATTACATCTCAAATAAACAAGCTTCATACTTGTAATTATCTCTTTCAATTCAACTCAACTCAACTCAACTCATCTATATATATAAACTACTTAATTAATTGATTATTAAAGTCTGCCCATTTAATAGGTTCATAAGATGCAATAATAGCAAAGGGTACATGGCATGGTGGGTGTGAATTATAAAATGGTGGTTAAATTGTAGATTGAATTTGTTAACACTGACTTCTGTTTTACAGTGAACAACACCGCAGTCATGATGTCAACCTCCAAACCTCTATCAGAATCCACTAATTTCTCAACTCCAACCACAACCCAACCAGCCTTAAAGAGAAGGAAGAATGCCCCTGCTGCTGCTGCTGCTGCTTCAAAGCGAACTCGCACCCAACAATTAGTCAAGTCATCTGCTTCTGCCAAACCACCTGCCATCACATCTAATGGTCACCAAATCACTCCCATTCCATCAAACACTACACCAACTGATCTGTCACCGGTTCAAGGTTCTAGTGTGGCCAAGTGTCTTTTCAATCCTGGTCCTCAAACACCCTCCCCTTCTCCAACTGTCTCGCCTGTTGGGGATAACCAGACTCCTCCTTCAAGTAACAAGAAGAAAACAGTCACACCCCAGCAATTTACATCCACTAACCGTACTGTTATTACATCTGAGACGATTCAAGTGAGTCCTATGAAGCAAGTGTCTGTCCATTCAATTGAGAGAAATCATTGCATTACATCCCCGTTGAAAACAACCTCAAAGAGGTTTAGCACCAGCAGGGATCATGTTAAAGGAAGACTGGATTTTGATACTTCTGAAACAGTGGCAGAGCCGTTGACTTCTGATGGGAATACGGAATCTCCTTCCGAAGAGGATGCGTTTGACTTTGACTTGCCTAATTTAGATTGTTTAGGGGCAGATTTCAATCTCACTGATTTGTTGGGTGATTTTGACCTTGACTTCTGCCAGCCGGATAATGGATCTTCTCCCGAGTGCCTTTCAGGGTAAGGCCTTCAACATTTGTTCTGTTTTTATCGTTTTAGTATTATTGTCAACAAATTCTAACATTTTGTTTTTGTTTATAGATCACCAGACACAATGGTAGATGACAGCATAGCTGGTCATGGACTTCTTTCAGGAATGTCTTCAACAGTGACAGAAATCCGAACTGAGCAAGACATGAATACTGCAGGTGCAGGGCCCAGTTCATTGACATCGGTGAAGTCTGTAACAAAATGCATCAAAGTGTTTAGTCCTGGTAAGTATCTATGCTGTGCCTGTTTTTATGGTAACACACACGAAAGATTAGTCAGTCTATTGATTTATTTATTAATTGATTACACTTGTTGTGCAGTGAAAACTCGCAATCCTTGATGCGGATCAAGTGGACTTGCTAACATGGTGATAGTACAACTTACTGCCGTCTAATGTAGAAAATGTTGTTTCGTTTCTTGTGATTAGACAGACTAATATACCAATCTCACATTTCATTGATTGATCATCTTTCTAGTTGACTTGGAATATAATGATTATTTCTTTGTGTTTTGAAGAACATGGCTTACAAATTTCAAATCAAATATTGGAATGAACATTGATGTTTTCACATTAAACATTTATGAAAATTAGACTGATTAAATCTTGTGTTTATTTATATATGAGCGGGAGATCTGTATAAACAACTTTCACTGAGCTACTTTGCTTTATTTATTGGGAAATTAGTGAAGTTTTGGAAGCTTTGCAATGCTGGTGTAGGCACAGCAAAACCTGCAGTTATATCAAAGATGTATATATAGTTTATCTATAATGGATCATCTCCTTACGGCGTGCTATGTCTCCTCGGTGGTTTGGCAAAGAGTACCTCGATTCCACAAATCTATGCTTTCTCAACTACGGATCTGATCAGGCTGCACAACACCTTAGACTGGTCTCCAATTAGAAAACAAGCAATCTACTCTGTCATGTTGTTTGCTTCATATGGCGTACGAGGAATGAATTCATTTTCAAGTCTAAACGAGTGGATATAGGGGGAAATATGCTTACTTGACTTTTTATTATGCTGGAGAAACATAAAAGAATACCTAGCTATGGGTTTATATACGTACATTTACATTAATCCTACCCAAATACGAATTAGCAATTGAACAAATCTATAAGACTCAAATATTAAATAAAATATTTAAAATTAAACAGATAGCTACACTTGCAAACTAAGTTATCTAATAACCACATAATATTCCATATGCTCTCCTCCTTCCATCCATGAGACCAACCGAACCACCCTAATCTTTTATCCAGAGTTGCATACATCGTTCAGTATTCCCTCTCAAGTCTCAACTTTGGCTACTTTCAGACCCATAGCTATCTGTTCATGTGTGCTCACATGCTTGAAATCAATTTCACCGTTCAACACCTTCCCTCGTATATGGTAGTGAAACTTTAACATGCTTTGTTCGCGCGTGAAATGTCGGATTTTCAGCCAATAAGATAAATGACATATTACCCCCAAACAACTGAACTTTGATGCCCACTTTCTGGTTTGGTTGCTTCAACAACCTTACCAACCAAACACACTCTTTTGCAGCCATCGTGGCTACATGATACTCAGATTCAGTAGTGGACAGGGACACGGTGGGATGTCTTTTATCGCACCATGAAATAGCCCCACCACCAATCATAAAGACGTACCCCGTACTAGATCTTCTGGTACTTAAGTCTCCAACATAATATGCGTCACAAAACCAAACAAGTTCAACCTTAGCTTCCCTCTTGAACCACACACCATAACTCGGAGTTGCTTTTTATATACTTCAACACTCTCCGTATAGCATCAAAATGTGGCTTTCTAGGCTCTTGCATATACTGACTTAACATAACAACTGCGAAGGAAATATTTGGCCTAGTTAGTGTTAAATAAATCAAACTCCCAACTAATTGTTGATAAATAGTAGCATCTTCTAGTTAACGACCATCTTCAACCTTGAGCTTCATGTTTTTTTTTTCCATTAGTGTTACCGCAGGTTTACAACTTGTCATGCCAAACTTACTTAACAGATCCACTGCATACTTGTGTTGATGAACAACAACTCCCCTTCTTGGTAATCAATTTCTATTCCAAGAAATGTTTAAGAACTCCCAAATCTTTCATACAAAACCGGACTCATAGATTTTGTTTTAGCTCCTCAATTTCATCAAGAAGATCACCCGTAATTATAAAATCATCAACGTAACCAGTACAACTGCCATCTTACCATTCTGAACGAAATTCTATAAACTGCTTTATTAGCTCACCCTTCTTTGGTGCTTCAATGTAACTGGCTTTGATTGAAAGTTCCAAACAATCTCTGATTTTTCTTAGAGTGATTGTTATCGAAATACCGAACATGAATCTATTTAGTTCGAAGAACTCACCAATTTTTCCAAACCATGCTCGAGGCGATTGTTTCAACCATACAATGACTTTTTCAACTTACATACATGGTTAGGGCAATCCTTGCTTTTGAAATCTAGAGGTTGATCCCTATAAATTACATGATCAACATCACCATATAGGAAAGCATTTTTTACGTCCATCTGAGATAATTTCCTCCCTTTTAATTGCAGCCAATGAAATCACGATTCTCATAGTAGTGAGTTTTGCAACTGGGCTAAACGTTTATTCATAGCCTAGACCAAATTGTTGTGAAAAACCACGAGCAACTAGCCTAGCTTTGTAACGTTCAACACTCCTACCAGCTTTCCTTTAAATCTTATATACCCACTTGCATGATATTGTCTTCATATCGTCATTCCTTGGAACTAACTCCCATGTTTGGTATTGAATCAAAGCATCAACCTCCTCCTTCATAGTGTTTATCCTGTGCTTATACCCTTGAGCAACCACAGATGTTTCAGGTTCTTTCTCACTCTCTTCGACTAATGCCACATTAGCATAGTGAGGGTTAGGTTTCTTAGGCCGACTTGACCTTCTAACTTCGTGATCCTCGGTAGTGTTCTAGGTAACCTGCTGACCTAGATGTTTGGTGTTATTTCCGTTTGGAAGGGCTATGTCGAGTACCTGAAGCTTGTTCTCCACTCATGGTTTTAACCCGTTCATCACTAGTCTCACTTTCATCATCTTGATCGTCAAACCTTAATGTTATTTGATGTTCAAGTTTTCCATTCAACACTTGTGAATCTAGTAATGCTTGGTTTTGAAACCACCAAACAGGCGCTTCATCAAATATTACGTCTCTTGAAACAAAGCACGTTCCAGTTGTTGGCTCACAACACCGCCATCCTTTTTTTTATTGCCATAACCAATAAAGGTGCGACGTATAGCCTTCTTTTATAACTCATGTCTTAGATGACCTAGAACAAATACATAACAAACACTACCAAATACACGAAAATAACTTACATTAGGTTTCACATTAAACAACCTTTCATAAGAAGAGATGTATCTCATGTTCTGTTGTGGTATTTGGTTGGTAACATAAGCAACAATTTTCATAGACTCGGCCCAAAACCTTCCTGGAATGTCCTTGCCATGCCTCATACTTCCCGAGAATTCTGTTAACGTTCTCCTCCTTCTTTCTGACACCCCATTTTGTTGTGGGGGTGTTTGAACAAGTGAATTGATGCTCAATCTTGTTCTCGTTGAGGTAGTTGTTAAACTCCCATGAAGTGTATTCACCTCCATTGCCTGATTGTAGGCACCCTATTGCATGTTTCGTGTCACGTTCTGCTTCACTTATGAATTCCTTGAACTTTTTTAAAGCCTCCGACTTTTTGTCATACCCCGATTCTTGGTGGACCCGGACTTGGGGTTTATTTGTGACAAATTGATATAGATATTCACAATTAACACAACGGAAGTCTGGCAGTATAAAATACTATTACAAATTATAACGTCTGAATGTTCAAAAATAATATACAAAGTGAAATGTATAAAAGATCCACAGTAGGATCGAAATAACAAAATGATTATGTAAACAGACTACTAGGCTTCATGCATGGAGTTGCAAATTCCAGTGAAGCATTTACCGCGCAGCTTCCAGCCTATTTACGTACTTTGCAACTGCGTTTAGTCTTTCGAAGATACGTCAGTTTTCACTGGTAAATACAATTAACCGACCATTCTGAAAATATTTCAAAATCATTTTATGTACACAATGGTACATATATTTTCATAAATAACTTGGGATAAACTATATCTCATGTTATCAGTTTTACATGCTTGTTAATACATATAGGGCCTGAAAACTATTCCGGGATCATGAATAACTGACATGCCACTTTAATACCCGTATTGGGTAAACCCATATTGGGTTATAAAAATATTTTATGATAGCATTAACCTCTTTCAGGTGTATGCCTACATCCCGTGCTTAGGTCTTGGCCATTTGCAATTAAATGAGCCGAGGATATCCAGGACATGATCGTATTAACCCCCAATGTTTAAGTTATCAAGCACTACGAATTAAAATATTTTATGATAGCATTAGCATCTTTCAGGTGTATGCCTACACCCCGTGCTTAGGTCATGGCCATTTGCAATTAAATAAGTCGAGGATATTCAGGACACGATCGTATTAACCCCCAATGTTTAAGTTATCAAGCACTACGAATTAAAACGGATTATTTGGATTCCCGACACATAGGTAATTGATCCCATACCTGACCATGCGGTAATAATATACCGTATCCCAAGCCCGTATAGGGAAAATAGATTAAGAGTATTTACCTGGCTGAAATTCTTAAAATCCAAAGATAAATATAAGCACAGCCGTTCAAACAAAACAACTAACAAGGTTGCAATTTATTGGACGTCCTTAGTCTGGAATGAATGGTATAATAACCCACTAGAATGTTAACAGGTCTTATTCAAGTCATATGACATGGACCGGTTAAGTATAATATAAAGAAAACGGTACGGTTCGCTAGATTAAGCAGTGACTGGATAGAATGTGGTTTGAACCCTCACAAGTACTAAGACTTATATAATAAGGGGCAAACAATAATACATTCTGATTATGAATAAATTTGAAAGGATTTGACCCAATTCAGTTAACTCATATAAACTAAGTTACATAAGTCAGCCGTACGCGCATGAGCCGTATCAGGTGATCGGATAAGTCAATTTAAAGTTCATTATCCCAAACATGATTTATTAAGTTACCACATCAATAGGTATTACTTTTGAAAGGATTTAATACCAATTTATGCACAAAAGGGCAAAATCCGCGTTTTTATGGCATAATATAAGAACTTGCATAAAACCTGACAATTGATTATGATCAAATGGTATAACCTCAGAGGGTTATCCCATACATAAATATGATCATAATGCAACTTCAAATTAGTAGGTAAATTAACTAAAACGGGTCAGAATCGAAAGTCAAAGCAGAAGTCAAACTGGTTGACTTTCGGTTGCAAACCGAATTATAAACTGGAAATGACGGGTTGAACATGCTTTAACATGTGCTAATATGTTTTACCAGCTGATATAATGTCAAAAATATGTGTTTAGATGTTTATAAGTTCATTTAACTTAATTTCTGAAAAACTGCATTTTGACTTTCATTTTAGCATAACTTTGACCCGTTATTTGACCAACTTAACGTGATCTTTAGGAGGTGCCCTCATAGAAAATTATCACCTACCTTATTACGATCACGTAGCCATGTTCGATTCGAACATTGGCTTGACCATAATGGTCATAACCGAAAGTCAAAGCAAAAGTCAATTTGCTTGACTTTCGGCTAATAACTTAGCCTAGAAATGAAAAGAACTAGGAAAGAACACTTACAAGTGTTTTAGGAGAAGATTGAACTCAGTGGAAGCCTCTTTATGATTAGAAGCAACTCCAAGAGTGAGTGTAGAGAAAGGAGTGAAATGAGCAAGTTGAAATGAGCAAGTTGAAATGGTGGATTTATAGTGCTATTTATAGTTGCACAAGGTTCTTAAGATTATGCCAAGTGTTCATAAGGTTCTCTTGGTGTATATTGTAACACCCCGACCCGCAGCGGAATAAGAGTCGGGGCACAATTGGGTTATCACCAAAGCTCATGATATTTACTATTATGTTTCATATTATTCTCAATAATCCAAACATGTCCATACAAATACAAAGAAAAATAACCAACTAAACAATCCAAGCTCTAAACCAGTTTATTTTCTTCTAAGCCAATCCTATGTGTTTCTTGCTGCAGCTGTTTCACCTGTATCATGTGTAAAAATGGGGGGTTTTTGGGTCAACATAAGTTGGCGAGTGAACCTTGTTAGATAAACATTTATTATTGATTTTCTTGTTATTTTATCAAGGAAAAATTATGCAATAATCATAAGTGAGCAAATGTAAATAATCAAACAATAGCAATAACAACCACAACCTATAAGATACAATAACATAAATGGGGAACGGACGGCCTATGATAAATGTATGTACTGAAAATGATAAATGTCTGTGTGATCAAGGCTCAATCAAACGGAGCCGATCGTATTGCATGTACTGAAAAATGATAAATGTCTGTGCGATCAAGGCTCAATCAAACGGAGCCGATCGTATGTTGGCAACACCAGGTTCACGCTCATAATGTAATGGGGAACTGCTCAACGCTCATAATGTAATGGGGAGCGGCGGCCTATGAAATTGCATGTACTGGAAATAATAAATTAAATCTAAATAATAACCACACAACAGTTGAAACAAGCTGAATACACATTTGTTCATGATATGATGTATGCACAATGATTTAAATATAATAAATGGTAAGACACATGATACACCCCAAAAATGTGATTAAAAACGGGGAATTTTAGTAGAGGTTCACTCACATTGGGTGCGTTTGGTTGGAGATGATGAGGTGCGCACGAGTTTGAAGGATTGAACAACGAGTATTAACTAACCTAAATAATAACGGAAGATATAGTAAATGAATGGATTTTATTAATAATTTTAATAGGATTTTTAGATATATTTTTGTGAGTTTAAGTGCTATTTCCTATCTTTAAAAACATTATTTTTAAGTATTTTTAATTGATTTTTAAATTAAATTAAATAAATAAAAATATAAAAATATGTTGACTTTTGCGTTGACCGTTGACCCTTGAATGTTTGACTGTTTGACCGGTTTTATTGTGCAAATGTATGCACTGGGCAGGACTCGAACCCGAGACCTCCCGTACGCGTGCACGCAGCTCTACCAACTGAGCTACGTGTCTAACTCGAAATAATCCTGTTTTTAATTATATTTATATACTAATTCAGTTTATTCAAAATTCAGTTTATTTTTTAAAAAGGATTTTAATTATCAACCCGGTGCTGTCAACAGGTCTCGAACCCGGGACCTGTGCTTTAACGTTACACACAGTCCACCGCTGGACTGTGTGTCTAACTTGGTTAATATACAGATTTTTATTATACTTAACACCTAACGTGAAAAGGATCCGGTTCAGTTAGAAAAACAAAACATTTTTATTACAGAGCATACGTGTGTCAAGGATCGAACTCGCGGCATGTGATATGTATGTGCACACAGTCCACCGCTGGACTGTGTGTCTAACCCGAGATAATATCCAGATTTTATTAAACTTATAATCAAACTATCATCGTCTTCTTCGTTACAAAATTACAGTCTGCGATTACTCTATTGTTTCTTGTTTAATTCGATTGGCAAACATTCAACAGACTAATATGAAATGACAGAGACGATTTTTAGAAGTAAACATACCGGAGAACGATTTATCTCAGAATTCCGGCAAGTCATCGGCTCTGTTTTTTCTGATTTCGACTGAACGAATAAATTAACAGTTTTGATTAGCTAAGTGAGGAATTTAAGTATTAAACAAGAGTTATCAGAAGGTTTGGATGTCTATACCGTTTTACAGCTGAAGATAAAGATTTTCAGAAGTTTTCCGGCGAGCGGGAATTATCCGATAACGACGTCTGAAATTGATTCCGATTGAAGGGTTTGAGTTAGCAATAGCTTAACAATTGATCGAAAACGAAAGAATTGAGAGACTCACTGATTTGGTGGAAAATACGGTTTTCCGACGAAAGTCCGGCGAGTCCAAATAGCTTCTCCGGCGAACTGAAAGTTGTGCGAAAATGCAATTGAAGGTTTGCAGAGCGTGTTTGAGTCACGAGAGAGGAACAAAGATTGAAGTAATTCAGGAACTGAAAGTTTTCGGTTATTAAAACCGATTCACTCTAGAATTCAAGTTCATTCAAAGCAAAATTGATTGGAGTTGTCGGTGTATCGGTTAAACTCAGTAAACCGCGATCAATCAAACGTCTTTGGACGTTTGGTGACCGATTTCGGTTACAGTTGACGTAACCAGCTTGATTTACGATTGACTATAAAAGTTATTTGTTTCCTAGAGTTGACAGAAAACAACAAGTGGCGGAGTGGTTATATGTGTGTGTGATAAAGCTTTGAGTTTAAACCCGGCTGACCCGGGTTCGAGTCCCGGCAGCCTAATTTTCTTTTTAATTATTTTATTTTTACTTTTTAACAATTAAAACTTTTATATTCTAGTTTGTATATAAATTATGCATCATTAAAAATTAAAATGGACATAAATACGCAACGAAACATTTATAACTTGATATTCGATTACAAACGGAGCGGGTTTGGAAAACCCGTTTTTGACAAATGTTACATATATTAATGTCAATGAGGTGTAACAAGCATGAGGATAGTGGCAATTTGCGAGCAAGGTGTCCATAGCAGCAGGCTGCCATGCCAGCTGCACATTCTGCCAACTGCACCCCTACGGACCGTAAGGGTCATGGCTTACGGTCTGTAAGGACCTTAGCGCGCCCATGGTTTTAAATTCCCGAAGGTCGGTAAGGCATATGCCTTGTGGCCCGTAAGGGTCACTAAGAGGCCAAAATTTGGCATGTTGACACATTTAGTCCCTCCACATCCGATCTTCCATCATTTTACACAATTAGACCCTCTCGTCCAAATTATTAGGAATATTTGAGAGTTGATTGGACACGTGTTGCCATAGGATTCGATAAAAATTTCCAAGGTGTTACACTTTTCCTTCATAAAGTATACCCAGACAAATCTTGCAAAATCATCTATGAATGTTATCATATATCTTTTCAAGTTAAAGAAGTTTGCCTCACAATCCAAACACATCACCGTGTACTAACTCCAATTGTTTTGTGGATCATTACTGTGAACTTTTGTAGGGTAACCGATACACTTTTCCATACTAGCACCCTGCACATACTATACCATTCTTTACTTCGAGATTCGGTAACCCAGTAACTAGTTTTTTATCATTAACTCTAACTTATCATACCCAACATGACTTAATCGTTGATGCCATATGTCAATGTTCTGACATGTCTTCGTCTTCTCAACACAAGTAGTTTCAACAGAAAGCAGATAGACAGTATTAGTTCGTTTACCTTGTAACACTGGTTTAGACTTGATTTCGAACTTATCAAAAACCATTACTTCTTTAGGTCCAAACACGACATACCTACCTGTTTCAGTAATTTGAGGAACTGATAACAAGTTTTTCTTCATCCCAGTGACAATAAACACTATCCAGTACGAGCCCTTGCTTGTTTTCTGGATGAAATCTTACTTCTCCAACATGTGGATACTGTGATTCGAGTTATCAACAATTACTACCACTCTATTTCTTTCATACTTACATGGATTTTTCAACCTACCCTTGTCTCTTATCATGTGGTTAAAGCAACCTAAGTCCACGATCCAATCATCTAGTTTGTTACCCAACTCTTCGCTTGTTAAAGTTAATGCTAGAATGGATTCTTCAGTTCTGTAGTTAGCTTCAGCATTCCATGGTTCTTCTTCTCGAACATTAGCTGCATTCCCTTCATCGGCTTTCTTTTCTGGATAATCTATTGACATGTGTCCATGAAAGTTGACATTATAGCACTTAAAGGAGAACTTTTTCCCATTGTACTGATTCTTTTTCTCATTAATTAGACTCCCCTTTGTCATCGTCTCGATTGTTCTTTTGGTAGCCTTGCTTTTATGATCATTCTAACCCTTTACCAGACAGATACTTACCCTTTGTTTGTTTAGCATACATAAAGGTATCTTCTTTCTTAACTTGATTAGTTATTGTGACACCAGCCATCTTTTTACCAATGACTCTTGGGCTGCTAAGAGGTTCTCGAACTCAAACAAAGATGGTTGGTTTAGCCAACCTTGTATGCTGCAACAAAACTTCTGAACTCTGGCTTTAGTCCATGTATAGTTAGGCGCTTCACCTTTACTTCACCATTCGTGCCTCATGTTCCAGTTGACCTATTTCTCTACAGAGGGTTTTAATCTTATGAAAATATAGAGGCATTGAAACTTGAAAGCTCCTTTTGACTCATAAAAGTAGTTCATTTTCAAGAAGTTGAAGCTTGGCATCATTCTTCTTTGAAAACAGTGCCGCCAAGACATGCCAAGCCTGCTTGGGTGTCTCGAGATCCCTGATGTAGTCTAGCATCTCATCTTCTACCCTTGTTTTGAGGATAAATGTGGATTTCCAACTTTGACTTTCCAGTTGTGAATCGCTCATTAGTATCTATTCTTGGCTGAATGGAGATTGATAACTTCCCACCGATCTAACCCTTGTAGATACGAACTCATAAACGTAGACCATAAATTATAGTTTGTGTTGTTCAATTTCTTCATACCTCCAATAGCTTGGAATTCCGCCATACTTAATGGAGGCTCTGATACCATTTGCTAAACCAAGAAAAGTTCACAAGTGAATCATGACATCACCAAACACACAAGAACCAGTATTGCACAAACCAAACTTGGGACATTTTTATTATGCTGGAAAACAAAGAACAGGAGAAGTACATAAAATCGATACCTAGATGTGGGTATATATACGTATGAAATTCTTAATCTCTACACAGTGTCACACCCCGACCCGCAATGGAAATGGTGATCGGGCATGATTGGGTTTTCATCAAAGCTCATGACATTTATTATAAAGTTTCATATTTATTATTTCTTTTTAAAGGAGAACATTACAATCAATCTTACAAGTACAACATGTTCTATACATTTTTTCAAACTTCATTATTTTTCTTCTAAGGCAAAATCCTACGTGTTCCTTGCTTCAACCTGTCCACCTGTATCATGTGTAAAAATAGGGTTTTGGGTCAATAAACAGTTGGCGAGTGAATCCTATGAAAACATTTGAGCGTATTTATTATATTGATTATAAAAAAAGAAAAGTGCATAACCACATAGAGTAAACGTAGATGTAAATCTAATCACAAAACACATAATATTAATTATTACACACGCACACACCAAATGAATGATTTTGAGGCACGCGATGTTCAACTCGTCTCCCACGAGGAACTGATGGGCCGAATGAATGATTTTGAGGCACGCGATGTTCAATCCGTCTCCAACGAGGAACTGATGGGCCTAATGAATTGATTTGCACACAACTTGACTAAATGTAAACACACATTACAACATACAATATTTACATTATAAGTTTAGATCATATTATGGTAATAGCACGAGTTTGAATAAATGAAATATTTATAGTGACACATGATACACCCCAAAACATGAATAAAAATGGGGATTTGTAAGAATTCACTCACAGTGGGTGCGTTTCTTGGATTGATGATGAACGCGCACGAATTTGGATTTAACCACGAGAGAAACTAACCTAAATAATAACATAATAATTCGATAAATAAATAAATTTTATTTGAGATTAATGTTTTTAATTAGTGCTCTTAATGGGATTGTTAGATTTATTTTTGTGAGTTTAAGGAAATTTTCATATTTTAAAAATATTATTTTTAAGTGTTTTTAATTGATTTTTAAATAAAATAAATAAAAAAATAAAAAATTTGACTTTTGACCGTTGACCGGTCGGACCGTGTTTATTCTATGCGCTGAGTGAGGTTCGAACTTGGGACCTCTCGTATGCGTGCACGCAGCTCTACCAACTGAGCTACGTGTCTAACCTGAAATAATCTCGTTTTTAATTCTATATTATATACAAATTATATTAATTCATTTCTGTTTCTATTTAAAAAGCTTTGATAATTGCCAGAACCGGTTACAGAAGCAGGATTCGAACTCGGGACCTACGGTTCGTGTGCACACAGCCCAACCAGTTGGGCTGTGTGTCTAACCTGTTAGGATTTGATTTTCAATTATTCTTATATTCTTGTTAGCTTCATTCAGAAATTAATTAATTTAAAAAGTTTAAAATAAATTGAACCGGCTCCCACACTAGGATCGAACCCAGACATTCAGCGACAGTTTGCACCCGGCCCAACCAGTTGGGCTGGGTGTCTAACCCGAATATAACCCGATTTATATTAACTTTATATACAACCTAAACTTTATCTTCTCCAAAAACAACTACCCGACAGACACCTTAAACTGTTTGATCAAATTGAAACTTTATAACAGAAATCAGGGTACATAAACTGGAAAAATGATTGTACCGAATCGAAGGAGGGAGGTGGTAAAAATTCTCCGGTTGATTTCCGGTGATGAACTGGATCTCCGGCGATGTGGGTAAGCTTTCCGATGACCAGAGAGGTTGAGCAGAGAGGGTGAAAGTTGTGCGAGTGTGAGCAGGTTTGAAAGAAATACACATGGTATTTATAGATTGACAAGAAGCTGCCCGATTTCAGTTTCAAAACCGAGCATTCAAGATCCACGATGGATTTCGGTTAAAGAAACAGCAATTACACTCAATGATTTAGCAAAACGGCCAGATTTTAATGGTGATGATCACTGGTTATGGTTAATTGTTTGTAGAAATCAAAACGGTCGGCAAAAATGAGCTTGAATCATGGGCGGTTACATATTCGATGGTTTGAATTTGCGGGCTGAGGTGAGTTTGTGTATAAGATTTAATTGTTTCAGATTTGAATTAAGTTGTGTGTGTGGTGTAGTGGTGTAGAGTGTGTTTGGTTAGGGGTGAGACCCAGGTTCGATTCCCGCGGTCTACCCCTTTCAATTTTTTTATAAACTATTATATATATACATATATATTATTTATTATTATTATTATTATTATTATTATTATTATTATTATTATTATTATCTTTATTTATATTATTTATATAGCGAATCTCTGACTTGATTAACGTAAATTTGTAACGAAAAGGACCATACTATAAACTTGATAAAATATGGTCCGGGTTTTAGAACCCGGTTTTCGACAAATGTTACATAAAGTACATGGGTTATATGGTAATTAGTATAAAGATTGGCGGTTACAAAGTTGAGGGGCTATTTGTGACTAAACAGAAGATGGATACCTAGCTGTGGGTTTATATACGTATGAAATTCTTAATCCCTTGGAGACACGACTCCAAATCGATGGTAGCCACACATACAAAAGAAAGATGCGACTCTTGGACAAGAAGACACAACCTTTCAAGATTAATCTCATCTACAAGATTTAGAGACGCACCCGTTCATGAAGAGACGTGTCTGTTCACTCGTACCCTTTGAACAATATAAATAGGGATATATAATTTCATTTGTAATCATTCCATTATATTTAAATTCAGTATTCAATAAAGTCACGATTATCATTTGCGATCTAGAGATCAAAGATCATTCTCGGCAACAATTGGTATTAGAGCGTCAGGCTCTAGGCATCGCAGGGAATTCGCGATCAGGTTTTTATTTTTTAATTCGCAAGTTCAATTCGGTTTGTTATTTTCGGTTCAGGGTCAGAATCTAGGTTTTGATTCCGGGGTTTAGTGCGAATTAGATTGTTTGACTGTTACGCGTCGGGTTATACGCGGGTTAAGGATTAGTGGTTGTGTGAAACCAAGAAAATCAAGTTTGTTGAAAAGTGAAGATTGTTCGGCCAGAGGATATGTCGTCAGTAACCGGACCAAATCTACAAATAGGAATTCAGAAGGAAGTAAGTTTCTTTCCCAATTTCAGTGTTCAATCCTGAAACCGACAAACTATACAGTTTGGGCAATTCGCATCAAAACGATTTTAGAAGCAAATGGACTTTGGGAAACGACTGAACCGACAGAAAATACGCAAACAAATGTTAGGAAAGATAAGGCGTCAATTGCTTATCTGTTCCAAGCAATACCGGAAGTAGTTGTATTGCAAGTTGCAAGATTGCAAAGAAAATTTGGAAAAATTTCAAAACAAGACACGTTGGTGTTGTCGGGTACAAAAGGCTCGTTGGCATACGCTAATGTCAGAGTTCGATTTGATGCAAATGAAGGAAGACGACACTGTGGACACCTTCACCGCAAAGATAAATAGTATTGTTACACGGGCAAGTGAATTAGGGACAACACTGAGTCAACCGACTCTGGTACGCAAACTCCTAAATGCCATGCCAAACAAGTTCACTTAGATTGTCGCCTCCATGGAGCAATACTCCGATCTAGAAACAATGACGTTAGAAGAAGCAGTCGGAAGGTTAAAGACTTACGAGGAAAGGCTAAGGTTAAAGAAAGGAAGCCCAGGAGATAGCCAAGATAAATTGATGTTTACACGTCATGACAATAACTCAGGCAGAGGAAGACAGTTTGAAACGCGAGCGCGGCAGGTTCAACCAACCGCGTGGAAATTGGCGAGACAATAAAGACAAGCAAAGCACTAAGAATGAAGGATCTTCATACAGACCTAGAGGCGGAAATTCTAGGAATTGGAGAAAGTTTGCAAGAGTCAAACAAGACAAGTAAGATCCAGTGCTTCAAGTATCAAAAGTTCGGACACTTTAAGAAATACTGTCCTAAGAAAGATGTTGTACAAGAACACTCAAATCTCATCGAGGAAGACGAAGCACCGACACTGCTAATGGCAATGCAAGAAGAAAACCTTGTTCAAGAAAGGGTTCTACTAAATGAAGAACGTATAGAACCAGAAAGGTACGTGACAGAAGATGAAAGTCTATGGTACTTAGACACCGGTGCAAGCAACCACATGACAGGTGTGCGAAGTCACTTCAGAGAATTAGATGAAAAGGTGACGGGGCAAGTACATTTCAGTGACGGGTCGCACGTAGAGATTAAAGGCATAGGTTCAATACTGCTAGAATGTCTAAACCAAGAACAGAAGATTGTTTCTCAAGTATACTACATTCCAAGTCTGAAAAGCAACATATTGAGCCTCGGACAACTCACAGAAATCGGTTGCAAAGTAGTTATGGACAGAGACCTACTAACAGTACGCGGCAGAAATAGAAAGTTACTAATGCGAGTCAGGAGGATGAGGAACAGATTGTATAAAGTAAAGTTAAAGATTGGAAGGCCAATCTGCCTGCTCTCAAATACAGAAGATCTAGCATGGTTATGGCACACAAGGTTAGGCGAAATTCAGATCCTCAAAACCTCTAGATTTAGTCTATGGAGATTTGTGTGGTCCTATATCACCACCAACACATGCTGCGAAGAAGTATATATTTCTACTTGTAGACGATTGCATTCGCTACATGTGGGCATATCTACTAACTTCCAAGGATCAAGCATTCGAAACTTTCAAACAGTTCAAGGAAAAGGTGGAGACGGAAACTCGAACCAAGTTAAAGATGCTAAGGACGGATAGAGGAGGAGAATTCACGTCGGCTGAATTCAACAAGTATTGCAAAGACAACGGCATAGCAAGACAGCTTACAGCGCCGTATTCCCCATAACAAAATGGAGTAGTAGAAAGAAGGAATAGGACGATGTTGTCAATTACTTGGGGTATGCTAAAGGCAATGAACATGCCATAGAACTTTTGGGGTGAAGCAAAAGGCATACGTTATATGTGTTAAACCGGATTCCAACAAAGGCTTAACAAGACCCCGTATGAAGCATTAAAAGGAAGAAAACCGAATCTTGAACACTTAAAGGTTTTTGGCTGCACTGCATACGCTAAGGTATTGCCACTTCAACAAAAGAAGTTAGATGATAGAAGTGCACCTATGGTATATCTTGGAATAGAAGAAGGATCAAAGGCATATAGATTGTATGATCCGGCAAAGCACAAGATATGTGTCAGTAGAGATGTAAAGTTCATGGAAGGTCAACCATGGAACTGGGATAGTTATATGGAAACGGTAGATTCGGGGAATCCCGAATAGACAAACTTTGTCATTCAAGAATATGACAACCCACCAGAGTTAGAAGAAAATGAACCAAGTATTTCCTGATAATAGCGGGCCACATTATGAAGACTCAGGAGTAGATCAGACAGAAGAACCAGACTCCTATATAACCCCGCCAGCACATTCGTATAATCAGAACTCATCAGGAAGTTCAAGCAGATTATCAAGTAGAGGTCCATATACATCTGAAAGTACAATAAAGAGTATTAGTGATATTCCATTAAAACTGAGAAGTCTCGAAGAACTATACGAAGAGACGGAGGAAATTCAAGTAGATCCACAAGAATTACTACTTGCTGAAGAAGAACCAAGGAATTACAAGGAAGCATCTAGTGACAGAAAATGGATTGAAGCAATGAAGGTCGAGTTAGACTCGATAAACAAGAATAACACTTGGAGATTGACAGAGTTGCCAAGAGATCACAAGGCAATAGGATTAAAGTGGGTATTCAAGACAAAGAAAGATGCAAACAGAAACGTGGTCAGATATAAAGCAAGGCTGGTAGCAAAAGGATATGTTCAGCAACACGGAATAGACTTTGATGAAGTCTTTGCACCAGTAGCACGCATAGAGACAGTTCGACTAATGTTGGCTTTAGCAGCATATCAAGGTTGGAAAGTACATCACTTAGACGTGAAGTCTGCATTCTTACACGGAGATCTCAATGAGGAGGTCTATGTCTCATAACCGAAAGGATTTGTAAAGCCAGGAGATGAAGGAAAGGTTTATAAGCTATCAAAAGCTCTGTATGGATTGAGACAAGCACCACGTGCTTGGAACACGAAGTTAGACCAAACCCTAAAGTCATTTAACTTCAACAAGTGTACTTTAGAGAATGCAATCTATACAAGGACAAATAAGAATTCTACACTGATAGTCAGAGTCTATGTTGATGATTTGATAGTCACTGAAACATTAAGGAAGGAGATAGATGTTTTCAAGTCTCAGATGGAGAACAAGTTTGAAATGATGCGATCTAGGATTGCTACATATTATCTAGGAATAGAAGTTATTCAAGCAGGGGGTGAGATAGCCATCAAGCAGACATGCTATATTAACAAGATACTCAAAGACGCTGATATGTTAACCTGCAATGATACAAAGATTCTTGTAAATCCAGGAACACAATTGACAAAGACTGAAGAAGGAGATCTAGTAGATTTATGCAAGAGCCAAAGGAGCATCACTTGAAAGCAGTGAAGCAAGTACTACGTTATATTAAAGGAACTAAAGAGCATGGAATCATCTACAAGAAGCAAGGAGGATGTAAGATCACATGTTATAGCGATAGTAGTTATGGAGTTAACACAGACAAAGGAAAAGGAACTACTGGTCCGGTATTCTACTTTGGAGATTCACCTATAACCTGGTGTATGCAGAAGCAACAGACAGTGGCACTCTCATCATGTGAATCAGAATTCATGGCAGCCACTGCAGCAGCATGCCAAGCACTATGGGTTAAAAGATTATTAAATGAAATTACAGGCTGGAATGAAGAGAAGATAACACTCAGGGTGGATAATGTTTCTGCAATAACACTCATGAGAAATCCATTCTTTCATGGAAGAAGCAAGCACATTGACACATGCTATCATTTTATAAGAGAATGTGTGGAGAACGAGGACAACAATGTGAAACACATAAGTGGAAAACTACAACGGGCAGACATATTAACAAAGGCACTAGAAAGGGTCAAGTTTTCTACAATACGAGAATTGCTTGGAGTTCAAGATCTACACCAACTCAAGGATGTTCAAGATTAGGGGGGTGAATGAAATCCTTAATCTCTACACATCCTTAAAGTACATAGGTTATATGGTAATTAGTATAAAGATTGGCGGTTACAAAGTTGAGGGGCTATTTGTGACTAAACAGAAGATGGAAACCACCACCCTCAAGGAGTGCGATCCCTTGGAGACACAACTCCAAATCGATGGCAGGCACACACACACAAGAAAGACGGGAATCTTGGAAAAGAAGACACAACGTTTCAAAATTAATCTCATCCACAAGATTTAGAGACGCACCGTTCATGAAGAGACGCGTCTGTTCACTCGTACCCTTTAAAAACTATAAATAGGGATAGATAGTTTCATTTGTACTCATTCCATTGTATTCCAATTTAGTATTCAATAAAGTTACGATTATCATTTGCGATCTAGAGATCACAGATCATTCTGGGCAACAACGTACCATTACATTAGTCCTACTCAAATACGAATTAGTAATTTAAACTAATCTAAAAAATTCAAATATTAAATAAAATATTTAAACTATACTTACAATACAAACTAAGTTATCTAATAACCAAATAATATTCCATACGATCTCCTCCGTCCACCCATGAGACCAACCGAACCACCCTAATCTTTTATCCAAAGTTGCATACATCGCTCAATTAAAAATCGCACTAATTTGGATCCAATTGACTGGAACAATTGGTGCTCCTTTAGTTTCTGTATGTAGTTTGTACACTTGTATTGGCATGATGTAGGGGTGGTTCTATGGCTGTGGCAATTGCCTGTGATATAAAAAATAATGATCTTTCAGAAAAAAAGATAAGATAATATATTACTTCAAATGAGCTTGAGTTTTCACATGTTCAAAATTAGAAAAAAGATAAGATAATATATTCCTTCAAATGAGGTTGAGTTTTCACATGTTCAAAATTGACTATTGATCAAACCGCATTTCCGAACAATAATAATAAACAAACAGTTTGTGACCGATTAACAATAAAAATCTAAAAACTGTAATATATATATATATATATATATATATATATATATATGTTATAGGTTAGAAAAAATAAGTGTGAATTGGGATGGGGGAACGTATGTTTGCTTGTTTTTCAATACGTTTTAAATTTGCACTGAAATAGTATTATTGTATGTTTTTATATTTCAAAGTAATTTAATTTAATACCAACTGGTATAAACTAATAACATGTACTATTTTCTATTCTAATCTTGTTGAATATATATGTTGTTTAAGAAGGAAGGAAGAAAAGTAAGCAAGCAAGCGTGTAATTTGGCATGTGGCAACTACATGGAATGTTCCAGTTTATTTCTTGACTTGACTAGGTAATTGTCGTAACTAATTTTGATTATGACACGTGGACCTCCCCGGCTTAATGTAAGTCTAGAAGCAAATTTTCTTATATTTCTTCTAGTTAATTAATTAATATAGATGTCATACATACATATAAATATATATGTTTCTTAAAAAAAACTAAACTTTCTATTTTAATATATCCTAAAATACCTATTAACTTTAGAAAAACCAAATTAAAATAGTTAAAACTTATTAAACTTTTAATTTGTTCTTATTGTTAATACTTATAAGGTCAAATTAATTATACCTTAAATGGAGCAAGTTTATAGGGTCAAATTAATTATACCTTGAATGGAGCAAGTGTAAAATTTATATTTTTATAATATTTTGTTACTAAAAACTAAGGTCATGTTAGTTCAGGAGGCCAATATATACCATAATCAACAAAAAATATTAAATGGCTTTCACTTGGCTAGTATTGTATTTTATTTAAGTATCTAATTTCAATTAGATAGTGAATATATGTGAGATAAATAATCATACATGAGAAACCGTGTAGTATACGTCACGAGGAAGAAAATATGAAACTTGTTAATTAAGAAGGTGGCAGCGGCATCTTTCCTATTTTTAAACGCGGCTTGCGTCAGTCAACTTATTAATTATCAACCTTCCCTTCCTCATCCCTTGCTACGTACCTTATATATATATATAGTATATATCAACATCCTCTTAGCTCATACACCTACACAAATTAATAACAAACATTACACTTGTATATCTTCTTCAAAACATCGGGATGTCTTCTCCAATCTTCTACAGCTTCTTCTTCTTTGCTATCTTTCTTCAAGGAGCCTTCGGTATGTATAATGAGTACTTATTACTAAACTAATTAATTAAATATGAACGAACTAATTAGTTTGATAAATTTCAGGGGAGATTGTATGTGAGAATTTGCCTAGAGAGGTTTGCTCATTTTCGATTGCGTCGTCTGGGAAGAGATGTCTGTTGGAGAACTACGAGGATGGAAAGACGACCGGGTATGAATGCACAACATCAGAAGTCATGGTGGAGAGGATGTCCGAGTATATAGAGACCGATGCCTGTGTTAAGGCATGCGGTGTCGATAGGAATTCTGTTGGGATCTCTTCAGACACCCTGCTTGAGTCGCAATCCGTCTCCAAGATTTGCTCCACGCCTTGCTACAACAACTGCCCCAACATCGTTGATCTTTACTACAACCTGGCTGCCGCTGAAGGTGTGTTTTTGCCTGACTTGTGCGAGAAGCAACGGAGCAACCCTCACCGCGCCATGATCGAGCTTCTAAGCTCTGGTGCTGCCGCTGGTCCCGCAGCTAGTGAAAACCTTGCTGCTGCACCCGCTCCAGCATCCATATAAACCATCCATCCATCCTTCTTTTTTCTTTCATAAATTTGTAGTCGAGGAGAGGGCGGAATAATTTAGACTTTTGGGAGTTTTTTTTTATTTTAAATTTGTTTATGATATAATAAATAAATGCATTTGCATGTTATTACGTACATAAACACTTGCTTATCAGTTGATAGATCTAAATTAAGTATAAGCAATTTTGGATATATACACAAATTATTTGATAATAACCCTATCAATGGCACAACCATCTTTCCTTTTTCTCTTTCACAAATTAACAAAATCAAATATGATTAAGCAAATGCATATGCATATTTCAATTCACTAAAGAAAATTACGCAAAGATAACGTGCTACACTTTGTTTCCCACTAATTTGCTTGTGATGCCTTTTAGTAATTGCCTTAATCATTGACAAGGTACACTCTGTGATATCAAACATATAGCTTCGTAAAATAAATAATTAACATAAACAAAAGCTTTAATTGGATAGAGGAATTAAGTAGGATGTTTTATTTAACATAACTCACAAGTGCAATTGTTTAATGTTTCAATAAGTTTAACTAGCAGGATTTGAAGGTGCGATGTAGCGAGAAATCTATCAATATTGGTTCGGTTCATTGTGTAGGAGAATTTGATTGGTATTGCTCGGTTTGTTACGGTATCAATAGGGGTAGCTACATAGAAGGGTACGGGTTCGGCCGAACCTACACAAAAGATTTTTTTAGTGCTATATATATACGAGTATTTCGAGAACGAACCTTAATCCATATTTCAACTAAATTAGAATGATTTGTTAATTGAGCCCATTCTATTTAAAAAAACCCATTAACTTATTTAGCCCACATTCAATTAAAAACAAACTTATTAAGGTTTAAACCCACCACATAAACCCATAAATCATTTAAATCAAATTAAAATGGAAGTAACAGCTAAACCATTGAAGGGAAATGGGGAATAATTGATGCAGTCAATAAGAGTGCCGACCCGTCAGGCTTTACAACCTGGGCACGGGCCTAGGGTCACCAAAAGTCAAGGGCCTCAAATTTTTGCAAGTTTTAATATATTGTATGTCTATTAAGCGCAAATAAAAGCAAAATTAAATCAATTTTTTATATCATAGGAGCACAGATAAAAATTGTTTAGGAGAAAAAGCTCACATTCAAGGCCCAGTTCGAAATTAGACTATAGACATTGCTGCAGCAAGCATCGACCATTCAAACTCATCCCAAAGCTAGAAAAATAAATGGTATTTAAACACATGCTATATCCATACAAAACATATACCTTTAAAAAAATAAATAACTTCGCTAACTAATGCAGGTCCAAACCCCGGGTAAAGGGGAGAGGGTTTTGTTACTAAATACGTTGAAAAGAATAATTTTCGAAAGGGCATCCACTTCGTAGTTCGCTTTGGGTCTCAAAAAATATAGCAACGACCCTGCCAGTAACTCACACAAAATCATTACACCATCGACCTCGCCGGATTCCAGTGCCCACATAATAGTCGGGCGTCGCCCCACCACAAACACCACTCAACCCGCCCCACCTCGAACCCATCAAAGGCTACCCAACCTATGGCCTAATCCCAAACAGAACAACCCTTATGTTACCCACTTCCTTTCATACCTCTACAAGATTGGCATTCAAGCCATCAACTCGTTCAACCTTCCTCTCATCCCCCCTTCAAACATAACCACAATCATGTTTCTTTTAGTGAATGAAGCCCTTAAATCACAAAATTTTTTGGTGGTAGTCAACATTCTTTTTGTTCAGGATTTAATCTATTGTGAAGAGATCATCTTCCGCATTGCTGTGATTAACTGGGTAATTTTTTAGGCTATTGAGCTGGCAAGGACTTTGGGTGGTGATGTTTAAAAGAAGCTGGTCTTTTGGTGAAGGCTGGAGATGCCAAATGACGTGTGCATGTATATACATATTTTTACAATGAATTTTACACATAATTCGGTTTTAAATTTATAAAAGTGATTCATACTTCAACATTAAAACACATACGAAAAGGGCAAGTGTACCACGTCATATATGTAGTAAAGTATCGGTAAGAGCCAAGTATCGATCCAAGGATGCGGGCAGAGACGATAATACTAAACCTTTGTCATTATTCTACCGGTAGAAAAGATGGGTTCATAAGTTGTTTAAACTAGTAAATGACTAAAACATAATATTTTCTTTTCCTTTTTATAAACATAAAAGACTCCAAATATGAAAAATATAAGTATAGCATTGCTTTATGAACAACCGGAATATGTTAACTAAGTCGGTTATGCCACTAAGTCACTTGGTCAATTTTCCATTTATTAAAGAAAATTAGTATCCCTTTCGAAAATCCTAACATGACAACTCTTCGGAAAGTTAAAACGATACACACACTTTAACCACCTAAAATTGTTCTTTAATACCCTATTGATTAATGTTTATGAAAATCCCTTAGAAATAAGTTAGTCATCCGTTAAGAGTTTTCTAACCTCACTTAATCAAGGAAAGTTATAACAATAAACACAATGTAACCACCAAGACAAGCATAACCTAGATTAGATCACAACCGAGTTCATTTTACGAATCTTAAGCATAAATTCACTAAGAAAGCGATTTTGGCCGAAACTACTAACTAAGCTTATGCTTTATGTTCAGAATTCATAATGACACCATTTAACCCGCTAAGGCCCTTACGTGACGGAAGCACTCTTGATTAATATTAATTACCCCTTTAACCTAATACCCATTTCTAGTCTCATGGGGTAAACATATTAACAAAGCTAAAGTTTACTAATACAAGATTAATTAAGCTTCTTCTTTCAAATATCCTAACTAACCACATACTAATCATCCAAGACAATTAACTATAATCAAGAATCTAATATCAATAACAAGGTTGCAAAACAATCATCAAGGATTAACATAAAAAGTTGTTAAGTGTCATTACAAACATGATTAACATGTAATAGTTGTTTAACAAGCAAGGAATTCATAGTGTTTTTGCCATGAGGCTACAATAATACATAAACGGCAATCTAATGCTTGAAATGTGATCAAAATTATGGAAAGATTCAAGAATCAAACCATAGACAAGATAAAGATTGAAGAACCGGATGATAACGGAGCTTCTAGGCACAATGGGGGCTTGAATCAGAGCAAAACGTGTTGTTACCGGAGCCCAAAATCGGCAGAAAACACTCCCAAAAGTCCAGTCTCTCGATCAGTAAGTTCTTCTCTGTTTTTGTAACTTTTTGGGTCCCGCACGGCCGTGCTGATAAAGTGCACGGCCGTGCTGACAAAGTGCACGACCGTGCTGATAAAGTGCACGGTCGTGCACTATTCGCGCGATCCGGTGATGTCATCTTATCCGGATAAGTTTTCAAATCGGCACGGCCATGCCAAGTCTGGCACGGCCGTGAGTGTCCGAGATGTGCTTGCACTGGAGATCGCACTGGCAGTGCACACGAGTAAAAACCATCCGCACGGCCGTGCGCGCCTAGAAACAGGCTTGCACCAGGGCTTGCACAGTCAGTGCATGTCTTCTGACTTGGGTTGGCACGGCCGTGCCAAATGTCTGCACGGCCGTGCACTACCTGAATCTCCACAGAAAGTTTGCAACTTCGCCGTTTCCCCTGGAAAATCCTCGTTTTCTGATTCTTCTTATCTGGCACGCTGTTTAAGGCCTGTAAATGAAAACATACATGATTAAGTGTCTAATTCTTGATTTTACGGCCGAAAACGTGTAAAATGGGGATAAAACGGGGACTAAAGTATGTGTATTTTAGCATACATCAAACCTCCCCACACTTGAACTTTGCTTGTCCTCATGCAAACTAAAATTAAAACAGAAGGAACAAAAGTTTCTATCGAAATAACTAATAAACACACACACAAAGGTTAGCCGGTTTTTTGAAAGACATCGTCGAGGAGTTCGAACCTAAAAAGCACATGTAAATATATGTAAAGATAACCAAAAAGTCGTGAGTCCACTATCGATTGACTTATGCAAATATTCACACACCTCACAATTTTCACACACACTCGACTATATTTTGTGAAACATACATAAGATGTGTATGTGTAAATGCTCGATGCCTAGGCAATGAAGCGTACAATATCATAAGCTTGTCAAGATCTAATCTCCACCAACTAACATGCGAAAACGTGCAAATCAAGAGGTCTTCACGGGTTCTAACGAAAGGCTAGGGTGAAAGGTGTGGAATGGATATTTATAAGTGACTAAACGGTTAAAACTCGGCAATGGCGTTTAACGAGCGTAAATACATAACAACTATACATAGTTAATGCATCAAAATGACAAATTTTTTTGTTATCGAGCTAATCGACGATATTCTACTATTTTAGCACTTAAAATTGCTCGAATGTTGTCATTTTCACCCTGTTTTTAGGGTGTTTGATTTTCTGATTTTTTAAAGAAATAACTAAGAGTAAACGCGAGTTTAAATAGTAATATAGACCGAGTTTTAACACAAGGTTTTAAAAATAAAAAGGCTAAATTAGGCTAAGTGGGTTAAAGTGGGTGAAATCGGAAAAACACGGGAAAGGCTCAACATGGTGAACTAATGGGTAATGGCGGGTGGGGGATATAAACAAAGGAAAAGGCTAACACAAGAAAGGTGTCATAAGTGCCTCTATCACTTTTACACAATTTCACATGTTTATGGTCTCGACAAGTATGCTAATGACAAGTTCTAAATCATACGAGACATCCGGCTCACTCCTATTCCAAAATGAATAAACATATAACGAATAAATGGCTCAAACAATGCTCACAATAACGGAAGGAATGGGTAAAAGTGTGAAAATTAACATGCAAGTCGTTCTTTTGTTTGTCACGCTTTTTATTATCTTTTTCGATTTTTATTCGACTTGCCGGTTCTTTATTGTATCTGATGCTTTCTAAAACACAACTAACTGGTTATTTAACTAATAGCTAATTCTGATTTTTTTAACATATATATACGCGGACAAACAAAGTTACGCAAGTAACCCCTCCCCACACTTGAACTTCGCATTGTCCCCAATGTGAAACCCAATGAAGTGAAAAAGGATAATGAAACTCCCCTGAAAACGAAGAAGGATTAACGGGTGATCCACCGGGTCGACTCTTTCTTTCCTGCCCAATAGTGCCTCTAAACCTACATAAACGTCACCAAACAAAACACAAGGCAACAGACCGATCGCGAAACAAAACAAAATATAAATAATGATAAAACCAACATCCATACATAAAACCGAAGGAAATGCCTGAAAATAAAAGTACATAGTCGAGGGTGTTTTAAAACGACCAAAATGAACACCCCTAGTAAATAACAATCTAAAGACATGAAATGAAAATACTAGAAGATAGCAGCATCAAGTGTGAACGCTCCCCACTACTCGTCATCTTCGTCATGGCGAGTGCCAGATGCACCCGCCTCTCCATGGCTACCCGGGTTCCCGAATGGGAACTGCGGGGGATCCCTGAAGCAGTTTGGGAAAGCGTTATGTAGGCCACCAAAAATATAAGAAAACCCAGAGTGCATCTCCTGTTTCATGATGTCTTGGTTCACCCGCATTTGATTAAACTGCTGGTAGAACTCCGGATAAGAAGGGATGCCTGGTGGCCATTGCTGCTGCTGATGCTGGGGTGGTGGCTGCATGAAAGCGTCATCATGGTGTTCCTCGTCGTGATCGTACTCCATATCAACTTGCTCTTCTTCTTCTTCTTCATTCTGCTGTGGTGGTAGAGGATCCCATATATCCCCCTACAATCCTCTCAATCTGGGGCCATTTTCGGTGTCCACCATCAGCCCCATAAACTTCAATGCGCGAAGATCAACATCATGCCCTTCAGTGACCAAGGTGAGACCATTCAACACTTCATCCATCGTGATCCCCGTGGCGAAAGCCAGCCGAGTCACATACTTTCCCCCATGTATTTCACTGCTTGCCGTTTTGCCCATGCTGCCTACAAAGAATTCCGCCATTCGTGCAGCAAGGTTAACATGAACCCCATTAACAATCGAATACAAGAAGATCAAATCAGGGGTGGGACAGTTCCTTGAACTATCCATATGGCCAACAATAGTGTAGCTAATGACCTGGTGGAGTACCCTAAGGAGTGGATCTCTGAAGCGTGTTGCCTTGGCTTTTCTGGGATCATACACTGGTCCGACCACCACTTGAGCCCAAAATGCAGCTCTAGCGTTGTCACTTTCAAAATTATAGGTGGAAGTGAACATGTCGGAGTCTAGCTCCTTCCCGGTGTAAATTCCCAATCTTTTCCCTAGTCTTGCAACTGACCAATTATGCCACTGACCTCCAAGCCTGAACTTCACTCTCTTGGCGTGTCGGAAGTCGGGGTTCTCGCCTCCCCTTGGTTTGGCATAACTGTATGAAGCAAGGAACTCCAAAGTGAGTTCCAAGTAAACCGGTCGTCGGATATTGAGCAGTCGTGACAATAGGCATAGAAATCATCTCGGTAAGCCTTTCGGTTTGGTTCACCGCTTGAATGGTATGCCAACTCAGCCTCCTCGGTATACCGATCTTGTTTCTCCGGTTCCATAAAGCTTCGAGCTTGTTGATGCAAGGGCGGTCCCGGTTGTTTTCGGGATCGAAAACGAGGAAAGGATGATCCATCTACACATAAGTAGTAGAAATATAAGAGCAGGTTAAAAAATTTCAGGTCCCGACATCAGAACAGTGAGTTACAAACATTCTGTTCGTTTTTCTGTTCAGGTGGCGCACGGCCGTGCAGGAATTTGGCACGCCCGTGCGGCTCGAAGTTGCAGATCAGTGTTGCTGCTTATCCGTCATGCACGGCCGTGCGAGCAGTCGGCATGGCCGTGCGGCCCGAGATCGCAATTCTGGTGCAGCCTACATCAAACTCCGCATGGTAGTGCCAGGAAATGGCATGGCCGTGCATCGGCTGCAGATCGCTAAAAAGTGGTCCATTCACCAATTTCCAATTTTTCTCAAAACAAAGTACTTTCTAACAGAATGGACCACGGGTTCGCGATTTAGACTTGTAATTCATACCATCAATTCAAGAACTAGGGTTTGTTTGTGATTATGAAGAAAACCCCAAAATATCTTGAACAAAAACCCTAATCTGACCTAAAGTAGACACAAACTAAAAAATTATGAAGAGATCCCTACCTTGTTCGAAAAGATTGAAAGAAATCTTGCAAAAAGTGATGGGTTTTGAGACAAGGGAGTGCCAGAGCGGCTGTGCGCGTCTGCCTTAGGGTTTTATGAAATTTTTAACTGAAAAGTTACCTTTATACCCTAATGAAACCACTGTGCAGAAAAAGTCGCACACGGCTGATGTGTGGTTGAAAACCGGTGATAGCTTATGCTTAAGTTGATAATTTTACATAGCTTTTAATCTTGAATAGCCTACTTTTAATGAGATTTGTGTTTTACACGTCTAAGAGACTTTAAGGAGCTATTCGGGAGCTTTACGGAGCACCAGGAGCGAATAGGATCAACTAGGGATGTGAAATGAACAAAACTAGGTCAAACACAAAGATTAGATGTGTTTTTGGGGGAGGTTAGTGGATTTAAAATGAAGATATTTGAAGATAGCATGATAGAGTGCTGAATAACAAGTACGTGGTCGAAAACAGTGAGTAAAACGGAGCTATAACAAAGAAGTTATGAAGAAACAATTTTCGCAGGAAACCGGCACAAGTAGGCAGCGTCGGCGACGCACCCTGGTTAACTCCGTCGCTCAAAAACATGCGTAGGCAGCACACAAGTGCGTCAGAGGCAATTAGAAAATCTGGGCAGCGTCAACGACGCACGGGGGCGTCGCCGACGCACCCTCGTTGTGTCAGACGCTGAATTTTGTCAATTGTTCTTATTTTGACGAATCGGGTCACCCGAACCCATTTATAAACACCCCTGGACGAGTTTTGAAGCATAAAAACACATCTTGGAACCATTCTGGGGATCTTCTTCACCTCTAACCTACCTCTATCATCCCCAATCATTCCCAATCACCTGAATCATCCATCCGATCTTAACCCTAGTTCACTACCATCATCACCATCATCATCCAATCTTCAATCCATCCACCATCACCATCCATCCCAAACCCTAACCATCATCTCCATCACTTTCAAAGCTTCAAGCTGTTTGTGCTCAAGTCTCAACCCTTCGGTGATCAAGTTCTTGCAACCATGAGCGGCCAATCACCTCGGTTTCACCCCGGTGTAGGTAGTTGTTAATTCTAGGGTTTTGATTTGTGTTAGTTTTTTACTTGTGTGACTAATTGTGTTTTGATTTTGAACGCCTTTGATACTTGTCGATTGCGGGACTTTGGCACGGGCGTGCGGATCAAGGAGTGTACCGGTGTACACTGGAGTCCTCGGTTCGCACGGTCGTGCGGCCGGTACGCACGGGCGTGCGTGACCAGCACCAAGTTGGCACGGTAGTTCTTTGCAGATGCAATCATCTGGCAGTTTTTCAGACAGATCTGGCAGAAAGCTTTCAACTCCCTTTTCACCATAGAATTCGCTAATTTTGCTGATTATAACCTGTTTGGAACATACTTTCACTTCGAAACAACCGAAGGTATGGACCGAAATTG
Organism: Scalesia atractyloides; assembly: GCA_947069175.1. NCBI lineage: Eukaryota > Viridiplantae > Streptophyta > Magnoliopsida > Asterales > Asteraceae > Scalesia > Scalesia atractyloides. The sequence continues at coordinate 93,810,888 of CAMTDV010000019.1, forward strand.
TACGAACTAACCAAAAACCGAAAAACACACCGAAAGTACAAAAAACGTAAAAACTAAAAATTGTAGACAAAATTACCCCTTCGCGCGTAGAATGCGCATGCTACATATTTAGTCATCGAGTCAGTAGCGACTCTCCCCCCACTCTTATTTCGTGTGCGGGGCAAAGAGATCAATCATCTCCACCGTGAGTCAACCAGTCCGTCAATGTAGCGTTTCAACCTATGACCGTTGACTTTAGAAACTACCCCATTTGAGTCCTCGATCGTTACGGTTCCGTATGGAAATACTTCTTTGACCGTGTACGGTCCCGACCATCGAGATTTCAACTTCCCGGGGAATAAGCGCAATCTCGAGTTGTACAACAAGACTAAATCTCTGACTTGAAAATCCCTGTGCTCTTTCAACCGCTTGTCGTGCAACTTCTTCATACGCTCCTTGTACAAAATGGAGCTCTCATAGGCATGACTCCTTAATTCTTCAAGCTCATGAATTTGCAAAAAGCGAGCCTCATCGCCGCTTTTTAAATCCAAATTCGCCGTCTTCAAAGCCCACAATGCCTTGTGCTCAAGTTCCACCGGAAGATGACATGCCTTACCATAAACCAACCTAAACGGAGTAGTGCCGATAGGTGTCTTATATGCACTTCAGAAAGCCCATAATGCGTCATCTAATTTTTCGGACCAATCCTTGTGGCTAATCACCTCGGTTTCACCCCGGTGTAGGTAGTTGTTAATTCTAGGGTTTTGATTTGTGTTAGTTTTTGACTTGTGTGACAAATTGTGTTTTGATTTTGAACACCTTTGATAATTGTCGTGTATTTGAATTGAATTTACAAATTGTCGAAGCATGATAAAATTATGACTTTGTGAAATGAATTTGTACACTTATGCGTTATCTTGGTTAGGATTTACTTGTGTTGATTATAAAGTGCATTCTTGTCCATTCTAGGGAATGTTGATAGTTAGTTGGCACCTATGTCACGGTACACTAAATCCTTTAATCGTATATCCAATTAAGTCAAATCTAAAACTTGTAGGAACCCTAGGTTTGTAATTACCGAAACCGGGTGTGAACCCTCTTTCTCATTACTGTTTAAATCATCATTTGCGTTTGCGTTTACTTGTGTTTGACAATTGTAGTAATTAATTACATTCATAAACATTGTCGGTGAACTCCGACACCTTTTTCAATCAACAAATTAAATCAATCAAAATAGCAAGCTTCATAAACGTGACAACTTCATAATCAAACTAGTTCATACGTAGACCATAAACTCTTCATGGATCGACCCCTTACTACCACTAACGCATTTGTTAAGGGTAATTTGGGCATATAAGTATTATCTTTGACCGGAGCGCGACACACCGATCAAATGTTGGCGCCAGTTAGTGCGCTTTACGTTTGGATTGTGTTTGAAAATTTGTGATAATCTGTTTAAGGGCTTGTTTCTTTTGTTCTATTTGCTTTTCTGTTACGCGGGGTGTGTTACTTGTGTAGATTACAGGTAGTGCATGCGTACACGTAATTCCGGGCGAAAATCACCGTTAGTCTACGAACCGGAAAGCGAGCGTGTGGCAAGGAGAAATTTAGCAAGCCGGTTAGAGGCAACACTTGCCCCTAATCAAAGCACCCAAAACTCACCATCAACACCATCCGTTGGAACCGTTTCAATGGATCAACAAAACAACCAACTCCGTAACAACCGATCGGGGGGTAACAACAATCGCCTTCCTGCCAACCCACTTCGCCAACCTGACCCTCAAAACCAAAATCCACCTCCTAACCTTAACAACGGTAACCGGAACCAAAACCCGGGTGCCGGACTCGATTTCAAAACAACCGGAGTTTGAACGAGTAAACCCCGGCCATGCGGGATATCACGAACCGAATTACGAAGAGCTAAGGAATAACATTCCGGATGACGAAAGATATAGTGTTCCAAGTTATCACTCACCAGATCGGGTTAGTGTTCATACATATCATTCGGAAGAGGAGGAGAATTATGGATATGGGGAGAACGAAGTCAACAGGAATTTCTACAATGGTAGGGGTTTCGACCGAGACGAGGGATATCAAAATGCCAACATTTATGATGGCAATGATGAGTGGGATAATGGCGATGGTTATAATGAAGGGGAGTACTATGGTGAATACAACCGGAATGACGGGTACGGAAACAACCGCCAACCCCGGATCAACAATCGAGGGAATCCAATTAACAACCGCAACAACAACAATGCACGAATTCCTGATTTTGTGGGTATGGCAAATCAAAACCCGAATCGACGGGTGAATCGTGGACCACCGGTGAATCAAGAGGTGAATGGTCCACCAAGGAATAACAACCGCAACAACAATCAACGTCACCCACCACAAGGCGTTGATGGTCGGTTCCATATCAGAGAACGATTCTCCGATGGTGCCACCACCACGAGGGAGAGTTGCATTTGATTGCAAGCCGAACTATATCAACATTCTTTCTTATTTCAACGGGCGCTCCAATGATGAACCGTATACACACTTAGCGGAGTTTTCGGCTATATGTAGTACTATTAGGGGTGGTCATTTCTCTCAAGACGAGATTTGTTTATGCCTTTTCCAATTCTCACTAAAGGATAAGGCAAAGCAATGGTTCTTGACCTTACCCACAAATAGTATTCACAATTGGGTTGAGATGCAACAAGCATTTTTAGATGAATATTATTTGATGGCGAAGACGGATGATGCTAGGGATGAGATCCAGGCTTTCAAACAATTATCAAGTGAACTGTTGCATGAGGCATTTATGCGGTACAAAGAGTTGATTCGGAAATGCCCACATCACCAAATTGAAAAGTGGGAATTGGTGAAGTGTTTTGTGAGGGGTTTAGATGGAGAAACTTGGAACCATTTGGAGTCGACTAGCAACAGAACGATATTGAGCAATCACGAGGATGACGATTGGGAGTTCCTCGAAAGAATGGCTAAGAGATCCAAAGCTAAAGAGTCGGCCGACCGGGCCAAGAAGCATCCTATCTCACGGTCGCTTCCTGAACTTGACTCGAATTCCAAGGATCGTATTGCTACTTTAGAACGAGAGTTGGCCCGTATGAAGAAGAAAGATGTCAATGCGGTCCAAGTTGCGGTGTGTGAAGATTGCGGTGATATCGGTCATAGGATCGAAGAGTGCCAAGTGAATATGGCACAATCCACCGAAGAGGTGAACCAAGTGTATGGAGACCGGAAGCAATATGACATGAACTCCAACACTTATCACCCTGGTTTGAGAAACCACCCCAATTTGAGCTATGGAAATGCTTCAAATCAAATGAACCCCAATTTTCAACCAAATAACCAAGGTGGGGGAACGTACCAAAACCGCCAAGGTGGTAACTAAGGGGGTTATCAAAGGAATTATATCCAAGGAGGTAGCTTGGGGTATCAAAACCGTGAAGGCAGCTATCAACGAGGCTACAACCAAGGTGATAATGGAAATGGGTCAAACAATCAAAGTGGAGGTGGCAATGATTTAAACGCCAAGATGGATGCAATGCTCTCAATGATACAAGAGTCAAAGAAAGAGAATGAGATCCGAGACAAGTCACACGAAGCATTGGCAAAGCAAGTGGGCCAACTTGCGAAGGAGATGGCTCAACTGTGGGGAAGCGGAGGAAGACTCCCAAGTGACACTACGGTGAACCCGAAGCATCAAAGCTCAAGCACAAGCAATGTGAGAAATGTACACATTAGCTCGGTAAGTCTTCTTTCAAATGATGAGGTTTGTAGTGTCGAAAGCATTCCATCACCACAACTTGTTGATGGTGTAGTGGAAGATGTAGGTGATGAGTCGGGAAGTAAAAATGAGCAAGAAACGATTTCACAAACTAAAATCGGAAAAGTAACTAAATATTCTTTTTGTGAAAGTTGTTTAAATGAATTGCATGCTAGGGCCAATGATATGGGTGTAGAGTTTAATACCATCCCATACCGTTGGCTCTATTAAAACCAATTAATGCATCAAAAGTTGAAAAACGGTGCCCACCAAAGGATGAGCGGTGGGAAAATTTTATACAAGCAAAAATTAATTTACCGTTACTTGATGACATTAAAAAGGTCCCGGCTCATGTTGAGTGTTTGAAAGAGTTGAGGACTGAGAAACAGCACAATAAGCTACCGAACCAATTTGACTTAATCTCACACGTTAGTGTCGTTTTATCGAGTGCCCTCCCCAAAAAAGCTGAAGCTCCGGGAGACCCTCTGATTCCAACCTAAATTGGTAAATTTAAAATTAAGAGGGCGCTCCTAGATCTTGGAGCTTGTGTGAGTATCTTGCCTGGGAATCTGTATGACCAATATGATTTTGGTCCTTTGAAAAAGTTTGACACCCCCGTGGTGTTGGCTGATCAGACTCCCATGCATCCAGGGGGATGGTGGAAGATGTGATAGTGAAGGTTGAAGATTGCTATTACCCAGTTGACTTTTTGGTAGTTGACTATGTTGGGTGAGTTGAGGACACACAACCGATAATCATATTGGGTAGACCATTCCTGGCAACTGCTAATGCCATAATAAATTGTGCAAAGGGAACAGTAAGCATGAAATTTGGGGACCGCGAACTAAATTTGAATGTTTTTCCTAAATTTACTAACCCAATCGGTGAGGGTAAGTGTCCTAAAGTGGACATGAATCCGAACAAAAAGATATGTGCGATGGTTGGTAGGTTTGGAGAATCGAAGAAGAAACCTGTCAAGAAAAAGAAGGCGACGAAGTCACCTCAAGAGAAGAAGGCGGGGGAAGAATTAAGTGGGTCACACCCCAACTGATGGTGGAATCATGGGGGCGCGGCACTAGGCGAATCAAATTGCTCGAGAGAATCCATAACAACTATTTATGCGACAATATTTAAATATTCGTCATCGCATACTAACAAACATATAATACATAAACAATTATTACAAATATCCAAGTATCTCTCAAACAAATATAATTTGATCTTCCATAGATTCTTCGTTTATTTCGCGTTAAGAGTTCGTTTGGCGAACTTGTCCAAATGTTGGGTTTTCTTCGTTTATTTCGCGTTAAGAGTTCGTTTGGCGATTCGGTTTGTATTATATAGTTATATTAAGCGTTACCGTGAAGTATTAAGGGTATTAAGTGGTCATATTTACGTACAATTACTCAAGGTCCGATAAATAAGCGATGAAGCATGCGACTTTGTTCCCAAGTCTTTCGAGAGTCGCGTTGTAGTTTAAGCGAGCAGTTAGCCTTGGAATTTCCACCCAAAGTTGATAGTATTTAGTTTGTGCGAGATAAGCGTTATGTTAATGCGATGTAATGCGTTGTGATGTGATATAGTGCGAAAATATGCGATGTAGGGTAATAAGCGATTTAGGTTACATTAGATCTGATCTCTGGTGCTAGGCGTAACGAGAGCGATGAGCTTGCGAGGAAGCGGGTTGTTACAGTCTCCCCTACTTTAGGAAATTTTATCCCGAAATTCATTCAATAGGAAGACTTGGGAATTGACACGAATGGATAGCGATAAGGCGTTTAGCGTAAGTCGAGGATGGTTGAGCGGGTGATCGAGGATTGGCGGGTGAATGCGTCTTGAAAGTGTAAAGGGTTGTTGAGTAAAATGGATAAATTGGCTCGTGGTTGATAATTCACGAGCTAGCAATCAAGAAAATGCTTTTAGGTTTTGAAAAATTTGTCAACTATTACAAAAGCGCTTTAAGGAAATCAGTTTTATGAAGATCTTCTCACAACGTGGCACTAGGCGTTCGATTCCCGTTGTGAGAAGGGTTTTAGTTGCCAAAAAGATTTTTGTAAAAATTCAAATATATAGAAAAATCTTCCCATTTAATTACAAAATTGTAATGCTAAAACTAATTTTAAAGGTATCAAAAGTTTAATTAGTGTCAAACCCCGTTTGGCATCTCACCACGAAGGTTTGTAATATGGCTAAAACATTATATATAGGAAGTACCGGCGGCGTATCCACCATGTTTTAACCATATCGCCTCCGTTTCGTGGAGCGATGTCAGACGTGTTGACGCGGTACAGATAGATTTCGGTATCCTTGGTCCACGTGGTGAAGGGGGAAACCAAGATTTTATGAGGCTTGAATAACGTCGAACCCCACATGGCATCCTTTCACGGAAGTTCGTAAATATGGCTAAAACACTTATATATAGGAAGTACCAGTGGCGTATCCACCGTGTTTTAGCCATATCGCCTACGTCTCGTCGAGTGATGTCACGTGTGCCGACACGACACGGATATACTGATGATTAGAATAGCGAAGCGAGAGGTACCATAAAAGTCAAAATGACATAAAGCAAAGACGATACATGGAGAGATAGCGTTCGAGCGTCGAGGTGGGTAGCGATTATGCGATAAACGATAAGCGATAAGCAATACGCGATAAGCGATAAGCAATACGCGATAAGTGATACGATAAGCGATAAGAGGTAGATCCCTGCGGTAGTGCGATTGCGTTGAGGTAGATTCATGGGGTATCTAGCGTTTGCGCGATTGAGTAAGCGATGAGATGTTACGCCCTTGCGGAGGAGTTTTGCGTGTGAAAATAATCATCATAATAGAAGGTCTAATAACGTTCAACTACCACTGACACGTCTCGACGGAAGTTTGTTAGCATGGCAAAGCACCTATATATAGGAAGTACCATCGGCGTATCCACCATGCTTTAACCACACCTCCTCCGTCCCGTGGATAGGTGTCGTGCTTTGTCGACATGGTTAAAACGCTTATGTATAGGAAGTACCATCGGCGTATCCACCATGTTTTAACCACGCTTTTAACGTTAGGGTACCATTAGAACTCATTACGATCCCCGTGCAGACCCCAAAATAATCCCGTGTGCACCCGTGATTAGTTCGGTGTTTGCATGTTTATCGTAACTTTTTTTAAAAGGCGCGTAGTAGGGGTAGAAAAATGTATTATATCGTGATATACTATATAACCTTAGTAACAATAGTTAGTGTGTGCGCTTAGACTAAGTGCGAGGAGTCGAGAGAGGGATAAAGAGACATCGTTCGTGTGTTGAAGCGATATCAAACAATAGAATGATAAGCATAAGTACTAACATCGAAAGTCGTACCTCCGTTAACGTCGTCTCGCGCCTGGTGGAGGTTGGTGTCAACGTCTTCCTCTGCTGGGGCTGCGGCTTGGGTTGGTGATTCCGGGGGTGTCGACTCGTCTTGCTGTCATGGTCCTGTGCGACATTTGTTGGTGAAGTGGCCGTAATGGTCGCAGTTGGTGCAATAACGGTAGCTGGCTCCGGCTCGGTGGTGATAGGTACACATCTGACACTTGGGATGAGGTTCGGTGTAGTTACGCCTTGGGTAAAATGGAACTGCTCGAAAAGGTTCAGGGTTGAGCGGCTCAGTCGCGGAGTAGTTGAAACTCGAGTTCTTTTTCTTGCGGCTAGGCTCGGCGGCAGCTTGCGGTGATGTGTCGTCGTCGTCGGAACCGTCGTCGGAATTGTCCTCGGATTCGTTGTCGGAATCGTCAGACAATTTGATAGTAGCTTGATTCAGATTCTTGGCGGGATTTTTGGAGAAGTACCTTTTCAATACCCGTCGTTGTTAATTTCTGCAGCCAACTGATAGGTTTATTTGATGTAGTCGGTCGTGCAGCTTCGACAAAATGCCCACGCACTCAGGCAAAGCACGTATTTACTTTTTGATAGCTTTTCAGGAGTGTCTACTTGGCTTGGGCAAATGATGCTAAGCTGTTTGAACCTTGCTGTGAGGCCGACATTGTCTCCTTCGATTTGCTTGATTTTCCAAAATTCGTTCTCGAGCTTTTGGACTTCGTGGGGAGGGCAGTACTCTCTTTTCATAAGCTCCTTCAGTTCCTCCCACGATAGTGCGTAAGCTGCGTCGTTTCCACGATGCGCTCGGCTGTCCACCAGTCGAGGGCTCGGGATTGGAATACTCCGGTAGCACATGTGGTTGGGAAATGCTCAGGGCATCCACTCTGACGAAGGGTAACCTCGATGGCATCGAACCATTGGAGCATTTGAGATACACTTCCTTCACCTGTGAAGACCATCGGGTAACAGGCCTTGAATTGCTTGTAGGAGAAAGTAGACTTCTGTGCGTTGGACTTAGAATCTTCCGATGGCTGAGAGTTGCTAAGGGCTTGAACCTGAGTGATGATTTGAGGAAGGACTTTGGCCATTTCCTTGGCCACAAGTGAAGCAATCCTCTTGTCGGAGTTCCTTCGAGCTTGACGTCGAGAGTTAGAAGCATTCGAAGACATCTGGACAAACGAGATTTGGAATGAGATTCGATCATAATGATTTGTAATTGCGATGCGATTTAGCGCTTTAAAAACTTGTTATGATAATACATATTTCATATAGGAGCCACATAGGAAGAACACATATCTCCTAAATTCTCACGTATTCACATAAGCGAGTGTAATTGCATACTTATAGATATATATATATATAGATATTTAGATACGTATATATATAATTGTGGTATAACGCGAGGACGCGGTTAAGAGGATTGTTATGATTTAGTTATGTTGCGAGAATTAGCTCTTGTTTTGGATTGCGATGGCTGTGCAAGTTGTGCATTAATTTAACGAGATGAAAGCGATTAAGCGGCAAGCGAAAATCGACAAATCGAAAACATAAAAGTTTAAAATTTGTTAAAACGTGCGCGAAGCACTTGAAACGCGATGATGCGTAAAGTCGACGTGAGCGGCTTAAAATCAATGGAGCGTCCTGGGTTTTGAGACAGCGACTGCCCAAAGTGATTAGATCATTCTGCCGAGTTCGAACACACACTTTGGCCTAATAGGTAAATGCTCTCACTGCCTCCGCGGCTAACGACATCACCCTTTCGGTTACTACGTGTCCCAAAGCATTGGAAACAATCGAGACTTTGGTGAGGTTTGAAAATCGTTGAGTGGGACGAGTTTTTTTTTTTTTTTGCAAGGTTCGGGTTTCACCCCTGACTTGATAACTTCAAATCCCTGATTGTGGTTTCAACTTCCGGACCCATCAGGAGGTTTCCACCGGATAGAATGGGAAATTTCCATTAAGATGTGGATATCACTCCTAACTTAACAGACAATTTCGTGCGGATGAGATTACGCGGGGTGAGTGATTCGTCAAGAGTTCACGGTTTTCACATCTATTCCCGTTCAAATCGACTCGTTGGTGTGATACGAGCGTTTTTCACGTGTATTGTGGCAGCTTTAGGAAAAGCGTATGTTTAAAAGTTCGTGTCGAAGGGTTTTGGTCAAGTTCGGGCGAAGTTGGCATCATCCTGATGTCAAGTTCGAGCGGACTTGCCTATTCCCACACGAACTTGTTTAATTGTTGAGGGGACAGACAAGTTCGGGCGAACTTGGTCAAGTGTGAGCGAACTTGATCAAGTTCGGGCGAACTTGATCAACTTCGAGCGAACTTGTCACCCAAGTTCGGGCGGACTTGCTGTTCGTACTCGTTTTCGGCGTTAATCAATGCATAACGGTCTGATTTGGTGTCCTAACCATAGACTAGGTCGAACATGGCAATTCTACCTAATTCCCTACAGTTATGGCTCTGATACCAATCTGTCACACCCCAACCGATGGCAGAATCATCGGGGCGCGGCACTAGGCGAATCAGATTGCTCGAGAGAATCCATAACAACTATTTATGCGACAATATTTAAACATTCGTCATCCCATACTAACAAACATATAATCCATAAACAATTATTACAAATATCCAAGTATCTCTCAAACAAACATAATTCGATCTTCCATAGATTCTATTACATGCGTTTCTAAAGATGATATCCTACATCCATTTGCAGCAAGCAGAATTCAATAACCTGCAACATACGTTAAAATATTTTGTCAATACAAAAATGTATTGGCGAGCATACAGGTTTTGATATAATAGCACAGTAGATAAAAATATAGCGAATTTCCTCATACATAATCATGATTTATACAACACATAAACTCACATGACATTTCACATGTTATACTCACTGAGAGCTCGCGCGTACGTCCTAGCTAAACCCCGTCGGATGAGAGCCCCTCTATAGTACTATACTAGCTAAGGTGGAGATAACGAAAAGTGCCCTAGCTTACATGTTCTAACAATCGCGTATAATATGTATAGCAGATATTCGCGTGTGATAATTCAGTTTAGTGTTCGATGTGTATGTTTTGATAAGAACGTATGCTACACCCAAAAGTGCGTTAAAGCGAAAACAGGTCAAGTATACTCACTGTGTATGCGTTTAGGTAAGAGTTCGGGATCTGAGGAGAATCGAGAAGAGCACCGGATCAGCCTGCATACTCGAACGGAAGTGCATCAGTCTCCGAAAAGCTGAAACGGTTAAGTTTGAGTTGAGCAATAGGCAAGTTCGGGCGAACTTGTATGTAAACATACAAGTTCGAGCGAACTTGTACTATTCTGCTGAGTTGTGAGTCAAGTTCGGGCGAACTTGTGTAATTTCCAAAGAAATTATGCAAGCTCGGGCAAACTTGTAAGATTTGTTTAAGGAGTTGACAAGTTCGGCCGAACTTGTGAAGTTTCCTGAGAAACTTTGCAAGTTCGAGCGAACTTGAGGGTTTTTTGATGAAGGTGTGAGTTGTTTGGACTCAAGTTCGGCCGAACTTGACCCTTAGAGGTCAAGTTTGATCGAACTTGACTAAGGTGCTGCACAAAAATCAGTTAAATCTCGAGCGAACTTGATGTTTTCGGGTCCAAAATCTTGCGTTTTCGCATCGTTTGCTGAGGAAATCGAGTGTTCATCCCTCCAACCCTGTGCTACTGAGCAAACTTAGGTCGGAGAGGTCTTTTAAAGCGGTTTTAGCTGTTTTACAAAAGCGTGAACTAATTTGGGCGAACCCGGGGTTCGTTCGGGTTAGTTCGGCTTGTGTAAACCAACATAAACGTTCTTGTGCTTCCAGATCTGGCATCTTGAATGATAAATGCTTCGTTTCATATCAGAAAATGAACAAAACATCATCAAAAGTCCGTACTTTGTGTAAAAATTAATGTTCAAAAGGTTTTTGCTCAGATCTAAGCATAGATCTGAGTGAAAAACAGAAGTTTTATGTAAAAAGAGAAGATTTTCATAAATAGAGAAGATTGGAAGAAAACGAAGGCAATGCCTTGTGCAAAATCGTTTAGAACGTTGATAAACATCGTTGTAGTTGAAATCAGTTTGATTCTTACTTAGAAAACAGAGGGTTTCGGGTTTCGGGAGCTCAGAGCGAAGTTGCAGCAAGTTCAAATGAGGAAATGGAGCTGGGTATTTATAGGAAGGTGAGAAATGAGGGATCTGAGGAGTCAAGTTCGGCCAAACTTGCATGAAATCATGCAAGTTCGAGCAAAGTTGTGAGATCTTGAAGGGAGGTGAGTCAAGTTCCGTTGAACTTGCATGGTTTCATGCAAGTTCGGGCGAACTTGAGGGGAGATGAGGTTTGAGTTTTGGTTAGCCAAGTTCGGCCGAACTTGGGGTCACCCAAGTTCGAGCGAACTTGTCCAGATGTTGGGTTTTCTTTGTTTATTTCGTGTTAAGAGTTCGTTTGGCGATTCGGTTTGTATTATATAGTTATGTTAAGCGTTATGGTGAAGTATTAAGCATATTAAGTGGTCTATATTTACGTACAATTACTCAAGGTCCGATAAATAAGCGATGAAGCATGCGACTTTGTCCCAAGTCTTTTGAGAGTCGTGTTGCAGTTTAAGCGAGCAGTTAGCCTTAGAAATTCCACGCAAAGTTGATAGTATTTAGTTTGTGCGAGATAAGCGTTATGTTAATGAGATGTAACGCGTTATGATGCGATATAGTGCGAAAATATACGATGTAGCGTAATAAGCGATTTAGGTTACATTATGATCCTGGTGCTAGGCGTAACAAGAGCGACGAGCTTGCGAGGAAGCGGGTTGTTACATTAAGGAGGTTTGGCCCATTTGGAAATAAATGGTATGAGTCGCCGGTCGGTGATGTGGAAGAGTTCGTGGGCGACAAACACTCCGTTCGACCACCATGAGGTGGTATGTTTATTGTTGTTGTTATATATTTGTTCCTTTTCCGTTTAGTAGTCGTAGTCTATTGCTTTCCTAGATAAATGAACATTGTGGGTGTGTTTCCTATAGAACCCTCACGAGACCTACTCGTCCTCCCGAGCTGTCAGGAGGTTTAAAAGGGCTTGTTGCATAAGCTAAATGCAACCGTGATTCCTACGAAAGTGAGTTAGGCTTGTCGTTGTTGTAAATTATTTTCCACATAAATCAAAGCTAATTAACGTATGATTTGGTAAGGCTTTCATAAAAATGGTAGGATGGGATAACTTACAAATTTTAATGGTTGTGAGAAGCATGCTTCTACACAAGGGTTAAGATTTGCAGGGTATCGTGTTCATGAGACGATCAATTTTTGTGAAATATGAAAGAGCACATGAAGTACGAACTCAAAAATCAGGTGCATATGTTTCCATTTAGCTTTGATTCGTAGTTAGTTAATAAGTGGATTGTAGATTGTACTATATTTTACCGGGGTGAATTTTTGGGGAATTTAGCCGTGTCACGTCCCTTGCGCATAAAATCTCTATTCTTACACATTGAGGACAAAGTTAACCTCAAGTGTGGGGAGGGGGAGAAAAAGTTTTCAATTTTGACCCGTTCATTTAAACACTATACATTGAGGACAATGTTAATCTCAAGTGTGGGGATGGGGGAAAATTTCAAAAATGTCTTTGTTTCAAGTGATCTAAAAAGCAAGTAACCAAGTTGATAAGGGATGGCACAACCCATGTGGTCTTTTGTCATAGTCAAGTTCAAATAAATAGCATGACGGGTATTTAACGGGTGGTTATTTGGGAATAATCCGCCTAAGAAACTTGTAACTTGTGCACATCATACACCATACCCTTTATACGTGAGGTTTTTGAGCCACTTTAAATATCATAGGTATATGCACATATTTCTTTGTTGAGTGGACCATTAGTCATGTATCGTAGAACTTGAAGCTTTTGATACGTTTGAGACCACAGACCGAATACAAGCATAAGAATGATTAAGACATTAGGTAAACCTTTTCTTTTAAAAAAATTTTTCATCCTTACCCAAACATATCCCTTAGTAACCCAATTTGAGCCTAAACCTTTCGTTTGACTACCCACTTAGCCCACGACCATAGACCATTTCTTTTAAACCCATGTGATGAAAGTTCGATTATAGGTTTATGTGTTTGTACAGTTTATTTATGCAAAAAAAAAAAACAGAAAATGTTGTGAAAAAGAATGGAAAATTATTGAGAAAAATACAAAAATATGAGTTATTAGTTGTTGAATAAAAGGCGAAAATATCATTGCCTCATAGTTGGTAGTTTTAGTTGTTTTGTTTAAAATAGTTGTTATGAAATAAGAATCGAATTTTCATCACCTTAGCCACTTTCAAAACACCCTATCTCCTACCCTTCGCCTAGCCCCAATACAACCTTTTCAAAGACCTTTTGACCTGTGTTAGTATTCGTGTTCGGTGGTGGAGAATGATTGAGATGCAAGCTTATGCAGGGAAATGTTCTATTCGATTTGAGTGATCACTTTAAAAGATGCTAATACATTATAAAGTTAGCCAATTTATAACCGAGTGGAGTGAACCTTGTGAGGGATGTGTATGAGTTGTGAGTTTCAAGGGCGAGTTAATTTCGGGTAACCATTTTATCTGATCATTCATTTACCGGTAAATATCTCGTAAGTTGTAGAAAGTTTGAACCAGGTATGACTTGAGACCTTAACTTACGTCTCGAGAATGGGACGTGTATCTCGTTCGACCCACGTGAAAGTGAAAAACAGATTTGTTTGAGGGCAAGCAAAAGACAAGTGTGGGGATGTGATGTGTGGTCGAAAACCGGTGATAGCTTATGCTTAAGTTGATAATTTTACATAGCTTTTAATCTTGAATAGCCTACTTTTAATGGGATTTGTGTTTTACAGGTCTAAGAGAGTTTAAGGAGCTATTCAGGAGCTTTACGGAGCACCGGGAGCGAACAGGATCAAGTGGGGATGTGAAATGAACAAAACCAGGTTAACATCAAAGATTGGATGTGTTTTTAGGGAGATTAACGGATTTAAAATGAAGATATTTAAAGATATCATGATAGATGGCTGAATAACGAGTACGTGGGCGAAAATGGTGAGTAAAACGGAGCTATAACGAAGAAGTTATGAAGAAAAAAATTTTCGCAGGAAACTGGCAAAAGTAGGCATGTCGGCGACGCAAGGGGCGTCTACGATGCACCCTAGTTAACTATGTCGCTCGAAAACATGCGTAGGCAGCACACAAGTGCGTCAGGGAAATTTGGAAGATCTGGGCAGCGTCGCCGACGCACCCTCGTTGTGTCAGATGCTGAATTTTGTCAATTGTTCTTATTTTGACGAACCGGGTCACCCGAACCCGTTTCTAAACACCCCTGGACGAGTTTTGAAGCATAAAAACACATCTTGGAACCATTCTAGGGATCTTCTTCACCTCTAACCTACCTCTATCATCCCCAATCATTCCCAATCACCTGAATCATCCATCCGATCTTAACCCTAGTTCACTACCATCATCACCATCATCATCCAATCTTCAATCCATCCACCATCACCATCCATCCCAAACCCTAACCATCAATATCCATCACTTTCAAAGCTTCAAGACGTTTGTGCTTAAGTCTCAACCCTCAAGTTCTTGCAACCATGAGCGGCTAATCACCTCGGTTTCACCCCGGTGTAGGTACTTGTTAATTCTAGGGTTTTGATTTGTGTTAGTTTTTGACTTCTGTGACAAATTGTGTTTTGATTTTGAACACCTTTGATAATTGTCGATTGCGGGACTTTGGCACGGGCATGCGGATTAGGGAGTGTACCGGTGTACACTGGAGTCCTCGGCTCGCATGGTCGTGCGACCGATACGCACGGGCGTGCGTGACCAGCACCAAGGTTGGCACGGTAGTTCTTTGCAGATGCAATGGTTGGCACGGGCGTGCGGGCCTAGGCCGTTCATCATCTGGCAGTTTTTCAGACAGATCTTGACAGAAAGCTTTCAACTCCCTTTCACCACAGAATTCGCTAATTTTGCAGATTATAACCTGTTTGGAACATATTTTCACTTCGAAACAACCGAAGGTATGGACCGAAATTGTACGAACTAACCAAAAACCGAAAACACACCGAAAGTACGAAAAACGTAAAAACTAAAAATTATGACAAAATTACCCATACGCGCGCAGAATACGCATGCTACATTTTTAGTCATCGAGTCAGTAGCATAGACTCTCCCCCATTCTTATTTCGTGTGCGGGGCATAGAGATCAATCATCTCCACCGCTGAGTCAACCGGTCCGTCAATGTAGCGTTTCAACCTATGACCGTTGACTTTAAAGCTACCCCATTTGAGTCCTCGATCGCTACGGTTCCGTATGAAATACTTCTTGACCGTGTACGGTCCCGTCCATCAAGATTTCAACTTCCCGGGGAATAAGCGCAATCTCGAGTTGTACAACAAGACTAAATCTCTCACTTGAAAATCCTTGTGCTCTTTCAACTGCTTGTCGTGCAACTTCTTCATACGCTCCTTGTACAAAATGGAGCTCTCATAGGCATGACTCCTTAATTCTTCAAGCTCATGAATTTGCAAAAAGCGAGCCTCACCGCCGCTTTTTGCATCCAAATTCGCCATCTTCAAAGCCCACAATGTCTTGTGCTCAAGTTCCACTCGAAGATGACATGCCTTCCCATAAACCAACTTAAACGGAGTAGTGCCGATAGGTGTCTTATATGCACTTCAGAAAGCCCATAATGCGTCATCTAATTTTTCGGACCAATCCTTGCGGTTTCGACTCACCGACCGCTCAAGGATCCTTTTCAAACCCGGTTAGTAACCTCCACCTGCCCGCTCATTGGCGGATGATACGGCGTAGATAATCTATGATGAACGCCATAGCGGGACAAGGCTCGCTCAAGCTGCACAGTATAAAAATGCGTCCCTCGATCACTAATAAGCGCTGTCACACCCCGACCCGCAGCGGAAATAAGAGTCGGGGCGTAATTGGGTTATCACCAAAGCACATGACATTTACTATTATGTTTCATAATTAATAAAGTCAAAGTTACATTTTCAAACATCCAAACATGTTCATTCAATACAAAGGAAATAAACAAACATAACAATCCCAATACTAAATCGTTTTATTCTTCTAATCCAGGTCCTATGTGTTCCTAGCTGCTGCTGGTTCACCTGTATCATGTGTAAAATGGGAGTTTTTGGGTCAACATAAGTTGGCGAGTGAACCTTATTAGATAAACATTTGATAATGATTTTATGGTTAGTTTATCAATGAAATATTGTGCATAATCATAAAAGAGCAAATGTAAGTAATCAAGCATTGGCAAATAGCAGTTACAATTATAACATACAATAACACTTGATAGCATACATGAACATACCAATATCATACGATAACTAACATAAATGAACTGTGCGATCAAGGCTCAATCAAACGGAGCCGATCGTATTGCATGAACTGGAAATGTAAAATGAACTGTGCGATCAAGGCTCAATCAAACGGAGCCGATCGTATTGCATGTACTGAAAATGTAAAATGAATTGTGCGATCAAGGCTCAATCAAACGGAGCCGATCGTATGCGGGCACGCCAGGTTCAACCGCATAATAAAATGGGGAACAAGCTCAAACCTCATAACTGGGGAGCGGCGGCCTCGGCAATTGCATGTACTGAAATAATAAATTGCATCCGATAATAACTACTTAACAGCAACAAACTAAATACACATGTCATGATATGATGTATGCACAATAGTTTAGTTATAATATGTATATAAACAAAGACACATGATACACCCCAAAAACGTGATTAAAACGGGGAATTTGAAAGGTTCACTCACATTGGGTGCGTTGAATTGGAGATGGTGAGATGCGCACGATTTAGATGAGCGGATCGACGAGGAATACTAACCTAAATAATAATGGAAAAATATATTAGAATGGATGGATTTTATTAAGGATTTTAATAAAATTTTTAGATATATTTTTGTGAGTTTATGGCTATTTTCTATCTTTAAAAATGTTATTTTTAAGTATTTTTAATTGATTTTTAAATTAAATTAAATAAATAAAAATATAAAAAAAATATAATTTTATTAAGTGTTGACCGTTGACCGTTGACCGGTTCGGTCAGCGGATAAATTCTGCGCCGGGTGGGATTCGAACCGGCAACCTTCCGTTCGCGTGCACGTAGCTCTACCAACTGAGCTACGTGTCTAACCCGTTATAAACTCGTTTTTAATTATATTTATACACTTGTTTGAATTAACCGAAAATTCCTTCATTTGCAAAAACGTTTTAATTCAATTGGACCGGTGCTCGAGACGAGATTCGAACGCGCGACGTGAAGTTCATGATGCACACCGTCCACCGCTGGACTGTGTGTCTAACCGGTTATATTCTTGGTTTTTATTATACTTAACAACTATCTGTTTTAACCCGGTTTAGTTCTTGATCAAAAAGGCAGGTTATTACACAAGGCGTGCGTGTAGCAAGGATCGAACTCGGGACGTGTGTGTGAAATTTGCACACAGTCCACCGCTGGACTGTGTGTCTAACCCGTTTAAAATACCGTTTTTAATTAATCTTATGTTCTGTTATAACTTCATCTTCTTCGCCGATTTACACAGACAGCATAATTCGACTGGTTATGATTGATTTGTGATTTATAAAGTTCTCAGACATTAACAGTAAATCAAAAGTAGAGAATGGAGAGAGTTTAAGGAAAAGAATATACCGATTGATGTTATCACAGAAATCCGGCGGAGGTTCGTCGGTACTGGAAATAAACTCCGGCTGTTGAAACCAATTAACAGCGTTGATCGATTATTCATGAAGTTGAGTCACTTAAACAAGGTTTAAAAGAAGTTTAGGATATCATACCAGTTCACAGTGTGATTCCGGCAGTCTCAGAAATTTTCCGGCGAAGATAAGATTTTCGATAAACGTTGACTAGGATCGATTCTGATGATGGAGTTGTGTTAGAGACTGATTAATCACATGTTTTAAACAGAAAGAGTCGGAGGAATTACCGTGAGAATGTGAGTCCCGGTTTTCCGGTGACTTGCAGAAATTTTCCGGCGAACTGATTCAGAAGATCTTATGGTTCAAAAATGCGATGAAAATGAAATTCAGTATTGTTGTGATAGTTCTGAATCGTGAGAATGATCTGGAGCTTGAATTAAATCAGAACCTTGATGAACTTTCGGTTTCAAACACCGAAAATGATGAGACTTAAAGTTCAATCAATTTTAACTTGATTGGAAACCGTCACACATCGGCTATAACTGAAATTGTGAGGTAAACAATCGATTTGACGATTGGTTTGCCGATTACCGGTTTTCAGATGGCATCAACGGTTAAATTGAGTTTGTGTATAAGTTCCATTTGTTTTCCTAGAGTTAACAGAAAACACTTTGTGGCGGAGTGGTTTAGGGAAGGAATGTTAAGTTGTTTAAAGCCTTGGCTGACCCGGGTTCGAGTCCCGGCAGCTTCAAATATTTTTTATTTGTTTTATTTTAACTTTTTATCAAATATAATTTTTATAGTTTAGTTTACTTATTAATTATGTATCGTTTTAACTCAAAATATTCATAAATAATTAACGCAACTTTTATAACTTGGTACAAGATTACAAAACGGAGCGGGTTTTGGAGACCCGATTTTACAAATGTTACAGTATCCCCTACTTTTAGGAATTTCGTCCCGAAATTTAAATAGTTGAAGTAGTAGGAAAAAGATGCGGGTATTTTTCACGCATTGAGTCTTCACGTTCCCAAGTAAACTCAGGTCCCCGTTTCGACTCCCAGCGTACCCTAACAATTGGAATGCGACTTCGTCGAAGACGTTTTTCTCCGTAGTCCATGATCTCCACTGGTCTTTCAATAAAATGCATGGATTCAAATGTTCGTCAGCGGAATATGGAGATTCTCATCAGCGAGGCACTTCTTCAAGTTCGACACGTGGAATGTGGGATGAATCCTGTCAGTTCTTCCGGTAGGTCAAGCTTGTATGCTACAGGACCTACTCTTTCGAGTATCTTGAAAGGTCCTATATAACGTGGTGCTAGCTTTCCCTTTTGACCAAAACGAACTACTCACTTCCACGGTGATACTTTTAAAAGCACATGATCACCAATGTTAAACTCCAAGGGCTTCCGTCGTTTATCTGCATAACTCTTTTGACGACTTTGAGCTGCTAGAAGATTGTTTCGGATTAAATGAATCTTGTCTGTGGTTTCTTGGATCAATTCTGGACCAGTAATTTGTGCTTCCCCAATTTCGTGCCAACAAACAGGAGATCGGCATTTTCGACCATATAAGGCTTCAAAAGGTGCCATGCCTATGCTTGAATGATAGCTGTTGTTGTACGAAAATTCAACTAACGGTAGGTGGGCGTCCCAATTTCCCTTGAAGTCTATGACACATGCCTAAGCATATCCTCAAGAGTTTGAATGGTGCGCTCAGACTGTCCATCAGTTTGAGGATGATAGGCGGTACTGAGATCTAATCGAGTGCCCATAGCGGATTGTACTGCTTGCCATGTTCGTGAGGTGAAACGTCCATCACGATCAGAAATAATACTTAATGGTACCCCATCCGGCTTACGATTTCGTTGATATAAATACGAGCAAGCTTTTCATTCTTGAAATCTTCTCGAATAGGAATAAAGTGAGCTGATTTTGTAAGTCGGTCTATAATCACTCATATAGTGTCATACCCACCAGAAGTGCGAGGTAACCCGGTAATGAAATCCATGGTTATATTTTCCCACTTCCATACAGGTATTTCCGGTTGGACTAGAAGTCCTGAGGGTCTTTGGGTGTTCAGCCTTCACCTTAGAACATGTGAGACACTTGGAAACAAACACGGCAATATCTTTCTTCATTCCAGGCCACCAATAGGTGTATCGTAGGTCTTGATACATCTTATCGGCTCCTGGGTGTATAGAATATCGCGTTTTGTGAGCTTCATTCATAAGAGTTTCACGAAGATTGTTGTGGTTAGGAATCCAGATACGATCTAGGTAATACAGAATACCGTCCGATTTAGTTTCAAGTTTTAGCTCGGCTCCACAGGACATCTCTTTCGTACATCTTCTTCTGTTATCGAAACGTGTTGAGCTTCTCGAATTTGATCTTTAATATCGGTTATAATTTGCGAACATAGAAGATGAATGGAGTTCGCATAACCCTTTCGACTAAGTGCATCAGCCACCACATTTGCTTTACCAGGGTGGTATCTAATTTCACAGTCGTAATCATTTAGGAGTTCGACCCATCTTCGTTGCCTCATATTTAGCTCTTTTTGATTGAAGATATGTTGAAGACTCTTGTGGTCAGTGTATATTTCACACTTAGTACCATAGAGATAATGTCTCCATATCTTAAGAGCGAATACAACGGCTCCAAGTTCTAGGTCATGAGTGGTGTAGTTCTTTTCATGTGTCTTGAGTTGCCTCGAGGCATAAGCTATGACTTTTCCTCTTTGCATGAGAACGCAGCCTAATCCTTACCCTGACGCGTCGCAATAGACTACAAAATCATCACAACCTTCAGGAAGAGTGAGGATTGGTGCATCACAAAGTTTTTGTTTAAGAGTTTGAAAAGCTTCTTCTTGCTTGGGTCCCCATACGAATGGTTTTCCCTTATGGGTTAAAGCCGTGAGTGGCACAGCAATGCGAGAGAAGTTTGAAATGAACCGACGATAATAGCCAGCTAGTCCAAGAAAAGACCTTACTTCAGTTGGTGTACGTGGAGCTTGCCATTCTTGAACTGCTTTGATCTTTGAAGGGTCAACATGTATTCCTTTATCATTGACTACATGCCCGAGAAATTGCACCTCTTTTAACCAGAATTCACATTTAGAGAACTTGGCATAAAGCTTTTCCTTTTCTAGAAGTGCAAGAACGAGTCGAAGATGACGCTCATGATCAGCTTTAGATTTTGAATAAATAAGAATATCGTCGATGAAAACTATAACAAATCGATCAAGGTAAGGTTTGCAGACTCTGTTCATTAGGTCCATGAATACAGCTGGTGCGTTGGTTAATCCAAACGGCATAACCATGAATTCATAGTGGCCATAACGAGTTCGAAAAGCAGTCTTAGGGACGTCTTCTTCATGCACTCTAAGCTGATGATAGCCAGATCGAAGATCGATTTTCGAAAAGCAGCTGGCACCTTGTAGTTGGTCAAGAAGATCATCTATGCGAGGTAAAGGATAGCGATTTTTGATGGTTAAATTGTTGAGCTCTCTGTAGTCGATGCACATACGAAAAGATCCATCTTTCTTCTTTACAAAAAGGATAGGTGCACCCCAAGGCGATGAGCTGGGACGTATGAATCCCTTATCAGTCAACTCTTGCAATTGACTAGCTAGCTCTTGCATTTCAGAGGGGGCTAACCTATATGGAGATTTTGCAACTGGTGTAGCACCAGGTATAAGATCAATACGGAATTCGACATCTCTGATTGGAGGAAGTCCTGAAATGTCGTCAGGAAAAACTTGTGGAAAATCTTTTACTACAGGAATATCTTCAAGTTTCTTTCTGCGGTCCCCTTCTTGATGATATGGGCTAAAAACGCGACATAATTCTTGCGAAGGTATTTTTGAGCTTGAAGACAAGACATTAAGTTGAGCCCTTTCGACGAGGTTTCTCCAATGATTCGAAGAGTCTGACCGTTTGAAAGAGGAATACGAATAAATTTTTCACGACATACAACTTCCGCATGATGTTGACTGAGCCAATCCATACCGATTATGATGTCGAAACTTCCCAGCTTCATAGGAATAAGGTCGACTGAGAAATCGTGATCGTTTAAGGTTAGTGTACAGTTCCGTAAAATAGAGTCTAATGAAACTGGTTTTCCGTCCGCAACTTCCACCGTTATGGATTCCGCGAGCTTATCCCGATTTTTGCTTAAGATAGGTTCAAATTCTAATGACACGAAACTTCTATCCGCACCAGTATCAAATAACATAGAGGCATATCTAGTATTTATAAGAAACATACCGTTGACCACATTGCCGTCAGCTCTGGCCTGGTTCGCGTTAATATTGAAAGCTCTTCCTCTAGCAGGTGGAGGAGCTTGGTTCGCTTGATTCACAGGGTTGGCTTGGGCCTGAGCATGAATAATATTAACCAGCCTTGGACATGTGTTTCTGAAATGACTTGGGTCGCCGCAATTGAAACAAGCCCGCATAGGTTGGCCCATAGGGTAATTGGGTTGATAGTATGTTTGGGTAAATGTTGGGTGGGTGGAAACGGTAGTTGTTGTTGTGCTTGACCCATTAACTGTTGGTGGGTTTGGGTTAAAGGTTGGTGGCGGTTTGTTCGTTGAGGCATGCGGCAGTTTTGAACAGTGTGTCCTGCGCAACCGCAGCCGGTGCAGTATTGGCAAGGATGATCAGGGGAGTGGTGATACTGACAACGGTTACATTTTGCTAATGGGCCTGTGTAGGGTCTTCTGTATGGCGCGGGTGAAGGAGTGACTTGAGTGATGGGTGCAGCAGGAATAGGGGTGTTGGTTTGGGTGACTGCAAAATTCCTGGTGTTACGCTTCCTCTTGTTAGCAAACTTAGAGGAAGGAATGGGGTGGTTTGAGGTTTGTCCCTCAGCAGGGGCTTTCTTCTTCTCTTCTTTGAACTTCCTATTGCGGATTCGGTTTTCGGTCAGTTCAGTTGCCAACTCCATGGCAGCTTCGAGTGTTACCGGTGAAACGCTGAGAACCGAATCTTGAATTTTCGAGGAAAGTCCTCGAATATAATGTTCGATCAGACGATAGGTTGGAGTAAATAAATTTGGAACCATCTGGTTCAACTCCAAAAACCTCTTGTTGTAAGTAGAGTGATCACCCTCCTTTTGCCTTAGAGCATGAAATTCATCCTCCAACTTCTTAATTTCACTTCTAGGACAGAAACGCCTAGTCATGATTTCCCTTAACTCCTCCCAAGTTAAGGCCATCGCATCTTCAGTTCCCCTCTTTCCTTTCTCAGTATTCCACCAAGTGAGAGCTACACCAAGTAGTCTCCAGGTGGCGTAACGAACCTTGCGATCCTCAGGAGAATCGCAGTTTAAGAAAACGTTTTCCATCTCCTCGAACCAATGTAGGAGAGCAGTGACTCCCTCAGTCCCTTCGAATTTTGGAGGATCACAGGACTTAAAATGTTTGTAAGAGCACTTGATGGTAGGAGGGTTGTCGATGTTCTGGTCCTGTTGTTGAGGAGGGTTAGTAGGATTTGTAGCAAGGGCTTGTTGTACTTGTACCACGATGTCAGGCAATATCGTGGCCATTTGTTTCGCGATATGTATGGCCAAACGTTCCTGAGTCTTTCCCGATCTTTTACCCCTTCGATGCTGTCTAGATGACATCTACAGGATCATAAAATGAGAAGATTGTGAGTTTATGGTGTCTTTTTAGGTGTCATGTGTCTTTAAGAAAATGAAAATAACATAAACATCAATAATGCAACTACATCCATAGGATGTCTTGGGTTCGCTCATGTTGGGCCTCAAATGTCCCCCATACCCTCACCTACATAGTCATGTGGGCCCCCATGGCTATTGGCTTGGTAGGATTCACATTAGTATTGGCAATTTAACACTCGCATCCCCCGAATGCAAACCACAAAATATGTTCATGAGATGTTTGGTCGGAACGTGTCCAGGTGTAGACACAATGACAACTCAAAGTGGGATTAGTTCGCACGACGTTTGGTATAGCATGCTTTGGCCTAATAAGTACTTCGTACTCTCATCGTTAGTCCCCAGGTAGGCAAACTGGTCCTTTATTTTGGATTTATACGAATGCCAGCCTAGACAGGACGTTCCGAATACCGGTACTAGTACCCTTCCAGTTACTACATGCCCGTCATGAGAACTCACTTTGATGAGATTTGAAAACACGAAAATCATTGTAAAATCAATCATGATGTGGTGTGTGCTTACATGGATGTGATATGTTATGAGCATACGATTTCATGATAGGCATTATTTGATAATACATACTTATGAACATGCTTGCACAATATCAAATGTAACATTTAACATAAAACATATAAACTCATGAAATTTGGCATATAACACACAAAATTCTTATAAGTTTCTAATCGACTATAGTATAGGCTCTAAGGGTCTAATAACCTATCCTATATCCTTATAGTCATGGCTCTGATACCAATCTGTCACACCCGACCGCAACGGAAATAAGAGTCGGGGCATAATTACCAAAGCACATGACATTTATTATTATGTTTCATAATTAATAAAGTCAAAGTTACATTTTCAAACATCCAAACATGTTCATTCAATACAAAGGAAATAAACAAACATAACAATCCCAATACTAAATCGTTTTATTCTTCTAATCCAGGTCCTATGTGTTCCTAGCTGCTGCTGGTTCACCTGTATCATGTGTAAAATGGGAGTTTTTTGGTCAACATAAGTTGGCGAGTGAACCTTATTAGATAAACATTTGATAATGATTTTATGGTTAGTTTATCAATGAAATATTGTGCATAATCATAAAAGAGCAAATGTAAGTAATCAAGCATTGGCAAATAGCAGTTACAATTATAACATACAATAACACTTGATAGCATACATGAACATACCAATATCATACGATAACTAACATAAATGAACTGTGCGATCAAGGCTCAATCAAACGGAGCGATCGTATTGCATGAACTGGAAATGTAAAATGAACTGTGCGATCAAGGCTCAATCAAACGGAGCCGATCGTATTGCATGTACTGAAAATGTAAAATGAACTGTGCGATCAAGGCTCAATCAAACGGAGCCGATCGTATGCGGGCACGCCAGGTTCAACCGCATAATAAAATGGGGAACAAGCTCAAACCTCATAACTGGGGAGCGGCGGCCTCGGCAATTGCATGTACTGAAATAATAAATTGCATCCGATAATAACTACTTAACAGCAACAAACTAAATACACATGTCATGATATGATGTATGCACAATAGTTTAGTTATAATATGTATATAAACAAAGACACATGATACACCCCAAAAACGTGATTAAAACGGGGAACTTGAAAGGTTCACTCACATTGGGTGCGTTGAATTGGAGATGGTGAGATGCGCACGATTTAGATGAGCGGATCGACGAGGAATACTAACCTAAATAATAATGGAAAAATATATTAGAATGGATGAATTTTATTAAGGATTTTAATAAAATTTTTAGATATATTTTTGTGAGTTTATGGCTATTTTCTATCTTTAAAAATGTTATTTTTAAGTATTTTTAATTGATTTTTAAATTAAATTAAATAAATAAAAATATAAAAAAAATATATTTTTTTTAAGTGTTGACCGTTGACCGTTGACCAGTTCGGTCAGCGGATAAATTCTTTGCCGGGTGGGATTCGAACCGGCGACCTTCCGTTCGCGTGCACGTAGCTCTACCAACTGAGCTACGTGTCTAACCCGTTATAAACTCGTTTTTAATTATATTTATACACTTGTTTGAATTAACCGAAAATTCCTTCATTTGCAAAAACGTTTTAATTCAATTGGACCGGTGCTCGAGACGAGATTCGAACGCGCGACGTGAAGTTCATGATGCACACAGTCCACCGCTGGACTGTGTGTCTAACCCGGTTATATTCTTGGTTTTTATTATACTTAACAACTATCTGTTTTAACCCGGATTAGTTCTTGATCAAAAAGGCAGGTTATTACACAAGGCGTGCGTGTAGCAAGGATCGAACTCGGGACGTGTGTGTGAAATTTGCACACAGTCCACCGCTGGACTGTGTGTCTAACCCGTTTAAAATACCGTTTTTAATTAATCTTATGTTCTGTTATAACTTCATCTTCTTCGCCGACTTACACAGACAGCATAATTCGACTGGTTATGATTGATTTGTGATTTATAAAGTTCTCAGACATTAACAGTAAATCAAAAGTAGAGAATGGAGAGAGTTTAAGGAAAAGAATATACCGATTGATGTTATCACAGAAATCCGGCGGAGGTTCGTCGGTACTGGAAATAAACTCCGGCTGTTGAAACCAATTAACAGCGTTGATCGATTATTCATGAACTTGAGTCACTTAAACAAGGTTTAAAAGAATTTTAGGATATCATACCAGTTCACAGTGTGATTCCGGCAGTCTCAGAAATTTTCCGGCGCAGATAAGATTTTCGATAAACGTTGACTAGGATCGATTCTGATGATGGAGTTGTGTTAGAGACTGATTAATCACATGTTTTAAACAGAAAGAGTCGGAGGAATTACCGTGAGAATGTGAGTCCCGGTTTTCCGGTGACTTGCAGAAATTTTCCGGCGAACTGATTCAGAAGATCTTATGGTTCAAAAATGCGACGAAAATGAAATTGAGTATTGTTGTGATAGTTCTGAATCGTGAGAATGATCTGG
Source organism: Scalesia atractyloides (assembly GCA_947069175.1). Taxonomy (NCBI): domain Eukaryota; kingdom Viridiplantae; phylum Streptophyta; class Magnoliopsida; order Asterales; family Asteraceae; genus Scalesia; species Scalesia atractyloides. The sequence continues at coordinate 93,837,370 of CAMTDV010000019.1, forward strand.
AGCTTGAATTAAATCAGAACCTTGATGAACTTTCGGTTTCAAAAACCGAAAATGATGAGACTTAAAGTTCAATCAATTTTAACTTGATTGGAAACCGTCACACATCGGTTATAACTGAAATTGTGAGGTAAACAATCGATTTGACGATTGGTTTGCCGATTACCGGTTTTCAGATGGCATCAACGGTTAAATTGAGTTTGTGTATAAGTTCCATTTGTTTTCCTAGAGTTAACAGAAAACACTTTGTGGCGGAGTGGTTTAGGGAAGGAATGTTAAGTTGTTTAAAGCCTTGGCTGACCCGGGTTCGAGTCCCGGCAGCTTCAAATATTTTTTATTTGTTTTATTTTAACTTTTTATCAAATATAATTTTTATAGTTTAGTTTACTTATTAATTATGTATCGTTTTAACTCAAAATAATCATAAATAATTAACGCAACTTTTATAACTTGGTACAAGATTACAAAACGGAGCGGGTTTTGGAGACCCGATTTTTACAAATGTTACAAGCGCCTTCGGGGCACCAAACCGGGCGAACAAACTTTTCAAAAACCTCACAACCACCCTAGCATCATTAGTGGGTAAGGCTTGCGCCTCGGCCCACTTCGATACATAATCAACCGCCACTAGGATGTACTTGTTTTCGCGTGAGGATGGAAATGGGCCCATGAAGTCGATACCCCATAAATAAAAAACTTCACAAACCTGAATCCAGTTCTGAGGCATCTCACTACGTGCGGATATATTTGTGGCCCTCTGGCACGCATCGCACGCACTGACCTATCTTTGCGCGTCACGGAATATTGTCGGCCAATAAAACCCGGAGTCTAGCACCTTTTTCACGGTGAAATTAGCATCGTGATGCCCTCCAGTAGGTCCCTGGTGACAATGGCGCAAAATGTCAGTCGCCTCCTTCCCAGATACACACCTACGGATCACTTGATCCCCGCCAACTTGAAACAAGAACGGATCATCCCAAATGTAATACTTCAGGTCTGCGAAAAACTTCCTCTTTTGCTGATGTGTTAATCCTTTAACAAGGATTCCACACGCAAGGTAGTTCGCGAAGTTGGCAAACCAAGGCGACCCATCTCTCACTTCCACACTCATGAGGGACTCGAACGGGAAGTTGTCATTTGTAGGCTCCCAACGTGAATCCTCTGTATCTCCGTGCTCTAACCTAGAAAGATGATCGGCTGCTACATTCAACGATCCCTTCTTATCTTGAATCTCGATATCGAACTCCTGCAGCAGGTTTGTGTTGCCTGCTGCTAATGCACATTTCTACACAATCATGAATCAACAAGATTACCCATATGAGTTCAATCAGTTACACTTTCCTCGTGTAGGTTAATAACAATTACATCATTATCATATTTTATACCTATTCATCAAGTCCTTGCATACAAATTTACCTTCTAACTTCACTTAGACATTTCCTCAAACACTTGATGTGCATACTATTCTCTAAGCACATTGTACAAGTATCTTATGCCTACCTTCCTAGTTCATAAACATCAAACATCATGAACGTTTCTCTGGTCACGGATTGCACATGCAATACCATTAGACCATCTATACAGCACCCTCAACTTCTTTATTTTCGTACAAGAAATTTGTTATAAACTGTTCAGTTTCAAAACTACAGTTCCTGACCTCTGATCGGAATTTCCTTTGGAGGTATTAAAGATCTATATGACAAAAAATTACAGTCAAAATTTCAGCTCATTCAACGGTCGGATCTTCGGAAAATCAATTTTACTAGGATGTATTTCAACAAAAACGGGAATACGAACTGCATTGAAAATAGTTCCGTTCATACGAGAGAGGCCGAGCCGAGCTTGACTAGGATCGAGCTTGGCTCAGTTCGTGCTTTATTTTTAAGCTTGAGTTTGGTTCGTTTGTTATATATAATATGTTAGAGATAATTACTGTTTTCGTCTCTATGTTTTGTCAAAAATCACTATTTCAATCCATTAGTTTAAAAATTGTGATTTCAGTCCCTGTGGTTTCACTTTCTTAACAATTTCAGTCCCTGTGGTTTCACTTTCGTAACCACTTCAATCCATTTATTCTGTAAGTACAGGGACTGAAATGGTTGCGAGATGGACTGAAATGGTTACGAAAGTGAAACCACACGGACTGAAATCGCAATTTTTAAACTAATGGACTAAAATAGTGATTTTTGACAAACTACATGGACGAAAACAATATTTAACTCAATATGTTATATCTCATATATTTTACAGGTTGAATAAATGTAATGTTATATAACACTGTGACAAATACTTTCAGATAATACGTTCAAACTACTACATCCAATCATAGAGATAACTTAATTATACTGAAAAGTCATGTTAATTTATCTAAAATAAGTTTATAGATCATCTGTCATCATATATAGGGGATGGGTAAAATGAGAACCACCTCCAGTTGCGAGAACCGTGAGAATCACTTTTTAACCATTGAATTTTAAATGATGGATGGATGAGATTAAAATTAATTAAAAGTAATATTAAATCCTTTTGTCTTATTATATTTTTTATATTTTAATGTCAAAAGGGTAGTTTGGTAAATTTGTTTTTTTTGTCTTATTTTATTTATTGTTTTTTATTAATTTTTTGTTTTATTATATTTTTTGTTTTTATTAAAAACAGAATTTTTTTATCAAAAAACATTTTGAAATCGGTTTTTTTTAACAAAAAACGATGTTTTTCAAGATTTTTTTATAAAAAAACATTTTTACGAGCCGTTTTTTTACGTTCAGTTTTTTAACGCGCCGTTTATTACCCGCCAGTTTTTACGCCCGATTTTTTTACGCAGCATTTTTACGCCCCGTTTTTTCGCGCGCCGTTTTTTACGCCCGGTTTTTTACACGCGGGTTTAAACTTTTTTTACACACCGGTATATAAACTTTTTTACGCGCGGTTTTAAATTTTTTTTGCGCGCCGGTTTAAAAACTTTTTTCACGCGCCGGTTTAAAAAACTTTTTTACGCGCCGGTTATAAACTTATTTTACGCCCCGGTTTAAAACTTTTTTTACGCGCAAGTTTAAACTTTTTTTACACGCCGATATAGAAATTTTTTACGCACGGGTTTAAACATTTTTTACGCGCCGATTTAAAACTTTTTTTACGCGCCGGTTTAAACCTTTTTTACGCGCGGTTTAAAACTTTTTTTACGGCGCCGGTTTAAAACTTTTTTTACGCGCGGGTTTAAATTTTTTTACGCGTGCATTTTAAACTTTTTTACGCCGGTTTTTACGTCTTGTTTTTTACGCCCGTTTTTTTCACCCTTTTTTCGCCCTGTTTTTAAACTTTTTTTACAAAAAGTTTTTTATAAATTTTTTACAAAATAATAAAAAGAGGAGAGAGAAATTGAAAAGACTTTAAAAGTGACTTTAATGAAGAGAGAGTGATTATTTGATGGTTTTGATTAAATGACTATAATAGCTTTTTGGTTGTCATTATTTTATTGGTGGAGAGTGGTCGGTTCTTGCAACTCGGCTTGGTTCTCTCTCGAACCGATCCCTCTATATATATATATATACTATAGTAAACTGCGAAAATCGTCCTTGAAATTTGAGCATATTTGCCAGATCCATTTAGAAACTTTTAGTTAATTTGAAAGAAAATGACCAAGATGCACATTACATACAGGCACAAGAGTTGGCTTAAGTGATAAAACGAATGTTGTCTGTTGTTTGGATAAAAACTAAATAACTGGTGAAAAGATGTAAATCTATATTTAACATTATTTTTATGATTTTTGTACAACTACTTCATGAGTTTTTCAATTTTCTATTATTTTTCAAAAATGTAATTTCTTGAATATTCCACTTAATATGAAAAGATTTGGTCAAACAATATATTCTTATCATGTAAAAAACAACCATAAAGCGAGTTTAAAGAACCATTTTTAGCAAAAAGCATAATAATATTCGATCGATTAATCAAAGACTCGTAATTTATAAATGACAAAAAAGAAAAGCAAAATTAGGTGAGATGATTATAGATTTTCACACCTCTTTTTAGTTCTTTATTGTATAAAAGTCTTATGGCATCATGGTTTCTTTTAATTCTAAACCAAACCTTTACATTATCTTAATATATACTCATGACTAAAAGTCCTTTATGTAAGTAAAAATTCATTGACGCGTTGGCTTATATTACCCACATTCGTGTCGGTTTCGAACTTTTCAGTCTTTCAAGTGATATGAATAATTCAAAGCCTTTTCTTGCATCTCTAAACATTATAATTCCAATTCAAATCAAATTTGTTATCTTTATATATTATCATTATCAATATCATCAATGAATCAATGTATTAAAAATCAAACGTATTGAACAGTGTTTTAATTATAAAAAAAGGAATAGTGCCAGGCAGCTGGCCTGACACTCTCCTATTGAACCAGCCGTTTGACTTGGCACTTTCTCATTGGACCAACCGTTTATTATTTGTTTATGCTGTAAATTACAAGTTTGCCCCCGAATAGTGCCAGGCAGCTGTGCTGGCACTCCCCCATTGGACCAGCCGTTTATTATTTGTTTACGCTGTAAAATTACGGGTTTGCCCCTACTTTAAAATTACGATGTTGTCCCCTGCTCAAATAAAATTACGCTTTTCGCCACAACAAAAAATTACGATTTTGCCCATGACCCTATTGGACCAGCCGTTTGACCTGGCACTCTCCCATTAGACCAGCCGTTTATTATTTGTTTACGCTGTAAAATTACGGGTTTGCCCCGAAATAGCGCCAAGGAGCTGGCCTGGCACTCCCCTATTGGACCAACCGTTTATTATTTGTTTACGCTGTAAAATTAGGGTTTGCCCCCACGTTAAAATTACGATGTTGCCCCCTGCTCTAAAGAAAATCACGCTTTTCGCCCTAGCCAAAAATTACGAATTTTCCCATGACTCGAGATTACAATTTCGCCCTCGGCTCAAAATTACGTTTTCACCCCTGTTGAAATGAAAAAATATGCTCTCGCCCCCACCTTCAAATTACGATTCTTCCCCGTTTAAAATAATTATGATTTCGGCCTCAGTTAAAAATAACATTTTTGCCCCGTTCAAAATAAATTACATTTTTTGCTCCAACTCAAAATTACGATTATACCCTCGCTTCAAAATAAAAATATGGTTTTGCCTCCGGCCTAAAATTACGGTTGTGCCTTCCTGATTTCAATTCCCAGTATTGGCATCACTTTAGCTTTTAGCAAATTACTATTTTACAGCAGTGAGAAATATAACTTTCCTTTAGTTAAAAGTTACAGTATTGCCATTGTTATAGTTTTTTTAGCAAAATTATAAAAGTGTTATGTATTGGTTTACTCAATTTAATTGTTTTCCGTTTCAATAAAATGTATCACGCTCGCTCATTATTCGACTATCGCCCCGCAACACAGACAACACATCTAACTAGTTATTAATAATATACGGAGTCATATACAATATTTTAATGTTGGTTGTTCCCACTATGATATAAAAAGATAAAACAAAACAGACCTTGAAAATGTGTATAATAAAGTAGATTGTAGTAGTTGAAGACACGGTTTGACCTGTGCGTTGAAAAAGAATACACATAAAATAAAGAGTTAATTGACCGGATAGTCTATCTGGTTTTATGTTTTTTCACGTTAAGTCCTCATATTTTTAAAATAAAAGGTATGTTTCCTATGGTTTATTATTTTGTTACTCGAATAGTCATCTGAGTAAACTTCATTTAGTTTGGTTAGTTAAGTTCATGTGAATTACTAAATTGTCCTTACTAAACATAAAAATCTGATTTTATTATTTAAAAGAAATTTATATAAATTAAATGATTTAAGTGGGGCCCACTTTACCCACTAATTTGGGTACATTTTTGAATCGTATGTAATACTACTACATTAACTAATTTGGGTACATTATGTAAAACAACCTTATTTCTTTAAGATGTAATACTACGTTAATTTGGGTACATCATGTAAAACAACCTCATTTCTTTTAAGACGATTAAGAGATCTACCGTTAATCTTTCCGATCATCATCATAAAAATTATAAAATCACAAACAAAGTCCACAAAGTCAACATTAATCATTTTGTTCCGTCTTACATATTAATTTTGAAAATTTCTGATCTCTGCTCGATCATAAAAATGTGAAATCACAAACCAAGCCCACGCAGTCAACGCTAAAACTATGTAGTCCCTTTTTTCCATATTAAAAGCTAATTTAAAGATTTTAATCTCAGTTCAATTGAGTCAAATATCAAAATAATAAGTATTCAATTGAAACATGGCTTACCAAATGTCCATTCTTTTTCTATGATTTTTAAAGGGAAGAAAAAAGCCTTTGGGACGCATACTGCACGCTTCTAAAAATGAAAATATTTTGATTAAAGGGAAGAAAAAGCCTCTGTTGACATAATATATATATACAACCGTGTGAGGAAAGAACCTTCAGTTGGTTGCCATTATGCTTCCCAAATCCATAAAATAATAATTATTAGAAGCATGATTGTCAAAAGTAGGTGCCTGCCTGCCTAGAGGTGGAAGATTCAACTATATGATCGATCATTAAACTAATTCAAACCTCTTAACTCACATGTTATATATATATATATATATATCACACACACATAAGATGTTCTTCACTTTTTCTACCAAGTTTCTCTCTCTCTCTCTCAATCTTAACACACATTAATTAAGTCTTGCACGTACGTACGTAATGGCACCACTTTTCTCATTAATGTTCGCACTTGGATTGCTACCACTTTTCTCTTTGTCCGCCTCAGCTGCTATACTGGAGACTTCCTTTCATGTAGCTAGCTAGCTGATATCTTTTATTTACAATCTCTACCTGTCATTCTACTTTTTTTTTTTTTAGTTAACGTTGTTGTTATTCGATCTCCTCCTCGATCATGCAGGTGAAGAATCTAACAGTGAATCGATTATGTCAAAATCAAGTCATCATGGCCGTCCATGGAAGCCTTCCAGGGCCGACGTTAAGGGTTAAGGAGGGTGACACTGTTGTTGTTCATGTCTTTAACAAATCTCCATACAACCTTACCATTCACTGGTATGTATGTATATATACAACTGAACTAGCTAGCTAGCTACAACTGTATGATTTCCTTTTATTTATGGTATCAACAACATATATATACATTTAAGTGAATAGTACTTCCTTTTAATACATTTAAGTAAATATTTCCTTAATTTCAATCATGTTCTTAGGCATGGTGTTTTCCAGAGGCTAACTCAATGGGCGGATTGTCCTGAATTCGTGACCCAATGCCCCATCAGGCCGGGAGGTAACTATATATACAGGTTCAATCTGACAGGACAAGTGGGCACGCACACTCTCAATGGCTGCGAGCAACCGTACACGGCGCTCTCATCATCCGCCCACGAAAAGGCCAAAAGTACCCTTTCGTTAAACCCTATCGCGAAGATACCATTATGTTAGGAGAATGGTGGAATGCTGACCCTAACGATGTTGAGAGCGCTGGTGTTCCATTCAACGGCAACACCACCACTGGAGTCCTTGCTTACCCCAATGCCACACAAACAAAACCAATACTCCCCGTCCTACCCGACTTCAATGATACACCCACAGCCTTTACCTTTTCAAGCAATCTTACAGCGCTTGTCAGCAGCCCCTTCTGGTCGCCCGTTCCAGAAACAGTGGACGAGAACATGTTCATAACCATGGGGCTGGGGTTAGAAGCATGCGGTTCCAACCAAACATGTGGAGGGATATTCGCGCAAAGAATGGCTGCAAGCATGAACAATAACTCATTTGTTTTGCCCCCAAGAATGTCGCTTTTAGAAGCCTATTTCAGAAATGTTAGTGGGGTGTACACCACTGATTTCCCGGATCGACCACCAGTGGTATTCGATTACACAAACGTCAACAACAGCTTCAATCAGAGTCTTCTGATGACATCCAAGGTAACAAATCTCAAGAAAATTAAGTTTAATTTGACGGTCCAGATCGTGCTCCAGAACACAGCCTTGCTGGGCATTGAAAATCACCCGATGCATTTGCATGGATTCAACTTCTACGTGTTGGCTCAAGGCTTCGGGAACTATGATCCAGCTAACCACACTCGAAAGTTCAATATGGTTAACCCTCAAGAACGGAACACGCTTGGAGTCCCTGTCGGCGGCTGGGCTGTAATCAGATTCCGAGCAAATAATCCAGGTACACTAGTTTTATTTTATTTTATGGCTAATTGGTATTTCAAATGGTAATAACTTAGTGTATTAATATATGATTGATCAGGTGTGTGGTTTATTCACTGCCATTTGGATTTGGAAGTACATTTGCCATGGGGTTTGGGCACCGCTTTCTTGGTGGAGAACGGAGGTATGCCGGAATCAACACTGCCGCCGCCACCTGCGGACTTTCCTCAGTGCTAGAACCAAACGCTAGAGACAATTATCTGAGGTCATATATTTATTGTACGTTCATATATAAAAAGGAATCATATCAATTAGAAGCATATTTTGTATGCTTTCTAATGTTTTCGATTGTATTGATTTTTGTTGTTAAAATAAATAATAATAATAATAAAATAATAATAATAATAATATTAATAATATATATATAATAAAATATAAAATAATAATAATAATGTAGTCTTTCGTAATTTACTTGTTGTGCATTGATTCTCATCTTCTAAATAATGTATTGAAGATTTCCCGTGATTTGTTTATTTTTTTCTTAAGAAAACACGATATCCGTCTTTTATAGGATTTAATTTACATGAATTGATTTAGCCCATTACAAAATAATAAACAAACAACGATCACATCAAACCAATTAACTAATGAAAACCACGACCCCATATCTTTTGTCTTATACCCTATATAAATATATATATATATATATATATATAGGGATCGTTTCAAGAGAAAAACCAAACTGAGTTGTGAGAACCGCGAGAACCACTCTCCACCGATAAGATAATGACAACCAAAAGGGAATTATAGTCATTTAATCAAAACCATCAAATCATCTCTTTTTACTCATTAAAGTCACTTTTAAAGTCTTTTCAATTTCTCTCTATTCAATGCTCTTTCCTCTTTTTTTTATTTTGTAAAAAAAATTATAAAAAACTTTTTGTAAAAAAAGTTTAAAAACGGGGCGAAAAAACGGGCGTAAAAACGGGGCGTAAAAAACGAGACATAAAAACCGGCGTAAAAAAAATTTAAATTGCACGCGTAAAAACCGGCGTAAAAAAGTTTTAAAATGCTGCGTAAAAACCGACGTAAAAGAGTTTTAAAACCGGCACGTAAAAAAAGTTTATAACCTGCGCGTAAATAAAGTTTAAAGTACACGCGTAAAACCGCGCGTAAAAAAAGTTTTATGCCGGCGCGTAAAAAAAGTTTAAAACCCCCGAAAAAAAATTTAAATAGGCGCGTAAAAAAGTTTTTATACCGGCGTGTAAAAAAGTTTAAAACCCGCGCATAAAATAAAAGTTTTAAACCAGCGCCGCAAAAAAAAGTTTTAAACCGCACGTAAAAAAAGGTTTAAACCGGCGCGTAAAAAAGTGTAAACCGGCTCGTATAAAAAGTTTTAAACCGGCGCGTAAAAAAAGTTTAAAACCTCGCGTAAAAAAAGTTTCTATATCGGCGTGTAAAAAAACTTTAAACTCGCTCGTAAAAAAAGTTTTAAACCGGGGCGTAAAATGTTTATAACCGGCGCGTAAAAAAAGTTTTTTGAACCGGCGCGTGAAAAAAGTTTTTAAACCGGCGCGTAAAAAAAGTTTTAAAACCGTGCGCAAAAAAAAGTTTATATACCGGCGTGTAAAAAAAGTTTAAACCCGCGCGTAAAAAACGGGGCATAAAAAAACGGCGCGAAAAAACGAGGCGTAAAAAACGGCGCGAAAAAACAGGCGTAAAAACGGCGCGTAAAAACTGGCACGTAAAAAAACGGCTCGTAAAAATGTCTATTGTAAAAAAAATCTTAAAACATCGTTTTTTGTTAAAAAAAAACCGATTTCAAAATGTTTTTAATAAAAAACTTCCGATTTTAATAAAAAACAATAAATATAATAACATGAAAAAAGTAATAAAAAACAATAAAGAAAATAAGACAAAAAAACAATTTACCAAACTACTCTTTTGGCATTAAAATATAAAAAACATAATAAGACAAAAGGATTTAATATTACTTTTAATTAATTTTAATCTCATCCATTCATCATTTAAGATCCAATGTTAAAAATGGTTCTCACGGTTCTCGCAACTGGAGGTGGTTCTCATTACCCATCCTATATGTATATATAATATATATATATATATAATACATAATATATATGTATATATATATAATAATATATATATATATAGGGGATGGATAGAAAGAAAACTCATTTGAGTTAAGAGAAAACCTTATGTAACATTTTTTTTGTAAAAAAATTAGGGAATGTAAATTATATGTTATCGAACGTGTTGTAACAAAAAAGCGCCAACTGGTTTTTTTTTATAATTTTTTTAAATTCACCTTTTTAGCAATATGTTTAACACTTTATAATTAGGGAATGTAATTACGCTTTACACTTTTGGGTGCAATATGTTTAACCTATCAAAATGCACAATCACACATATTTTTTACGCAAACACAAACAATCCATACATGCATGCTTAAAATACATGATACTTGATTTGTATTCTTGGAATATTCTTATGTGATTCGCTTGTCATTAACTTTGTACGTGCTAACATGTATAGCGTTGTTGGAGTAACGCACCGCCCGTATTCTTGAGGTCATGTTAAGTCCTTAAATCATGCGGTAATCAGAGGGTTGACTTGTAAAATTGCATGCCATGATACATTAATCTACTTAACTATTTTTGCCATGCGGATTCGTTTAAACACTTTTACATACTTATGCTATATTAAACTTTTGTACTCGCCAATGCTTTTATGTTGAACTATACTTTTAAACATGTTGCAGGTTGATGATGTTGATATTGACGAAATCTAGTAGGGACGACTTAGAAACACATCTAGAAATACTAGATTTTGTTATCGTAACACCTCGTGTTTTTACGTCCAATAAAGTTCCGACACGTGTCCCGGTAATCCTCGTGTACCGTATGGTGAGTTGAGAGGGACCGAAGTCGTTGAAACTATAACAATATCCATACTTTATTATATGAAAAATAGTTGGGGGATCAAAAAAAAAGATTTTGAAATTTTTCAAGTTCTGAAGACCCCATGCGAACCGCAAGGCTCTAGCCATACGGTCCGCAAGGCCATCTGAACCTATGGGCGCCTGAGGTTCTTACGGACCGCAAGGCAAAGCCCATATGGTCCGTAAGGACCTGTCAGCGAACAGAAAGGTGGTAGCAGCCTGTTCTACCACCTTTGTCAAGTTTTGGCACCATCCTTGCATGCTTGCCACGTCCTAGAACCTTAATACTCGTCCATTAACACCAGGTATCACTCCCAAACACTTCTACAACCATTTATAAAAGCATTCTTGGTTTTGCAACTTGTCCTTCATCACCATTAAAGCTCACCAAGATTAATCAGAGAGTTCCAGGCATCTTTCAAGCATTCTCATTGATCTTAATAATCTCCAGACCTTGTGTAAGTGTTCCAATCTCATGCTAAGTCATTTCATTAAGTTTTAAGCCTAGATCAAAGTCTCGTCGTAATTACGCCTTGACTTTGATCTAAGCCCGTGATTACCTAGCCATTGTGCATAACGAAAGTGGCTATGTGATTGTAATGATGGAGGTATTAATCCCTCGAAAGGGCATATCCAGATTACAACGAATTCATGACCAACTGACAAGTCAAACTAAAAGTCAACAAAAGTCAAACCGTCCAGATTTGTAAAAATTCATAACCAATGATCCAGATGGTATAAAATATGTTTTGATGCACTTATAACCTAAAAATAAGTATTTGAACATATATCAACTGATTCGGCTCGTCATAATCTTGGTCTAGCATCAGTTCGCAACCGAAAGTCGCAATATTTGACTTTTCATTGACTTTCGCTTCTGACCCGGTTTAACCATTTTGGCTACTGATTTTTGATCACTTTAAGACCATATTAAAGTTTAGAATGACCTCCTAAAGTTTCGTTACTCGATTCATTAGAAATCTGAGTTTACATACAAGTTCTACTAAAATTACATAAACTTTTCAAAAAGGGCCTTTTGTGCAAATCATGATTTTAAATACCCATGCATGTAAATATAAAACATAAACTGATTTGTAAACATAAATTTGATTACATTAATGTCAAGAATCTGATTATAATCTGAGTTTTTTTTCGCAAAAGACATGTGTCACACCCCGACCCGCAGCGGAATAAGAGTCGGGGCATAATTGGGTTATCACCAAAGCTCATGACATTTACTATTATGTTTCATATTTAATAAAGTCAAAGTTACATTTTTAAATATCCAAACATGTTCATTCAATACAAAGGAAATAAACCAAACATAACAATCCCAACTCTAAAACGTTTTATTCTTCTAGTCCAAGTCCTATGTGTTCCTAGCTACTGCTGGTTCACCTGTATCATGTGTAAAATGGGAGTTTTTGGGTCAACATAAGTTAGCGAGTGAACCTTATTAGATAAACATTTATTAATAAATTAATTGATAGCTTATCAATGAAAATTTGTGCATAATCATAGATGAGCAAGTGTAAATAATCAAGCAATGTCAAATAGCAGTCACAACTATAACATACAATAACACATGACAGCATACATGAACATACCAACATCATACTGTAAATAACATAAATGAAACTGTGCGATCAAGGCTCAATCAAACGGAGCCGATCGTATTGCATGTACTGAAAATGAAAATGTCTGTGCGATCAAGGCTCAATCAAACGGAGCCGATCGTATGTGGGCACGCCAGGTTCAACCGCATAATAAAATGGGGAACATGCTCAACGCTCATAATGTAATGGGGAGCGGCGGCCTATGAAATTGCATTACTGAATAATAAATTGCATCCAATAATAACTACTTAACAGCAACAAACTGAATACACAAGTTCATGATATGATGTATGCACAATGGTTTAATAATAATATATATATACAAAGACACATGATACACCCCAAAACGTGATTAAAACGGGGAATTTGTAAGATTCACTCACATTGGGTGCGTTGGATTGGAGATGGTGAGATGCGCACGAATTAAATGAGCGGATCAACGAGGAATACTAACCTAAATAATAATGGAAAAATATATTAAATGGATGGATTTTATTAAGGATTTTAATGAAATTTTTAGATATTTTTTTTGAGTTTATGGCTATTTTCTATCTTTAAAAATGTTATTTTTAAGTATTTTTAATTGATTTTTAAATTAAATTAAATAAATAAAAATATATAAAAAAATTATTTATTTAGCTTGCGTTGACCGTTGACCGTTGACCGGTCCAGCGAATTAATCTGCGCCGGGTGAGGCTCGAACCCGAGACCTCCCGTTCGCGTGCACGCAGCTCTACCAACTGAGCTACGTGTCTAACCCGAAATAATCTTGTTTTTAATTATATTTATACACTTATTCAATTTAACCGAATTTCCTTTATTTGCAATAACATTTTAATTCAATCGGACCGGTGCTCGTGACGGGTTTCGAACGCGCGACGTGTGGTTCATGTTGCACACAGTCCACCGCTGGACTGTGTGTCTAACCTGGTTATTATCTCGGTTTTTATTATACTTAACAACTAACTGGGTTATCCCGGTTTAGTTTTTAAACAAAAAGGCGCGTTATTATATAAGGTGTGCGTGTAGCAGGGATCGAACTCGGGACGTGCGTGTGTATTTTGCACACAGTCCACCGTTGGACTGTGTGTCTAACCCGTTTAAAATACCGATTTTAATTAATCTTATGTTATGTTGCGTCTTCATCTTCTTCGTTGATTTTACACAGACAAACTTATTCCGACTGTTATGACCGATTCATGACATATACGCTTTTCAGACATTATCAGTAATTTAAAAGTAGAGAATGGAGAGAGTTTGAGGAAAAAGATATATCGATTGATGTTGTTCACAGAATTCCGGCAAAGGTTTGTCGGTACTGAAGGTGAACTCCGGCTGTTGAAACCAATTAACAGCTTTGTTCGATTATTTAAGAAGTTGAGTTACTTAAACAAGGTTTAACAGAAGTTTGGGAGATCATACCCGTTCACGGAGTGTTTCCGGCAGTTTCAGGAGTTTTCCGGCGAAGGTAAGATTTTCGACAAACGTTGACTAGGATCGATTCTGATGGTGGAGTTGTGTTAGAGACTGATTAATCACATGATTGAAACAGAAAGAGTCGGAGGAAATACCGTGTGGATGTGAGTCCCGGTTTTCCGGCGACGTGCAGAATTTTTCTGGCGGTCTGATTCAAGCTTCTCCGGTAGACTGTAAGGTTGCGGAAATGCAATTGGGAGTCTTGCAGAGTGTTTTGAGTCGCAGGAAAGGTCTAGGATTGAAGTAATCCGAGAATTGAAGACTTTCGGTTATTAAACCGATCTACTTCCGAATTCAAGTTATACTCATGGCAGCATTGATTGGAATCGTCCGTTTATCGGTTATACTCGCTGAATCGAGAGTATCCAAATCGATTTGGGTGATTGATAACCGGTTTCAGTTACAATGTGTAAAATCGATTGATTTACCTTAGTCCATAAAAACTATTTGTTTCCTAAACATGACAGAAAACAAACAAGTGGCGGAGTGGTCTTGTGATTGGGTGATAAGTCGCTGAAGTGTCTTGGCTGACCCGGGTTCGAGTCCCGGCAGCTTCATAATTTTTTTATTTATTTTATTTTAGCTTTTTATCAAATATAATTTTTATAGTTTAGTTTATTTATTAATTATGTATCGTTTTAACTCAAAATAATCATAAATATTTAATGTAACTTTTATAACTTGGTACTTGATTACAAAACGGAGCGGGTTTTGAAGACCCGATTTTTACAAATGTTACAGTATCCCCTACTTTTAGGAATTTCGTCCCGAAATTTAAGTAGTTGAAGTAGTAGGAAAAAGATGCGGGTATTTTTCACGCATTGAGTCCTCACGTTCCCAAGTAAACTCAGGTCCCCGTTTCGACTCCCAGCGTACCCTAACAATTGGAATGCGACTTCGTCGAAGACGCTTCTCCCCGTAGTCCATGATCTCCACTGGTCTTTCAATAAAATGCATAGATTCATCAATCTGAATATCTTCCAGCGGAATATGGAGATTCTCATCAGCGAGGCACTTC
The DNA here is from genome assembly GCA_947069175.1 of Scalesia atractyloides. Classification (NCBI taxonomy): domain Eukaryota; kingdom Viridiplantae; phylum Streptophyta; class Magnoliopsida; order Asterales; family Asteraceae; genus Scalesia; species Scalesia atractyloides. Next base: position 93,852,608 of record CAMTDV010000019.1, read on the forward strand.
TTCAAGTTCGACACGTGGAATGTGGGATGAATCCTGTTGAGTTCTTCTGGTAGGTCAAGCTTGTATGCTACAGGACCTACTCTTTCAAGTATCTTGAAAGGTCCTACGTAACGTGGTGCTAGCTTCCCCTTTTGACCAAAACGAACTACTCCCTTCCATGGTGATACTTTTAAAAGCACATGATCACCAATGTTAAACTCTAAGGGCTTCCGTCGTTTATCTGCATAACTCTTTTGACGACTTTGAGCCGCTAAAAGATTGTTTCGAATTTGATGGATCTTATCTGTGGTTTCTTGGATCAATTCTGGACCAGTAATTTGTGCTTCCCCAATTTCGTGCCAACATACAGGAGATCGGCACTTACGACCATATAAGGCTTCAAAAGGTGCCATGCCGATGCTCGAATGATAGCTGTTGTTGTACGAAAATTCAACTAAAGGTAGGTGGGCTCCCAATTTCCCTTGAAGTCTATGACACATGCTCTAAGCATATCTTCAAGAGTTTGAATGGTGCGCTCAGACTGTCCATCAGTTTGAGGATGATAGGCGGTACTGAGATCTAATCGTGTGCCCATTGCGGATTGTACTGCTTGCCATGTTCGTGAGGTGAAACGACCATCACGATCAGAAATAATACTTAATGGTACCCCATGCCGGCTTACGATTTCGTTGATATAAATACGTGCAAGCTTTTCGTTCTTGAAATCTTCGCGGATAGGAATAAAGTGAGCTGATTTTGTAAGTCGGTCTATAATCACCCATATAGTGTCATACCCACCAGAAGTGCGAGGTAACCCGGTAATGAAATCCATGGTTATATTTTCCCACTTCCATACAGGTATTTCCGGTTGGACTAGAAGTCCTGAGGGTCTTTGGTGTTCAGCCTTCACCTTGGAACATGTGAGACACTTGGAAACAAAAACGGCAATATCCTTCTTCATTCCAGGCCACCAATAGGTGTATCGTAGGTCTTGATACATCTTATCGGCTCCTGGGTGTATAGAATATCGCGTTTTGTGAGCTTCATTCATAAGAGTTTCACGAAGATTGTTGTGGTTAGGGATCCAGATACGATCTAGGTAATACAGAATACCGTCTGATTTAGTTTCAAGTTTTAGCTCGGCTCCACAGGACATCTCCTTTCGTACATCTTCTTCTGTTATTGAAACGTGTTGGGCTTCTCGAATTTGATCTTTAATGTCGGTTATAATTTGCGAACATAGAAGATGAATGGAGTTCGCATAACCCTTTCGACTAAGTGCATCAGCCACCACATTTGCTTTACCAGGGTGGTATCTAATTTCACAGTCGTAATCATTCAGAAGTTCGACCCATCTTCGTTGCCTCATATTTAACTCTTTTTGATTGAAGATATGTTGAAGACTCATGTGGTCAATGTATATTTCACACTTAGTACCATAGAGATAATGTCTCCATATCTTAAGAGTGAATACAACGGCTCCAAGTTCTAGGTCATGAGTGGTGTAGTTCTTTTCATGTGTCTTGAGTTGTCTCGAGGCATAAGCTACGACTTTTCCTCTTTGCATGAGAACGCAGCCTAATCCTTGCCCTGACGCGTCGCAATAGACTACAAAATCATCACAACCTTCAGGAAGAGTGAGGATTGGTGCATCACAAAGTTTTTGTTTAAGAGTTTGAAAAGCTTCTTCTTGCTTGGGTCCCCATACGAAAGTCTTTCCCTTATGAGTTAAAGCCGTGAGTGGCACAGCAATGCGAGAGAAGTTTGAAATGAACCGACGATAATAGCCAGCTAGTCCAAGAAAAGATCTTACTTCAGTTGGTGTACGTGGAGCTTGCCATTCTTGAACTGCTTTGATCTTTGAAGGGTCAACATGTATTCCCTTGTCATTGACTACATGCCCGAGGAATTGCACCTCTTCTAACCAGAATTCACATTTAGAGAACTTGGCATAAATCTTTTCCTTTTCTAGAAGTGCAAGAACGAGTCGTAGATGACGCTCATGATCAGCTTTAGATTTTGAATAAATAAGAATATCGTCGATGAAGACTATAACAAATCGATCAAGATAAGGTTTGCAGACTCTGTTCATTAGGTCCATGAACACAGCTGGTGCGTTGGTTAATCCAAACGGCATAACCATGAATTCATAGTGGCCATAACGAGTTCGAAAAGCAGTCTTAGGGACGTCTTCTTCATGCACTCTAAGTTGATGGTAGGCAGATCGAAGATCGATTTTTGAAAAGCAGCTGGCACCTTGTAGTTGGTCAAGAAGATCATCAATGCGAGGTAAAGGATAGCGATTTTTGATGGTTAACTTGTTGAGCTCTCTGTAGTCGATGCACATACGGAAAGATCCATCTTTCTTCTTTACAAAGAGGACAGGTGCACCCCAAGGCGATGAGCTAGGACGTATAAATCCCTTGTCAGACAACTCTTGCAATTGACTGGCTAGCTCTTGCATTTCAGAGGGGGCTAACCTATATGGAGACTTTGCAACTGGTGTAGCACCAGGTATAAGATCAATACGAAATTCGACGTCTCTAACTGGAGGAAGTCCTGAAATGTTGTCAGGAAAAACTTGTGGGAAGTCTTTTACTACAGGAATGTCTTCAAGTTTCTTCTCCATGGTTCCCTTTTTGATGATATGAGCTAAAAACGCGACATAATTCTTGCGAAGATATCTTTGAGCTTGAAGACAAGACATTAAGCTGAGCCCTTTCGACGAGGTTTCTCCAATGATTCGAAGAGTCTGACCGTTTGAAAGAGGAATACGAATAAATTTTTCACGACATACAACTTCCGCCTGATGTTGACTGAGCCAATCCATACCGATTATGATGTCAAAACTTCCCAGCTTCATAGGAATAAGGTCGACTGAGAAATCGTGGTCGTTTAATGTGAGTGTACAGTTGCGTAAAATAGAGTCTAATGAAACTGGTTTCCCGTCCGCAACTTCTACCGTTATGGATTCCGTGAGCTTATCCCGATTTTTGCTTAAGATAGGTTCAAATTCTAATGACACAAAACTTCTATCCGTACCAGTATCAAATAACATAGAGGCATATCTACCATTTATAAGGAACGTACCGTTGACCACATTGCCGTCAGCTCTGGCCTGGTTAGCGTTGATATTGAAAGCTCTCCCTCTTGCAGGTGGGGGAGCTTGGTTTGCTTGGTTCACTGGGTTGGCTTGGGCCTGAGCATGAATAATATTAACCAGCATTGGACATGTGTTTCTGAAATGACTCGGGTCGCCGCAATTGAAGCAAGCCCGCATTGGTTGGCCCATAGGATAATTGGGTTGGTAGTATGTTTGGGCTAAATGTTGGGTGGGTGGAAACGGTAGTTGTTGTTGTGCTTGACCCATTAACTGTTGGTGGGTTTGGGTTAAAGGTTGGTGGCGGTTTGTTCGTTGAGGCATGCGGCAGTTTTGAACAGTATGTCCTGCGCGACCGCAGCCGGTGCAGTATTGGCAATGAGATTTGAAAACACGAAAATCATTGTAAAAACGATCATGATGTGGTGTGTGCTTTCATGGATGTGATATGTTATGAGCATACGATTTCATGATAGGCATTATATGATAATACATACTTATGAACATGCTTGCACAATATCAAATGTAACATTTAACATAAAACATATAAACATCATGAAATTTGGCATATAACACACAAAATTCTTATAAGTTTCTAATCGACTATAGTATAGGCTCTAAGGGTCTAATAACCTATCCTATATCCCTATAGTCATGGCTCTGATACCAATCTGTCACACCCCGACCCGCAGCGGAATAAGAGTCGGGGCATAATTGGGTTATCACCAAAGCACATGACATTTACTATTATGTTTCATATTTAATAAAGTCAAAGTTACATTTTCAAATATCCAAACATGTTCATTCAATACAAAGGAAATAAACCAAACATAACAATCCCAACTCTAAAACGTTTTATTCTTCTAGTCCAAGTCCTATGTGTTCCTAGCTACTGCTGGTTCACCTGTATCATGTGTAAAATGGGAGTTTTTGGGTCAACATAAGTTGGCGAGTGAACCTTATTAGATAAACATTTATTAATAAATTAATTGTTAGCTTATCAATGAAAATTTGTGCATAATCATAGATGAGCAAGTGTAAATAATCAAGCAATGTCAAATAGCAGTCACAACTATAACATACAATAACACATGACAGCATACATGAACATACCAACATCATACTGTAAATAACATAAATGAAACTGTGCGATCAAGGCTCAATCAAACGGAGCCGATCGTATTGCATGTACTGAAAATGAAAATGTCTGTGCGATCAAGGCTCAATCAAACGGAGCCGATCGTATGTGGGCACGCCAGGTTCAACCGCATAATAAAATGGGGAACATGCTCAACGCTCATAATGTAATGGGGAGCGGCGGCCTATGAAATTGCATGTACTGAATAATAAATTGCATCCAATAATAACTACTTAACAGCAACAAACTGAATACACAAGTTCATGATATGATGTATGCACAATGGTTTAGTAATAATATATATATACAAAGATACATGATACACCCCAAAACGTGATTAAAACGGGGAATTTGTAAGATTCACTCACATTGGGTGCGTTGGATTGGAGATGGTGAGATGCGCACGAATTAGATGAGCGGATCAACGAGGAATACTAACCTAAATAATAATGGAAAAATATATTAAATGGATGGATTTTATTAAGGATTTTAATGAAATTTTTAGATATATTTTTGTGAGTTTATGGCTATTTTCTATCTTTAAAAATGTTATTTTTAAGTATTTTTAATTGATTTTTAAATTAAATTAAATAAATAAAAATATATAAAAAAATTTATTTATTTAGCGTTGACCGTTGACCGGTTCGGTCAGCGAATTAATCTGCGCCGGGTGAGGCTCGAACCCGAGAGCTCCCGTTCGCGTTCACGCAGCTCTACCAACTGAGCTACGTGTCTAACCCGAAATAATCTTGTTTTTAATTGTATTTATACACTTATTCAATTTAACCGAATTTCCTTTATTTGCAAAAACATTTTAATTCAATCGGACCGGTGCTCGTGACGGGTTTCGAACGCGCGACGTGTGGTTCATGTTGCACACAGTCCACCGCTGGACTGTGTGTCTAACCTGGTTATTATCTCGGTTTTTATTATACTTAACAACTAACTGGGTTATCCCGGTTTAGTTTTTAAACAAGGTTTAACAGAAGTTTGGGAGATCATACCCGTTCACGGAGTGTTTCCGGCAGTTTCAGGAGTTTTCCGGCGAAGGTAAGATTTTCGACAAACGTTGACTAGGATCGATTCTGATGGTGGAGTTGTGTTAGAGACTGATTAATCACATGATTGAAACAGAAAGAGTCGGAGGAAATACCGTGTGGATGTGAGTCCCGGTTTTCCGGCGACTTGCAGAATTTTTCTGGCGGTCTGATTCAAGCTTCTCCGGTAGACTGTAAGGTTGCGGAAATGCAATTGGGAGTCTTGCAGAGTGTTTTGAGTCGCAGGAAAGGTCTAGGATTGAAGTAATCCGAGAATTGAAGACTTTCGGTTATTAAACCGATCTACTTCCGAATTCAAGTTATACTCATGGCAGCATTGATTGGAATCGTCCGTTTATCGGTTATACTCGCTGAATCGAGAGTATCCAAATCGATTTGGGTGATTGATAACCGGTTTCAGTTACAATGTGTAAAATCGATTGATTTACCTTAGTCCATAAAAACTATTTGTTTCCTAAAAATGACCAAAATGCCCTTGTAAGGCATAATTCGGTTTTAAATATACCTCGGGCCTATCTTTTGCAAAGCTACTGATTTTATAACATATTTTAAACATATATTCATGTGGGACTTGTATATGACTCTCTCGGTTACCCAGTTTCGCTTATACACTTACGAATAAGCATGCGTGACTAGTTTACGTAAAATAACCGAAACGGGTTTACCTTTGTCATTCCTCTATCAAAATCCAGAATGTTGTTGGTTTACCCATGTTATACAAGTCTATATACTTGTCAGGTCCAACTAACATTCTATTCCGGTCATCGCTTAATCTAGCGTGTCGTACCGCATTGTTTTAGCGTAAGACTAACCGGTTCAAGTCTAAGACTTAACTAAGGACCTGTTAGCATTCTAATATTGGTTAATAATTACCATCACTCTAGACTAAACGCCTTCTGGTGAATTATACCTGTACTTGCTTTGATCTACGGCTGAGTTTTGGACTTCACGAAGACTTAACTTCAGGTAAATACCCTTAACTTATTTTCCCTATACGGGCTTGGGATACGGTAAATTATTACTGCTTGTTCGGATATGGGATCATGTTTTATCCAATTGTGGTAATTAACTAAAATCTTACATAACTCGGTTTTGATCTGTTTTGTCTGAAACTAAAACATTGGGTGTGGACTTGATCGTGTCCGGGATATCCTTGGCTCACTAAAGTGCTAGTGGCCACGACAATATAGCATGGCGTGTAGGCATACAATGGGTAATTGCTATCTGCTTTCTATGTGAAAGTTCAGAGTGGTGTGTCAGTCGATCAGGTCCCGGTTTCTGTACCGGGCTCCATATGTAAAAGCCTGACATGTAAATCTGTATACAATGTCATTTGTACTATCCCAAGTTATTTATGAAAATGTGTCAAGTGCACCTAAAACCAATTTCGAAAGGATTTTCAAAATGAGTCGGTTAAGTGTATTTACCAGTGTAAACTGACGTATTTTCAAAGATTAAAAATATAGGTACAAGTACGCAATAGGCCGGAATCTGCGGGGCGTTGACATTAAGGAGTTGCGACCTTATGTTGAGCCTGTAGAGTCTGTTATCATTTGTGTATGTTATTTCCGATCCGCTTGTGGATCTTATTACAAGCCTTGATGTATATTTGTGTTTTCCGAACTTTTGGACACTTATGGTTTGTAATAGTTTATATTTTACTCCAAGCCTTCCGCTGTGTTGCTCTGCGTTGTAATTGGTTATGATGATATCAACTGTACGTCATGATACTCCCCACCGGGCGCACCGGAATACATGTGGAAATCGGGGTGTGACAGGTTGGTATCAGAGCCAACGTTTGAGGGAATTCAACACTAGTTTTTAGCGTTTGATCTCAAACGACGCAGTAACACATTCCTTAGACTCTCGACCCCAACACTCCCATTCATCTCAAGAATACTATAATACCGACATACGCCTCCGTTCCCTTTTGGTAACTCCCCAAGAAGATTCTCCGACACCAATGGAGGAAGATTCAGACCCCGAAATGCCAGCAACAGTGTCAATGGGTCACCCCATTGACATATCCAGCAGTTCTAAATCGTACGTTGGAACCCCACAACATTACACTGATAGCTACGAGGAAAGGTGGGACAATGCGTTTTCTACAACACCCCCTCAGATACACCTTCATACCACACTCCACCACAAGAACCACCGGTAGAGCAACCACTACCACCTCCACCTCCAAGAAGACGTGGGGACGCATGTCAGTGCGCCTAGGACCGAGAATAGGGTCACTCTCACCTAACCCTTACCCTATTATTCCCGAGGACCCACAAATGGGTGGACCCTCACATACTTCACCGTTTATGGAAAACCAAGCACAACCAACTGTTGAGCCTAAGCCTCAACCACCGTTTCCTACAGGTGAGCCATCACCACTACCATCGGGTTTTGATAACCCTATTCCTTCTTATTCAAACCCATCTGGGTACAATCCATTTGAGCATTCTACCTGGCCGGAGCATAGCCATAGTCAAAATGTACCTCTTCATGATCCGTATCTAGAAATGGCCATGAATGCTCACTATCCTAACCCCTATCCATATCAACCAGGTGGATATCCCTATTATGGGTATCAACATCCGGTTGCACCATCTCAACCCCAACCTCAAACGCAACCGCAGCAGCCACCGCCAACAATGGAAGTTCTTACTGAAGCAATAGAAAAGGTCAAGGAACTTCAGGAACAAACAGCCAAGGAAAATAAGAAGAACAACAAGCTGTTGAAAAGGCTAGTAAAGAAGCTAAGAGGGAAAACGGATTAAATTCATAACTATCTTTGTATTTTGTTATTTTAAATTAAGTCCTTGCGTGGACATTTTAATTATTTCAAATATAGTCCCTGCATGGACATTTCAAATATAGTCCCTGCAAGGACAATTTTCCCTTTATTAAAGTCCTATGTATGTGCACAATTGTATCGAATTATTATTATTAATGGAATTTTGGAATTTTAAATTATGTATTTCCTCTCACTAAGTTGTTTAAGCGATCGCCCTCCATTTTAATTCAATATTTATGATCTGCGAAATATTTCCAAAAGATCCTCTTAATGATTTACACCCGCCGAGTGATTAGATCACCTGAATTGGCAAAACGGTAGTTATGTGGTCTTCTACCATGATAGTTAAGGGTAAGAATTTCCCTTCTATCAAGAGGTGGTGAACTATGTTCTAAACCTCCCTGGTCTGCCTGATCTAGACTAGCTATTCAAATCATTTTAAGAGCTTATTCTAAAAGTTAATATATTCAAGATATTAACATCCTGGTAAGTGTGATTGGAGGAATCACACGAGCCATCTAGATGATGGACTACGTTCTAAACCTACACGATCTATTATGATCATGATAAAAAATCAGTGCGATGATTATTTTTCTAAAAAACACCCATTAGTGGTGTGGTGCTTCCGAGCCATATTTATGTCCATTGGTGACAAACGACAGTTGTAGTCTACGACTCCCTGTCTCGAGGTAGTAGAACTACGTTCGAACCTCGAAACTTCGCGATTCTTTTGTGATCTTGGCACTTTGTAAACCAAGACCTTGCGATAAGCCCTTGATACTATTCTTTTGTCCTTAGAGACATGCCTTTGTGCCATACTTAAACACCCCCATAAAAATTGACAAGTTTGTATAGCTTTATTATTCTATACCATACATTGTAAGTCATCAAGCATGTATGACTAATTTAAATTTATCTTATTAATATTATAGTTTCTTCAAGCAAGATGGCGGATTCTAACGAAGTGAATAGTCAAAGAAAGGATGATGCCGCAAATGAGAACATCGTTATAACCAAAGGAGATCTTCAAGCACTCACTGCCACGGAAGTTGAAAAAGAAATAAAGGATCGTGCTGATAAGCCATTAGAATCAAGTGCTTCACATTCTAAACACTCATCCAAGCACTCCTCCAAGCATACCACTAATCAACACTCAAAACCTTATTCGGAAAAGAAGGAATACTCGGAATACTCCTCGAATGTGAGAAGAGAGAGAAATGAATATCAGAAAAAGACTAAGTTTTCAAAGGATGGTTGCTCGTATAAGTATTTTGTGTCTTGCGAACCGCGAGAATTTACTGGAGAAAAAGGAGCAGTGGAAACTCTGAGATGGTTAGATGAGATTGAGATCGTTGTAGAGATTAGCGGATGTGCGGAAAAGGATGTGGTAAAGTATGTTGCACAGTCATTCAAGGGTGATGCTCTGATATGGTGGAAATCAATGATCCAATCTTCTGGGAAAGTTCATTTTATAGTTTGAGCTGGGAAAAGTTTGTCGAACTGATAAAGGAAACTTACTGTCCACCTCACAAGATGGAAAAGATTGAAACGGATTTTCTGGGTTTGCAAATGAAGAATTTAGATTGCAGGAAGTATTTATCTGATTACAACTCCACGTTGAGATTGGTGCCTTACTTAATTACCCCGGAACCTAAACGCATCGCGCATTTTATTGGTGGATTGGAACCAGATGTAACAACTCGGAAATTCGTTGTTATCTTTTTCCTTGTTTTTATCGCTGTACTTCCTTTGTAAATTCGAGATTCGGTTAATAATAAAGTTTATGTTAATTAATTATGGTGTTGTACATTATTATCGTATCTAATCGCTTATTAAATCGCATCACTAATCTCATCGCATCACCAATCGCAATTTGTTTATGTGGTTTTTATATTATTTATGTGCTATGTGTGTTTGTGGTTATGATTACGCTCGCTATCGCATCGCTCTGGCACTCTCGAATCGCTAAATCTGTAACATTTGTAAAAATCGGGTCTCCAAAACCCGCTCCGTTTTGTAATCAAGTACCAAGTTATAAAAGTTACATTAATTATTTATGATTATTTTGAGTTAAAACGATACATAATTAATAAATAAACTAAACTATAAAAATTATTTTTGATAAAAAGTTAAAATAAAATAAATAAAAAATATATGAAGCTGCCGGGACTCGAACCCGGGTCAGCCAAGACTCTTAAACAACTTAACATTCATTCCCTAAACCACTCCGCCACAATGTGTTTTCTGTTAACTCTAGGAAAACAAATGAAACTTATACACAAACTCAGTTTAACCGATGATGCCATCTGAAAACCGGTAATCGGCAAACCAATCGTCAAATCGATTGTTTACCTCACACATCCAGTTATAACCGATGCACGACGGTTTCTAATCAAGTTAGAATTGATTGAACTTAAAGTTTCATCATTTTCGGTATTTGAAACCGAAAGTTCATCAAATTCCTGAATAACTCAAGCTTCAGTCCATTCTCGCGATTCAGAGCTATCATATCAATACTCAATTTCAATTTCGTCGCATTTTTGAACCATAAGATCATCTGAATCAGTTCGCCGGAAAATTTCTGCAAGTCACCGGAAAACCGGGACTCACATTCTCACGGTAATTCCTCCGACTCTTTCTGTTTAAAACATGTGATTAATCAGTCTCTAACACAACTCCATCATCAGAATCGATCCTAGTCAACGTTTATCGAAAATCTTATCTTCGCCGAAAAATTTCTGAGACTGCCGGAATCACACTGTGAACTGGTATGATATCCTAAACTTCTTTTAAACCTTGTTTAAGTGACTCAACTTCATGAATAATCGATCAACGTTGTTAATTGGTTTCAACAGCCGGAGTTCACTTCCAGTACCGACGAACCTCCGCCGGATTTCTGTGAACAACATCAATCGGTATATTCTCTTCCTTAAACTCTCTCCATTCTCTACTTTTGAATTACTGTTAATGTCTGAAAATTGTATAAGTCATAAATCAAGCATAAAAAGTCGGATTATGCTGTCTGTGTAAATCGGCGAAGAAGATGAAGTCATAACACAACATAAGATTAATTAAAAACGGTATTTTAAACGGGTTAGACACACAGTCCAGCGGTGGACTGTGTGCAAATTTCACACACACGTCCCGAGTTCGATCCTTGCTACACGCACGCCTTGTGTAATAACATGCCTTTTTGATCAAGAACTAAACCGGGTTAAAACAGATAGTTGTTAAGTATAATAAAAACCAAGATAATAACCGGGTTAGACACACAGTCCAGCGGTGGACTGTGTGCAACATGAATTACACGTCGCGCGTTCGAAACTTGTCACGAGCACCGGTCCAATTGAATTAAAACGTTTTTGCAAATAAAGGAATTTTCAGTTAATTCAAATAAGTGTATAAGTATAATTAAAAACGAGTTTATTTCGGGTTAGACACGTAGCTCAGTTTATAGAGCTGCGTGCACGCGAACGGAAGGTCGCCGGTTCGAATCCCACCCGGCGCAGGTATATTCGCTGACCGAACCGGTCAACGGTCAACGCTTAAAAAATAATATTTTTTTATATTTTTATTTATTAAATTTAATTTAAAAATCAATTAAAAATACTTAAAGTAACATTTTTAAAGATAGAAAATAGCCATAAACTCACAAAAATATATCTAAAAATTTCATTAAAATCCTTAATAACATCCATCCATTTAATATATTTTTCCATTATTATTTAGGTTAGTATTCCTCGTCGACTCGCTCATCTAAATCGTGCGCATCTCACCATCTCCAATTCAACGCACCCAATGTGAGTGAATCTTTCAAATTCCCCGTTTTAATCACGTTTTTGGGGTGTATCATGTGTCTTTGTTTATATACATATTATAACTAAACTATTGTGCATACATCATATCATGAACATGTGTATTTAGTTTGTTGCTGTTAAGTAGTTATTATTGGATGCAAATTATTATTTCAGTACATGCAATTGCCGAGGCCGCCGCTCCCCATTTATGAGGTCTGAGCTTGTTCCCCATTTTATTATGCGGTTGAACCTGGCGTGCCCGCATACGATCGGCTCCGTTTGATTGTGCCTTGATCGCACAGTTCATTTTACATTTTCAGTACATGCAATACGATCGGCTCGTTTGATTGAGCCTTGATCGCACAGTTCATTTTACATTTTCAGTACATGCAATACGATCGGCTCCGTTTGATTGAGCCTTGATCGCACAGTTCATTTTACATTTTCAGTACATGCAATACGATCGGCTCCGTTTGATTGAGCCTTGATCGCACAGTTATGTTAGTTATCGTATGATGTTGGTATATTCATGTATGCTAGCAAGTGTTATTGTATGTTATAATTGTAACTGCTATTTGCTAATGCTTGATTATTTACATTTGTTCATTTATGATTATGCACCATGTTTCATTGATAAACTAACCATAAAATTATTATCAAATGTTTATCTAATAAGGTTCACTCGCCAACTTATGTTGACCCAAAAACTCCCCTTTTACACATGATACAGGTGAACCAGCAACACTAGGAACACATAGGACCTGGATTAGAAGAATAAAACGATTTAGTATTGGGATTGTTATGTTTGGTTATTTCCTTTGTATTGAATGAACATGTTTGGATGTTTGAAAATGTAACTTTGACTTTATTAATTATGAAACATAATAGTAAATGTCATGTGCTTAGGTGATAACCCAACTATGCCCCGACTCTTATTTCCGCTGCGGGTCGGGGTGTGACAGATTGGTATCAGAGCCATGACTATAGGGATATAGGATAGGTTATTAGACCCTTAGAGCCTATACTATAGTCGATTAGAAACTTATAAGAATTTTGTGTGTTATATGCCAAATTTCATGATGTTTATATGTTTTATGTTAAATGTTACATTTGATATTGTGCAAGCATGTTCATAAGTATGTATTATCAAATAATGCCTATCATGAAATCGTATGCTCATAACATATCACATCCATGAAAGCACACACCACATCATGATTGATTTTACAATGATTTTCGTGTTTTCAAATCTCATCAAAGTGAGTTCTCATGACGGGCATGTAGTAATTGGAAGGGTACTAGTACCGGTAGTCGGAACGTCCTGTCTAGGCTGGCATTCGTATAAATCCAAAATAAAGGACCAGTTTGCCTACCTGGGGACTAACGATGAGAGTACGAAGTACCTATTAGGCCAAAGCATGCTATACCAAACGTCGTGTGAGCTAATCCCACTTTGAGTTGTCATTGTGTCCACACCTGGACACGTTCCGACCAAACATCTCATGAACATATTTTGTGGTTTGCATTCGGGGGATGCGAGTGTTAAATTGCCAATACTAATGTGAATCCTACCAAGCCAATAGCCATGGGGGCCCACATGACTATGTAGGTGAAGGTATGGGGGACATTTGAGGCCCAACATGAGCGAACCCAAGACATCCTATGGATGTAGTTGCATTATTGATATTTATGTTATTTTCATTTTCTTAAAGACACATGACACCTAAAAAGACACCATAAACTCACAATCTTCTCATTTATGATCCTGTAGATGTCGTCTAGACAGCATCGAAGGGGTAAAAGATCGGGAAAGTCTCAGGAACGTTTGGCCACTCATATCGCGAAACAAATGGCCACGATATTGCCTGACATCGTGGTACAAGTACAACAAGCCCTTGCTACAAATCCTACTAACCCTCCTCAACAACAGGACCAGAACATCGACAACCCTCCTACCAACAAGTGCTCGTTTTATTCATTCTAGTCCAATCCTAAGTGTTTCTTGCTGCAGCTGGTTCACCTGTATCATGTGTAAAAATAGGGTTTTTGGGTCAACATAAGTTGGCGAGTGAACCTTGTTAGATAAACATTTATTATTGATTTACTTATCAGTTTATCACTGAAAATTGTGCATAATCATAAATGAGCAAATGTAAATAATCAGGCAGTAGCAATTTGCAATCACAACTATAACATACAATAACATATGATAGCATATATTAACATACCAACATCATACAATAAATAACATAAATGAAACTGTGCGATCAAGGCTCAATCAAACGGAGCCGATCATATTGCATGTACTGAAAATGAAAAATGTCTGTCCGATCAAGGCTCAATCAAATGGAGCCGATCGTATGTGGGCACGCCAGGTTCACGCTCATAATGAAATGGGGAACATGCTCAACGCTCATAATGTAATGGGGAGCGGCGGCCTATGAAATTGCATGTACTGAAAATAATAAATTGCATCTAACAATAACTACACAACAGTTGAAACAAACTGAATACACATGTTCATGATATGATGTATGCACAATGATTTAAATATAAAATATAGTAAGACACATGATACACCCCAAAACGTGATTAAAACGGGGAATTTGTAAAGATTCACTCACATTGGGTGCGTTTGGTTGGAGATGAAAAGATGCGCACGAGTCGGGAGAATTGAACAACGAGAATTACTAACCTAAATAATAACGAAAAAATATAGTAAATGAGTGGATTTTATTAAGGATTTTAATGGAATTTTTAGATATATTTTTGTGAGTTTAAGGCTATTTTCTATCTTTGAAAATGTTATTTTTAAGTATTTTTAATTGATTTTTAAATTAAATTAAATAAATAAAATATAAAAAAAATTGTTTATTTTGCGTTGACCGTTGACCGTTGACCGTTGACTTGTTGACCTGTTGACCGGTTCGGTCAAAGTGCATGAATGCGCTGGGCGAGACTCGAACCCGAGACCTCCCGTACGCGTGCACGCAACTCTACCAACTGAGCTACGTGTCTAACCCGAAATAATCTTGTTTTTAATTATATTTATATACTAATTCGATTTAACCAAAATTCTTTTAATTTCAAAAACCTTTTAATTCAACAACCCGGTGCCAGTAACAGGTTTCGAACCCGGGACTTGTGCTTTAACATCACACACAGTCCACCGTTGGACTGTGTGTCTAACTTGTTTAATATACCAATTTTTATTATACTTAACAACTAACGGAGTTAACCCGGTTTAGTTTTAAACAAAAAAGGCATTTTATTACATAGTGAGTGCGTGTATCAGGGATCGAACTCGTGACATGCGCGTATGTTTTGCACACAGTCCACCGCTGGACTGTGTGTCTAACCCGTTCATATTACTGATTTTAAATAAACTTATAACTTAACTAACTTCGTCTTCTTCATTCAAATTACAGTCGACTGAATTACTAATCCGTTTGCGTTTACGATTATCAAAATTCATAAGACTAAAATGAAATAGCAGAGACGGTGTTGGAAGTAAACATACCGTAGGAATGATTTATCACAGAGTTTCCGGCAATGCGTCAGCTATGTTTTTATGCACCTCAACTGAACCAAACAATTAACCATTTTGATTAGCCAATCGTGGAATTGAAGTGATAAACAAACATTAACAGTGTGATTGAAGGTCCTTACCGTTTCACAGACGGAAATAAAGATTTCCAGAAATTTTCCGGCGAACTGGAATTATCTGATAACGGTGTCTGAATTCGATTTCAATTGAAAGGTTTAAGTTAGAAATAGCTTAACAATTGCTAGACTACAACGGTACTGAAAGAATTACCGTTTTGATGATGGATACGGTTTTCCGGCGAATCTTGCAGAAATTTCCGGCGAGTTGATTTAAGCGTTCAGATGGACTGAATGTATGATGAAAGTGAAAAGGAAAGTTTGTAGGATGTTTCTGAGTCGCGAGAGGGGTCTTGATTGAAGTAATTTGGACTTTGATTATTTTCGGTTATAAAAACCGATGATGATAAGAATTGAAGTTCATTCAACTCCGAATTGATTAAAATCGTCGGTGCATCGGTTATAAACCTGAATGTGCGATTAATCAAACGATTAGACGGTTGAATTGCCGATTTCGGTTTCTCAGTTGGCGCAACCGGTTTAACTAAGTTTGTGTATAAGAGTTATTTGATTCCTAGAGATGAGAAGACAACAAGTGGCGGAGTGGTGATGTAGGTGTGTGTTAAGACTTTGAAGTTATAAACCGGCTGACCCGGGTTCGAGTCCCGGCAGCAACATTTCATTTTTATTTATTTTGTTTTCACTTTTTATCAAAAATAATTTTTATAGTTTAGTTTGTTTATTAATTATGTATCATTAAAAATCAAAATAACCATAATACACAACGTTTCATTTATAACTTGATATTCGATTACAAAACGGCGCGGGTTTTGGAAACCCGTTTTTTACAAATGTTACAACAAGTTCGCTCGAACTTGCCCTTCAAGGGTCAAGTTCGGCCGAACTTGACTCATTTCACTTCAATATCTGTTCGTGCGAACTTGCATGAATTCATGCAAGTTCGGCCGAACTTGACTCCACCAGCTCACCATTTTGCCTTCTCCTATAAATACTTAGCCCCATTCTCTTATTTGAACTTGCTGCAACTTCGTCTGAGCTCCCGAAACCCGAAACCCTCTGTTTTCTAAGTAAGAATCAAACCGATTTCAACTACAACGATGTTCAACAATGGTTTACATCGATTTTGCACAAGGCATTGCCTTCATTTTCATCAAATCTCTTCTGTTTACGAAAATCTTCATCTTTTTCCATCAAAACTTCTGTTTTCACTCAGATCTATACTAGATCTGAGCAAAACCCTTTAAATCCTTGATTTTTACACCATTTTCGGACTAATGACGTACGTTTCATTCACTTTTGAGTGGAATGAGGCGTTGTCGAAGTTAGATCTCAGATTCGGAAGCACAAGGACGAAATCGTCACTTTACACAAGCTGGACTAACCCGTACGAACCATCAAGTTCGACCGGATTAGCCCGAGTTTCTGTAAAATGGCTAAGTTCACTCCAAAAAGACCTCTCCAGCCTAAGTTGTACTCAGTGGCTTAAGGTTGGAGGGATGAGCACTCGATTTCCTCAGCAAACGACGCGAAAACACAAGATTTTGGACCCGAAAACATCAAGTTCGCTCAAGAATCACCAGCACCAGGTCAAGTTCGACTGAACTTGGGTCATTTCTCACCAAAATCCTAGCAAGTTCGCCCGAACTTGCTTAATTTCTTAAGAAACTATGCAAGTTCGCCCGAACTAGTCTTTCCAGTAAGATTTTCTCACAAGTTCGCCCGAACTTGACAAGTTTCCTAAGAAACTTGCCAAGTTCGACCGAACTTGACTCAAATCTCACCAAAACCTTACAAGTTCGGCCGAACTTGCCTACTGCTCAACCCAAACTTAACCATTTCAGCAATTCGGAAGACTGATGCACTTCTGTTCGTTTACAGGCTGATCCGGCGCTCCCCGCAACTCCTCTCAGATCCCTAATTCTTACCTAAACGCACCGACTGTGAGTATACTTGACCCATTTTCGCTTTAATGCACGATTTGGGTGTTACATACGTTCCTCTATTAAAACCACTTCACAACTCAAACTGTTTATCACACGCGAATAATCTGATTATGTATGCTCAATACGTGATACTAGAAACATGTGACTAGGACTTATTTTCGTTAACTTGCCTCCTTAGCTAGTATGGTACTATAGTGTGGCAAAACACCCGACGGGGTCTAGTTAGGATGGACGCGCAAGCCTTCTCACGTAGTTAGCATGAGAAATAAGCGTGTATTCATTGTGTGATGTGTTTTGGTGTATCATGA
The DNA here is from genome assembly GCA_947069175.1 of Scalesia atractyloides. NCBI lineage: Eukaryota > Viridiplantae > Streptophyta > Magnoliopsida > Asterales > Asteraceae > Scalesia > Scalesia atractyloides. The sequence continues at coordinate 93,870,343 of CAMTDV010000019.1, forward strand.
TATGTAATTAGACTATTTCGCAAACGGTTACCCTATTATGCTAGTATTACTTAAACCTGTATGCTCACCTTTACTTAATTGTATTGACTTGTATTTTAACGTATGTAACAGGTTGAGGATTTTAGCTTGGATGCTTTGGAAGTAGTTTGCTTAGCTTAGTTTGTTTTGTTTATTTTGTTTAGAATGGGTTGTAATAAAATCTAGGGGATATCGGATCAGATTATATGTTTAAGGGATTATTTGAAATTGTAATGGTTGTTTGAAGATTTTATGAGTTTGATAGTATGGGATATTAAATGTTGATTATTGTCTTTAAAATGATCGTTATGGAATCTCTTGATCAATCTGATTCGCCTAGTGCCACTACCCGATGATTCCGCCATCGGTTGAGGTGTGACAGATACTCCCCACCGGGCCCACCGGAATACATGTGGAAATCGGGGTGTGACAGTGTTGTTGAGGAATTATGTTGTATTTTAACTTTTCCAATTGTTGTATTTGATTTCTCGTATTGTACTTGACAATTAATATCTATGAAATGAAATCGGTTTGAATTAAATATTGTCACATTATTGTTATGATGTCTCAAGCAATCTATTTACGTCCGCCCCGATGATTCCACCATCGGTTGGGGTATGACAGATTGGTATCAGAGCCATAACTATAGGGAATTAGGTAGAATTGCCATGTTCGACCTAGTCTATAGTAAGTACCAAACCTTGACCATTCTTGATTCTTGTTTAATATGTTAATTCTTCCTATTTGCTTCTATCTTTTCTTTTGTCTTGAAAAATACATATGTCTTTCCTAAGACGTTACACAATACCCACTCGAAGACATGAAGATCCTCAAACTTCACCAACGAGACGATTTGCACCAAGATAGGCCCAATGGCCCATAATTCTTGGTGAAGTCCCTCATCTCGCGTATTCGATTTTACACGAAGTTACGCCATCAAGTTAGGAGTGATATCCACATTTTGATGGAAAACTTTCTTTTCATACTCTAGTGGATCTTACTAGCGAGTTGGAACTTGCTCATCGTTTAGTAAGTAACAACCATATTTAGGGTACTATGTTACCAAGATAGGGGTGAAACCCGCATCTTGCTAACTAGTCCCACTCCTTGATTTTCAATCTCCCCAAAGTTTCGAATTTCCGATCAATTAGGGATATGTAGTACTTGGAAGGATAAAATACCGTTAACCGCTCCTCAATGAAAGTGTTTTATCTATTAGGCCAAAACATGTCTCCCTAATTTGAAAGGACTTACGACTCACTTTGGAATAGTCGAATTTCTAAACCCGAAACACTCCAATATTTTATCAAGCCTCTCTTTTGTGTTATCTCAATTTCTGTGTGTTTTAATACTTGTTACCTCGTTCATTTTAAAACCGATGCACAATTCGCACGTCTCTCGCAATCAAAAAGACGTTAATAATTGTTGTGAACAAACTAAATTTATACTCCTCTTACACATTCATACGTGATTATGCCTTTTCAATACTTATTATGCTCATGTAAACTATGTAATCATACGTGTTATGTGATACTTACATGCTTATACATGCAAACAAACGTGACTTTTATATTATGATCAAGTCTCATCCTTTTCTCTCATTTCAACCTCTAGATGTCTTCCACTTATCTCTCCAACACCGGCAACAAGAAGTCCAAATCAGGATCGGACTCCAAAGCGGGAGGGATGCGGTGCCATATCAATTGTTTAACTAAAATTCAAACCATTCCCAAATGTTACTTGTTTAGTTACTATTACATCAGTTTGTAAATCGTATTTCACAAAACAAAATCATGTAATAACATTTCCCAAAAGTGCATCCTACTTGATGCTAGTTTCCTTGCACGTTTACTTCCTTGAAAAACATGCTTAAATGTGTCAACCAAAAGGGTTGGTGAGCTCGCAGGTTTATAAATACAAGAAAACACATGTGAGTAAACATACATGTTTGTTTGTAGCTTATCAAGAGTCATATAACCAAAATCGACGTCTTGCCTAACCAAATGTTATACCACAAACATTGAATGGTATGGATATTATGCATCATTGGAATTTCGGACAGGTTAGCATGACTAAACATGAAGGGGTTGTCAGCCCAAATAGTATCACAATATCTACAGCTATACTAGTTAATGGTTATACTTCTGTAGAGGACTTGTGGTAACCTATTGTCACAACACAACACGTTGTATGACCTATTTTATGCCAAACTAAGTCTAGATGATCCACGTATAATGATCCATCTAATTAGAATGTACAAATGATGACCTGACTATATAGGAGTTGTCATAGATATAGTTCAAATTTATGATATGTTGAACTTGATAAATTTATGAGAGAATGACTTGAATATCTTGGAGGAGAATCAAATCTTTAGTGTACCAGAGTATGAAGCTAAAGTATAGGAATGTCAAAGAATGGTGGTGCAATGTATTAGATAATGTGTGCATGCAAGTTCAAGGTTGTGTTGAAGTATTATCAATGAAGAAAACTTGAAGTTGTGGCCAAGGGGAGTCTAAAGGGTTAAACTTTTGCAAGACAATAGCCTATAATCTTTTGTTTGTGTTTTGTAAAGGAGTTATGCAACTTCAACATGATAAAAACTAAAGACGTGATAAACCTTGGAGGCACGCGCAGTTATGGCATACTTTAATGATACCCAAGTTTCTCCCACTGAAGGTAGGGACACCTTAAATTATTTTCACAATAATTTAGGAATTCTGTCTAAGATGTAAAAAAGACTTATGGAGATTGTAGGACTAAGTCATCCGAAATCGACATGCAAGGCTACTCACATTAATAACTAAGGAAAACCATTACCATGATAAAATATTCCACATTGACACGTACACAGCCCAATATCACCACCACTACTTTATATTATTCGAGATATTACAAATTTGTGAAGATTCCACAAAAAGGAAATAAGAAACTTATGATTCTTTTTATCCCAATTGTTTTTTTTTTTCATAAAAGATTGCTCCAATTACACTTTCCAAACGAGATATAACAAGAAAACAATCAACTATATATAAAAATTATTGTATTTATTTTTTTAACGGCTTAGGTTACACCCAATTCATTTTTCACAAGACTCGAACCTTTGGCCTTAAAAGAAACACCTTTAACTTCAATAAATTTGCTAATTAAACCTTACCCATCCATTTATTTAAATAGTAGAGAAACAGTGAAAGATAAAACTTATTGGTTAAATCGGAAATGTTTGGATGTTATAAAATTGAGGTGTAGATAATAATAAGAGTGGAGCAGCATTTTTGGATATATATTTAAGGAGTAATGGAGTTTGTTGCTGATTTCCAGCCCCAACCTTCTGCAACCCTACCCCCTTCACAATTATCTCATTCACCCGATAATAATATAATAATTAAAATGGATGGAAAGTGCAAACCCCACACTCGACATCCACTTTTATTGGTTGTTTCTTCCCCTGGTGCTCAAGCAAAGCAATGGCCGATTCCTCCTCATCTTCTACTGCCCCTCCTACTGATTTAGAGTGCGGAGGCGATTGCTTTTCCGATGCGGAGGAGGAAGAGGGTTCTTGCTTCTACTCCACCTGCGGAGGCGATGATCCTGAAATCGATTGTAAAGATTGCAGAATCTGTCATCTGGGTCTTGTGGACGGCGATGATGCTATTGAACTGGGTTGCTGCTGTAAGAACGATCTGGCTGCTGCTCATAAACATTGCGCTGAGACTTGGTTCAAAATCAAGGGAAATAAGTAAGCCCCTCTTTCTTTAATTTATCTATTATTTTGACTCTTCAGAATATTATTATTATAATATTATTATTATTATTATTATTAATTATTATTATTATTATTATTATTATTATTATTATTATTTTATGAGATAGCAACATCTAACAAATTAAATGTGTGTGGGTGGGTGAGTGAGAAGGATGTATGTATCTAGCTATGTGAGTATGAATAAATAATACTAAAGTTAAATGTAAGATTATAGAGAGAGTCCAGCGGTGGTTTACAAGGGTTTGTATTTGTGTTCAGAACATGTGAAATCTGTAATTCGATTGTGAGCAACCTGGTTGAGATGCCCATGCCTTGTTCAACTCATGTAGCTGTGCTTGATGTGAATCTGGAAGCAGCAGCAACGCCACACGGATCATCCTCCTTAACAACAACAAGAGGTGGAGGTGGAGGCGGTGGCTGCATCAATGGTCATAGGCTACTCAACTTCATATTAGCATGTTTGGTTTTTGCTTTTGTCATATCATGGCTTTTTCACTTCAACATACCCTCGTAAATTCATTCTCTTTTGCCTGCCTTCTTGTTTGTTTACATTACATTACATTACACTACAATGCACCAATCTTTAAACTGGGCTTCTCTTCTCTCCTCTACTAACAAACAAATCAAATATTAACATTTTCAAATCACTCATGCAATGCAACAACACATAGCAGCATCTCACCATACTTGCAATTCTTGAGCTTGGGTGAAAGTGGAAGGCTCGATCATAGGAGTGGAGGAGGAAATGATCATGTGTTAGCTAGCAAGTGTGATGCAAAGGTGTATGAATTGATCCCAAGATATATGTATCGGTGGCTGGTGAGTGTATGCCAACACCCCCATCACACAATTCCACCATTACTATTGGTATCTGACTCATTGGGTATTTATGCAAATCCGAATCTGCTAATATTTGCGAATTGGAGTACTATGTTGATGACTTACTTTGAAATTTGTTAGCATATCTCCAAAATTTATTAACAGGTGTAATCTGTTGATATATTAATATATTTCTATGAAACATGTAGACGGGTTAATATGTTAAATGTTAATTTGAGCTCTGATATCTGTTAGAATGACATATGTTAAGCAATTTGTTAATATGAGATCTGTTAAGTAATCTTTTTTATTTTTATTCTGGGATTCCTTAAGTAATCTGTTGAATTTATGATTTGTTATGTAACATATTAATTTGAGATTTGTCAAGATATGTCAATCTGAAATACGGAATATGGCAATCTATAACTCATTGATTTGTTAATATTGTAACATCATGTATTTAGTTAATTTACCAAATATCCATCAGTTGTTTGTAGGAAATCATATTACTTGATTTCCAACGGAGGGTGTCCTCACCGATGGATCACGCCCTTGTTATAAAAAGTCATTTGTTTTGTAGTAGAACGAAATAGTAGTAGACAATGCATTGTGGTACAGTAGGAAATGTATATGGCTGCCAAAAAGAGATGATTTTGCTTCAATTCTGTACAAAATTGGTGGTGGTTGAAACTAATATAGCACATCTGTATGCTCTAGGATTCACCGAGCAGGAGAATGGTCTTGGATTTCGACAATGTGGGTCAAATTTGCTACCACCTGCTCAAGTAAAACATTAACATGACCTACTATACTTAACATATTTCATTTAAGTAATGAAAAGTACCTCTGATATCGAGCATCTTTCTCTCGGGTCGTAAGACAAACAGTTTTCTAAAACCCGAACGATCAAAACCAGTTGAAGAAGGTTCATATTGTCTTTTATTGACGGGTCTACTAATTCCATATATACCTTTTCTTCTAATAGAGGCCTTGCCTGCACATCCCGTTATCTAGTTATAAGCCTCAAGAATAACAACATTAATCAATTATGTTTAATTACCCATCTCATAAAGCTTTTCCCCCATGTCTCTTCAAGAGTCTTTCGACCTGTTAGTAACTCAAGGAGCACCACCCCAAATGAATAGACATCGGTGATGCTTGAATCGGTCCCAGTTTCACCATATTCAGGGGCTAGATACTCGAAAGTCCTAAGGACCCTTGCTTCAGACGTGTGATTTAAGTCCTCGTATGGGTTTTTTGTCAGACCAAAGTTGGCAAGCTTCAAACAAATGAAATTGATGTAAAAGTATTTGAAATGAAAGTATAAATACATGATATGAAAGTGTAAAATATGAAATTATGAACCGGATATATAAAAGGTAGAATTATATGAAAAAATGAATGGTTCGGTTTACACACACACACACACATACACACACACACACACACACACACACATATATATATATATATATATATAAATTTAATATGTACCTGCGGTTGAAAGTCATGCGTTAGAAGAATGTTTTTTGGTCTCATGCATCCAAAAATGTTGTTGGTATGCAAATATTGCAATCCCTTACAAGTGCCTAGGGCTATTTTCAGTCTTCTCTCCCAAGTCAACTCTTCACTTCTTGCTACACATATGTTACAGAAAATTTCTTATGTATATACATTCATACAAATTAAATTTGTTTGCTGAATTACTAAGTACCTGATAAATGTGTGCTGAGTGATTGATGGCAAACATATTCGTACACAAGGAACCTGTGATATCCTTCGGAACAAAATCCAAGGAGTGTTGCTACATTTTCATGCCTGACGTTGCCCAGTGTTAGTGCAAGCGATCTAAACTCATATTCTTTGATGGTGGCAAAAAAGTGTTTTCTTATGATGATCTGCAACCCACTGGGCAAAGTTCCTTTATAAACCCTCTTTCTGGATTTTGATAAAACATACTTCTGAGAAAACCCGTATGTCGAGAAAGCAAGTTCTGCATAACTGAACTGTGTGAAGAAGCCACCGTTCAACAGCCTTTCGTGTCCACATATTGTACAAATATTTTCATCATATATCAACTCCTGCTGCATATCTAATTAAACCAAAACCAACCATCAACTTATTATCATTAAACCAAGTTTACATTGTTGGAAGTTTTTGTCAAGAGGAAAGATAATACTCACGCGTAGAAGTTCCAATATTGTGTGGGTTACCGTCCTCAGGCTTGGGATCTCTTAAAATTTCTACACGGCCCGCACGATCATCATTAAGATTGCACACGTAAGATTCTCCATGACATACTTTTGATCTTCCTTCCTTGGACTGTTTTAACATTATCAAGAAACTATCATTTCTGTTTAAATTCGGTATAGAAACAGAGAATATGTATATTTCTTCATAATGAAAATAGAGTTGTATATATACAATACTATATTAAAGTCATAATTAATAAGGGCTTCTAACATACAATACTATATTGAAGTCGTCATAATTAATAAGGGCTAGTAAGCAAAATGTTAGTACATAGAGACTTGATAATGACCTGTCTAGCACCACATAGGTTGCTCCAAAATCCTTAGCAGCCTGGACTGCAAACTCTTTCATGGAGTTCCCTGCTTCTGCCGATGTGTCAAAATCAATCTGTATCAACAATCATATTAAACCAACTTACTAGCTTGCATGTTTGGTACTTTCAATAGTGCAATATGTATACTGATACCACCTAGTGTAAAGGTATGGGGGGCTAGTTCTGATATGCTTGTTTACCTGTCTAAATTCAGCAAGCCGGATTATATGTTGTATCTCGATATTCGACTGAGACTCGTCTTGTTTTTCTATGATTTCTCTTTCTATGCTTTCTTGTTTCTTCAAAATGGTGGCACTTGTATGCAGTCTACTTCCTGGTTCGGTGAGAGAAGTAGTCCAGTTACTTTTTTCATAGTTTGTAGGCTTTGAGAAGAAGCATACTCCGCAACCAAATGATGGAGGCCTGACAAACGGTTGCACCAGTCTATACAACCTAATTATGTCTCCTTGTTTAAGTGGCAGGTTCATCAGAACCCACCTCGCCAGATCTACACGTAGATCTGATGATACTATCACCACCCTTTCCACTCTTTCTCTATGGAGCATATTTAAATCTGATTTTGGATCAGTAAGCCCGCAATGCGGTGTGCTACCTACTTATAGCAACTGTTTCTACTTTAGCCCCACGCCACAATATTAATTGAGTATGCATGCGGATCGAGAATCTCTAGGAGTAGAGAGAGATTCAGTAATTTGTGTGTTTTCCACCAAACAAATCTAGCATGAGGTAGAACCTAGAAAAAGTTTCTAAGATCTCTAAGCCATTAACTAACGAGGGATTAACGAAGAATATCTAGCTTGGATAAAGCTTATTTTTTTTAATAAGAATGTAGATATCACAACAACGTATAAGACAACATAAATTAATAGTGTTTTTAGATTTGCAGATATATGTATACACACAGACAGACAGACAGACAGACAAATAAAAACAATATATATACATAAAATCACATAGATATATATAAAAACCAAAAGGTTAAAGAGAATTTGGAGAATTATTGAAATCAAAGTACATTTTCCTTGATCGCAAAAAATAAAAGAAATGTGAATTGGGCAGGGCAGAGCAGAAGTCCTTAATTCTGGTTGATTTCCAAACCGTCAAGCCCATTGTTATCTCCATAACTTGAAGAAGTTTGTCAGAACATGTGCTGATATGATATTGTTGTCGGTTAGCAATTTTGGGTGGGTGGTTTTAATTGAGATGGAACGTTGGGGGGAATAGATTTATTTAATTAAAATCGGATGGTTAGCGGTTAATGTGGTTTGCTCTATAGTTTGTTCAATTATGGTACTTAGGCTGTGCGATCGTAGTGGTGTTGAAACACGATCATCGTCCACAATCGTTTTCAGCCAAAACTTGAAAACGCCGCCCCACTTCGCCAATAGCTTTTGAAAATCATAGTGGGGGTTAGAACTTGAAAACCGATAGTTGTTGATATAAATGAATGCTAGGGTTACAAACATATATTCTTTGGTGAACAAAACACATAATATAGATTCAGAAATCCAATGTGCAAAATATACAAAGATGTCATAATAAAAAGGGAAATTAACAGATTATCATTTATACAAATTTAAAATAAAATATTATTTTTGGTATATAATTGGGTAAACGGTCATACCTTTTTGGGTAATCAGCCACAGTTTTTTTTTATAGTTTTCTTAACGTTGCGTTATCAAAACCCGAGTTGTAAGGTATATCGATTATTAGATTGTACCGGTACCGTGACGCACTGAACATATACCGTCCGAACAACATTGATACTGATATCATTATATGTTTTTTTAAAGATTTCTGTCAATGTAAAACATGTGACAGTTGCTATACCGCGTTTCCGTATCGTACCCGTATACGCCGCAACATACGTGTTACCTCTATCTAGTTAAAAAAATGTAAACGTCCATTCATTCAAATGACCAAACATTTTACGTATGAGTGAATAGTTTAAAGATGCAATCTTCAGACCTATGGACTAAAATCATTAAATTGTGTAATTTCTTTCCATCTAACTTATAATAAAAGATTCCAAGAAATGTCGTATTCTCTTCTTTAACCTCTCAGAGTTACTTATATTTTTATTTAAAATATTTTTATCTTTATCTTTATTATCTTTATTATTATTAGTATTTTTTATTATTATTTATTAATTCATCCTCCGACAAAAGTATAATTTGACTGGAGCATTTATTATTGAACCAATGTCTATAATTTAGATTAATAAAAAGTTTGAAGTAGAAGTAAGAACTACATAATGTATTATATCATTAAATCTCTAAAATACTATATGCATATGTTTAATGTAGTTATCAAAGTTAATTACATAAAACGAAACATACACTTCATGGGGATGTAAATTAGTTTGATTTTACAATTTTTATTTGATAAATTTATTATTTAGTGATTTGTGTGTGTTTATATATATAGGGTGGAGTTCTAAAGTGAACATTATTGTATTTGTGAACTAAGTGAACAAATCTTAGCCATTGATTTACATCATCAAATCGTAAAATAGACTAGTGTATTTTTATCATCAAATCCTGGTCATTGATTTGCACTTGTGTATTGATAATCAAAGCCTAAGATTAATTCACTAGTATTCATAATAAAGGGGGTTGTTCACTAATGAACCTAATCCTATATATACATATTAGTTCTAATAAACAACAAAATCCATACAAATCAAGAAAAACACAATAGGACTTGGAAAATATCAAAGACCACTTCATAACACAATACATCTATGTGACTGTAAAATAAAAAACAATCAAACACAAACAAAAAAAACCCCACAATATATGAATACAAAATTAGATCAGCGATTACACCAGCATAGGTCTCTTCTTCTTATCCAAACCTTCCTCAAGAACAGAACCTACAAATTGACATATCATCATCACTAGACTCGTTTTCTTGAGGATTTGTCAATCTTATTCAGAAAAAGTTTATGGGTGTGACAAAAGATAAACATGGCGTTTTTAAGTGAATGTTTTGCAAGAGAGTATGGCGTGCAAAGTGAATAGTTTGTCAAGAGAACATGGCGTTTTAAGTGTAAAGTGAATAATTTGCCAAGAGAAAATGATTTTTTTTGTTTTTTTGGGTGTGATTAAATTATTCCTGAGATGTTTGTTTATATAATAGTTTTTTGGCGTGTAGTTTAAGCCGGATTTTATTTTAATAAAGGTATTACTATCTGTCTCTTCAGTTACTATTTGTAGTTACTGTTTGTTTCAGCTTTCTGCCTGTGATGATTGTAACACGTAACATCTTCCATGTTTGACTTTTGTCTTTTTAATGGCGTTTCACTGATAAAAACACACAATTTTTTGTAATAAAAGTTAATAATTAACTTTCAGTTACTTTTTTCACAACAAGTATATGCAACACGTTTTATCATTTAGTGTCGTCGTTTATGTGCCCATAGCGTTTTAGATACATTAGCGATGTGGCGTTTTTCGTATAAAATTGTGTTTTAAAATCAGTGTGGCGTTTTGTTTTAGAGCAGTAGAAAGACGCTTTTACCCTTAATGAGACACGTTCAAGTAATAAAGTTTATGTTATTTACGAAAACGTCACCGTACCTACCTAATCCATTGATTGTTTTGATTCAACGGCTGATGGTCGTTCTCACCGTTTTCACACTTTTTACCGTTTTCCCCAAATCTCACCCCTATATATACATATAATATATATATATACACCTATATAATATACCTATATATATCAATTATTTTTTACCCTAAAAATTTGGTCAAACTTCCTAATATTATAAAATAATTATTATAACAAAGACGTTATATAATAGTACAAATAATACTGTAATTTTGATTTATAATATACCACATCCACACAAATCTTATAAACAAAAAACCATTGAATTTATCATACGAAAAATGAAAATAATATTATAATTTTTAAAATAATTGATATAGCCATCAACAATACACATATTCAATCGAGTGATAAGATTATAATATCATTACATTTATTAATGGTATTAAACATTTTAATTATATTTTAGTTTATATTTTATCAACTTGTGTGATAAAATTATTGAATTATGAATGTATAAGATTAAAATATTATTACATTCTTTAACCGTGTGATAAGGATTATATAAAAGTTTATAATTTACATTTTTTTACATTCAACCCGTGTGATAAAATTCATAAATTATGAATGTATAAGATTATAATATTATTACATTCTTTAACGTGTGATAAGGATTAGATAGAAGTTTATGATTTACATTTTTTCATATTCAACCCGTGTAATACAACTATAAATTAAAATAATAGTCAATCTATACATTTTTATATTTAATCCGTGTAATACATGAATTTATTAGCTAGCTAGTTCTTTAATGTATGTTAGTTTAAAGAGCAAATTACAAAAGTCGTCCTTTATGTATGTCACTTATTGCAAACTGTGTACTTTGTCTTCAATATATACAAGAAACGTACTCGATGTTTGCAAACCCTTGCATGTTATGTCCTTTAGCCATAACTCAGTTATTTTTTATGAAATCTGACCTAGTAGACCCCACATAAGGGTTCTTTGGTCATTTTACTCTAATTACTATAATAACAATTATAAAAATTTTAAAATAATAAATAAAACAATTTTAAAATTTTATATATATATAATATATATATATATATAATATATATATATATATATATATATATTTTAGGGTTAGGATCATGTGAGAAACACTAGACTATTGAGAAACTTGAGAAGCATTCTGGACCACACATTTTCCCTAAGATTTTCGTAATATAAACATACGTATAGTTAAAATTGACAATATACATATGTGTATAATCGAATGTACATATATGTATATAGTGAATTTTAAACTATACGTATGTGTATATTACGAAAAGCTTAGAAAAATGTGTGGTCCAGAATGCTTCTCAAGTTTCTCAAATAGGATGAACTTCTCTTAGGATGACTAATTGAGAAATTTGAGAAGCATTCTTGACCACACATTTTCTTTAAGCTTTTCGTAATATACACATATGTATATTTGAAATTGACTATATACATATATGTATATTGAGTTATACACATATGTATATAGTCAATTTTAAACTATACATATGTGTATATTACGAAAAGTTTAGGAAAATGCGTGGTCCAAAATACTTCTCAAATAGCGTGAACTTCTCCTAGGATCCCTACCCATATAGGGTAGGGATCCTAAGAGAAGTTCACGCTATTTGAGAAACTTGAGAAGTATTCTGGACCACACATTGTAGGGATCCTAAGAGAAGTCCACCATATTTGAGAAACTTGAGAAGCAATCTGGACCACACATTTCCCCAAGCTTTTCGTAATATACACATATGTATAGTTTAGAATTGAGTATATACATATATGTATATTGAATTATACACATATGTATATAGTCAATTTTAAACTATACATATGTGTATACTACGAATAGCTTTAGGAAAATATGTGGTCCAGAATGCCTCTCAAGTTTCTCAATTAGCTTAGTGCTTCTCATATGATTCTAACCCTATATATATATATATATATATATATATATACACACCACATACATAACCCCTCTTCTCCTTCTCTTTCTCTAACTATCCTACCACCCCCACCACCACCACAATCCACCTGCCACCACCATGACCACCACCACTTCACCTGCCATCACCACCACCACCATCGATCTGTCTACTATCTCTTCTCTCTTCACACACCCTTTCTCACTCTGGAACCACCACAACCACCCCACTACCATCCACCTCTGATCTAACCAGCACCTCATGACCTCCAACATGGAAATGTTCTGAATCACCTGCAACATCCGACGAACGGATCGAAAATCTAGTCCCAACCAAGAGACGAACAGATATAGGAATCTGAGATCTGAAAGAAGGTGGTTAGGGTTGTAGACGACGGACCTGAGATCTGAAAGTGAAGATGGTTAGGGTGCTGCATATGAAGCACAGGGTTCCAATTACACCTCCTCTGCTGTATCGACCCTATCACCCCATCATACTCCTCCTGTTCACCCACACTCTTCAAATGATGACACAACGAATCAATAATCGCATTCACCGCCGCAAATTCACCTTTCAACCACGATATAAATCCATCTCGTTCATCCGGATACCACCAGATCCCACCTTCTGCAGCTCCAGTGGCCGGCACCACCGCAGCACCGCCAAGATACTGCACTTTATCCGGACTGTTGGGTTTTTTCATGGGAGTTTTGGGCATTTAGGGTTTGTGTTTGAGTTGGAGAGAGCGAGAGAGGTGTGAAGTTAGAGTGAGTGGTGAGAGGTGGTCGTGGCGGCGGTAGGTGGGTGGTGGTCGGGTGGTTGTGGCGGTGGGTAGATGGAGAGAGAAACAATGTACAGATAGATAGAGAATGTATGCATGTTTTTGTGTATATATATATATATAACTATATATAAACAAGATTGTTTTATTTATCATTTTTTATAATTGTTATTTTAGTAATTAGAGTAAAATGACTAAAATACCTTTATGTGGGGTCTACTAGGTCAGATTTAACTATTAAAAATAACTGATTTATGGCTAAAGGATATAACTTGCAAGGGTTTGCAAACATCGAGTACGTTTCTTGTATATATTGAAGATAAAGGACACAATTTGCAATAAGTGACATACATAAAGGACGAGTTTTGTAATTTACTCTAGTTTAAACTTTAAATTACCAAATATGTGATATATGGGTGAGTAATATAAGCATACATAGTCTAAAATAATATATGGACTTTTGAGTTTCACATTTTATTTGGTTATGGCTAAAGGATATAACTTGCAAGGGTTTGCAAACATCGAGTACGTTTCTTGTATATATTGAAGATAAACGACACAGTTTGCAATAAGTGACATACGTAAAGGGCGAGTTTTGTAATTTACTCTAGTTTAAACTTTAAATTACCAAATATGTGATATATGGGTGAGTAATATAAGCATACATAGTCTAAAATAATATATGGACTTTTGAGTTTCATATTTTATTTGGCAAACGACGTAATTTGAAGTTTTGCAAATGTAGGGATCAGAATTGCATCAAGACATATATTTCGGACTAAGAGATGATTACCCTAACAATATAATTTCAGTTTCACATTGGATGCATGAATCAAAAGGAGTAATTGAGCAATGACTGGGATGAAAATCGACGAAGAATTTGTGCCTGACAGGCGCATTGAGGTTGAAACAGATGATGAAAACAACGAAGCCGAAAGAGATTGTGATGATGACGACGACGAGATGAAACTGGATCCGACTGTGAATCAGAATTACCACCCTCTGTTCACCACTTTCATAACTGGCCTCAAACTTACAGGTTGTTTCTTTCTTTTTTATACATGCACATGATATTATTATCTAATATATATATATATATATATATATATATTAATTGAATATACGCAGGCAGTCTATGGACATGTACACAATGCCACTTCATCCTGTGAATACTTCTAGGGGAACATCAGAACTGAGTCTACCAATCAAGAGATCATTTGGTCCTCTTACTCCTACACAAACACATGAACGGGGATGGTTTGCGCAAGCCCCTCCTTAAGGCTAAAAGCTTGGGGAAAGATCATGTTCCCATCTCAACCTCCCCCATGAAATTATCTCAAACATCAAACATAACAATCTCCGGCCTCCCGCCTCCTGTCGAGCAGTGCTCCTTTTCTCAAGCAGTCCTTAATGGTACTCTATATTCTTTTTCTCATAAGCCACTATGTTCCTGTTGCTTATCGTCATGTATATTTGCAGCCATAAATGTGCTCTGCGGCATAGGAATTCTATCAATGCCTTATGCGTTTAAAGAGGGAGGCTGGTTGAGCCTTGTGCTTCTCATGGTGTTTGGTGTTATTTGTTGCTACACTGGAATACTGTTAAAAATATGCTTAGAAAAATGTCATGGTCTCCAGACCTACCCTGATATTGGACAAGCTGCTTTTGGTTATTTTGGACGCGTATGTATAGCTGTGAGTATGCATACTTTTGTTTCCTACTTTCTCGCTCCATTCCTAAGTCATAACTCGTCATTTTCTTTCCGGTTGAATGCAGATGGTTTTGTACTTGGACTTGTTTGTAAGTGAATATTAATTATGATAGCTGCTGCATCTACTTAATTTTTTTCAAGTCGTGTAATATCTGTTGTACACTGCATGCAGTCTTCTTGTGTGGAGTACTTGATAATGATGAATGATAACCTTACAGCACTGTTCCCACATGCCCACTTGGATATTGGGGGGATTATACATCTTGATTCTTATCTATTCTGTGCCATTATATCTACCCTTGTCATCCTTCCTACAGTCTGGCTGCGAAATCTCAGTTTACTCTCATATATTTCAGGTTATATATATATATAGCCTTTATATACAGATATATATTTGTATGTGTGTGTGTGTAGTTAGATCGATCAAAGGTAACTCTCCACTGCAGAAGACTGTGTGAGGTAAAAGAAAAAGTATCTAAAGGTTTCACATTAAGATACCATGCCTGTATATTTAGAGTGGAATGAATGTTGATGTTTCTAGGTAGATATAATTGGTTATAATATCTAAAATAAAGGGACTTTGTGAACAGCTGGAGGAGTTGTAACATTGGCAGCTGTGGTGGTGTGCTTGCTATGGCTAGGGGTGGTTGATGGGATGGAATATCACCCGAGTCGAACTGCATTAAACTTTGGGAACCTGCCTGTAGCAGTTGGTCTAATTGGTTTTTGCTATGGCAGTCATTCTGTTTTCCCCAATATCTACACTTCAATGAAAGAACCTTCCAGATATCCATCTGCGCTTCTTATCAGGTCACTATAATTATTATTATTATCATCAACATTTGAACACATGACCTCCAAGATATTAAGACCCAAGAGGGAGGGGGGATGCCTTGATACCATTTAACCAGATGACACAGACTACTCTCAGATACTTCATTCACCAAATGTTACGTTCGACTTATAGCTCATTTTAGTTACTTTCCAGATTCATAATTCATACGAGTTTTGCTACAAATCAAATATAAAATGCTTCTATACTGAATATATTGCTTTCGACAATTTGCAATCATCAGAAATGTTTTTAGAACAGGTTTTAAAGAGTTAATGATATCAGCTTCATAGTTAAAATTCTGTTTCTTTAACCTCAGATATCTCTCTCGCTCTCTCTCTCTCTCTCTTGAATTGGATGAAGTGCCTTTAGTTGTTGTTTTGATTTTAAACACACATACATAGGCTAGGTAAAGTTTGGTTTGGTTTGTCATTGTTTATATTGTAATGATCTATCTAATATGCTTGTTTGTCAACAAATGCAGCTTTTGTGTATCTTTTGTAATGTATACTGCTGTAGGAGTATACGGCTACTTGATGTTTGGGGACTCTGTGAAATCTCAGTTCACTTTAAATATGCCCACACATTATGTTTCTTCCAAAGTTGCAGCGTGGACTGTGGTATGCATGCATGATAATATTCATCTTGTCTTTGTTTTTTGTTGATGTTTATTTCCATCATAATTCAACAGGTTGTGGCCCCTGTTACAAAGTTTGCCTTGACACTTACACCTATTGCATACGGTATCGAAGAACTGTTGCCTCCAGCTCAGCAAAATTCATATGCTGTCTCAATGATGATAAGGACAGCTTTAATGATTTTAATATTACTTGTAGCTCTATCAATTCCATATTTTGGTAAGCATCCATCCAATTGGCATAGATTTTTATATATGATTTGATATTTGCTAATGAAGAATATAATACAGGAGTTGTGATGGCGTTGACTGGATCTGTACTAGAGATGCTTGTGGTAATTCCCAATGAATGAGTATGAAGTAGCAAATTAAGATATAATAATAATAATAATAATAATGCATGTTATGTTGTTGTTGAATCAGTCTATAATCTTTCCTTGTGCTTGCTACTTGCGGTTACTTCATGGCCATACCACGACAGTTGAGGTGCAGTTGGAACTTTTCCCGTTGGTTGTATATAGATAGCTAAAATGTGTGGGTGGTAATAATATAGAAGAGGAGCTAACATGCATGTGATGTTGCATGCAGATTACAATGTGTTCAGTGATGATATTGATGGGGCTGGTGTGTGCTATTGTAGGCACTTATACATCGCTTGCAAGCATACCTGGTTAGATGAATATATATATATATATACATATATATATGTGTATATATATGATCGAGGTGATAGTAGTTAGTAGAAGTAAACTGTTGGTTTGCAGAATGGTTGCAAGTTTGAATACATAAATATCTGAAAGAAAGACGAGGGAATTGTGTGTGTGTTTTTTTGGCATTCAGTAGTAGCTAGGTAATTCATTCATCATTATTATTATTATTATTATATAATGAAAATGGTATGTAATATATATCATTAACTACTAGTACTGCTAGTAGGGAAGTGAGAAAATAATAATATGAAAAGGTGGGAATAAAAAATGTGGGAAACAGTGAGTCAGTATGGGCAAGTTGTTGGAGATGGATTAAAGAGGGAGGAATCGGGAGTCGAGTCGGTCCCTCTTCTAGTCTCTTCTCTTTTCTTTGCTCCATGGATGAAGAAGAAGATGCAATTAACAGGTTTTCATCTCTTCTCAATTTTCAGATCTTTAGTTGTGGCTGGCAGATAGATCTTGTGATTTAAAAGTCATTCTAATGTAATTTCTAGGTCATCGGATCTAGATCCCGTTTTAATCAAATTAGGCATTTCCATGTAGCAATAGGAATACTACTACTCATCTGCTGCTGATGGAAGAAAACTATAATAACATCATCGTCTTTGATGCATGCCGGAACAAGAGGAAATTCCAAGATGAAATTTCGGAGGAGCTTCCTGCGGCCAAACACACCTGTTTGTCTTCTTCTTCTTCTTCTTCTGCCAGAGATAGCAATAGCTTTTCCGATGATGCAGATGCCGTCATGATGTCTGTATCTGATTCCCCCATTCAACAACATCCTCATCCATTAATTGGAGTGGCACAAAGACATGTGAGGAGGACATTTCTGCTTCCACTTTGTACCACCACCAGGAGGAGGACGACGAATTTAGCAGCTCAGAATATGAAACCAAACATTCAATGGAAGATTTGTTTTGCTCCTCCAATGCAGCAGCAGCAGCAGTCATTTCAAAGAATTCTGTGCTTCCATCAGGAAGATGGAATGTCAACCAAGGTCAGCAGCAGCAGGGCTTAGTTTTTAAATAACCAATTATTGTCAATTTATTTATGTATGTATGTTTCCTTCAATTCTCACGCAGATGCTGCTGACCAAGGAACTCAGAAGCTCACCATTGATAAAGAGTTTGAACAATATTTTTCAATGCTTATGCTCTAGGTATTCACTCACTCACTCGACTTGATGTAAAATATCATTGCTGCTTCTATCTTGAGTTATGTAAAAAGGTTTTTTTTTTATTATTCTATCAGACTTTTTGTGTTCAACTTCTATCTATATATAAATGGGCCCGCCCCCCGTGCTTGTTTCTAAGGATGATGGGCTAGATATGATGACACCCACACCCAGAAAGAAAGAATCTTATCTTCTTTTTTTTTTTTTTTTTTTTGTATAGTCTTAGTGCAATGTACTATGCCTACATGCTGCGGGCAAGTGTGTGGTTAATTAATGTGCAATCTAACATGTCTAATGGTAATCATGATTTGGTTAGGTTAATTCATGTATTTCTTTCATCAAGATAAAATATATATATTTATCAACTTACATACATTTCAACTAAAGCATATTAATGCCTTTTCTCTGCTTTATTAGCATGACATGGAGCCAAGACTTGCAACAAAAGGAAAAGAAATTAGCTACAAATATTCAACATAAAAATAATTCTTCATGTTTCTTTTAGTCCTCCCACGTCTGCTATATGCTAATTAGTTCTAGCTTCATTCCTGCTTTTGACTTCTGCGGGTCATTGAAACTTCTCTCTATCGAAACCAAGTGCTATATTTGGTGGTGCCTGCTAGATAGATGCCTGAGCATTCTTACTGCTGCACCATTTTAAACTTCTTTAAAGTATATTGTCTGTATTTCTTTCAAGGCGTAGTAGTTTGTAATCCGTGTAGTTTGACGTTTTTATGATTTCAAACATGTATATTATAATATGTGCCTAATTTAATAGAGGAACTTAATTGTTATCAAAGGTGGGGCTATAACAGATGCCAACTTCAAAATAATTACCAAACAAGTTTCTAAATCAAAAGAGGTATTTATAAAAAACAGAATAAAAAATTAAAAAAAGACATTGTTTTGAGATTTTTTATGAAAAACAAATGAACGGTGATAAAAGGTCTTTGAGCTTTATTAAATATGTCTATGTGAGTATTGTACGCCGTCTTCGAATACAATATATTTAAGTTTATATTGGCATTTAATATAACCAATGAGGTGGTGGTGGTCCATTGGCAAAGACAAACCTTTAAACACATGGGTTTGGGAGGGAGAGATTTTGGGTTCAAGTCCCACATACGATAGGGAATAAAAGAAATTTGTCGTTCAAAAAAGAAACTGGCATCTAATACAGATCCGGTAGATTGCTCTTTCTCTTGCTTTGCTAGATATAAATAAATTTCAGTTTAGTTGTTTCAAGCTATATTATTGTTATTATAATTGGCTCAATTTGTACAATAATGTTTGTTTAGTCACTCCAGTATCTTACAGGCTTACATTTTTAGCTGTCTTAATTTAGGTACTAGTTCTAGTTAAATAAATTTCACTTTATTTGTTTCAAGCTATATTATTGTTATTATAATTTGCTCAATTTGTACAATAATGTTTGTTTAGTCACTCCAGTATCTTACATGCTTACACTTTTAGCTGTCTTAATTTAGGTACTAGTTAATTACAGAATAAACCATGTCAAGCAAAACTTCTTTCACTAACTACATTTTTTTTTATGTTTTAACAATCTTACACTTTAAAATAATTGTGATCAATTTCTTCTTCTTTTTTAAATAAAAGATGGGGATTGAAAAATTAAGTGGCACTGTTATAGTTAATTGGTATTTTTATAACTTGTTTTTTTTATTATAAATTAATAATTACTGACATTTTTAATACATTATCTCAATTAAACCAACAGGCTGTGTGTTCTCCTTTTAGCTCATAATTTCTGCATGCCTACCCACTGACTCAAATTCTGTTGACACCCTGTACGACATGCTTCTTTGATGCTTACTTGTATATGTATGTATATATAAATTTATCATTCCAACCAATTGCTTAGATAGATCAATGGAGAATTGGGCACAGGCAATGGCTTCTGCCGCAGCTTTGTTGCTTGTAATTGGTTTTCTTTGCTGCTGCCTTACTGCCAAACCTCACGCACACGGGGGCACCGCTGCATGCTTCTGTGATGGCTTCGTTTAATTTCCAATGGCCCTTTTGTCTTAGTTTGTTAATTACTTTTAGCATATTCTTTCTATGTAAATCAGTTTATTTTTATTTTCATTGTTTAACTTCTCAGAAGCATCATATATATACTTTAAGTAGTTTAATACAGTTTGTCTCCTATGTGTACGGTATATTTTACAGGTTTGTTGATTTTTCGCTGATACTCTCAAAATCTAAATCTTAATCGGATAATTGAAAGAGAAAACAAAAACTGCTACGTGGAATCCGCGGTCAACATAAGTATCTCGCCTTCAAAAAAGCGCTGTAATTAGCACTAATGCTAATGGGACCATCGATCAGAAGGACTTCGAGACTGCGAGTGGCATTTCATTCTCTAAAAAGTCAACAGATTAGCATTAGCCATTCCAGATCGAACACCTGCTCTAGGTGCTTCGCTCCCTTGTAACCACTTGGTTGTTTGGTGAATGAAAACATAATAGTCTTGACCCTTGAGCATGCACTCCCCACCTCGTAACTTTAATGTTTACTCATATTTTCCTTTAGTCTTAAGTATATCTCGGTAACTAAAATGGCTTAACGACACTATAATTATCAACAAATATACTACATGAAATTAAGAAGAGCAATTTGTTACGATTAAGCATCAAATTACCATCAAAATATGAATCCAATATTTTGGTCATCAAGGAGCACAAAAACAAGCGCCGATAAGAATGACAAGATAGATCTATCTATATATATCTCTTCCTTTATGACAACAAAGTTCGATGATCTTAGCTCCTTCTTTCTCTTATACCACCTAAGCATATCCGTTTAAAGTAGATTAGATGAATTGTAGAACATTTGGAATTCTCGACAAGCGTTTCCAAAGAGTTGGTTAGCTGCATGGGGTTGAATGGCGGGACAAACGTCACACCGTGCATGAGGGCGAAACATGATGTGGGAACCAACTGACATTGATGTGGGCAAACGTTGGACTAGATCTACAACATTAATTCTTGTAGGTGTTCATGATCCAAATTTGACGGTTTTTTAAGTCAAACAGTTAGTAACGCTTTTTGACCATTGTAAACCATAATCAAACCATTGAAAACTAAAACCAAACCTTTACTATCAGGATGGCCTCACTTTGGTTCTCATGGTTTGATCTAACCAGCCCTTTATAATAACAAAAAATGCATAAATAACAACGAAAATACAGAAAGAAAAAAAAAATAATATTCTAGCAACTAAAACGTAAAAGACCTCCTTCATGTATTTTATTGTTAATCAAAGTCTAATTATGTTTTGTTGTCAATAAAGTCTAATCATATGTATAATACAACTTAAAACAATTAAAGGCCTAGGAAAAATATAAAACAATCAAAGTCTAACTATGTTTTTTTTTGTTAAAATGAAGCTCATTTAACAACTGCTATGCAATGATTACTGCACCTGTTAAAATTATCAACCCTTTTGGCATAGATACAAGTATACTATGCATTGATCTTCATAAAGATTACTGCACTTGTCCATAACACATTCCAAGAAGATAGAAACCAGACCAGGACTTCTACATATATGAGGTGGCACTAAAACCACAACCCTGCCTGTACGGATTAAATCAGAAAACCCTGCACCAATTCTGAATACCAGTAGAAACTGATACCACCAAACAAGCTTCAAATCGCTATACGAATAGTGTAACCCATACCAGATGACCAACTCTGGAGCTCAGCAAGTTCCTCCAAAACTGGACTTTGTTAGATACTAATCATATTTTTTAAGAAAACACAAGTGTTCCAGAAATACATGATTGTACATCCATCATATGACAATTACTAAAGAAGAAAAGAAACATAAAAGGAGAGCATTCACAAACAAGGTCCATATTTCACCTGCTGATGCTGTGTTCATCCAAGCTAACAACCACAAAGGCGCAGAGCGTGTCATATCTCCCCAAGATATATCTGTTTATCACTGCTGCAAGATCCTATGATAGGTTCGGTGGGGTGGAAGACACATTCGTTGACAGATCCAGTGTGGCCAGGAAGCTTATAGAGTATGCGTCTTGAAGTGGTATCCCAAATATAAACCATCCTATCAGAACTACCAGCAGTAACCTTGCTCCCATCAGATGACCAGCTACACTTGAGAAGGTTCTGCTCCACATTGTGCTGGTGCCCCTCCATTATCTTCACACAGCGGTTCTGTGGGCATAGGGACGCATGTCCCAGATACGAAGAGTACAGTCCATCGCATTGGTAAGGAGGTATGACCCATCAGGGCTCAGCTGCATCCCCGTTATCATATTCTGATGACCTTCAAGCGTCATGGTAACCTCATTTCTCCTAAGATCCCACACTTTAACAACATTGTCAATTCCACCACTGTATATCTTGTCTGAAGCATCAGAGAAGGCAACAGCGGTGATCTGTATTTGTCTGGAAAAGTCTGGATGGCACCCCTTTGACGCAGGTCCCAGAGCTTAGCAGTGCCATCATCAGATCCACTCACAACAAGGGCGGGCCTCTCCTGGAAGGGGAGCATGAGTTGACAAAAGAGGAGTGTTCCGCCATCTTCTTTATCTGCTTCCCGGTCTCTACATCCCATGCCCTCAAGGTCTTGTCTGGACTGGCAGAGATTATCTGGGACCCATCAGCCGTCCACTCCAGATCCAGCACAGCATTCTTGTGCCCTTTGAGAACCATGAAGTTCTTGCATTCGCCAGTTACGTGCCAAAGGAAGATTTCTCGGTCATGAGATCCCGAGGCAATCACTGTTCCTGCTGGATTGAACTTGAGGGTATAGATGGCACTCTGATGACCTGTGAGCAACATGATAGGTGACAACAAACTTGATGTTCTTTGTTTACCGTTTGGATTATTCTGGTGACCACTATATGATAACTCCATTGGTCGAACGGCCAAGGCACCTTCACCTCCTTGCATTTGTGGCTTTAGTTCCTGAAAAAAAAAGTATAAGCCATGTCATCATTTTTTTATTTTTCACAGAAAGCAGAGGGCCATTTGCCCCAAATTCAAGGTCATGTAACTTGTTAATATTATTTCTACATCATTCCAATATTATTATATTTCGGTACCTCACATAGCTAGCTAATCCGTCGGATCTAGATCCAAACGCTCATTTCTCACAAGTAAGAGATTGTTATTCTACTTCAAAATTGACAGAAATTTTGAAATTTAAACTGACTGATGATGTTCAATCATATAAACCTAATTAAGTAAGTAACGAAGGTTGAACAGGAATCGTAACACTTAGAACATGGAAGGGAAGTAACCTGTAACTTGCAACTTTATTGATCAACAAACAGTGATGAAGTAACCGGCGAACCCTGATGATTGATGAAAGTCTAGAACAACAGCCCTAATTTTGATCGATCGTTAAGTAACTGGGCTTAAATATGGGTAGTGGCCTACATATTTATCAATATCTGTATTGGGCCATATGGCCTATCATTCTTTCAGTTTAGAGGTGCCCATGCTAGTGGTGCACAAATCGGGTTTTTTAATACCCGGTTCCGGGGTTCGGGTATGACCGGGTTCTATAAAATCGGGTATTGAGAATACCCGGGTCGGGTCCGGGTCCGGGTTTTTATAAAAAAAAATGTATACCCTATATACCCGGATTCGGGTAGGGTCCGGGTCGGGTTTTCTAATACTCGGGCATTATAATACCCTATTTCCGGGTTCGGGTATGGATCGGGTTGGGTTCGGGTATGCCTTAGGTATGGATTGGGTATAGAGTATAAAGATTAAATGTAAACCAAAAAAATGGTCAAAATACACTTTCTAACGGCTATATAGCCGTTACCAAAGTGCAAAACTCGAAAAAACACAAAAAAACGAAAAAAACCCGGTCCGGGTTCAGATTGAAACCGGGTACTCGTAAAACCCGGGTTGAAAACGGGTATAAAAAACCCGGTTCTGGGTTTGGGTTTTATAATAGAAATGCATACCCGATCCCTACCCTACGGATAGGGTCGGGTTCATGTTTGGGTATAAGAAACCCGGGTTTTTTTTTCGGGTCTGGTGGGTTCGGGTTTTTGTGCACCACTACCACATGCTACCCTTGGACAAAACTCAAAGAAAACTGAGTAAATTACAATTTGAGTTGATATTAGATTGCACGATGAACCTTTATTTTTCGAATTTGAACAATCAAGACACTAACGTTGCTCAATTGCAATAATTGAGTCCATGCTATTTTAGAAACAAAATCTTGATTCAAAATGTGAACTTTGATTGTTTTATTACGGTACATATTTTTTTTAACAATTGTTCCTTGATTAGCGACGGAAATAAAGCCTAAGGAATATTCTGATCACCTGAATCCTTGCATGAGCCACTTCCGGCCAAAGAAGAACCTAACCATGGCAAGTCTAATCCCCGTGAAGCCGAAACTATTCATTTGTGGTCGGTGAACAAAATCTAGTTATTCCACACACCTGAAGAGACCTCCTGACCACCCGACCTCTAAGGAGAGAAACCGTGATATGCTTAGAATTAAACATGTTTTTCTATTAAATTTCCCCTTATTTTGAGTTGTTTATATATGATTTTTTTTCCGGATTTTCGATACTGATTGGGTTAAAATGTGAATTTGTAGGAACCGTGAAAAACCACTTTACAAAGAAAATGAAGAAATCAGAAGGGAAATGTGAGATCGAGAAGTGACGTATCGTAAAGTGAATAAAACAAGAAGAAATTGGGTTTGAAGACCTCTTGTGGACCGCAATGAATGAGGTCATATGGTCCGCAAGAGGGAGGCAGTGTTTTAGAAAGAAGAGTAAATTACAAAACTCGTCCTTTATGTTAACATCATATTATAAGCTATGTCCTTTACCTTCAAACTGTACAAAAAAAACGTACTTGATGTTTGCAAATTCGTGCACATTATGTCCTTTATCCCTAACCCAGTTAGTTTTCATGGTTAAATCTTACCAAGTGGACCCCACATAAGGGTATTTTGGTCATATCATTAATTCAATACTAAAGATCCACCCATATAATTAAAACTTAAAACTAAAGATCATCAACAACTTTAAAATCCATCAAACCCCAATTCAAAAGAATTGCAGTGGATCTTATGTTTGCTTTCATCACATAGGGTTCATTTGATCTGCAACCCATTAACCATGACACAACAACCACCTCTAAGCACAATCACTCACCACCATACCTGCCCTACACCACCATTAAACAACCACCAGCAACCTAAATCAAACCCCCACCTCCCCCGACTGACACCACCATAACACAACTATCTGCCACCCCCACTCAAACCCACCACCAGCATATGCCCCCACAACCATAACCCGCCATAACCCACCACTGCAAACCATAATCCCCAAACTCCATCTTCCACAAACACGCACAACCATCCACCGTATCAAATACAACTTTCTTACTGTTTTCCGGTAGGTCTGTGGAACGAAGAGGGTGGATTGTGGAACGAATGATGATGACAGCTTTTAGGGTTTCGTTGAAGGTTTTTTAGATAGGGGAAGGAGAGACGACGACGATCGCTGTAGCGGTGGTGACGCTGTAGTGCTATGGCGGAGGTGGTATGGCAAGGTGCTGTAATGTTGGTGCTGGTGCGATGGTGAAGGTGTGATGGGCGGTATTGATGTGATGGTGGTGGTGCTGTGGCGGTGGTGATGCGATTGCAGTGGTGGTGCTTTGGGTGGTGGTGACTCAGATTGTATAGAGAGACAGAGTTTGTTGAGATACAGAGTTGAGATAAAGAGATTGAAGTTTGAGAGAGAGGTGGAGGAGAAAGGGGTTTTTTATTATTTATTTTAGTGTTTATGATAAATGACCAAAATATCCTTATGTGGGTTTCATTAGGTCAGATTTAACCCTGAAATCTAACTGAGTTAGGACTAAAGGACATAACATGCAATGGTTTGCAAACGTCAAGTACGTTTTTTGTAATTTTTGAAGATAAAGGACATAGCTTGTAATCTGGTGTCAACATAAAGGACGAGTTTTGTAATTTACTCTAGAAAGAATAAGGACCCGGGGTGTCTTGCGAACCGTAAGACCCTTTGTCTTACGATTCGCAAGGGCATCGTGTTTCGAAAAAAACTTATAAGGCATTCATCTAGGGTTAGCTACAACTCTTAACTCATACGACAAAGGACAGAGATAGGTCGATTTTGGAGCACTTTGAAGCTGGTTGAAGGTCTAGGAAGCATTCAGTTCGTGTTTGGAACGTATTGGGTTCGTTAAAACTTTGTTTTTCGTATTCCTTTTGGTTTGAATCATGATTTTCATTGTTTTTGGATCTGATTCGGTTGTGTTTATGGCTATTATGAGTAGCTAAACGTTATGCATTACCTAGATTGGATGAACTGAAGAAATTGTGATGTTGAATGATTGTGGTCCTTGATTGAAAGTGTTTATTTATGTGTTTAGACCTAGTTGTTGAATCTGATTTTCATGAACTTGTGCTTATTGATCTTATGAATGTTTGTGGTTTGATGATTTAGGAAGATAGAAATATACATAGATTTGCAAACTTATCGGATCCGTTTATTCGTTAGGATTCCAGGTTAGATCTTGTGTTTAGAAATAAAACAAGTCAAACAACCACAAAAAAAATCAACTAGTATAGGTTTGTGATTGTGATATCCCACATCGGTTGTGAAGGGGAACAAAGGCTTCCTTATAAGAGGATGAATACCTTCACCATCATGACGTGTTTTAAAACCGTGAGGGGCAGGCGCTGAGGGCGTGCTGGCTGCCAAAGCGGACAATGTCATGGTGCGGTTACGCTGGGCTGTTACAGATGGTATCAGAGTCGGGTCCCGCGAGGACGCTGGACCCTTTAAGGGGGTGGATTGTGATATCCCACATCAGTTGTGAAGGGGAACAAAGGCTTCCTTATAAGGGCCTGGATACCTTCACCATCATGACGCGTTTTAAAACCGTGAGGGGCGAACGCTGAGGGCGTGCTGGCTGCCAAAGCGGACAATATCATGGTGCGGTTACACTGGGCTGTTACAGTGATTCCCTTCTGTTGATTTGAGAGATAATTCGGGAGTGCTAGGTTATTAACTAAACATTGGGTAATAGTCGGGTGACCGATAGCTCGGGTTCGTTACTAATTCGTGTTTAGGGTTTCCTAGGGTTTCAATCAACTTGGTGCATTCAACTTCGTGATTTAATCATAGTTGTCACGATTATCGCGAGATTTGGTATCAATAGGTGGAACCGGTCCATTTAGCACTTCGACACTTTGTCACACTTCCGTGCACGATTCATCATCATCATCCTTAGCGGGGGTTTTATCCGGGTAGATTAGGGTCTTCAATCAAATACCGTAGTTAGGTTAACATTACTTTAGTTTGAGGAGTCGAAATCTAGGTAGTGATTTTCTCACATCTAATCTTAGATCTAGTTTCTGAGTTCGTGTGCCTACTGTGTTCGGTATTGCCTTATTGAGTTGTCTGTGTGAAAATCCCGTTTCTTCTAGAGGTTAAGTATCGAAATTTCACCTATAGTGTCCACGGATTTGATATCCGCTCTTACCATCTACACTACACTGCGATCGGTGCACTATTTATCAATATCCATATTGGGCTAAATATTAAATATGGCCTATAATTCTTTCAGTTTAGAGGTGCCCCATATGCTATCCTTGGAAAAACTCAAAGAAATTTGAGTAAATTACAATTTGAGTTGATATTAGATAGCACATTAAACCTTCATTTTCTAATTTGAACAATCAAGACACTAACATTGCTCAATTGCAATAACTGAGTCCATGCTATTTTAGAAACAAAATCTTGATTCAAAATGTGAACTTTGATTCCAAAGAAGAACCTAACCATGGCGAGTCTAATCCCCGTGAAGCCGAAACTGTTCATTTGTGGCCGCTGTAACATAATCTAGTTATTCCACACACCTGAAGAGACCTCCAGAGATCCCAAAATCGAATAAAGCATGAAAAACTCGAATCCACACGTTGAACCAAACTTGTATCTGTCACACCCCAAAAACGTCGTAGCGGAAATACAAACGTAGTGGTGACGGAAGTTGGTGCCCATAAATATCTGGTGGACGATGCATCATTAATTTTTGGACATTCAACTTAATTAAAACATAGTTTAAAGTTTAGAGTTTAAACACAACCACAACCACAACATAGTTAAGTTGTCTTGGTCCTTATGGATCGTAATACATTTGGTCCCAAATAGCTTTAAAAGTTGTCCAAAACATTATTAAACATTACATGCATCAACAACCACAAGATACGCCAAAATCCCGAAGCCGAACTCATGTACCTGAAGAACACGTTAAAATCAAGTGCCAATACAAAGGAGTGTGAGTCCACATATACAAATTATAAATAATTTGATCATGGAAAACTTGTTATTATGTGTTTAATAATAAAACATCATATAATCTTAAGAAAGTGGATTTTATTTCCTTAACAAAATCCGAGGGTCAGTCATCGCAAGCGTTTTCCTAAAACCTTCGATATTAAGACGTCTTCCCAAGTTTGCAATAATTGAGTCCATGCTATTTTAGAAACAAAATCTTGATTCAAAATGTGAACTTTGATTGTTTTATTATGGTAAATTTTTTTTTAACAATTGTTCCTTGATTAGCGACGGAAATAAAGCCTAAGGAATATTCTGATCACCAGAATTGTGACATCGCAGAAAAATCAGGTATCGTCTCGATTCGGTTCCCTTATATTATACATTCTTGTCCTTTAAATATATATATACACACACACACACACACACATATATATATAGTAACAATAACACGTCACTAATATTTAACGGTTTATAGCAAACAATTACGTTAAAACCCGAACCCGAGCCCAAACCGCCCCATCTCTTGTGCGAACTTAACTCACAACCCAACCCGTTATGCACCCCACTCCTTCACACCTTCGGCTCAAGCAAAACACACCCAACCCTGCCCCCTTTACACTTGCAGCCCAAACCTCAGCCCCACTTCCTTGAGCTCGGCCCACCTACTAACTTCGGCCCACATGCAAACCCCAACCCCAAGCCCAAAACCCCTTTAAAGCATTTACGTATGCATGTTTGTGTGTGTATTGGAGATCATGAACAAAAAAAAAAAACAAACCCTAAGGTCAGTCACAAATACATCTAAATTCAACATCTTGTACTTTCAAAATTCAAGGTGTGATACCCAAACTAATCCATAGTACGGTTGAGAGATCCAAATTAGGTTAATCTGTAACAAGTGTGAAGTTGTATTGTTTTTGTAGGGCGTGGTTGGACTTAGACACCCGAAGCTTGAATTAGGATCTCATTGAAAATGTGAAGTAATATTGTAATGATTGTGTAACAATGTGCTCTGCTAATCAACACACACAAGGTCAACATTGTTATATGTTCAAATCTGAGCCTGCACTAACACGGTTTCTTATTTGGGCATGGTTATTTTCCAGCTGTTGCTATTATTAATTAAGTATAACTGTGAGGCTGATGTGATGTGTAATAAAAACAAACAGGCCCCGTAAGGAAAATCACGAGGAATCAAGAATTGGTCAAGAGTGGCAGCATTCCACGCACCATCACAGTGAAGGACGTCATCTCAGTTCTGGGAAGGGAGATTCAAATGTCAAGATCCACTCTAATATATCGTCTCTATGAAAAAGTGCACTCAGATTCCGTGTCTGAACTGCAGTAAGTAACGTGTATCTATTTATTGCATAAATTTGTATTGTTCTGTGCAAGAAGATATAGATTGCAAGATAAGTTGTTCTGTACAATTTGTCCACATGCACATGACGCGTTTTGAGAGTTTGATGATCAAATGTGCATCGACCTATAACGTTTTAGGATCTGTAATTTGCTTTGTATTTTGCTTCAGTCAGTTAAAAGCAATTTGTTAGCTTTATACAAAGTAGGATAATGATGATGTTCTGCAATTTTGCTTCAGTCAGTTAAAAGCAATTTGTTGGCTTCAATCAATACATTTATATTTAACATGCTCACCATTTTTTATATTTATTTTTTAATAACCAAATTATTCTATAATACACTATTTTGTTTATTGTATATTATTCTATAATAAACTATTTTGTTTATTGTATAGATAAATGTAATGAAATCATGTTAAAAAATTACATTACATTACATAATATTACTTAAATGTTATAAACCACAAGTAAACCCAACATATTAGTATATTACCTGTCACACCCCGACCCGCAGCGGAAACAAGAGTCGGGGCATAATTGGGTTATCACCAAAGCACATGACATTTACTATTATGTTCCATAATTAAATGAAGTCAAAGTTACATTTTTCAAACATCCAAACATGTTCATTCAATACAAGGGAAAATAACCAAACATAACAATCCAAAAACTAAATCGTTTTATTCTTCTAATCCAGGTCCTATGTGTTCCTAGCTGCTGTTGGTTCACCTGTATCATGTGTAAAATGGGAGGTTTTGGGTCAACATAAGTTGGCGAGTGAACCTTATTAGATAAACATTTGATAATGATTTTATGGTTAGTTTATCAATAAAATATTGTGCATAATCATAAAAGAGCACATGTAAGTAATCAAACATTGGCAATTAGCAGTTACAATTATAACATACATTAACACTTGATAGCATACATGAATATACCAATATCATACGATAACTAACATAAATGAACTGTGCGATCAAGGCTCAATCAAACGGAGCCGATCGTATTGCATGAACTGGAAATGTAAATTGAACTGTGCGCTCAAGGCTCAATCAAACGGAGCCGAACATATTGCATGAACTGGAAATGTAAATTGAACTGTGCACTCAAGGCTCAATCAAACGGAGCCGAGCGTATTGCATGTATTGAAATGTAAAATGAAATGACCGATCAAGGCTCAATCAAACGGAGCCGATCGTGCGGGCACGCTACAGATCAACCGCATAATAAAATGGGGATCAAGCTCAACCTCGATGGATGGGGAGCTGCGGCCTCGGCAAATGCATGTACTGAAATAATAATTTGCATCCAATAATAACTACTTAACAGCAACAAACTAATACACATGTCATGATATGATGTATGCACAATAGTTTCGTTATAATATGTAAATAAACAAAGACACATGATACACCCCAAAAACGTGATTAAAACGGGGAATTTGAAAGGTTCACTCACATTGGGTGCGTTGAATTGAAGATGGTGAGATGCGCACGATTTAGATGAGCGGATCAACGGGAAATACTAACCTAAATAATAATGGAAAAATATATTAAATGGATGGATTTTATTAAGGATTTTAATGAAATTTTTAGATATATTTTTGTGAGTTTATGGCTATTTTCTATCTTTAAAAATGTTATTTTTAAGTATTTTTAATTGATTTTTAAATTAAAATAAACAAATAAATATATAAAAAAAATATTATTTTTTTTACTGTTGACCGTTGACCGGTTCGGTCAGCGGTAAAATCCTGCGCCGGGCGGGACTCGAACCGGCGACCTTCTGTTCACGTGCACGTAGCTCTACCAACTGAGCTACGTGACTAACCCGTTATAAACTCGGTTTTAATTATATTTATATACTTATTTGAATTAACCGAAAATTCCTTTATTTTGCAAAAACGTTTTAATTCCATGGACCGGTGCTCGGGACAGGATTCGAACGCGCGACGTGAAGTTCATTTTGCACACAGTCCACCGCTGGACTGTGTGTCTAACCCGGTTATATTCTTGATTATATTATACTTAAAAACTACCCGATTCAACCCGGGTTAGTTCATGATTAAAAAAAAGAATGTTATTACACAAGCGTGCGCGTAGCAAGGATCGAACCCGGGACGTGAATATGAAATTTGCACACAGTCCACCGCTGGACTGTGTGTCTAACCCGTTTATAATCCGGATTTTAATTACTCTTATCTCATTATTAAGTTCGTCTTCTTCATTACGATTACAGATCTTACTCAGACATCTGGTTCGTGATTAATCTGATTAATAAAACATGACGACTAGCTTGAATGTACTAAACCGAATAGTTTGGGAAAAGAAGATACCGGACAGGTTGTCTTCCTCAGAGAGTCCGGCGAGAATTTGACGGCTCTGTTTTTGAACCTTCGGCTGAGAGGGTCTATCAATAGAATTAAGGAATTAGATATGAAATTGAACTAGTGTGAATTGATTATTAGTACGTTTGAATGTGCATATCGATAACTAGCGAGTTTCCGGCAATTCCATAATTTCTCCGGCGAACACAGAAAATCCAGCAAAGTCGTCTGTGGCTGGTTTTGAGTGATGGATTAATGTTAGTAAAGTTCTAACAATAGATTGAAATCGCAAAGAAGGAGTATCTTACCGGTTTGTGTTGAATACGGTTTTCCGGCGATTTCTGCAGAGAATTCCGGCGAACAGTTTTAGGTGCTCAAATGATTTGAAAACGCGACAAAAAGGAAATGGAGTGTTGTTGTGATAGTTCTGAATCGTGCAAATGATCAGAACTTGAATTAAATCAGAGTTTGATAAATTTTCGGTTTCAAAAACTGAAAATGATGAAACTTTAAGTTCATTCATTACTGACTTAATTAGAAACCGAAATACATCGGTTATAAGTTGGCCAGATGAAATCGAAATGATTTGGCGATCGGTTTGCCGATTTCCGTTATTCAGATGGCATCAACGGTTGATTTGAGTTTGCGTATAAGATCCAATTGTTTGCCTAGTGTTAACAGAAAACACATTGTGGCGGAGTGGTTTAGTGAAAGAAGGTTAAGTCGTTTAGAGGCTCAGCTGACCCGGGTTCGAGTCCCGGCAGCTTCAAATGTTTTTTATTTATTTTATTTTAACTTTTTATCAAATATAATTTTCATAGTTTAGTTTATTTATTAATTATGTAACGTTTAAACTCAAAATAATCATAAATAATTAACGAAATTTTTTTTATAACTTAGTACAAGATTACAAAACGGAGCGGGTTTTGGAGACCCGATTTTTACAAATGTTACATTACCAAACCTCGACTCTCGATGTTTTTGTCATACACTTACGAAGCATTCTATAAACCGGATCCAACCAATTAGAAGCAGCCTTAGCGTAGGTTTTGTGGGTCCAACGATTTCAACATAGGAAATATGTCTGCTATGTTGAAATTCACCTGAACTTCCATCACTCTCTCTTGAAACTTTTTTTAAAACAAATAAAAGGGTTTAATTTATATTTTACCTATTAATACAAAGGCTAAATGAAAACAAAACAAATTAAGACGATTTAATTAGTAATTTAACTATTAATATAAGAGTATAAGTGAAAAAATCCACCACCTGCTCAGGGGAGGTGTTAAGACGGGGCAAATTTGATTTTAAAGCGCATTCTAAGTTTTGTTTTTCTTATTTAAAATTTTCGTTAAGAAATGCTTTTAACAAAATAAAAACACTACGCACCATGCGTGTTAGCTTTTTATTGAAAACTGTTTTTTCTATCTAAGGAAAAATGCTTGGATAGTACCTCTGTTTTACACAAATTCCACATATAGTCTATATCTTTCTAAAATAACATTTAGAGTCCTTAACTTTTGCACACTCTTTCTTGGATAACGTATATGAATGTTAGTTTTCTCAGTTAAGTGAGTGTGATGACATAAATACCCTTATTGTTAAATTAATGACTAAAGAGCTAAGAGAATTATAATTTATATTTAAAGATCTATGTGGGACGTGTCGTGTACCCGGTATTGGGCTAGAGCCTTCTCTTAGATTCGGTTCTTGTGTACAGTCTTGGAAGGATCCATGGACGCCTCTTAGAATCAATTCATGAGCCGATTAACAGGTCTGACTCATAGGTCGGTTGTAAGCGATGTGTCGTGTACCCGGGTATTGGACAAAACTAGAAAAAATTGGAACAAGTCAAAGCGGCTATCTAAGGCCTTCTCTTAGATCCGGTTCTTGTGTAAAGTCTTGGAAGGATCCATGGATTCCTCCTAAACCCAAGTCATGAGCCGATTCACAGGTTTGAGCCATAGGTCTGTTGTAAGCGAAGTACCGTGTATCCGGGTATTGGGCAAAACTATAAAAATTTGGAATGAGTCAAACGATATGTATAGGGCCTTCTCCTAGATCCGCTTCTTGCGTAGGCTCTTGAAAGGTCTATGGACCCCTCCTAGACCCAAGTCATGAGCCGATTAACAAGTCTGACCCATATGTTGGTTGTAAGGGACATATCGTGTACCTGGGTATTGGGCAAAACTAGAAAATTTTGAAACAAGTCAAAGTGTATGTCTAGGGCCTTCTCCTATATCCGCTTCTTGTGTAGATTCTTGGAAGGGTCCATGGACGCCTCCTAGACCCAAGTCATGAGCCGATTTTGTAACAACCCGATCTTTCGGGTTGTTATCCGAATTCCGTTATTTTCGTTATTTCCATTTTCAAACCCGTTTGTACTCTGGGATTAATTATAATGGTTTAGATTATTTTAAAACGCATATTATATCGCTTATTATCGCATTTAAATCGCTTAATACTCGCAACTCTCAAACGCAAACTCAAATCACGGATAATTATGTTACATTATGTTATTTATGTGTTATGTGTGCTTTATGTTTTATGGTTGTACACGCTATCGCAGCGCTCTCACTCGCACGAATCGCTCAATCGCAGTATTTTATTAACAACGCTTATCGATTCGCTAAAACACTTAACATAACCATCTAATACGAACTGAATCGCCAAATGAACACCTAACGTGCAAATAACGAACAAAACTTAGCCAACAGGCCAAGTTCGCCCGAAGTTGGTGTACCAACTCGTAATTTCGTTGTTATTTTTGTTTTCCATTTATTCCGTTTATATCTATCATTGTACTCCGAGATTCGGTTATGGGAATGTTTATGTTAATTAATTATGTTTTGTCACGACTATATCACATCTAAACGCCTATAAAACGCAACGCTAACTCAACTAAATCTCAAGTAACTATGTTACCTTTATAGCCAAGTGTGTTGTTGTACAACAACCACTTGTGCCATCGGCATCGCTTATCGTATTGAAAACGCTGTTGTTTATGTTACATTATGTTATTTATGTGTTACGTGTGTTTATGATTTATGGTTATACTCGCTATCACATCGCCCTCGCTTATTCGAAAAGCTAAATCACATTTATTTAATAACGCAACACTTAACGCTTCGCTAAAACACTTAACGTAACTATCTAATACGAACTGAATCGCCAAACGAACACCTTACGTGAAAATAACGAACAAAACTTCGCCAATAGGCCAAGTTCGGCCGAACTTGGACATCCCAAGTTCGCCCGAACTGGACCAGGCCATCAGAATCCTCCAAATCTAGCAAGTTCGCTCGAACTTGTGCCAAGTTCATTTGAATTTGTGCCTAGTTCGGCCGAACTTGGTCTCCACCAGCGAGATTTCCCCTCACCTATAAATACTCAGCACCTCCATTCGTGCACCCCTTGCTGCTAACTTTGCTCCAGAGCTCCCAAACCCGAAAACCCTTGTTTTCTAAGTAAGAATCAACCCGTTTTCCTACAAACAACAACGTTTTACAACGATTTTGCACAAGGATTACATTCGTTTTCATCAAAACTCTCTGTTTACGAAAATCTTCATATTTTTATACAAAACTTCTTCTTTTTACTTAGATCTACACTAAACGAGTGTATTTGGGCTAAGCTGTGGCTCCCAAGCTAGAAATCTTGATGATTTCGACTCACCAAGTGTTAGATATGAGAAAACCCTTTTAGAACCTTGATTTTTATACAAAATACGGACTAATGACGTAGTTTCATTTCACGATGAAGTGGAACGAGGCGTTGTCAAGCAAGATCTCAGATCCGGAAGCACAAGGACGAAATCGTCACTTTGCACAAACTGGACTTACCCGTACGAACCATCAAGTTCCCCGGATTAGCCCGAGTTTCTGTAAAATGTCTAAAACTCACTCCAAAAGACCTCTCCAGCCTAGGTTTTGCTAAGTAGCTTAAGGTTAGAGGGATGGACACTTGAGTTTCCTTAGCAAACGACGCGAAAATGCACGATTTGGAGACCAAAACAACCAAGTTTGCTCCAAATAGATCAAGTTCGCTAGAAGTTGTCACAGGTTTGTGACCAACTTCGGTCAAACTTGTTCAATCTTCAAAAATTTCAACCAAGTTCGCCCGAACTTGTCCCATTTCCAAGGAAATCAGACAAGTTCGCCCTAACTTGTACATGCTGTAAACAAACATGTCAAGTTCGCACGAACTTGCACCCAATCCAATGGATTTGGTGCAACTTCGCCCGAACTTGTACCAAATCAGAAGAATTCCAAGCAAGTTCCGCCCGAACTTGTCCTCTACCCCTTCACGTTTTATCCGTTTCAGCAATTCGGAAGACTGATGCACTTCTATTCGCTTATAGGCTGAACCGGCGCTCCCTCAATCCACCTCAGATCCCATCTCTCTCTTTAAACGCACCGACTGTGAGTATACTTGAACCCTTTTACGCTTAAACGCACTTTTGGGTGTTACATACGTTCATATATCAAATCACGTCACACAACTCTCAAACGCTTATTCGCAACCCGCTAATACATGACTATACGTGAAATCTGCTGAATTGTATGTGTTACTTGATTGCTAGTACGCCACCCTTAACATGATAGCTTGCTAGAGGTTGACCCGCCACCCGGAGGCCCGGGGTTGTTAAGGCTCGCATTTTTATTTCACATTTATTTTCTCTTTAGGGCGTGGACACTTGTTTGCGTGCCTCGCACTCGTGGTTTGTAGGTTTTCTTGAATCTAAGTAGTTACATAGTTCACATCTCTTACGTATGTCATGCGGCGTATGCTAAACATTTTTATATCTACTATGTATGCAAACTTGTATGCTCACCTTTACTTAATTGTATTGACTTTATTTTTAACATATGTGACAGGTTGAGGATTTTTTTCTACTGCTGCAAACGGATTAGGTCTATCTTTAGAAACTCATGTAATAGAATCTAGGGAAGATCGGATTGGATTATGTTTTAGAGATTATTTGATATTTGTAATAATTATTTGAGGATTTTAGGTTTAATAGTATGGGATATTGAACGCTTAAATATTGTCCCTTAAATAGTTGTTATGGATTCTCTTGAGCAATCTGATTCGTCTAGTGCCGCGCCCCGATGTTTCCACCATCGGTTGGGGTGTGACAGATTGGTATCAGAACTGTAGGTAATTAGGTAGAATTGCCATGTTCAACCTAGTCTATAGTTTAGGTAACCAATTTAACCAATCTTGATTAAATGCTAAACTACTTGCCATAAATGCTACATGCCTTTCCTAAGGCTAACGAAATGTACACACTTGAAAACGCTCGTATAACCTAAAACGAGTGATCAAGTCGAGATTAGGTGTGAAAACCAAGAACTCTCGATAAGATCATTCACTCCACGCATCCTCTATCGCACGAGATACCATTGTTGAGTTAGGAGTGATATCCAAACCTCGACGAAAATATCCATTTCTATATAGTGGAACTCCCGATTTGATCGGTGAGCATAACCACAACTAGGAATGAAGTTGTTAAGTTCGGGGTGAAACCCGCATCTTAATAACTAGTTCCACTCCTCGATTTTCAATCTCACCAAAGTCTCGATTATTTCGATGACTCGGGACACGACGTAACTGAAGGATAAATACCTTAACCGTAGTATGGCGAGAGCATTTGTCTATTAGGCCAAATCGTGTGTCCGAACTCATAGGATTTCCGAATCACTTTGGATAGTCGCTGTCTCAAAACCCAGGACGCTCCAAATTGTTTTAAGCCTACAATCGCCGATTTTACGCATCATCGAGTTTTATATTAATTAAGTGTTTGAATTTGTGAATTTTACGTTATTCGATTTCTCGCTTTATCGATTTCTCGATTTATCGCTTTTACGCTCTATCGATATACACAACTCGCACAGCTCTCGTAATCTAAAACACTAAATAATCGCAAACCAAACCAAAATGCTCAACTCTCATACGCGAATGTCCTCATACGCAGTATTACTCGCTTATCTTGCTTATTTCACTTATACTACTCGTATCTCATACGCGCTACGCATGTTCGAATAGAATTTGGAGTCAACGGATGAGTCTATGTGAATTCTGTGAATACGTGCAAAATACGTGCCTATATGCTTACGTGTTTATGTGCTTATGTGGATACATGAATATGTGATTTTGTGGCTTATTTGCATAATAATAATAATAGTAATGAAACGTTAAGCTTTTGAACATGAACATATTATAATCGAATCTCATCAAATCAAATCCTTCATGTAGATGTCTTCCGTGGTATCTCACACTAGGAGGAACATCAGCGCAATAATGCTGACAAGCGCATCGCCTCGCTAGTTGCCAAGCAGATGGCTAAGGCCATTCCCCAAATTGTTAGCGAAATTCAGGCTGTCAGCAGCAATTCGTCGGTGGATTCCAAAACCGATGCGCCAAAGTCCTCGTTCAGCTTCAAACAATTCAAGGCATGTGGTCCTCTTACTTTCACTGGCACAGACGGACCAAGCACAATGTTCCATTGGTTCGATTCCATTGAGGTTACCTTCCGCTAGAGTGGATGCCCCGAATCTCTCCGCACCATTAATGCTACCGGTGTGTTCCAATCAAGGGCACTTGATTGGTGGACCGCTGAGCACAACAGGCGCGTAAATGATGAAGCTTACGGGCTCACGTGGGAGGAACTCAAGGTAGTTATGGTGAAAGAATTCTGTCCTCCCCATGAAATTCGGAAACTGGAAAACTAATTTAGGATATGAAGCAAGATGGACCCGACAACGCAGGTCTCACTGCTCACTTCAAGCAGCTAAGTATCATTTGTCCCGGTCAGGTGGACACCACAGAAAAAGCAATCCAAAAGTATCGTATTGCTCTGCCTGACTGCGTTGCTGATTTCGTCCAAGCAGCGCGCACTACTACCATTGAAGAGACCTTTCAGCTTGCAGCCGAGATAATGACAAACGTGTCCAGGCTTGATACTTCAAGAACCACAACAAAGTCGTGAATCAGGCTACCACCAAGCCCAGTGCTACTACCGAGCCATCTCAAGAATCAAAGTCCAATCGTCGAGGTCGCAAAAGAGGGAACCCAAGCAAGAATTATGCAATGGTTGCACCGTTGAACTCTCAGCCGCTTCAAGCCACTACACCAAACGCACCTCATGCAAAGCGTGCGTACACTGGTCCACACCCGCTATACTCAAAATGTACCTACCATCACCCAGTTGGAGGCAATTCCGTTTCTGCACCAACTGCAATATCTACAAGCCATTTCATGTCAGCTGCCGTACTGGTCCTCGTCAGCAAGCTCCTCAAGCACTAGCAGCGCTACCAGCTCCACCCCGTGCTCCTCAAACCAACCAGCAGCAGCAAGCACCAGTCCCAAAAGCACGTGCTTGCTAAACTTGTGGTGATTCAAACCACTTTAGAAATGTCTGCTCAAACAAAGTCGTGAAGCAAGAACCGCAGCAGCAGCCTCAGCCACAGCCACCACAGCCGTAGCAGCAGCAACCACAGGCTGTGCGTGGAAGAGCCTTCAATCTCAATCACCGCCAGGCTCAGAATGACAACAATGTTGTCAACGGTACGTTCCTTGTTAATGGTATTTATGCTTCATGTTTATTTGATACTGGTGTCGATAAATGTTTTGTGTCGTTAGAATTCGAAAAACTTTTAAAATTTAAATGCGCTAAACTCCCAAAGACTTTCGATGTTGAAGTCGCCATCGGAAGAACCGTTACTGTTAACTCCGTCTTACGTGGTTGTACTCTCGGTCTCAACAACCACATCTTGTCGATCGATCTCTTACCTATGCAATTAGGTAGCTTCGATATCATAGTTGGCATGGATTTTTCTTTGTGAAAATTTATGCTGAAATTGTACTGTTTCAAGAATATGCTTTTGTCGTGTACTCAAGTAAACAAGTGTTCGCATAAGCAATGTATTGCATTCCTAGCCCACACCATTAACCCGGAGAAAGAAAAGAAAACCTGGAAAGACGTACCCGTTGTTTGTGAACTTCCTAAAGTTTTTCCCGACGATTTACCCGGTTTACCCCTACTCGTGATGTCGAATTCTGTATTGATTTAATTCCCGGTGCTACTCCCGTTGCTAAAGCTCCCTATCGCCTTGCACCATCTGAAATGCGCGAGCTATCTAGCCAACTTCAGGAGTTACTTGATAAAGGCTTCATACGCCCGTGCACTTCACCTTGGGGCACACCCGTTCTTTTTGTGAAAAAGAAAGATGGGACGTTCCAATTGTGCATTGATTATCGTGAACTTAACAAACTCATGATAAAGAACCGCTACCCTCTTCCTCGAATCGACGATTTGTTTGATCAACTTCAAGGTGCTACTTGTTTGTCTAAGATCGATTTACGTTTCGGTTATCATCAGTCACGAGTGTTGGAATAAGAAATTCCAAAAACCGCCTTTCGTACTCGTTATGGCCATTCTGAATTCGTGGCCATGCATTTCGGTCTCACAAATGCACCTGCGGTCTTCATGGATTTGATGAACCGTGTGTATAAAGCCTTCTTGGATCGTTTCGTCATTGTGTTTATCGATGATATCCTTATTTACTCGAAGTCGAGAGCCGAACACGCGCGACATCTCCGTTTAGTTCTCAAACTTCTTCAAGGAAATCGCCTTTATGCCAAGTTCTCTAAGTGTGAATTCTGGCTCGAAGAAGTCCAATTCCTTGGTCATATCGTTAACAGTCAAGGAATTCACGTCGACCCTGCAAAGATAGAAGCTGTAAAGAGTTGGATTACGCTAAAGAATGCATCTGAAATCCGTTCTTTTCTTGGATTGGCGGGTTACTACCGTCGATTCATCGCCGACTTTTCTAAAATCGCCGTTCCGCTTACCGCTTTAACTCATAAGGACAAACCTTTCGTTTGGGATTCCAAACAAGAGGAAGCCTTTCAAACTCTGAAGCGTATGCTATGCAACGCTCCTGTACTCGCCCTACCCGTCGGGAACGCGATTTTGTCATCTACTGCGATGCCTCTAATCTTGGTCTTGGTTGTGTTCTTATGCAACGAGACAAGGTTATCGCGTATGCGTCTCGACAACTCAAAATCCACGAGAAGAACTACACTACCCACGATCTCGAACTCGGTGCAGTTGTTTTTACATTAAAGATATGGCAGACACTACCTTTAAGGTACCAAGTGTATGGTCTTCACCGACCATAAGAGCTTAAAGCATATCTTTAATAAAAAGAACTGAACATGCGCCAACGCAGATGGGTTGAACTTCTCAACGATTAAGATTGTGAGGTACGCTACCATCCTGGCAAAGCAAACGTCGTAGCCGATGCTCTCAGCCGATGAAGCTATGTGTATAGTGTTCATGACTCTCAAGCTTTGAATGATCTTGAAATTTTGATTCGCACCGCTCAATTTGTTTTAATGAAAATACCCTGCAAGAAGAAATGAAATGTGGAGCCAAAACCCAACTCGTAGCTAAACCTAATGGTATTTATTACTATCTCGTCGTATTTGGATTCCTATCCATGATGACCTTCGAGAGTTGCAAATGACCGAAGCTCATAAATCTCAATACTCCATTCACCCCGAAGCCGCAAGATGTAAAGTACCTCCGTCCTAAGTATTGGTGGTCGGATTTGAAAAATGATATCGCTTTATACATCTCAAAGTGCTTAACTTGCTCGAAAGTTAAAGCCAAACATCAAAGGCCCTCTGGCTTGCTCGAACAACCTGAAATCCCGATGTGGAAGTGGGAGTGTATAGCTATGGACTTCATTACGAAACTCCCTCGCACCTCCTCTGGTCATGATAGCATTTGGGTTATCGTTGATCGTCTTACTAAATCCGCCCACTTTATTTCCATACGAGAAGACTACAAGGTAGAACGATTAGCACGAATCTATACCGATGAAGTCATTTGTCGACACCGGACGCCTCATGACATCATCTCTGACCGCGATGATCGCTTTACCTCACGTCTCTGGGAGACTTTTCAATCCTCTCTCGGTACTACGCTTAATCTTAGTACCGGTTTTCATCCTCAAACCGACGGTCAGACTGAGCGTACGATCCGAAACCCTCAAAGACATGCTTCGTGCATGCATTATAGATTTTGGTGGTAATGGGATACGCATTTACCTTAAGTAGAATTTTCGTACAATAACAGTTATCATACTAGTATTCAAATGGCACCTTTTGAAGCATTGTATGGAAGAAAATGTCGATCGCCCATTGCATGGCACGAGATCGGAGATGCACAAATCACCGGTCTCGAGTTAATACAAGAAACGACAGACAGGATCCTCCAAATCAGAGACAATCTCTTGAAAGCTCGGAATCGCCAAAACGGGTTACACCGATAAATGCCGCAAGCCCCTACAGTTTGAAATTGGAGATCACGTTCTCTTAAAGGTTGCACCTTGGAAATGTGTGATCCATTTCGGAATGAAAGGGAAACTAGCGCCACGATACGTGGGTCCCTTTAAGATTCTTGAAACAATTGGCAAAGTGGCCTACCGACTCGAATTACGGGAGGAACTCAACAACGTACATCTGACTTTCCACGTCTCAAACCTCAAGAAATGCCTAGCTGAAGAAAATCTTCATGTACCGCTTGAGGATTTGCAAATAAACGAGACTCTTCACTTCATGGAAAAGCCAGTAGAAATCATGGACCGAGAGACCAAGAAACTTCGACGCTCTCGCATTCCTATTGTGAAAGTCTGATGGGAAGGCAAACACGGTGCCGAATTCACTTGGGAATTGGAAAGTGATATGAAAGCTAATATCCACATCTTTTTGTTATGGCCATTACTTAAATTTCAGGACGAAATTTCCTAAAGTAGGGGAGACTGTAACAACTCTTAATTTCATTGTTATTTTTTTTTCCGTTTATTCCGTTTATATCTATCATTGTACTCCGAGATTCGGTTATGGGAATGTTTATGTTAATTAATTATGTTTGACACGACTATATCACATCTAAACGCCTACAAAACGCGACGCTAACTCAACGCAATCTCAAGTAACTATGTTACCTTTATAGCCGAGTGTGTTGTTGTACAATAACCACTTGTGCCATCGACATCGCTTATCGCATCGTAAACACAGTTGTTTATGTTACATTATGTTATTTATGTGTTACGTATGTTTATGATTTATGGTTATACTCGCTATCACATCGCCCTCGCTTATTCGAAACGCTAAATCGCATTTATTTAATAAAGCAACGCTTAAAGCTTCGCTAAAACGCTTAACGTAACTATCTAATACGAACCAAATCGCCAAACGAACACCTAAATCGAAAATAAAGAACAAAACTTGCCAATAGGCCAAGTTCGGCCGAACTTGGACATCCCAAGTTCGCCCGAACTTGACCAGGCCATTAGAATCCTCCAAATCTAGCAAGTTCGCTTGAA
Source organism: Scalesia atractyloides (assembly GCA_947069175.1). Classification (NCBI taxonomy): domain Eukaryota; kingdom Viridiplantae; phylum Streptophyta; class Magnoliopsida; order Asterales; family Asteraceae; genus Scalesia; species Scalesia atractyloides. The sequence continues at coordinate 93,914,328 of CAMTDV010000019.1, forward strand.
TTTTTGCCAAGTTCGGCCGAAGTTGGTCTCCACCAGCTAGATTACCCCTCACCTATAAATACTCAGCACCTCCATTCGTGCACCCCTTGCTGCTAACTTCACTCTAGAGCTCCCAAACCCGAAAACCCTTGTTTTCCAAGTAAGAATCAACCCATTTCATGCAAACAACAACGTTTTACAACGATTTTGCACAAGGATTACCTTCGTTTATCATCAAAACCATTCTGTTTACGAATATCTTCATCTTTTTCTACAAAACTTCTTCTTTTTACTTAGATCTACACTAAACGAGTGTATTTGGGCTAAACTGTGGCTCCCAAGCTAGAAATCTTGATGATTTTGACTCACCAAGTGTTAGATCTGAGAAAAACCTTTTAGAACATTGATTTTTACACAAAATACGAACTAATGATGTAATGTTTCGTTCATTATGAAGTGGAACGAGGCGTTGTCAAGCAAGATCTCAGATCCGGAAGCACAAGGACGAAATCGTCACTTTGCACTAACTGGACTAACCCGTACGAACCACCAAGTTCGCCCGAATTAGCCCGAGTTTCTGTAAGATGGCTATAACTCGCTCCAAATGACCTCTCCAGCCTTGGTTTTGCTTAGTAGCTTAAGGTTGGGGGATGGACACTCGATTTCCTTAGCAAATGACGTGAAAACGCACGATTTGGTGACCAAAACAACCAAGTTCGCTCCAAATAGATCAAGTTCGCTCGAAGTTGTCACAGGTTTGTGACCAACTTCGGCCGAACTTGTTCAATCTTCAAGAAATTTCAACCAAGTTCGCCCGAACTTATCCCATTTCCAAGAAATCAGACAAGTTCGCCCGAACTTGTACCTGCTGTAAACAAACATGTCAAGTTCGCCCGAACTTGCACCCAATCCAATGGATTTGGTGCAACTTCGCCCGAACTTGTACAAATCCAGAAGAATCGCTCGAACTTGTACCTAATCCAAGGGATTTGGTACAACTTCGCCTGAACTTGTCCTCTGCCCCTTCACGTTTTGACCGTTTCAGCAATTCAGAAGACTGATGCACTTCTGTTCGCTTACAGGGGAACTGGCGCTCCCTCAATCCACCTCAGATCCCATCTCTCTCTCTAAATGCACCGACTGTGAGTATACTTGAACCCTTTTACCTTAAAGCACTTTTGGGTGTTACATAAGTCATATATCAAATCACATCACACAACTCTCAAACGCTTATTCGCAACCCGCTAATACATGACTATACGTGAAATCTGCTGAATTGTATGTGTTACTTGATTGCTAGTACGCCACCCTTAACATGATAGCTTGCTAGAGGTTGACCGCCACCCGGAGGCCCGGGGTTGTTAAGGCTCGCATTTTTATTTCATATTTATTTTCTCTTTAGGACGTGGACACTTGTTTGTGTGCCTCGCACTCGCGGTTTGTAGGTTTTCTTGAATCTAAGTAGTTACATAGTTCACATCTCTTACGTATGTCATGCGGCGTATGCTAAACATTTTTATATCTACTATGTATGCAAACCTGTATGCTCACCTTTACTTAATTGTATTGACTTTTATTTTAACGTATGTGACAGGTTGAGGATTTTTTTCTACTGCTGCAAACGGATTAGGTCTGTCTTTAGAAACTCATGTAATAGAAATCTAGGAAAGATCGAATTGGATTATGTTTGAGAGATTATTTGATATTTGTAATAATTATTTGAGGATTTTATGTTTAATTGTATGGGATATTGAACGCTTCAATATTGTCACTTAAATAGTTTTATGGATACTCTTGAGCAATCTGATCCGCATAGTGCCGCGCCCCGATGTTTCCGCCATCGGTTGGGGTGTGACAGTTGGGTACCCCAACTTCGCCCGAACTTGTTCAGGCAACAACAAGTTCGCTCGAACTGGTACCATTCAAGCAGAACTGGCCAAGTTCGCCCGAACTTGTGCCAAGTTCGCTTGAAATGGTGGCAAGTTTGCCCGAACTTGATGTCGGCCAGCTTGTTTTCGCTTCACCTATAAATACCAAGCACCCTCATTCTCTCATTCCCTGCTGCTAACTTCCCCCAGAACTCCTGAAATCTTATTTCTCCGTTTTCCAAGTAAGAATCAACCCGTTTTATGCAAACTACAACGTTTTCTACTACGATTTTACACAAGGATTACCTTCGTTTTCATCAAAACTCCTCTGTTTATAAAAATCTTCATCTTTTTCTATAAAACTGCTTCTTTTCACTTAGATCTACACTAAACGAGTGTATTTAGGCCTAGCTTTGGCTTCCCAAGCTAGAGATCTTATTGAATTCGACTCACCAAGTGTTAGATCTGAGCAAAACCTTTTAAATCATTGATTTTTACATAAAATACGGACTAAGTGACTTTGTTTCATTCACTGTGAAGTGGAACGAGGCGTTGTCAAGCAAGAAACTCAGATCCGGAAACACAAGGACGATATCCTCACTTTGCACGAACTGGACTAACCCGTACGAACCGACAAGTTTGCCCGGATTAGCCCGAGTTCCTGTAAAATGGCTAAACTCGCTCCAAAAGACCTCTCCAGCCTATGCCTTTCTCAATAGCTCAAGGTTGGAGGGATGGACACTCGATTTCCTCAGCAAACGATGTGAAGACGCAAGATTTTTGGACCAAAACAGTCAAGTTCCCCTAAAACGGACAAGTTCGCACGAAGTTGTCACCAAATTGGTACCAACTTCGCCCGAACTTGTACCAAATCTAAAGAAAAACATCAAGTTCGCCCGAACTTGTACTGATTCTAAGGAATCAGATCAAGTTCGCCCGAACTTGTACTAAACTCCAATAGAGGGTGACAAGTTCGCTCGAACTTGTACAAGATTCTGTGAAATAATGACAACTTCGCCCGAAGTTGGTCAAAATGACTGGATTCTTAGACAAGTTCGCCCGAACTTGTCTACTGCCCCTTCACGTTTTGACCGTTTCTGCACTTCAGAAGACTGATGCACTTCTGTTCGCGTTTACAGGCTGACCCGACGCTCCCTTCAATCCACAAGCAGTTCGTGTTTCTTCGTTGAGCACCGACTGTGAGTATACTTGAACCCTTTTTCGCTTTAACGTACTTTTGGGTGTTACATACGTTCTCTACATCAAAACACGCTACACACAATGCTAAAACTCTTTTAAAATGCTAACCGCGCTTGCATGTTATACGTGAATTGCTGAATGTTTGTTTGCTATGTGTGAATAATGAGGACTTGCAGACCACCCTTAGCAACGATAGTACTATAGTTTGGACTCAGCACCCGATTGGTTCGGGGGTTGTTAAGGCTCGCATATTAACTTACGTGCATGTTCGCTGTTGTGAATACGCATCGCGCACACTCCACCTCGCAGTCTTGTTGGTTAGCTTGTATCATTGTTGTTAGCTTACTTATATTCGCCCCTCTATGTGTTACATGATGGTTATGCGTAAACACTTTATCTCTATTACTATGCTATTAAACCTGTATGCTCACCTTTACTTTATTGTATTAACTTGTATTTTAACGTATGTGACAGGTTGAGGATGTTCTACTTGCAGCAAATGGATTTAGGGTTTATCTTAGAAACTCATTTAAATAAAATCTAGGTTGTCGAACTTGTTTTGTTTAAGAGGTTGTAATCATTTTGACTGTTTATGAATGCTAGTTTGATTGTATGGGAAATTAAGCATTATAAAATATTGTCTTTAAAATAGTCGTTATGGATTCTCTTGAGCAATCTGGTTCGCCTAGTTCCGCGCCCCGATGATTCCGCCATCGGTTGGGGTGTGACGGATTGGTATCAGAGCCATAACTATAGGGAATTAGGTAGAATTGTCATGTTCGACCTAGTCTATAGTTTAAGTACCCAATTAGACCGCTCTTTGACTTAAAATACTTAAACTAATTGCCTTAAATGATTACATGCCTTTCCTAAGGCTAACACAATGTACACGCTTGAAAACGCTCGTATAACACAAACGAGTGGTTGTGTCGGGATTAGGTGTGAAAACCAAGAACTCTCGATAAGATCTCTCACTGCGCGTACTGTTTATTGCACGAGGTTCTTTCGTTAAGTTAGGAGTGATATCCACATCTTGACGAAAATCTCCACCTCTATTTCAGTGGAACTCCCGACGTGTTCGGTGAAAACCACAAACATGGAACGAAGTTGTTAAGTTAGGGGTGAAACCCGCACCTTAATAACTAATTCCACTCCTCGATTTTCAATCTCACCAAAGTCTCGATTATTTCGGTTGTAACATTTGTATAAATCGGGTCTCCAAAACCCGCTCCGTTTTGTAATCAAATACCAAGTTATGAAATGACATTAAGTATTTATGAGTATTTTGCGTTTAAATGTTACATAATTAATATATAAACTAAACTATAAAAATTATATTTTATAAAAAGTTAAAATAAAATAAATAAAAAATATTTGGAGCTGACCGGACTCGAACCCGGGTCAACTGCCTCCCACGACTTATCTCTCCGTCTCCAAACCACTCCGCCACCAATTGTTTTCTGTTAACATTATGAAAGCAATTGAATTTTATACGCAAACACGACTTAACGGTTAATGATATCTGAAAAACGGAAATCGGTAACCGAATCGCCAAATCAGTTTTTGTTCGCTTAGTTAACTTATAACCGATGAATATCGGTTTCTAATTAAAGTTCAGATTGAATAAACTTCAAGTTTTGGGTTTTTGAAACCGAAAGGCATTCAAACTCCAAATGATTCAGATTCCAATCATTTATACGATTCAGGACCGTCTCAAATACACTCCAATCCCTTTTCGTCGCAATTTCAAGTCTTTTGAGCTCAAGAAAAACTGTCGCCGGAATTCTCTGTAAATCTCGCCGGAAAACCGTGTTCAACTCAAACCAGTAAGATTTTCCTCTCTTGCTGTTTCAATCTATTGTTAGGTCACTACTAACATTATTCCGTCACTTAAAATCAGTCACAGAAGACTTTGCTGGATTTTCTGGGTTCGCCGGAGAAACTCTGGAATTCGCCGGAAACACGCTAGCTAACGGTAAACACATTCAATCGTGCTAATAATCCATGTACTCTGGTTCAATTTCAAATCTAATTCTTTAATTCTGTTGTTAGACTCTCTCAGCCGGAGGTTCAAAAACAGAGTTACCTGTTCTCGCCGGACTTTCTGAAGAAGACGACCTGTCCGGTATTTCTTTTCCCCAAACTGTTCGGTTGGTTCATTCAAACTAGTAATCGTGTTATTTAAGTAGTAGAACCCTGAACCAGTGGTCTGAGTAAAAACCGGTAATTATAGTGAAGAAGACGAACCTAAAAGAAACGGGTTAAGAGTAAATAAAATTCGGATAGTTAACGGGTTAGACACACAGTCCAGCGGTGGACTGTGTGCAAAGTTTATATACGAGACCCGAGTTCGATCCTTACTACACACACACTGCGTAATAACATTCCTTTTTATTCATAAAACTAACCGGGTTAGATCGAGTAGTTGTTAAGTATAATATAATTCAAGAATATAACCGGGTTAGACACACAGTCCAGCGGTGGACTGTGTGCAAAACAAACTGCACGTCACGCGATCGAGTCCCGTCACAAACACCGGTTCAATGGGATTAAAACGTTTTGCAAAATAAAGGAATTTTCGGTAAATTCGAATAAGTGTATAAATATAATTAAAACTGGAATCCTAACGGGTTAGTCACGTAGCTCAGTTGGTAGAGCTACGTGCGCGTGAACGGAAGGTCACCGGTTCGAATCCCGCTCGGCGCAAGTATTACCGCTGACCGAACCGGTCAACGGTCAACGGTCAAACAGTAAAAAAAATATTATTTTTTTTAAATATTTATTTGTTTAATTTAAATTAAAAAAATCAATTAAAAATACTTAAAAATAACATTTTTTAAGGATAGAAAATAGCCATAAACTCACAAAAATATATCTAAAAAATCCCATTAAAATCTTTAATAAAACCCATCCATTTAATATATTTTTTCCCATTATTATTTAGGTCAGTGATTCCTCGTTGACTCGTTTCGTCTAAATCGTGCGCATCTCACCAACTCAAATCCAACGCACCCAATGTGAGTGAACCCTTCAAATTCCCCGTTTTAATCACGTTTTTGGGGTGTATCATGTGTCTTGTTCATTTACTCATTATAACTAAGTTATTGTGCATATATCATATCATGGCATGTGTGTTAGTTGTTGCTGATAAGTAGTTATTATTGTTTGCAAATTATTATCTCAGTACATGCAATTGCTGAGGCCGTAGCTCCCCATCCCTCGAGGTTGAGTTTGATCCCCATTTTATTATGCGGTTGATCAGGGCGTGCCCGCACGATCGGCTCCGTTTGATTGAGCCTTGATCGGTCATTTTATTTACATTTCAATACATGCAATACGCTCGGCTCCGCTTGATTGAGCCTTGAGCGCACAGTTCAATTTACATTTTCAGTACATGCAATACGATCGGCTCCGTTTGATTGAGCCTTGATCTCACAGTTCATTTATGTTAATTATCATATGATGTTGGAATGTTCATGTATGCTATCGATTGTTAATGTATGTTATAATTGTAACTGATGTTGCCATTGCTTGATTTCATACATATGCTCTTTTATGATTATGCACAATATTTTATTGATAAACTAACCAGAAAGTCATTATTAAATGTTTATCTATAAGGTTCACTCGCCAACTTATGTTGACCCAAAAACCTCCCATTTTACACATGATACAGGTGAACCAGCAGCAGCTAGGAACACGTAGGATCTGGACTAGAAGAAATAAAACGATTTAGTATTTGGATTATTATGTTTGGTTATTTTCCTTTGTAATGAATGAACATGTTTGAATGTTTGAGAAATGTAACTTTGACTTCATTTAATAATGGAACATAATAGTAAATGTCATGTGCTTTGGTGATAACCCAATTATGCCCCGACTCTTATTTCCGCTGCGGGTCGGGGTGTGACAGATTGGTATCAGAGCCATGACTATAGGGATATAGGATAGGTTATTAGACCCTTAGAGCCTATACTATAGTCGATTAGAAACTTATAAGAATTTTGTGTGTTATATGCCAAATTTCATGATGTTTATATGTTTATGTTAAATGTTACATTTGATATTATTCAAGCATGTTCATAAGTATGTATTATCAAACAATGCCTATCATGAAATCGTATGATCATAACATATCACATCCATGCAAGCACACACCACATCATGATTGATTTTACAATGATTTTCGTGTTTTCAAATCTCATCAAAGTGAGTTCTCATGACAGGCATGTAGTAACTGGAAGGGTACTAGTACCGGTAGTCGGAACGTCCTGTCTAGGCTGGCATTCGTATAAATCCAAAATAAAGGACCAGTTTGCCTACCTGGGGACTAACGATGAGAGTACGAAATACCTATTAGGCCAAAGCATGCTATACCAAACGTCGTGAGAGCTAATCCCACTTTGAGTTGTCATTGTGTCTACACCTGGACACGTTCCGACCAAACATCTCATGAGCATATTTTGTGGTTAGCATTCGGGGGATGCGAGTGTTAAATTGCCAATACTAATGTGAATCCTACCAAGCCAATAGCCATGGGGGCCCACATGACTATATAGGTGAAGGTATGGGGGACATTTGAGGCCCAACATGAGCGAACCCAAGACATCCTTCGGATGTAGTTGCAATATTGATATTTATGTTATTTTCATTTTTTTGAAGACACATGACACCTAAAAGATACCATAAACTCACAATCTTCTCATTTTATGATCCTGTAGATGGCGTCTAGACCGCATCGAAGGAGTAGGAAATCGGAAAAGTCTCAGGAACGTTTGGCCACTCATATCGCCAACCAAATGGCCACGATATTACCTGACATCGTAGTTCAAGTACAACAAGCCCTTGCTGCAAATCCTACTAACCCTCCTCAACAACAGGACCAGATCATCAACGACCCTCCTACCATCAAATGCTCCTACAAACATTTTAAGTCTTGCGATCCCCCAAAATTCGAAGGGACTGAGGGAGTCACTGCTCTCCTACATTGGTTCGAGGAGATGGAAAACGTTTTCTTAAACTGCGATTGTCCTGAGGATCGCAAAGTTCGTTATGCCACCGGGAGACTACTTGGTGTAGCTCTCACTTGGTGGAATACGGAGAAAGGAAAGAGGGGAACGGAAGATGCGATGGCCTTAACTTGGGAGGAGTTAAGGGAAATCATGACTAGGCGATTCTGTCCTAGGAGTGAAATTAAGAAATTGAAAGATGAATTTCATGCCCTGAAGCAAAAAGATGGTGATCACTCTACTTACAACAAAAGGTTCTTGGAGTTGAACCAGATGGTACCAAACTTATTCACTCCAACCTACCGTCTGATCGAACATTACATTCGAGGACTTCCCTCGAAAATCCAAGATTCGGTCCTCAGCGTTTCACCGGTAACACTCGAAGCTGCCATGGAGTTGGCAACAGAACTGACCGAAAACCGAATTCGCAATGGGAAGTTCAAGGAAGAAAAGAAGAAAACCCCTGCTGAGGGACAAACCTCAAACCACCACACTCCTTCCTCTAAATTTGCTAACAAGAGGAAGCGTAACAACAGGAACTTTGCAGTCACCCACACCAACACCCCTGTTCCTGCTGCACCCATCACTCAAGCCACTCCTCCACCCGCGCCATACAAAAGACCATACACAGGACCACTACCAAAATGTAACCGTTGTCAGTATCACCACTCCCCTGACTACCCTTGCCAATACTGTACCAGCTGCGGTCGCGCTGGACACACTGTTCAACACTGCCGCGCGCTTCAACGAACAAACCGCCATCAACCTATAACCCAAACCCACCAACAATTTTTGGGTCAAGCCCAACAACAACAACCATTTCCACCCACTCAACATTTAGCCCAAACATACTATCAACCCAACTACCCTATGGGCCAACCTATGCGGGCATGTTTCAATTGTGGAGATCCAAGTCATTTCAGGAACACATGTCCAAGACTGGTTAATATTATCCATGCTCAGGCCCAAGCCAATCCTGTGAATCAAGCGAACCAAGCTCCTCCACCTGCTAGGGGAAGGGCTTTCAATATTAACGCAAACCAGGCCAGAGCTGACGGCAATGTGGTCAACGGTACGTTTTCTTATAAATGGTAGATATGCCTCTATGTTATTTGATACTGGTGCGGATAGAAGTTTCGTGTCATTAGAGTTTGAACCTATCTTAAGTAAAAATCGAGATAAGCTCGCGGAATCCATAACAGTAGAAGTTGCAGATGGAAAACCAGTTTCGTTAGACTCTATTTTACGCAACTGTACGCTCACCCTAAACGACCACGATTTCTCAGTCGATCTTATTCCTATGAAGCTGGGAAGTTTCGACATCATAGTCGGAATGGATTGGCTCAGTCAGCATAATGCGGAAGTTGTATGTCGTGAGAAATTTATTCGTATTCCTCTTTCAAACGGTCAGACTCTTCGAATTATTGGAGAAACCTCGGCGAAAGGACTCAACTTAATGTCTTGCCTTCAAGCTCAAAAATACCTTCGCAAGAATTATGTCGCGTTTTTAGCCCACATTATCAAGAAGGGAACCGCAGAAAAGAAACTTGAAGATATTCCTGTTGTAAAAGATTTTCCACAAGTTTTTCCTGACGACATTTCAGGACTTCCTCCAATCAGAGATGTCGAATTTCGTATCGATCTTATACCTGGTGCTACACCAGTGGCAAAATCTCCATATAGGTTAGCCCCCTCTGAAATGCAAGAGCTAGCCAGTCAATTGCAAGAGTTGACTGACAAGGGATTTATACGCCCCAGCTCATCGCCTTGGGGTGCACCTGTACTTTTTGTAAAGAAGAAGGATGGATCTTTTCGCATGTGCATCGATTACAGAGAGCTCAACAAGTTAACTATCAAAAATCGATATCCTTTACCTCGTATAGATGACCTTCTTGACCAACTACAAGGTGCCAGTTGCTTTTCGAAAATCGACCTTCGATCTGGCTATCATCAGCTTAGAGTGCATGAAGAAGACGTCCCTAAAACTGCTTTTCGAACTCGATATGGTCATTATGAATTCATGGTTATGCCGTTTGGATTAACCAACGCACCAGCTGTTTTCATGGACCTAATGAATAGAGTCTGCAAACCTTACCTTGATCGATTTGTTATTGTGTTCATTGACGATATTCTTATCTATTCAAAATCCAAAGCTGATCATGAGCGTCATCTGCGACTTGTTCTTGCACTTCTAGAAAAGGAAAAGCTTTATGCCAAGTTCTCTAAATGTGAATTCTGGTTAAAAGAGGTGCAATTTCTCGGGCATGTAGTCAATCACAAAGGAATACATGTGGACCCATCAAAGATCAAAGCAGTTCAGGAATGGCAAGCTCCACGTACGCCAACTGAAGTAAGGTCTTTTCTTGGACTTGCTGGTTACTATCGTCGATTCATTTCAAACTTCTCTCGCATTGCGGTGCCACTCACGGCTTTAACCCATAAAGGGAAACCATTTGTATGGGGGCCCAAGCAAGAAGAAGCTTTTCAAACTCTCAAGCGAAAACTTTGTGATGCACCAATCCTCACTCTTCCTGAAGGTTGTGATGATTTTGTAGTCTATTGCGACGCGTCAGGACAAGGATTAGGTTGCGTTCTCATGCAAAGAGGGAAAGTCATAGCTTATGCCTCAAGGCAACTCAAGACACACGAAAAGAACTACACCACTCATGACCTTGAACTTGGAGCCGTTGTATTCGCTCTTAAGATATGGAGACAATATCTTTATGGTACGAAGTGTGAAATATACACTGACCACAAGAGTCTTCAACATATCTTCAATCAGAAAGAGTTAAATATGAGGCAACGAAGATGGGTCGAACTCCTAAATGATTACGACTGTGAAATCAGATACCACCCTGGTAAAGCAAATGTGGTGGCTGATGCACTTAGTCGAAAGGGTTATGCGAACTCCATTCATCTTCTATGTTCGCAAATTATAACAAATATTAAGGATCAAATTCGAGAAGCTCAACACGTTTCAATAACAGAGGAAGATGTACAAAAGGAGATGTCATGTGGAGCCGAGCTAAGCTGGAAACTAAATCTGATGGTATTTTGTATTACCTAGATCGTATATGGATTCCTAACCATATCAATCTTCGTGAAACACTCATGCATGAAGCCCATAAGTCGCGATATTCTATACACCCAGGAGCCGATAAGATGTATCAAGACCTACGGTACACCTATTGGTGGCCTGGAATGAAGAAAGATATTGCCGTTTTTGTTTCCAAGTGTCTCACTTGTTCTAAAGTAAAGGCTGAACATCAAAGACCCTCAGGACTTCTGGTCCAACCAGAGATACCTGTCTGGAAGTGGGAAAATATAACCATGGATTTCATTACCGGGTTACCTCGCACTTCTAGTGGGTATGACACTATATGGGTGATTATAGACCGACTCACAAAATCAGCTCACTTTATTCCTATTCGAGAAGATTTCAAGAACGAAAAGCTTGCTCGTATTTATATCAACGAAATCGTCAGCCGACATGGAGTTCCGTTAAGTATTATTTCTGATCGTGATGGTCGTTTCACCTCACGAACATGGCAGGCAGTACAATCCGCTATGGGCACTCGACTAGATCTCAGTACCGCCTATCATCCTCAAACTGATGGACAGTCTGAGCGCACCATTCAAACCCTTGAGGACATGCTTAGAGCATGTGTCATAGACTTCAAGGGAAATTGGGACGCCCACCTACCGTTAGTCGAATTTTCGTACAACAACAGTTATCATTCTAGCATCGGCATGGCACCTTTTGAAGCTTTATATGGTCGAAAGTGTCGATCTCCTGTTTGTTGGCACGAAATTGGGGAAGCTCAAATTACTGGTCCGGAATTGATCCAAGAAACAACAGATAAGATTCATCAAATCCGAAACAATCTTCTAGCGGCTCAAAGTCGTCAAAAGAGTTACGCAGATAAACGACGGAAGCCTTTGGAGTTTAGCGTTGGTGATCATGTGCTTTTAAAAGTGTCACCGTGGAAGGGAGTAGTTCGTTTTGGTCAAAAGGGAAAGCTAGCACCACGTTACGTAGGACCTTTCAAGATACTCGAAAGAGTAGGTCCTGTAGCTTACAAGCTTGACCTACCGGAAGAACTCGACAGAATTCATCCCACATTCCACGTGTCGAACTTGAAGAAGTGCCTCGCTGATGAGAATCTTCATATTCCACTGGAGGATATTCAGATTGATGAATCCATGCATTTTATCGAAAGGCCAGTAGAGATTATGGACTATGGAGAAAAGCGTCTTCGTCGAAGTCGCATTCCTATTGTTAGGGTACGTTGGGAGTCGAAACGGGGACCTGAGTTTACTTGGGAACGTGAAGACTCAATGCGTGAAAAATACCCTCATCTTTTCCCTACTACTTCAACTGTTTGAATTTCGGGACGAAATTCCTAAAAGTAGGGGATACTGTAACATTTGTATAAATCGGGTCTCCAAAACCCGCTCCGTTTTGTAATCAAATACCAAGTTATGAAATGACATTAAGTATTTATGAGTATTTTGAGTTTAAATGTTACATAATTAATATATAAACTAAACTATAAAAATTATATTTGATAAAAAGTTAAAATAAAATAAATAAAAAATATTTGGAGCTGACCGGACTCGAACCCGGGTCAACTGCCTCCCACGACTTATCTCTCCGTCTCCAAACCACTCCGCCACCAATTGTTTTCTGTTAACATTATGAAAGCAATTGAATTTTATACGCAAACACGACTTAACGGTTAATGATATCTGAATAACGGAAATCGGTAACCGAATCGCCAAATCAGTTTTTGTTCGCTTAGTTAACTTATAACCGATGAATATCGGTTTCTAATTAAAGTTCAGATTGAATAAACTTCAAGTTTTGGGTTTTTGAAACCGAAAGGCATTCAAACTCCAAATGATTCAGATTCCAATCATTTATACGATTCAGGACCGTCTCAAATACACTCCAATCCCTTTTCGTCGCAATTTCAAGTCTTTTGAGCTCAAGAAAACTGTCGCCGGAATTCTCTGTAAATCTCGCCGGAAAACCGTGTTCAACTCAAACCAGTAAGATTTTCCTCTCTTGCTGTTTCAATCTATTGTTAGGTCACTACTAACATTATTCCGTCACTTAAAATCAGTCACAGAAGACTTTGCTGGATTTTCTGGGTTCGCCGGAGAAACTCTGGAATTCGCCGGAAACACGCTAGCTAACGGTAAACACATTCAATCGTGCTAATAATCCATGTACTCTGGTTCAATTTCAAATCTAATTCTTTAATTCTGTTGTTAGACTCTCTCAGTCGGAGGTTCAAAAACAGAGTTACCTGTTCTCGCCGGACTTTCTGAAGAAGACGACCTGTCCGGTATTTCTTTTCCCCAAACTGTTCGGTTGGTTCATTCAAACTAGTAATCGTGTTATTTAAGTAGTAGAACCCTGAACCAGTGGTCTGAGTAAAAACCGGTAATTATAGTGAAGAAGACGAACCTAAAAGAAACGGGTTAAGAGTAAATAAAATTCGGATAGTTAACGGGTTAGACACACAGTCCAGCGGTGGACTGTGTGCAAAGTTTATATACGAGACCCGAGTTCGATCCTTACTACACACACACTGCGTAATAACATTCCTTTTTATTCATAAAACTAACCGGGTTAGATCGAGTAGTTGTTAAGTATAATATAATTCAAGAATATAACCGGGTTAGACACACAGTCCAGCGGTGGACTGTGTGCAAAACAAACTGCACGTCACGCGATCGAGTCCCGTCACAAACACCGGTTCAATGGGATTAAAACGTTTTGCAAAATAAAGGAATTTTCGGTAAATTCGAATAAGTGTATAAATATAATTAAAACTGGAATCCTAACGGGTTAGTCACGTAGCTCAGTTGGTAGAGCTACGTGCGCGTGAACGGAAGGTCACCGGTTCGAATCCCGCTTGGCGCAAGTATTACCGCTGACCGAACCGGTCAACGGTCAACGGTCAAACAGTAAAAAAAATATTATTTTTTTTAAATATTTATTTGTTTAATTTAAATTAAAAAAATCAATTAAAAATACTTAAAAATAACATTTTTTAAGGATAGAAAATAGCCATAAACTCACAAAAATATATCTAAAAAATCCCATTAAAATCTTTAATAAAACCCATCCATTTAATATATTTTTTCCCATTATTATTTAGGTCAGTGATTCCTCGTTGACTCGTTTCGTCTAAATCGTGCACATCTCACCAACTCAAATCCAACGCACCCAATGTGAGTGAACCCTTCAAATTCCCCGTTTTAATCACGTTTTTGGGGTGTATCATGTGTCTTGTTCATTTACTCATTATAACTAAGTTATTGTGCATATATCATATCATGGCATGTGTGTTAGTTGTTGCTGATAAGTAGTTATTATTGTTTGCAAATTATTATCTCAGTACATGCAATTGCTGAGGCCGTAGCTCCCCATCCCTCGAGGTTGAGTTTGATCCCCATTTTATTATGCGGTTGATCAGGGCGTGCCCGCACGATCGGCTCCGTTTGATTGAGCCTTGATCAGTCATTTTATTTACATTTCAATACATGCAATACGCTCGGCTCCGCTTGATTGAGCCTTGAGCGCACAGTTCAATTTACATTTTCAGTACATGCAATACGATCGGCTCCGTTTGATTGAGCCTTGATCTCACAGTTCATTTATGTTAATTATCATATGATGTTGGAATGTTCATGTATGCTATCGATTGTTAATGTATGTTATAATTGTAACTGATGTTGCCATTGCTTGATTTCATACATATGCTCTTTTATGATTATGCACAATATTTTATTGATAAACTAACCAGAAAGTCATTATTAAATGTTTATCTATAAGGTTCACTCGCCAACTTATGTTGACCCAAAAACCTCCCATTTTACACATGATACAGGTGAACCAGCAGCAGCTAGGAACACGTAGGATCTGGACTAGAAGAAATAAAACGATTTAGTATTTGGATTATTATGTTTGGTTATTTTCCTTTGTAATGAATGAACATGTTTGAATGTTTGAGAAATGTAACTTTGACTTCATTTAATAATGGAACATAATAGTAAATGTCATGTGCTTTGGTGATAACCCAATTATGCCCCGACTCTTATTTCCGCTGCGGGTCGGGGTGTGACATCGGTGACTCGGGGCACGACGTAACTGGAAGGATAAATGCCGTTAACCGTAGTACGGCGAGAGCATTTGTCTATTAGGCCAAATCGTGTGCCCGAACTCAGAGAATTTTTGAATCACTTTGGGTAGTCGCTGTCTCAAAACCCAGGACGCTCCAAATTGTTTTAAGCCTGCAATCACCGATTTTACGCATCATCGAGTTTTATTATTAATTATGTGTTTAAATTTTGTGGATTTTACGCTTCATCAATTTCTCGTATTATCGATTTCTCGTTTTATCGCTTTTTCTTTACGAAAATACGCACAACTCGCACAAATCTTGTAATCTAAAACGCTAATTAATCGCAAACCTAACTAAAACGCTCAACCCTTCTACGCGAATGTCCTCATACGCGGTATTACTCGCTTATTTCGCTTATACTGCTCGTATCTCTTACGTGCTCCGCAAGACTTTGTGAAGGTGAATACGTGCAAAATATATGCTTACATTCTTATGTCTCTACGTGATTATGTGCTTACGTGCTTATGTGCTTACGTGTTTATGTTCTTACGTGTTTATGTGCTTATGTGGATACGTGCTTACGTGTTTTGTGCCTTATGAGAATGATAATAATAATAATAAAAATTTTAAACAAAATCCATTATATTAAATCTCATCCAATCTTTGTCTTTAGATGGCATCCATGGGATCTCACACTCGCCGCACCGCTAAACGCAACAACGCCGACAAACGCATCGCCTCTCTCGTAGCCAAGGAAATGGCTAAGGTGATCCCGCAACAGCGAAATACAAGCGATCAGCAGTAACTCATCAGTTGATTCCAAGAACAACGCTCCAAAACCTCGGTTCAGCTTCAAGCAGTTCAAAGTAGTGGCCCTCTGAGTTTCACGGGTGAAGATGGACCAAGCAAGATGTTTCACTGGTTCGACTCAATCGAAGTCACCTTCAGGCAAAGCGGATGCCCTGAAAATCTCAGCACTATTTACGCCACTGTAGTCTTTCAGTCGAGGGCACTTGACTAGTGGACCGCTGAGTGCAACAGGCGCGGAAACGATGAAGCTTACGAGCTCACATGGGAAGAACTCAAGGCGCTAATGATCAAGGAGTTCTATCCCCCACACGAAGTTCAAAAGCTGGAAAACGAGTTTTGGGGTATCCAGCAGGTTGGGGGTGATAACGCAGCTCTCACCGCCCGTTTCAAGCAGCTCAGCATCATATGTCCAAGTCAGGTGGATACTTCCGAAAAGGTAATCAAGAAGTATCTCCGTGCCTTACCGGATTACGTAGCCGATTTTGTTCAGGCAGCTTGACCCACTACCATCGAGGAGACTTACAAGATAGCCGCCGAGATCAACGATAAGCGAGTCCAAGCTGGGTATTTCAAGACCCCAGCCAAGAGTGCTCATCAAGCTACTGTTGAGCCCAGCACCGATACTGCTCCACCGCAAGCCTCCAAGTCAAACCACCCAAACCGCAAGCGAAAGGGTAACAACAGAAACTGCGCAATGGTCCCAGCTCCGAACTCCTAGTCTCGCTAAGCTGCTACTCCCAACGCACCAGTTGCTAAGCGTGCGTATACTGGACCTCACCCTTTGTGCTCCAAGTGCACATATCATCATGCGGTTGGAGGAAACTGCTGCTTTTGTGCTAAATGCAACATCTATGGGCACTTCACGGTGCACTGCCGCACTAGTCCACGTCAGCAAGCTCCTCCCGCTCTCGTAGCACCGCCAGCTCCTCTCAACATTGCTCCTCTCAACCAGGCACCGCAAGCACAAGAAGTTCAAGCACGAGCTTGCTACACTTGTGGCGACCCGAATCATTTCAGCAATGTTTGCCCAAACCGTGTGGTGAAACAAGAACAACACAGCTTCAGCAACAACCACCACAGCCGCCGCAGCTGCAACAACCACAGGTTGTGCGTGGAAGGGCTTTCAACATCAACCATCACCAGACTCAGAATGACAACAATGTTGTCAATGGTACGTTCCTCATTAATGGTATTTATGCTTCTTGTTTATTTGATACTGGAGCCGATATCTGTTTTGTATCGATAGAATTCGATAAGCTTTTAAAATGTAAACGCGTTAAACTCCCAAGTACCTTCGACGTCGAAATCGCCACCGGAAGAACCCTTACCGTTAACTCGTTCTACGTGATTGTACTCTCGAACTTAACACCTTCTCGATCGACATCATACCTATGCAATTAGGTAGTTTTGATGTCATGGTAGGCATGGATTTTCTTCGCGAGAATCATGCTGAAGTCGTTTCTTTCGATAAAATGATTCGTTTTCCCCTTCCAAACGGTGATCAACTGCATGTTTACGGCGAAACACCCTCAAAGAAGTTGATGCTTTTGTCATATACCCAAGCGAACAAGCATTTGCGCAAGCGATGCATTGCTTTTCTAGCCACATCGTGAACCCGGAAAAAGAAAAGAACACCTTGAAAGACATACCTGTTGTTTGAGAATTTCCTAAAGTTTTTCCCGACGATTTACCAGGCTTACCCCCTACTCATGATGTCGAGTTTCGTATTGATCTAATCCCCGGTACTACACTTGTCGCTAAAGCTCCCTATCGCCTTGCACCATCCGAAATGCGTGAGCTATCTAGCCAACTTCAGGAACTTCTTGATGAAGGCTTCATATGTAACATCCGTAAAAAAAACCGGATTTACCAAACCCGCTCCGTTTATTAACCGAACAATCAGTTAAAAAATTTCGTTGCGTATTTAATGCCCAAATTAATTTTAAACGATACATAATTGATAAGTATATTGGAATATATAAGTTATATTTGAAAAAGTATTTAAAATAAGAAAATAAAAGTAAAAGGCTGCTGCCGGGTTTCGAACCCGGGTCAGCCAGCGATTTCTGCAATGACTTAACACACACACGCTCAACCACTACGCCACTTGTGTTTCTTGTTCATACTTGGAAACAATTAATACATAACATAAATCTCGAATTCAAAACCGACAGCGCCCAATCGCAGTCGTCGGAAATCCAACGATTTCGCCGAGATTGGACGGTTACTTTTGTTTTAACCGAAGCCTTAACTACTACATCGGTTATAACCGACGTCGAAACCGCGACGCAAGTCATAACCGCCGAAAGTTATTGACCGACGAATCAAGACGGAAAACGGACCAAATTCGTCAATGTTCTGCCCTATAAATACCCCCTCTAACCTCTGTTAGCTTTTTCGCTCACAATCACACTCTTTCCCGACGTAATTCCACTCGCCGGAGAATTTCTGCAACTCGCCGGAAAACCGAGCCTTTCACTCTGAGCCTTACTGAACCCCCAGAGCTCATACCGAAGCCACCCACACTCATCTCAAGCTCCCTGAAGACCCTCTCCACAGGACACACGTCGCCGGAATCATCTGCTGTCATCGGAGTTTCGCCGGCGAAACAGAGGAGTCCTGTTCGGTATATCTTACACTTAATCTCTCATTCTTTTTATTAACCTCACCTGTAATTAATCACAAGACACTAAAAGAACATGATAAAATCGTCGAACCAGTCGGACTTTAGTTCTGGCTGAAGTTTAACGAAGAAGACGGAGTTATCAGTTGTGTATAAGTTTAATTTAAATCAAGATATATCTCGGGTTAGACACACAGTCCAGCGGTGGACTGTGTGCAAATAAACACGCAAACGTTCCGAGTTCGATTCTTGTCCCACGCACACTCGCCTTAATAAAAATGTTCCTTTTTTTTAACCGAACCGGATTCACTGCAATAGATGTTAAGTTTAATAAAAACCGGAATAATAACCAAGATAGACACACAGTCCAGTGGTGGACTGTGTGAACGTTTAGATCACACGTCACGAGTTCGAGTCCGGACTACCGCACCGATCCGGACAATTATCAAACTTTTTATATAAAGCAGAAACGAAATCATTTAATTTGTATATAAGTATAACAAAAATCAGATTATTTAACAAGTTAGACACACAGTCCAGCGGTGGACTGTGTGTTAACCCAAACCGCAGGTCCCGGGTTCGAGACCTGTGGAGAGCACCGAGCGAGTCTTTAAAATCGTTTTTAAAAACAAATAATTTTCGGATTAATTCAATTAGTATATAAGTATAATTAAAAACAGAAATATTTCGGGTTAGACACGTAGCTTTAGTTGGTAGAGCTGCGTGCACGCGAACTGGAGGTCTTGAGTTCGAGCCTCACCCGGCGCACACAATACAGTCTAACCGGTCAACAAGTCAACGGTCAACGGTCAACAGTCGCAAAAAGTCAACATTTTTTATTTTTATTTATTTATTTTATTTAAAAATCAATTAAAAATACTTAAAAATAACATTTTTAAGGTTAGAAAATAGCCTTAAACTCACAAAAATATATCCAATCATCTACTAAAATTGATTAATAAAATCCGCTTATTTACCAAGCCATTATGTTATTATCTAGGTTAGTTTCACTCGTGGTTAAATCAAACTTCGTGCACATTCAACATCATCAACCGAAAGCACCCAATGTGAGTGAACTTACAACTCCCCTTTTTAATTACACGTTTTGGGGTGTGTCATGTGTCACTAAAATTAACTCGTTTATTTAAACTTGTGCCATACCATATTGTGATCTAAACTTAGATTGTATATATTGTTTGTAGTTATGTATTTCATATTGTCAAGTTATATGCAATTCATTCATTAGGCCCATCAGTTCCTCGTGGGAGACGAGTTGAGCAACGCGTGCCTCAAAACAAATCCATTATTGTTCGTGTGTGCATTATGTAATATTAAATGATTTGGTGCATATGTCTACATCTATTTTTACTCATGTGTGGTTGTGCACTTTATTCTATAATCATTTCAATAAACTTGTTCAAATGCTTTCATAGGATTCACTCGCGCAACTTTTTGTTGATCCAAAAACCATTTTTACACATGATACAGGTGAACAGGATGAAGCAAGGAAAACATAGGAAATGCCTTAGAAGAAAACAATGAAGTCTAGAATGATGTTTAGGACATGATGTAATTATGGTTGTATATTTCCCATTAAATTGTATTAATAACTATGAAACGTCATAATAAATGTCATGAGCTTTGATGATAACCCAATTATGCCCCGATCACCTTTTTCCGCTGCGGGTCGGGGTGTGACAGATTGGTATCAGAGCCATGACTATAGGGATATAGGATAGGTTATTAGACCCTTAGAGCCTATACTATAGTTGCCTAAAATTTAATTTTTTTTAGGTGGTTACATACAAACTTATGATATTTATTTGTTTCATATTTGTTTATACTTACAGTCAAACATACATACTTACATACACATTCATCATACATATTTCAATGTTTATATATTCCATTCATCTTCATACTTTTGTTATTCAAAGATTTTGTCGCAATTTTCAAATCTCATCAAAGTAAGTTCTGCGACGGGCATGTAGTAACTGGAAGGGTACAAGTACCGGTAGTCGGAACGTCCTGTCTAGGTTGGCATTCGTATAAATCCAATATAACGGACCAGTTTGCCTACCTGGGGACTAACGATGAGAGTACGAAGGACCTATTAGGCCAAAGCATGCCACACCAAATGTCGTTCGAACTAACCCCACTTTGAGGTGTCACCGTGTCTATACCTGGACACATTCCGAATATCATACGTTATATACATATTTCTCGATTTTCTCCGGGTTTTAGTGTACGTAACCAGGCTAACACATGCGAACCATATGAAAAACCCGGTATTCATGGGGGCCCACATGATTACGAAGGTGAAGTATGGCGGCATGCAAGGCCCAATGACGAGCAAAGCCCAAGACATCCTATGGATGTAGTAGATTTATTTTTCTATATTTATTTTATGAATGTTCATTCCTAAGTGCGACCCATGATCCCAAAAACATCCAACTCATGCTCTTGATATGTATTCCTTGTAGATGTCATATAGCCTCACCCGTAGGAAGATGAGAGCAGGAAAAGCTCGTGAGCGCATGGCTGCCCTAATCGCTCAACAAATTGCCGTAATACCCAACATTGTAATCCAAGTCCAACAAGCACTTACCGCTAATCCTGTCAACCAAGAAGATCAAAATGTTATCAACCCTCCCCCAAATACCACTAAATGCATCTACAAGCATTTCAAATCATGCGACCCTCCAAAATACGAAGGGACTGAAGGTGTCACCGCTCTCCTCATTGGTTTGAAGAAATGGAGAACACTTTTCTAAATTGCGATTGCCCCGATGATCGCAAAGTGCGATATGCTACCGGTCGTTTATATGGAATAGCACTTACTTGGTGGAATACAGAGAAGGCCAAACGAGGCGTTGAAGATGCTATGACTTTGACTTGGGAAGAGTTGAAGGAAATCATGACAAGACGGTTTTGCCCAAGGAGCGAAATCAAGAAATTAGAAGACGAGTTCTATTCGTTGAAGCAAAAGGAAGGCGACCACACCACATACAACAAAAGATTCCTCGAGTTAAATCAAATTGTTCCCAACTTGTTCACTCCCCTTACCGTTTGATCGAGCACTACATTCGAGGTCTTCCCGTCAAAGATTCAAGACTCTGTAATAAGTACCACGCCTGCAACTATGGAAGCAGCAATGGAGTTAGCCACAGAGCTCACCGAAAACCGAATCCGGAACAAAGACTTCAAGGAGGAGAAGAAGAAGGATAAGGCATCGACTGAAACTTCAAACTCCACCCAAACCGAATCCCCTTCCCAACCCACTTTTAAGAGAAAACGAGATGGGCAACTTTTCGCTGTCACACATCGTAATCAACCAATTTCACAAGCCATACCATCCAAGCTATCCCAATCACTCAAGTAGCACCCAACTCAACTTACCCAAATAAGAAACCATACCTTGGACCTCACCTCGATGTAACACCTTTTTTATCACCATCCCCTTACCTTACCCTGTCGACTATGTGCAAATTGTGGACGCTATGGTCATTTGAGCAAGGTTTGCCGCACCCCTCAAAACCAAATCTCTCCCCCTACTCAAAACATGATCCAAACCTATCAACAACCCCAATACCCCATGTTCCCATATGTTCGAGCTTGTTTCAATTGTGGCGACCCTACCCACTTTAGAAGCACGTGCCCTCGATTGGTTAACATCATAAACGCTCAAGCTCAATCAAACCCAGTTAACCAAGTAAATCAAGAAAACCCAATCACTAGGCCACCAGCAAGAGGAAGAGTTTTCAACATCAACGCCAATCCTGTCGAAGATAATGATGGCCCAAACGAAAACACCCAACTAGTCCCCTTCACCGAAAATGAAGATTCAACTCCAGCCGCTTAGTTTTTATGTTTTTCTTTATGTTATCTCAATTTTCCCGTATCTCAGTTATAAATTGGAATCTTATCCAAGGATCCTAATGCGAATTACTATTTCAGTTTTTTTTGTTTTAAAGTCACATAGAACTAATCATAACTTACGGATAAAGCCAATGAAAATTTGACAAGAATATGGTGGATACGCCTGGTACTTCCTACATATAAGTATTCTTGCCAAAGGATCAGAGGCATTATCTGGCGGTTATGAGAAGTTCCATGTGGAATTTAGTATTGTCTTGATTGAAGTTTGTTTTGTACTTACTGATTTTTGGCATTTATAGCATCTTATCATTTAAAGAAATTGGATTTTATTCCATTTCTACAATGACTTACCTCTCCATCACAACAAACGAGAGAGGTATTGTCATCATTCAAACATGTATACTATCAGAATTAAGACGCAAGTTATGGTTGTTGTGTTTGTTGAAGAGTCACATAGAACTAATCATAACTTGCGGATAAAGTCAATGAAAATTTGACAAGAATATGGTGGATACGCCGCTGGTACTTCCTATATATAAGTATTCTTGTCAAAGGATCAGAGGCATTATCAGGCGGTTATGAGAGGTTCATGTAGGATTTAGTAAGTTTTGGTTGTTGTGTTTGTTGTAGAGTCACATAGAACTAATCATAACTTGCGGATAAAGTCAATGAAAATTTGACAAGAGTATGATGGATACGCCGCTGGTACTTCCTATATATAAGTATTCTTGCCAAAGGATCAGAGGCATTATCAGGCGGTTATGAGAAGTTCCATGTAGGATTTAGTATATTTTGGTCAAAGTTTGTTCATCATACAATTCAGTGTATTTCAATTTCATCATTTAAAGAAGTTGAGCTATGTCTCACTTCCACAATGACTAACCTCTCCATCATAACAAACGAGAGAGGTACTGTCATCATTCAAACATGTATACTATCAGAATTTAGACTCAAGCTGTGGTTGTTGTGTTGTTTATGTTTTAGAGTCACATAGGACTAATCATAATTTACTGATAAAACCAATGAAAATTTGACGAGAATATGGTGGATACGCCGCTGGTACTTCCTATTATAAGTATTCTCGCCAAAGGATCAGAGGCATTATCAGGCGGTTATGAGAAGTTCAAGTAGGATTTAGTATTGTTTTGGTTGAAATTTGTGTTACATTCATATCATCTCGCCATTTAAAGAAATTGGATTATGTTCTATTTCTACATAAACTAACCTCTCCATCATAACAAACGAGAGAGGAACTGTCACCATTCAAACATGTATGCTATCAGAATATGGATTCAGATATTGGTTGTTGTGTTTATTTATGTTCTAGAGTTACATCATAGAACCAATCATAACTTACTGATAAAACCAATGAAAATTTGACAAGAATATGGTGGATACGCCGCTGGTACTTTCTATATATAAGTATTCTTGTCAAAGGATCAGAGGCATTGTCAGGCGGTTATGAGAATTTCTATGTAGGATTTAGTAATTTCTTGGTACATTGGTTGTGGCGTTTATTTATGTTCTAGAGTCACATCATAGAACCAATCATAACTTACTGATAAAACCAATGAAAATTTGACAAGAATATGGTGGATACGCCGCTGGTACTTCCTATATATAAGTATTCTTGTCAAAGGATCGGAGGCATTGTTAGACGGTTATGAGAAGTTCCATGTAGGTTGTAGTATTAGAAATTTTGTTTTAGGATATAACCCTATCTTTCCAAACATATCAAAACTCTTACACATGATATCATATTTAGTGAATCAACTCTGCTTACCAATATTTTTACCGTAGGCAACAAAAAGCGATTCCTGTAACAGGGTACTTAACCCTTACAAGGGACGTTACCGCCTCAAACAAAAACTTAAACTCTTACTCTTTTTCTAAGCATGTAACTGTCAAACTAAACACCATCCTTTTTTTAGACAAATATGTCACTACTTAAATTTCGGGACGAAATTTCTAAAAAGCAGGGGATACTGTAACATCCGTAAAAAAACCGGATTTACCAAACCCGCTCCGTTTATTAACCGAACAATCAGTTAAAAAATTTCGTTGCGTATTTAATACCCAAATTAATTTTAAACGATACATAATTGATAAGTATATTGGAATATATAAGTTATATTTGAAAAAGTATTTAAAATAAGAAAATAAAAATAAAAGGCTGCTGCCGGGTTTCGAACCCGGGTCAGCCAGCGATTTCAGCAATGACTTAACACACACACGCTCAACCACTCCGCCACTTGTGTTTCTTGTTCATAATTGGAAACAATTAATACATAACATAAATCTCGAATTCAAAACCGACACACCCAATCGCAGTCGTCGAAATCTCGACGATTTCTCCGAGATTGGACGGTTACTTTGTTTTAACCGAAGCCTTAACTACTACATCGGTTATAACCGACGTCTGAAACCGCGACGCAAGTCATAACCGCCGGAAAGTTATTGACCGACGAATCAAGACGGAAAACGGACCAAATTCGTCAATGTTCTGCCCTATAAATACCCCCTCTAACCTCTGTTAGCTTTTTCGCTCACAATCACACTCTTTCCCGACGTAATTCCACTCGCCGGAGAATTTCTGCAACTCGCCGGAAAACCGAGCCTTTCACCTCTGAGCCTTACTGAACCCCCAGAGCTCATACCGAAGCCACCCACACTCATCTCAAGCTCCCTGAAGACCCTCTACCACAGGACACACGTCGCCGGAATCATCTGCTGTCATCGGAGTTTCGCCGGCGAAACAGAGGAGTCCTGTTCGGTATATCTTACACTTAATCTCTCATTCTTTTTATTAACCTCACCTGTAATTAATCACAAGACACTAAAAGAACATGATAAAATCGTCGAACCAGTCGGACTTTAGTTCTTGCTGAAGTTTAACGAAGAAGACGGAGTTATCAGTTGTGTATAAGTTTAATTTAAATCAAGATATATCTCGGGTTAGACACACAGTCCAGCGGTGGACTGTGTGCAAATAAACACGCAAACGTTCCGAGTTCGATTCTTGTCCCACGCACACTCGCCTTAATAAAAATGTTCCTTTTTTTTAACCGAACCGGATTCACTGCAATAGATGTTAAGTTTAATAAAAACCGGAATAATAACCAAGATAGACACACAGTCCAGTGGTGGACTATGTGAACGTTTAAATCACACGTCACGAGTTCGAGTCCGGACTACCGCACCGTCCGGACAATTATCAAACTTTTTATATAAAGCAGAAACGAAATCATTTAATTTGTATATAAGTATAAAAAAATCAGATTATTTAACAAGTTAGACACACAGTCCAGCGGTGGACTGTGTGTTAACCCAAACCACAGGTCCCGGGTTCGAGACTGTGGAGAGCACCGAGCGAGTCTTTAAAATCGTTTTTAAAAACAAATAATTTTCGGATAATTCAATTAGTATATAAGTATAATTAAAAACAGAAATATTTCGGGTTAGACACGTAGCTCAGTTGGTAGAGCTGCGTGCACGCGAACGGGAGGTCTCGAGTTCGAGCCTCACCCGGCGCACAGTCTAACCGGTCAACAAGTCAACGGTCAAAGTCGCAAAAAGTCAACATTTTTTATTTTTATTTATTTATTTTATTTAAAAATCAATTAAAAATACTTAAAAATAACATTTTTAAGGTTAGAAAATAGCCTTAAACTCACAAAAATATATCCAATCATCATACGAAAATTGATTAATAAAATCCGCTTATTTACCAAGCCATTATGTTATTATCTAGGTTAGTTTCACTCGTGGTTAAATCAAACTTCGTGCACATTCAACATCATCAACCGAACGCACCCAATGTGAGTGAATCTTACAACTCCCCTTTTTAATTAACGTTTTGGGGTGTGTCATGTGTCACTAAAATTAACTCGTTTATTTAAACTTGTGCCATACCATATTGTGATCTAAACTTAGATTGTATATATTGTTTGTAGTTATGTATTTCATATTGTCAAGTTATATGCAATTCATTCATTAGGCCCATCAGTTCCTCGTGGGAGACGAGTTGAGCAACGCGTGCCTCAAAACAAATCCATTATTGTTCGTGTGTGCATTATGTAATATTAAATGATTTGGTGCATATGTCTACATCTATTTTTACTCATGTGTGGTTGTGCACTTTATTTTATATCATTTCAATAAACTTGTTCAAATGCTTTCATAGGATTCACTCGCCAACTTTTTGTTGATCCAAAAACCATTTTTACACATGATACAGGTGAACAGGATGAAGCAAGGAAAACATAGGAAATGCATTAGAAGAAAACAATGAAGTCTAGAATGATGTTTAGGACATGATGTAATTATGGTTGTATATTTCCCATTAAATTGTATTAATAAATATGAAACGTCATAATAAATGTCATGAGCTTTGATGATAACCCAATTATGCCCCGATCACCTTTTTCCGCTGTGGGTTGGGGTGTGACATCATACGCCCGAGCACTTCACCTTGGGGCGCACCCGTTCTTTTTGTGAAAAGAAGGATGGATCGTTCCGAATGTTCATCGATTATCGTGAACTTAACAAACTCACGATAAAGAACCGCTACCCTCTTCCTCGAATCGATGATTTATTTGACCAAATCCAAGGTGCTACTTGTTTTTTGAAGATTGATTTACGTTCCGGATATCCAGCTACGTGTTCATGAGCAAGACATTCCTAAAACCGCCTTTCGTACTCGCTATGGCCACTTTGAATTCGTGGTCATGCCTTTTGGACTTACAAACGCACCCGCGGTCTTCATGGATTTAATGAACCGTGTGTGCAAAGCCTTTTTGGATCATTTCGTCATTGTTTTTATCGATGATATCCTCATTATTCGAAGTTGAGAGCCGAACATGCACGACATCTTCGTTTAGTTCTCGAACTTCTCCAAGGAAACCGTCTCTACGCCAAATTCTCCAAGTGTGAATTTTGGCTTAATGAAGTCCAATTTCTCGGTCATGTCGTCAACGACCAAGGAATCCACGTCGATCCCGCCAAAACTAAAGCTGTAAAGAGTTGGAATACTCCGAAGAATTCGTCCGAAATCCGTTCTTTCCTCGGATTGGCGGGTTACTACCGTCAATTCATCGCCGACTTTTCGAGAATCGCCATGCCTCTTACCTCTTTGACTCATAAGGACAAACCTTTTGTTTGGGGTTCTGAACAGGAGGAAGCCTTTCAGAATCTCAAGCGTATGCTTTGCGACGCTCCCGTTCTCGCACTTCCCGACGGAGAAGACGATTTCGTTGTTTATTGTGATGCCTTAACCTAAGTCTCTGTTGTGTCCTTTTTCAACAAGATAAGGTTATCGCGTATGCGTCTCGACAACTCAAAATCCACGAGAAGAACTACACTACCCATGATCTCGAGCTCGGTGCAGTCATTTTTGTGTTAAAGATATGGTGACACTAGGTATAAAGTGTACGGTCTTCACTGACCACAAGAGCTTACAACACATCCTTAACCAGAAAGAACTAAACATGCGCCAACGCAGATGGGTTGAACTTCTCAACGACTATGATTGTGAGATACGCTACCATCCCGGCAAAGCAAACGTTGTAGCCGATGCTCTTAGTCGACGAAGCTATGCGTATAGCATTCATGACGTTCAAGTCCAGAATAAACTCGAAACCTTGATTCGCGAAGCCCAGCACGCATGTTTCATTGAGAACACCTTGTCTGAGGAAATGAAATGTGGTGCCGAACCCAGCTGAAGAATAAGTCTAACCGGATCTATTACTTTCAGAATCGCATTTGGATCCCTAACCGCAATAACCTTCGAGAGTTGCTAATGACCGAAGCCCATAAGTCTCGATATTCCATTCACCCCGATGCCGACAAGATGTACCAGGACCTTCACTCTAGGTATTGGTGGCCGGTCATGAAGAAGGATATCGCCCTATACGTGTCGAAATGCTTAACTTGTGCGAAAGTTAAAGCCGAACATCAACGCCCCTCTGGTTTACTCGAACAACCCGATATCCCGGTGTGGAAATGGGAGAGTATAGCTATCGATTTTGTTACAAAACTCCCTCGCACCTCTTCTGGTCACGATAGCATTTGGGTTATCGTCGATCGCCTTACGAAATCTGCCCATTTATTGCCATACAGAAGACTATAAGATAGAACGATTTGCAAGAATCCATACCGACGAAGTCATTTGTCGACATGGGACGCCTCGTGACATCATCTCTGATCGCGACGGTCGCCTTTCTTCACGTCACTGGGAGACTTTCCGATCCGCACTCGGTACTAAGCTTAATATTAGTACTGCGTTCCACCCTCAAACCGACGGTCAGACCGAGCGCAAGATTCACACCCTCGAAGACATGCTTCGATCGTGTGTTATAGATTTCAGTGGTAATTGGGATACACATTTACCTTTAATAGAATTTTCGTACAATAACAGTTATCATATTAGTATTCAAATGGCACCTTTTGAGGCATTATACGGTAGAAAATGTCGACCGCTTATTGTATGGCACGAGATCGGAGACGTTCAGATCACTCGTCCCCGAGTTAATTCAAGAGACGACAGACAAGATTCTCCAAATTAGAGACAATCTCCTGAAAGATCGTAGTCGTCAAAAGAGTTACGCCGATAAACGCCGCAAGTCCCTACAATTCAAAGTGGGAGATCACTTCTCTTAAAGGTTTCACCTTGGAAAGGAGTGATCCGTTTTGGAAAGAAAGGGAAACTAGCGCCACGATACGTGGGTCCCTTTAAGATTCTGGAAAGAATCGGAAAAGTGGCCTACCGACTCAAATTACCGAAAGAACTCAACAACGTACATCCGACTTTCCATGTCTCAAACCTCAAAAAGTGTTTAACGGAAGGAAATCTTCATGTGCGACTTGAAGATTTGCAAATAAACGAAACACTGCACTTCGTGGAAATGCCAGTAGAAATCATGGATCGAGAGATCAAGAAACTTCGACGCTCTCGCATTCCTATTGTGAAAGTCCGATGGGAAGGCAAACGCGATGCCGATTTCACTTGGGAACTCGAAAGTGATATGAAAGCTAAATATCCTCATCTCTTTGTTACAACCGCCACCTAAATTTCGGGACGAAATTCCCTAAAGGAGGGGAGACTCTAACAACCCGATCTTTCGGATTGTTATCCGAATTCCGTTATTTTCGTTATTTCTGTTTTCAAACCCGTTTGTACTCTGGGATTAATTATAATGGTTTAGATCATTTTAAAATGCATATTATGATCCCTTATTTATCGCATTTAAATCGCTTAATACTCTTAACTCTCAAACGCAAACTCAAATCGCGGATAATTATGTTACATTATGTTATTTTTGTGTTATGTGTGCTTTATGTTTTATGGTTGTACACGCTATCGCAACACTCTCACCCGCACAAATCGTTCAATCGTAGTATTTTATTAACGCAACGCTTAACACTTAATCAAAACGCTAAACATAACTAACTAATACGAACCGAATCGCCAAATGAACACCTAAAGAACAAAACCCAGCCACCAGGTCAAGTTCGAGCCGAAGTTTGGCACCCCAACTTCGCCCGAAGTTGGCCAGGCCAAGCAGATGAAGCAAGTTCGCTCGAACTTGCACAATCCAAAGTTCGCGCTCCCGAACTTGTGCCAAGTTTCAATTCCGAAGTTGTTGGCTGCCACTCCTTTTTCTCCTCACTTATAAATACCCAGTTCCTCCTTCATTCAACCCTTGCTGCTAACTTCGCTCCATAACTCCCGAAACCTTATTTCTCTTTTATCCAAGTAAGAATCAACCCGTTTTATGCAAACTACAACGTTTTCTACTATAATTTTACACAAGGATTAACAACACTTAACGCTTCACTAAACACTTAACATAACCATCTATTACAAACCGAATCGCCCACACGAACACCTAACGTGCAAATAAGGAACAAAACTTAGCCAACATGCCAAGTTCGCCCGAAGTTGGGTACCCTAACTTCGCTCGAACTTGTTCAGGCCACCAAAACACTAAATAAACAACAAGTTCGCTTGAACTTGTACCCTTCAAGCAGAACTGGCCAAGTTCGCCTGAACTGTGCCAAGTTTGCTTGAAATGGTG
Source organism: Scalesia atractyloides (assembly GCA_947069175.1). Lineage (NCBI taxonomy): Eukaryota > Viridiplantae > Streptophyta > Magnoliopsida > Asterales > Asteraceae > Scalesia > Scalesia atractyloides. The sequence continues at coordinate 93,944,907 of CAMTDV010000019.1, forward strand.
GCAAGTTCGCCCGAACTTGATGTCGGCCAGCTTGTTTTCTCTTTACCAATAAATACCAAGCACCCTCATTCTCTCATTCCTTGCTGCTAACTTTGACCCAGAACTCCCGAAACCTTATTTCTCTGTTTTCCAAGTAAGAATCAACTTGTTTTATGCAAACTACAACGTTTTCTACTACGATTTTACACAAGGATTACCTTCATTTTCATCAAAACTCAATTGTTTATGAAAATCTTCATCTTTTTCTATAAAACTTCTTCTTTTCACTTAGATCTACACTAAACGGTGTATTTGGGCCTAGCTATGGCTTCCCAAGCTAGAAATCTTGATGATTTTGACTCACCAACTGTTAGATCTGAGCAAAACCTTTTAAAGTATTGATTTTTACATAAAATACGGACTAAGTAACGTATGTGTCGTTCACTGTTAAGCGGAATAAGGCGTTGTCAAGCAAGAAACTCAAATCCGGAAGCACAAGGACGATATCGTCACTTTGCACGAACTGGACTAACCCGTACGAACCGACAAGTTTGCCCGGATTAGCCCGAGTTCCTGTAAAATGGCTAAACTCGCTCCAAAAGACCTCTCCAGCCTATGCTTTGCTCAGTAGCTCAAGGTTGGAGGGATGGACACTCAATTTCCTCAGCAAACGACGCGAAGACGCAAGTTTTTTGGAGCAAAACAGTCAAGTTCGCCCAAAAAATGGACAAGTTCGCTCGAAGTTGTCACCATATTGGTACCAACTTCGCCCGAACTTGTACTGAAGAAAAACATCAAGTTCGCCCGAACATGTACTGATTCTAAGGAATGAGGTCAAGTTCGCTCCGAACTTGTACTAAACTCATATAAAGGGTGATAAGTTCACCCGAACTTGTACAAGATTCTGTGAAATAACAACTTTGCCCGAAGTTGGTCAAACTGACTGGATTCTCAGACAAGTTCGCCCGAACTTGTCTACAGCTCTTTCACGTTTTGACCGTTTCAGCACTTCGGAAGACTGATGCACTTCTGCTCGCGTTTACAGGCTGACCCAGCGCTCCCTTCAATCCACAAGCAGTTCGTGTTTCTTCACTGAGCACCGACTGTGAGTATACTTGAACCCTTTTTCGCTTTAACGCACTATTGGGTGTTACATACGTTCTCTACATCAAAACACGCTACACACAACGTTAAAACTCTTTTAAAACGCTAACCGCTCTTGCATGTTATACGTGAATCGCTGAATGTTTGTTTTCTATGTGTGAATAATGTGGACTTGAAGACCACCCTTAGCAACGATAGTACTATAGTTTGGACTCAGCACCCGATTGGTTTGGGGGTTGTTAAGGCTCGCATATTAACATTACGTGCGTGTTCGCTGTTGTGAATACGCATCGCGCATCTAGGGCCTTTTTCTAGATCCGATAATTGTGTAGAGTCTTGGAAGGGTCCATGGACGCCTCCTAGACCAACGTCATGAGCCGATTCACAGTCTGACTCATAGGTCGGTTGTAAGGGAAGTGATGTGTACCCGGGTATCTTACAAAACTTGATAAATTTGTAATGAGTCAAAGGGTATATATACAGACTTCTCCTAGATCCAGTTCTTACGTAGGGTCTTGGAAGTGTATACAGACGCCTCTCAGACCCAAGTAATGAGTCGATTCACAGGTCTGACACATAGGTTGGTTGTAAGGGACTTGTCGTGTACCTGGGTATTGGTCAAAACTAAAAAAAATTGAAACGAGTCAAAGTGTATGTCTAGGGCCTTCTCCTAGATCCGATTCTTTTGTAAGCCTACTAGACCAAAGTCATGAGCCGATTCACAGTCTGACTCATAGGTCGGTTGTAAGAGAAGTGCTGTGTACCCGGGTATTAGACAAAACTTGAAAAATTGTAACGAGTCAAAGGGTATATATATACAGACTTCTCCTAGATCTGCTTCTTGCGTAGGGTTTTGTAAGGGTTCATGGGCGCCTCCTAGATTCAAATAATAAGCCGATTCACAGTTCTGACGCCTTAGAAGGGTCTTGGAAGGGTCCATGGACGCCTTCTAGACCAAAGTCATGAGCCGATTCATAGTCTGACTCATAGGTCGGTTGTAAGGGAAGTGCTGTACAAAACTTGAAAAATTTGTAACGAGTAAAAGGGTATATATACAGACTTCTCCTAGATCCGGTTTTTGCGTAGGGTCTTGTAAGGGTTCATAGAAGCCTCCTAGATTCAAATTATAAGCTGATTCACAGTTTTGACTCATAGGTCGTTTAGAAGTGACGTGTCGTGTACCCGGGCATTGGGCAAAACTTGAAAAATTAGGAAGGAATCAAAGGGTATGTCTAGGGCGTTCTCCTAGATCCGGTTCATACGTAGGGTCATGGATGGGTACACAGACGCCTCTTAACCCAAGTAATGAGTCGATTCACAGGTCTGACGCATATGTCGGTTGTAAGGGACTTGTCGTGTACCCGGGTATTGGTCAAAACTAAAAAATTTTAAACGATTCAAAGTGTATGTCAAGGCCTTCTCCTAGATCCAATTCTTGTGTAGAGTCTTGGAAGGGTCCATGGATGTCTCCTAGATTCAAATCATGAGCCGATTAACAGGTCTAACTTATAGGTCGGTTGTAAGCGACGTGTCGTGTACCCGGCAAAGTGTCTAGGGCCTTTTACTAGATCCGATTATTGTGTAGAGTCTTGGAAGGGTCCATGGACGCCTCCTAGACCAAAGTCATGAGCCGATTCACAGTCTGACTCATAGGTCGGTTGTAAGGGAGTGTTGTGTACCCGGATATTGTATTGTACAAAACTTGAAAATTTTGTAACGAGTCAAAGGGTATATTACAGACTTCTCCTAGATCTGGTTCTCGCATAAGGTCTTGTAAGGGTTCATAGAAGCCTCCTAGATTCAAATATTAGGCCGATTCACATTTCTGACTCATAGGTCAGTTATAAGTGTCGTGTCGTGTACCCGGGATTGGGAAAAACTTGAAAATTTTGTAAGGAATCAAAGGGTATGTCTAGGGCATTCTCCTAGATCCGGTTCTTACGTAGGGTCTTGGAAGGGTACACAGACGCCTCTCAGACCCAAGTAATGAGTAGATTCACAGGTCTGAAGCATAGGTCGGTTGTATGGGACTTGTCGCGTACCCGGGTATTGGTCAAAACTAGAAAAATTTGAAACGAGTCAAAGTGTACGTCTAGGCCTTCTCCTAGATCCGATTCTTGTGTAGAGTCTTGGAAGGGTCCATGAATGTCTTCTAGATTCAAATCATGAGCCGATTAACAGGTCTAACTTATAGGTCGGTTTTAAGCGACCTGTCGTGTACTCGGGTATTGGGCAAAACTAGAAAATTTTGAAACGAGTCAAAGTGTATGTATAGGTCATTTTACTAGATCCGATTATTTTGTAGAGTCTTGGAAGGGTCCATGGACGCCTCCTAGACCAAAGTCATGAGCCGATTCATAGTCTGACTCATAGGTCGTTTGTAAGGGAAGTGGTGTGTACCCGGGTATTGTACAAAACTTGAAAAATTTGTAACGAGTCAAAGGGTATATATACAAACTTCTCATAGATCTGATTCTTGCGTAGGTTCTTGTAAGGGTTCATAGAAGCCTCCTAGATTCAAATAATATGCTGATTCACAGTTCTGACTCATAGGTCGGTTATAAGTGACGTGTCGTGTACCCGGGTATTGGGCAAAAATTGAAAAATTTTGAAGGAATTAAAGAGTATATCTAGGGCGTTCTCCTAGATCTGGTTCTTACGTAAGGTCTTGGAAGGGTACACAGACGCCTCTCAGACCCAAGTAATGAGCCGATTAAGAGGTCTGACGCATAGGTCGGTGGTAAGGGACTTATCGTGTACTGGGTATTGGGGAAAACTAGAAAATTTTGAAACGAGTCAAAGTGTATGACTAGGGCGTTTTACTAGATCCGATTATTGTGTAGAGTCTTAGATGGTCCAGGACACCTCCTAGACCAAAGTCATGAGCTGATTCATAGTCTGACTAATAGGTCGGTTGTAAGGGAAGTGGTGTGTACCCGGCATTGTACAAAACTGAAAAATTTGTAACGAGTCAAAGGTATATATATAGACTTCTCCTAGATCTGGTTCTTGCGTAGGGTCTTGTAAGGGTTCATAGAAGCCTCTTAGATTCAAATGATAAGCCGATTCACACTTCTGACTCACAGGTCGGTTATAAGTAACGTGTCGTGTACGCGGGTATTGGGCAAAACTTGAAAAATTAGGAAGGAATCAAAGGGTATGTCTAGGGTTCTCCTAGATCCGGTTCTTCAGTAGGGTCTTGGAAGGGTACACAGACGCCTCTCAGACCCAAGTAATGAGTCGATTCACAGGTCTGACGCATAGGTAGGTTGTAAGGGACTTGTCGTGTACCCGGGTATTGGTTAAAACTAAAAAAATTTGAAACGAGTCAAAGTGTATGTCTAGGCCTTCTCCTAGATCCGATTCTTGTGTAGAGTCTTGGAAGGGTCCATGGATGTCACCTAGAATCAAATCATGAGCCGATTAACAGGTCTAACTTATAGGTCGGTTGTAAACGACGTGTCGTGTACCCGGGTATTGGGCAAAACTAGAAAAATTTGAAACGAGTCAAAGTGTATGTCTAGGGCCTTTTAGTTGATTCGATTCTTGCGTACAGTCTTGGAAGGATTCATGGACGCCTCCTAGACCAAACTCATAAGCTGATTCACAGTCTGACTCATAGGTCGATTGTAAGGGAAATGCTGTGTACCCGGGTATTTTACAAAACTTGAAAATTTTTAACGAGTCAAAGGGTATATATACAGACTTCTCCTAGATCTGGTTCTTGTGTAGGTTCTTGTAAGGTTTCATAGAAGCCTCCTAGATTCAAATAATATGCCGATTCACAGTTCTGACTCATAGGTCAGTTATAAGTGACGTGTCGTGTACCCTGGTATTGGGCAAACCTTGAAAATTTTTGAAGGAATCAGAGGGTATGTCTAGGGAGTTCTCCCAGATCTAGTTCTTACTTAGGTCTTGGAAGGGTACACATACGCCTCTCAGACCCAGTAATGAGCCGATTAACCGGCCTGACGCATTGCTCTGTGGTAAGGACTTGTCGTGTACCCGGGTATTAGGCAAAACTAGAAAAATTTGAAACGAGTCAAAGAGTATGCCTAGGGCCTTTTACGAGATCTGATTATTGTGTAGAGTCTTGGAAGGGTCCATGGATGCCTCCTAAACCAAAGTCATGAGCCGATTCATAGTCTGACTCATAGGTCGGTTGTAAGGGAAGTGTGTGTACCCGGATATTGTACAAAACCTGAAACATTTGTAACTAGTCAAAGGGTATATATACAGACTTCTCCTAGATTTGGTTCTTGCGTAGGGTCTTGTAAGGGTTCATAGAAGCCTCCTAGATTCAAATGATAAGCTGATTCACAGTTCTGACTCATAGGTCGTTTAGAAGTGACGTGTCGTATACCCGGGTATTGGGCAAAACTTGAAAAATTAGGAAGGCATCAAAGGGTATGTCTAGGGGGTTCTCCTAGATCCGGTTCTTACGTAGGGTCTTGGAAGGGTACATAGACGCCTCTCAGACCCAAGTAATGAGTCGATTCACAGGTCTGACGCATAGGTCGGTTGTAAGGGACTTGTCGTGTACCCGGGTATTGGTCAAAACTAAAAAAAATTGAAACGAGTCAAAGTATATGTCTAGGGCCTTCTCCTGGATCCTATTCTTGTGTAGAGTCTTAGAAGGGTCCATGGATTCCTCCTAGACCAAAGTCATGAGCCGATTCACAGTCTGACTCAGAGGTCGGTTGTAATTGAAGTGCTGTGTACCTAGGTATTTGACAAAACTTGAAAAATTTGTAACGAGTCAAAGGGTACATATACAGACTTCTCCTAGATCTGTTTCCTTGTAGGGTTTTGTAAGGGTTCATGGACGCCTCCTAGATTCAAATAATAAGCCAAATCACAGTTCTGACTCATAGGTCGGTTATAAGTGATGTGTCGTGTACCCCCGGTTATTGGGTAAAACATTGAAAATTTTGGAAGGAATCAAAGGGTATGTCTTGGGCGTTCTCCTAGATCCGGTTCTTACGTAGGGTCTTGGAATGGTGCACATACGCCTGTCAGACCCTCTCCTAGATTCAAATGATGAGCCGATTAATAGGTCTAACTTATAGGTCGGTTTTAAGCGACCTGTCGTGTACCCAGGTATTGGGTAAAACTAGAAAAATTTGGAACGAGTCAAAGTGTATGTCTAGGGCCTTTTACTAGATCCGATTATTGTGTAGAGTCTTGGAAGGGTCCATGAACGCCTCCTAGACCAAAGTCATGGGCCGATTCACAGTCTGACTCATAGGTCGGTTGTAAAGGAAGTGCTGTGTATCCAGGTATTGTACAAAACTTGAAAAATTTGTAACGAGTCAAAGTGTATATATAACAGACTTCTCCTAGATTTGGTTCTTACGTAGGGTCTTGTAAGGGTTCATAGAAGTCTCCTAGATTCAAATGATAAGCCGATTCACAGTTCTGACTCATAGGTCGGTTATAAGTGACGCATCGTGTACCCGGGTATTGGGCAAAACTTGAAAAATTAGGAAGGAATCAAAGGGTATGTCTAGGGCGTTCTCCTAGATCCGGTTCTTACGTAGGGTCTTGGAAGGGTACATAGACGCCTCTCAGACCCAAGTAATGAGTCGATTCACAGATCTGACGCATAGGTAGGTTGTAAGGGACTTGTCGTGTACCCGGGTATTGGTCAAAACTAAAAAAATTTGAAACGAGTCAAAGTATATGTCTACGGCCTTCTCCTAGATCCTATTCTTGTGTAGAGTCTTAGAAGGGTCCGTGGATGCCTCCTAGACCAAAGTCATGAGCCGATTCACAGTCTGACTAACAGGTCGCTTGTAAGGGAAGTGTTGTGTACCCGGGTGTTGTACAAAACTTGAAAAATTTGTAACGAGTCGAATGATATATATACAGACTTCTCCTAGATCTGGTTCTTGCGTAGGGTCTTGTAAGGGTTCATAGAAGCCTTCTAGATTCAAATAATAAGCCGATTCACAGTTTTGACTCATAGGTCGGTTAAAGTGACGTTTCGTGTACCCGGGTATTGAGCAAAACTTGAAAATTTTGTAACGAGTCAAAGGGTATATATACAGACTTCTCCTAGATCTGGTTCTTGTGTAGGGTTTTGTAAGGGTTCATGGACGCCTCCTAGATTCAAGTCATAAGCGATTCACAGTTCTGACTCATAGGTCGGTTATAAGCGACTTGTCGTGTACCCGGATATTGGGCAAAACTTGAAAAATTTGGAAAGAATCAAAGGGTAAGTCAAGGGCGTTCTCCTAGATCCGTTCTTACGTTGGGTCTTGGAGGAGTACACAGACGCCTCTCAGACCCAAGTAATGAGTCGATTCACAGGTCTGACGTATAGGTCGGTTGAAAGGGACTTGTCATGTACCTGGGTATTTGTCAAAACTAGAAAAATTTGAAACGAGTCAAAGTGTATGTCTAGGCCTTCTCCTAGATCTGATTCTTGTGTAGAGTCTTGGATGTCTCCTAGATTCAAATCATGAGTCGATTAACAGGTCAAATTGATTGGTCGGTTTTAAGCAACGTGTCGTGTACCCGGGTATTGGGCAAAACTAGAAAAATTTGAAAGGAATCAAAGTGTATGTCTAGGGCCTTTTACTAGATCCGATTATTGTGTAGAGTCTTGGAAGGGTCCATGGACGCCTCCTAGACAAAAGTTATGAGCCGATTCACAGTCTGACTCATAGGTCGGTTGTAAGGGAAGTCTGAGTACCCAGGTATTGTACAAAACTTGAAAAATTTGTAACGAGTTAAAGGGTATATATACAGACTTCTCATAGATCCGGTTTCTTGCGTAGGGTCTTGTAAGGGTTCATAGAAGCCTCCTAGATTCAAATATTATGCCGATTCACAGTTCTGACTCATAGGTCAGTTATAAGTGACGTGTCGTGTACCCGGGTATTGGGCAAAACTTGAAAATTTTGGAAGGAATCAAAGGGTATGTCTAGGGCGTTCCCTAGATCCGGTTCTTACGTAGGGTCTTGGAAGGGTACACAGACGCCTCTCAGACCCAAGTAATGAGTCGATTCACACGTCTGATGCATAGGTCGATGTAAGGGACTTGTTGTGTACCCGGGTATTGGTCAAAACTATAAAAATTTGAAACGAGTCAAAGTGTATGTCTAGGCCTTCTCTAGATGCAATTCTTGTGTAGAGTCTTAGAAGGGTCCATGATGTCTCCTAGACTCAAATCATGAACAATTAACTGGTATAACTTATAGGTCGGTTTTAAGGACCTGTCGTGTACCCGGGTATTGGGCAAAACAAGAAAATTTTGAAACTAGTCAAAGTGTATGTCTAGGGCCTTTTAGTAGATCAGATTATTGTTTAGAGTCTTGGAAGGGTCCATGGACGCCTCCTAGACCAAAGTCATGAGCCGATTCACAGTCTGACTCATAGGTCGGTTGTAAGGGAAGTGTTGTGTACCCATGTATTGTAAAAAACTTGAAAAATTTGTAACTAGTCAAAGGGTATATATACAGACTTCTCCTAGATCTGGTTCTTGTATAGGTCTTGTAAGGGTTCATAGAAGCCTCCTAGATTCAAATAATAAGCCGATTCACAGTTCCGACTCATAGGTCGGTTATAAGGGACGTGTCGTGTACCCGGGTATTGGGAAAATCTTGAAAAAATTGGAAGGAATCAAAGGGTATGTCTAGGGCGTTCTCCTAGATCCGGTTCTTACTTAAGGTCTTGGAAGGGTACACAGACGCCTCTCAGACCCAAGTAATGAGTCGATTCACAGGTTTGACGCATAGGTTGGTTGTAATGGACTTGTCGTGTACCCGTGTATTGGTCAAAACTAGAAAATTTTGAAACGAGTCAAAGTGTATGTCTAGGCCTTCTCCTAGATCTGATTCTTGTGTAGAGTCTTGGAAGGGTCCATGGATGTCTCCTATTTTCAAAACATGAGCCGATTAACATGTCTAACTTATAGGTCGGTTTTAAGTTACGTGTCGTGTACCCGGGTATTGGGCAAAACTAGGAAAATTTGAAACGAGTCAAAGTGTTTGTCTAGGGCCTTTTACTAGATCTGATTGTTGTGTAGAGTTTTGGAAGGGTCCATGGACGCCTCCTAGACCAAAGTCATGAGCCGATTCACAGTCTGCCTCATAGGTCGGTTGTTAGGGAAGTGCTGTGTACCAGGGTATTGTACAAAACTTGAAAAATTTGTAACGAGTAAAAGGTTATATATACAGACTTCTCCTAGATTTGGTTCTTGCGTAGGGTCATGTAAGGGTTCATAGAAGCATCCTTGATTCAAATAATAAGCCGATTCACAGTTCTAACTCATAGGTCGGTTATAAGTGACGTGTCATGTACCCTGGTATTGGGCAAAACTTGAAAATTTTGGAAGGAATCAAAGGGTATGTGTAGGGCGTTCTCCTAGATCCGGTAGTTACGTAGGGTCTTGGAAGGGTACGCATACGCCTCTCAGACCCAAGTAATGAGTCGATTCACAGGTCTTATGCATAGGTCGGTTGTAAGGGACTTGTCGTGTACCCGGGTATTGGTCAAAACTAGAACAATTTGAAATGAGTCAAAGTGTATGTATAGGCCTTGTCCTAGACCTGATTCATGTGTAGACAATTGGACGGGTCCATGGATGTCTCCTAGATTCAAATCATGAGCCTATTAACAGGTCTAACTTATAGGTCGGTTTTAAGCGACGTGTCGTGTACCCGGGTATTGGGCAAACTAGAAAATTTTGAAACGAGTCAAAGTGTATGTCTAGGGCCTTTTACTAGATCTGACTATTGCGTATAGTCTTGGAAGGGTCCATGGACGCCTCCTAGACCAAAGTCATGATCCGATTCACATTCTGACTCATAGGTCGGTTGTAAGGGAAGTGCTGTGTACCCGGGTATTGTATAAACCTTGAAAAATTTGTAACGAGTCAAAGGGTATATATAAAGACTTCTCCTAGATCTGGTTCTTGCGTAGTGTCATGTAAGGGTTCATAGAAGCCTCCTAGATTCAAATAATAAGCCGATTCACAGTTCTGACTCATAGGTCGGTGATAAGTGACGTGTCGTGTACCCGGGTATTGGGCAAAACTTGAAAATTTGGAAGGAATCAAAGGGTATGTCTAGGGCGTTCTCCTAGATCCGGTTCTTACGTAGGGTCTTGGAAGGGTACACAAATGCCTCTTAGAGCTAAGTAATGAGTCGATTCACAGGTCTGACGCATAGTCGGCTGTAAGAGACTTGTCGTGTACCCGGGTATTGGTCAAAACTAAACAAATTTGAAACGAGTCAAAGTGTATGTCTAGGCCTTCTCCTTAGATCTGATTCTTGTGTACACTCTTGGACGGGTCCATGGATGTCTCCTAGATTCAAATCATGAGCCTATTAACAGGTCTAACTTATGGTCGGTTTTAAGCGACGTGTCGTGTACCCGGATATTGGGCAAAACTAGCAAATTTTGAAACGAGTCAAAGTGTATGTCTAGGGCCTTTTACTAGATCAGACTATTGTGTAGATCTTGGAAGGGTCCATGGACGCCTCCTAGACCAAAGTCATGAGCCGATTCACATTCTGACTCATAGGTCAGTTGTAAGGAAAGTGCTGTGTACCCGGGTATTGTACAAAACTTGAAAAATTTGTAACGAGTCAAAGGGTATATATACAGACTTCTCCAAGATCTGGTTCTTGCGTAGTGTTATGTAAGGGTTCATAGAATCCTCCTAGATTCAAATAATAAGCCGATTCACAGTTCTAACTCATAGGTCGGTTATAAGTGATGTGTCGTGTACCCGGGTATTGGGCAAAAGTTGAAAATTTTGGAAGGAATCAAAGCGTATGTCTAGGGCGTTCTCCTAGATCCGGTTCTTACGTAGGGTCTTGGAAGGGTACACAGACGGCTCTCAGACCCAAGTAATGAGTCGATTCACAGGTCTGACGCATAGGTCGTTGTAAGGGACTTGTCGTGTACCCGGGTATTGGTCAAAACTAGAAAAATTTGAAGCGAGTCAAAGTGTATGTCTAGGCCTTCTCCTAGATCTGATTCTTGTGTAGACTCTTGGATGGGTCCATGGATGTCTCCAAGATTCAAATCATAGCCGATTAACAGGTCTAACTTATAGGTCGGTTTTAAGTAACGTGTCGTGTACCCGGTTATTGGGTAAAACTAGAAAATTTTGAAACGAGTCAAAGTGTATGTCTAGGGCCTTTTACTAGATCTGATTATTGTGTAGAGTCTTGGATGGGTCCATGGACACCTCCTAGACCAAAGTCATGATCCGATTAAAGTCTGATTCATAGGTCGGTTGTAAGGCAAGTGCTGTGTACCCGGGTATTGTACAAAACTTGAAAAATTTGTAACGAGTAAAAGGTTATATATACAGACTTCTCCTAGATTTGGTTCTTGCGTAGGGTCTTGTAAGGGTTCATAAAGCATCCTAGATTCAAATAATAAGCCGATTCACAGTTCTAACTCATAGGTTGGTTATAAGTGACGTGTCGTGTACATGGGTATTGGGCAAAACTTGAAAATTTTGGAAGGAATCAAAGGGTATGTGTAGGCGCTCTCCTAGATCCGGTTCTTACGTAGGGTCTTGGAAGGGTACACAGACGCCTCTCAGACCCAAGTAATGAGTCGATTCACAGGTCTGACACATAGGTCGGTTGTAAGGGACTTGTCGTGTACCCGGGTATTGGTCAAAACTAAAAAAATTTGAAATGAGTCAAAGTGTATGTCTAGGACTTCTCCTAGATTCAATTCTTGTGTATAGTCTCGGAAGGGTCCATGGATTTCTCCTAGCTTTAAAACAAGAGCCGATTAACAGGTCTAACTTATAAGTCGGTTTTAAGCGATGTGTCGTGTACCCGGGTATTGGGCAAAACTAGAAAATTTTGAAACGAGTTAAAGTGTATGTCTAGGGCCTTTTACTAGATCCGATTATTGTGTAGAGTCTTGGATTGGTCCATGGACGCCTGGTAGACCAAATTCATGAGCCGATTCACAGTCTACTCATAGGTCGGTTGTAAGGGAAGTGTGTGTACCCGGGTATTGTACAAAACTTGAAAAATTTGTAACGAGTCAAAGGGTATATACAGACTTCTCCTAGATCTGGTTCTTACATAGGGTCTTGTAAGGGTTCATAGAAGCCCCTAGATTCAAATAATAAGCCGATTCACAATTCTGACTCATAGGTCGGTTATAAGTGACGTGTCGTGTACCCGGGTATTGGGCAAAACTTGAAAAATTTGGAAGGAATGATAGGGTATATCTAGGGCGTTCTCCTAGATACGATTCTTACGTAGGGTCTTGGAAGGGTATACAGACGCCTCTCAGACCCAAGTAATGAGTCGATTGTCACACCCTCAATTTCCACTTGCGGAGTTTTACCGCGAGGCGTGTGAACAAACCAGAATCTGAAACACTAGTACGTCGAACGACTCTACATGATTTGATTATACGTTTTCCAAAATCGTTCTTTGTAGATTTTATATCAATTACCAATATTTAGCAGAGCATTAGTTTTAAAGTTTGAGGGAAGCATAAGTAAGTAGTGATGCGGGCGCCAACACAAACGCCAAAACAAATGAAAAATCCCAAAACAATATTAATAAATAAGACTCGATAATGATGTCTTGTTCAATGCATGTGCGTGCACCTAGAGCTCCTAGCGTCCTGAGAAACATGTAAAGAAACAAGTGTCAACATTAAAGATGAGTGAGTTCACAGGTTTTCATAAATTCGTTTGTTCGGTTATAGTTTGTTTTCTCCGTTATCCCTAACCCGGGATAACGTATTGGTTCCATTATTCCAACCCGGAATAATAAGTTGTTGCTTCCAATATTCCAAACCCGGAATATTAAGTTGTTGTTTCCAATATTCCAAACCCGGAATATTAAGTTGTTGTTTCCAATATTCCAAACCCGGAATATTAAGTTGATGTTTCCATTATCCCCAACCCGGGATAATACAGTTGATTCGTAATTAAGTTCAATGTTAATATATATAGGTAGCTAGCCTAAAGTCATGTCACGTAAGAGTTCGCGATCGAATCTGACAGTTGTGCCTCCGTTTTGCCAGGCCTATCACATGACCATGGCGATGTTAGGCCAATTATTCACCCGTTGACCATACCAGGTCGGCTAGCGCGACTAGCTCGGATGGGGCTCGTCAGACCCAGTAGTACTACTTATAATTCCCCCGCTATTTAACCCAAATACTAACGATCCGAGGAGATTGTCGAGGACTTAAGTGATAAAGCTGCTTAGTGACCATAACATTACATTAACATTAACTTAGTTACCGTATAGTTATGTGAGTTAAATTCGTATAACGTAAAGAGATTGAGTTTGAGAGTGTATACATGTTTCTCCCCTGTTGTTTAAAAACCGGATAAAGTTAGGGGCCATGAACTCACCTTTATTTGCTCGGTTAGTGTAGCAAGAAGTTGTAAAGAATGGGACCGCTAATCGCGTCCTAACAAACCAATTGATTTCACGTCAGTGTGTGATCACACCAATACAAATTCCACACGTAATTTACTCACAAAGTGATACACACGAACAACATATCTAACACTCAAATATGCATGCAAGTATTCTCATGTGATCATAGTAATCAAACAACTTATCATGAACATATTCCAAATCCATGCAACACTTTAATGCATAAAATCACAAGTTATCAATTTTCTGCTTAACACTCATTATTCAGCTGTTTTCTAGGATTTTTATAAAATAGTTCTAACATTCCAAAAATTCCAATATTTTTACAGTAGGTGACATTTATACCATAGAAATTTATATAATTTTCCCAAGTCCTAAATCTTTACCAATTAACCATAAATATTAATTCACTAAGCTGCAGTCAGATTTACCGCTTCTGACTGCAGTCCACGGAAGAATTTATTTAAAAATCATGATCGTCCGATTAACAAAATTCCAGTTGGAGTTGCCTGGAAATTTCTATACCTAGTTGCTGTACAAAAATCATGACTCAATCCCTACTGATTTTAAAATCCAACTTGATAAACAACCAACAAAATTTCAGAATTTTCACAGCTTTAGCTACTGAACTTGTTTGGGCCTTTAAAAATATCAAACGACTTCAGAAAATTATGAATCCAGCGCCATTAGATTCCTTATTCAAATCTCTACGTTCTAGACATCAGAAAATCCGTTTTTCGACAACTATCGACCGAGTTACAGCCAGATGAAGTCGGCTGTAACTATTACTCAGCAACTGATTCAGCATATCTTTATCATAAACTCGTGTAATCCCGTTCATGCGATTAATCTAGGCGATCTAAAACCGATTTCTAATCCTAGATTAATACCAATATCTCATCCATGCAAACCCTAGTTCTTACTCTAGTTATTACAACCAAAACACAGCCTATATGTATTCAGCTTTCAAACTCATTCCAACTCTCAATCTTGTATTAACAATCCGAAACTATACCATCATGAAATCTGAAAACAGCAATAATCAAGACACATATATCCGAGACAACTAATCATTCAAGCATACATATAATCCGAGACAACTAAACATTCAAGCATACATATAATCCGAGACAACTAAACATTCAAGCATACATATATCCGAGACAACTAAACATTCAAGCATACATATATCCGAGACAACTAATCTTGTAATCAGAGATAAACCTAACCTTGAATAATTAGGTAAACAAGCCGGGTCTTGGACAAGGAGTGTCGGCTGTTCCAGCAAACCGCGACTGAAAGGAACTGAAAAGGGAAGCTGCTCGTGATCGACAAGGAGTGCAAGGGCTGTTTGCGGTCAGGAGATAAGGATGGCGATGGCTGCTGCTGTTGCTGCGACCGAGAGGAAGGCAAAGAACAAGGCTGATCAGTGTTTGCGATCACAAGAGTGAGACAAAGCTGCCGACGGCAGTTTCTTTTTAGGGTTTTGCGAATTGTGAATGAAGGCATGCAATGGATGATATATATAAGCGCAAGGGATAAGGTTACGGTTGGGTTTGCACACGGCCGCAAGTGACTTGGGCGGGTTGGTTTGGGTTTTGATCATGTGGCCGAGGACTAGGGTGAGTTAGTTTGGTTTGGGTTTGATCTCGCGGCCAAGGACTAAGGTTGCATGCTATGGGTTTCGGTTTGGGTTGTTCTCGGTTTGTGTTTAATTCTCGTTCTCGGCCGAATACTTGAGTTAAGGTTTAAAACTTGTTAACTCCTAGAGTCACAATGAATCACTTTGGTTCGTGTCGCGGTTCGGTTCAGTTCGTGTACGTATCTACTCTAATTATTCAATTACTAAAACAATCACACAACACACATCTCGTGTTCATTTAATTCGTACACGTTCGTACACATAGCACGTAATTAGATTGACAAGTATTACGTTTAAGTTATCCGAAAAACCCGGGATATCACATTATCCCCATGTTGAAAGAATTTTCGTCCCGAAAATTGAGTAAACGCGGTTTAGCATGTAGCGTACATGTTCAGAGTGCCACGCACAAAGAGTTAGTTCGTTAATGATGGTACGCAACGTTACAAGAGGTTCCCAAGTGTCATACACAAAGATTTCCAAGTGCCACACACAAGAATTTAGTCAACAATAGTACACGAAAGTATGAGAAATTTCCAGGTTGTCACATCATCCCCATGTTGAAAGAATTTTCGTCCCGAAAATTTAGGTACTGGTATCGTTAGTTTGCTGCTCAGTTGCGAAGAGGTGTGGGTATTTGCTTTTCATTTGGTCCTCTCTTTCCCACGTGAACTCCGGTCCACGCTTAGAGTCCCAACGAACCTTAACGATCGGAATTTTGCTGTGCCTTTGAGTCTTGATCTCACGATCCATGATCTCGATAGGCTGTTCTACAAAGTGCAGTTGCTCATCCACTTGGATCTCATCCAATGGAATAACTAGAGTTTCATCTGATAGACACTTCTTCAGATTTGACACGTGAAATACGTTGTGAACTCCACTGAGTTCGGCAGGAAGGTCTAATTGATAAGCTAGGGTCCAATACGTTTCAAGATTACAAACGGGCCTACGTACCGTGGGTTAAGTTTGCCCCATTTTCCAAAGCGGATTACACCCTTCCAGGGTGACACCTTTAGCAGGACGTGATCGCCTACTTGAAATTCGAGCGGTTTGCGTCGTTGATCAGCGTAGCTTTTCTGTCGATCTCGTGCCGCCGCATGCGGTTTCTGATTTGTACAATCTTTTCAGTAGCTTCAAGTATTAACTCAGGGCCTGTGAGTTGACTGTCACCGACTTCTGCCCAGCAGACCGGTGATCTACATCTACGACCGTATAATGCCTCGAACGGTTCTGCCGAAATACTCGTATGATAGCTTTTGTTATATGAGAATTCTACTAGAGGTAGGTGGATTTCCCAATTATTTCCGAAGTCCACTACGCATGCCCTAAGCATGTCTTCCAAGGTTTGTATGGTCCTTTCACTTTGACCATCAGTCTGAGGGTGGTAGGCTGTGCTCATATCCAGGCGGGTTCCCAACGCTTTCTGGAGTGACCGCCAGAAGTTTGACGTGAAGCGAGCATCTCTGTCTGAGATGATGGACGTTGGCACACCGTGCCGAGAAACTACTTCCTTAATGTAGATGCGAGTCAACTTCTCCATCTTATCTGTTTCTTTAATAGCTAGGAAGTGTGCGGACTTAGTTAAACGATCCACGATCACCCAGATGGTATCGCAACCACCCAAGGTTCGCGGGAGTTTAGTGATGAAATCCATTGAGATCTGATCCCATTTCCACACTGGGATCTCAGGTTGTTGGAGTAGCCCCGATGGCTTTTGATACTCCACCTTGACTTTTGCACAAGTCAAACATTTACTCACGTAGGTGGCTATATCGGCTTTCATGTTGGGCCACCAATATGCAGCTTTAAGGTCTTGATACATCTTATCCGAACCCGGATGGACAGAGTATCGAGATTTGTGAGCTTCATCCATGACTAGCTCTCTGAGGTTTCCGTAGAGAGGTACCCATATGCGATTCATGAAATACCGGGCTCCATTGGGCTTTACTTCCCAATCGCGTTCCATTTTTCCCACTGATTCGGCTTTGATGTTTTCCTCCTTAACTGCTTCTAACTGGGCGTCGCGTATTTGATCGGGTAGCCCCGAATGAATAGTGAGTTGTAATGCTCGTACACGACGAGGTTTTAAGTGTTCCTTCCTACTGAGGGCATCAGCTACCACGCTAGCTTTACCCGGGTGGTACCGAATGGCACACTCATAATCGTTCAAGAGTTCGACCCAGCGACGCTGCCGCATGTTCAACTCCTTCTGATCAAAGATGTGCTGGAGGCTTTTGTGGTGAGTAAAGATTGTGCACTTCGTTCCATAGAGGTAGTGTCTCCAAATCTTAAGTGCAAACACTACTGCTCCCAATTCTAGGTCATGCGTCGTGTAGTTTTTCTCGTGAACCTTCAGTTGTCGCGACGCATACGCGATGACCTTATGCGTTGCATGAGTACGCATCCCAATCCCTGAATGGAAGCATCACAATACACTACGAAGTCATCTGTCCCCTCCGGCAAGGACAGAATAGGTGCACTGCAAAGTTTCTGCTTCAGCAATTGAAATGCTGCTTCTTGCTTGTCACCCCAAGCATACTTGTGCCTTTCTGGGTGAGGGTAGTAAGCGGCTGTGCAATATTTGAAAATCCCTCGATGAAGCGTCTGTAGTAACCAGCCAATCCCAAAAATTGGCGGATCTCCGTCGGTGTCTTAGGTGCTTCCCAGTTTTTGATGGCTTCAATCTTGGCAGGGTCTACGTGGATACCCTTTTCATTCACGACGTGTCCTGAGAAACTGAACTTCCCGAATCCAGAAATCACACTTCGAAAGCTTGGCATATAGTTTTTCCTGTTGAAGCAGCCCTAGCAGTAATCGTAGGTGTTCCGCATGTTCTTCTTCACTTTTGGAGTAGATGAGTATGTCATCGATGAACACAATGACAAACTTGTCAAGGTATGGTTTACACACGCGGTTCATGAGGTCCATGAATACCGCAGGTGCGTTAGTGAGACCGAATGGCATGACCAAGAACTCGTAATGGCCATACCGAGTGCGAAATGCCGTCTTGGCGATATCCTCCTCCCTGACGCGTAGCTGATGATAACCGGACCGTAAATCAATCTTAGAGTAGTAACTTGACCCTTGCAGTTGGTCGAATAGATCGTCAATGCGAGGTAACGGGTATTGGTTCTTGACTGTAACCTTGTTGAGTTCCCTATAGTCGATGCACATGCGGAAAGTCCCGTCCTTCTTCTTGACAAACAGGACTGGAGCTCCCCATGGCGAAACGCTTGGTCGGATAAATCCTTTTTCTAACAGCTCTTGAAGTTGGGTAGACAGCTCCTGCAGCTCGGCTGGAGCTAGGCGGTATGGAGCCTTGGCGATAGGAGTTGCATTGCTTGCCAATTCGATTTCAAACTCCAATTGTCGATGTGGTGGAAGACCAGGTAGTTCTTCTGGGAATACATCAGAAAAATCACGGACGACAGGGATGTCTTCTATACGTTTCTCGTCCTTAGGCTGTTCGGTAATCAGTGCGAGTAAAGCGAAGGAGTTCTTTCTCCGAAGATACTTCTGCGCTTGCATAAATGAGATAATGTTGGTGACGGCGCTTGCCTTGTCGCCTTGTACCGTCAGGATTTCGTCGTTCGAGAGTGGAATACGGATAGACTTTTCGAAACAGAGAACTTCAGCCCGGACGTCGGATAGCCAGTCCATTCCGACTACCACGTCAAAACTACCCAGGGTAGTTGTCATCAGATCAATGGTAAAAGTGTGGCCCGCGAGTTTGAGTTGACAGCCGGATACGATTTGGGTCACATCTACAGATTTACCATCGGCTAATTCTATAACATAAGGGGTCTCTAATGGTTTAAGCGTGAGATTTAGGTTCTTCCTAAAAGACTCAGATATAAAACTCCTATCCGCACCCGTATCAAAAAGCACAGTAGCAAAATGTTCATTAAGGGGAAACTTACCGGTGACTACGTTCGTGTCGTTTCTGGCCTCTCCGCGGCCCAACGTAAATGCGTGACCTTTGGCACCACCTGTGCCACCGTTCCCAGTATTGTTGTTGTTATTATTGTTGTGGTTTTTGTGTTTTTCCACCATTATTGTTGTTGTTGCGCAACTGTGGGCAGTCTCTTCTGAAATGAGCAGTGCTACCACACTGATAGCATCCCCGGTTTATACTCTGCTGCTGACCCTGGGGCTGATTCTGATTTTGTCGGGACATGATTTCCCCACGACAATCCTTTGCTGCATGTCCCATCTTGCCACATCTTTGGCAGCGACTTCCGGCACAAGGGCCGTTATGGTGGAGATTACAGCGGTTGCACTGCGGCTTTCGACCCGCATAGCCGCTTGCATTCGGGTTGTTGATATTGTTGTTGTTGTTGTTGTTGTTTGGCGGGATGATTTTGATGACCCCGGTGGCTGTGGTAATGATTGAACCGTTTCTGGTTCCCTTGCTGCGGATGTGATGACGAAGACTGTCGAACAGTGGAGTCTTCAAATTTTCTTTTGTTATCTGGGGCGACTTCAGTGGTACCCCGTGCTGGCAGTTTCTTCTGTTCCACCGCTTTATCAGTGAGTTTGTGAGCCAATCGGATAGCTTGATGTTCTGTTACAGGGTTACTAGCCATTACCATGCCCTGAATTTCCGGAACCAGACCCCCGAGATAGAACTCGAGTCTTTTCTCCACCGTGTTGGCCAATTCGGGACATAGAAATACTAAGTCCTGATGTTTTGCAGTGTAAGCTTCAATTTCCGATCCCACCATCTTGTGGTTCCATAGAGCTTGCTCCAATTGTTGCACTCTGTCTCGTGGACAGTACTCCTCTTTAATCAGGGCCTTGAACTCAGTCCATGCCATTGCATTCGCAGCTATAAGCCCACGTGTTTGGACCTGGGCATTCCACCATGTCAGTGCCCCATCTTCCAATGTTGAGGCTGTGTATTTGACCTTGTTTGCCTCTAGGCAGTTGCACATTTCAAAAACGGATTCTGATTTTTCGATCCAGCGGACCAATCCAATGGGTCCTTCCGCCCCGAGAACTTACTTGCTTTGCATCAAGGAACATCTTGTAGGGGTTAAAGCCCCCTCCTGCTGACAGGGAACAGGAAGTCAGCAAGGAATTTTACTAGCCTCACTATTAGATTCTCACGCGAAAATTTAATAATGGTTACCTGCCGGCTGGTTCTGAACACCCGCTAAAGCTGCGTTCACATGCTCCTGAATCATGGCAGCTAGTTCTTCGGGCGTCAAGTTAAGGTTTCCACGTCTTCCAGTCGCCATTTAGATCTTCGAAACACAATACAAACACACCCCGATAAGTCTATATATCCAATATAGTTATCCTACTTCGTACTTTAATAATTAGTAAGTTATGTCAACTCAATATGTTAATGATCAAAAGAAATACTTGATTAACTGAAATTTCAACGTCTTACAAAAGTGCAAATCACACATACGAATTCACTATAAAGTCTCAAGTTTAAACACAAGTGGGAAAATAATTAAACTGAAGGAAAACAAATAATATAAACGAGACGTGTCAGTCGTCTACGTCTCCATTCCCCAAGTCACTGTCGTTGCCGTCATCCTGTGCGGCATTTCCAGCTTCCTCAGCTGGGTCCTCCTCCGGATCCTCTTCAGGATCCTCCTCTGGATCCTCTTCTGGATCCTCCTCTACCGGCACTGGAGGGGCAGGTGCTGGTGCAAGTGCTTGATTTTGCAGTTCCTGAATGTTCCAACTATTTTCCAGGACTCTGTCCTTAAGCCAGTCAGCTCTTATCTGCTCAGCACGCAGATCTCTGGCTATGGTGTTACGAGCTATCTTGCTCGTACGATGCTCTTCTTCGAGCGAGTCGGTCTTTCCGGTAAGGTGTCGGATCATCCATCCTTGTGCTAGGATGGTTTCCTGCATTCTTTCTAACTGTTTTTGTTGTGTATGCACCAGGATTCTAAGCATGTCAATTCCTATCTCTACAGGATTAACCGGTGCAACCGGTACAGCAATAGTTGGACGTAACGACGACTCCTCCCCCAGAGCGAGCCTTTTCCTCGCTGCTGAGCGTGTCTCCACGCCATAAGGTGGTATGGGTTCCACCATTGGTGCCTTTCCTGGTGCCCTTGGTGGCGTAAGTCTGTCGGACGATGATGACGATGAGGATGATGACATTGCCTGTTAGATCGTGTAGTTAGTTACGAGTTGTTTTCATTTCTTATCATGAAGGTATAATCTACCAAACACGGTTGTGGCATATTGCATAACAAGATATAATAATTCGGTGCCAAACTAAGTCTAGTGTCGTGATATCAGCTATAGTTTAGGTCTACTTCTAATGCAAACCTGGTTCTCTATAGCTAGTGGCTCTGATACCAATCTGTCACACCCTCAATTTCCACTTGCGGAGTTTTACCACGAGGCGTGTGAACAACCCAGAATCTGAAACACTAGTACGTCGAACGACTCTACATGATTTGATTATACGTTTTCCAAAATCGTTCTTTGTAGATTTTATATCAATTACCAATATTTAGCAGAGCATTAGTTTTAAAGTTTGAGCGGAAGCATAAGTAAGTAGTGATGCGGGCGCCAACACAAACGCCAAAACAAATGAAAAATCCCAAAACAATATTAATAAATAAGACTCGATAATGATGTCTTGTTCAATGCATGTGCGTGCACCTAGAGCTCCTAGCGTCCTGAGAAACATGTAAAGAAACAAGTGTCAACATTAAAGATGAGTGAGTTCACAGGTTTTCATAAATTCGTTTGTTCGGTTATAGTTTGTTTTCTCCGTTATCCCTAACCCGGGATAACGTATTGGTTCCATTATTCCAACCCGGAATAATAAGTTGTTGCTTCCAATATTCCAAACCCGGAATATTGAAGTTGTTGTTTCCAATATTCCAAACCCGGAATATTAAGTTGTTGTTTCCAATATTCCAAACCCGGAATATTAAGTTGATGTTTCCATTATCCCCAACCCGGGATAATACAGTTGATTCGTAATTAAGTTCAATGTTAATATATATAGGTAGCTAGCCTAAAGTCATGTCACGTAAGAGTTCGCGATCGAAGCTGACAGTTGTGCCTCCGTTTTGCCAGGCCTATCACATGACCATGGCGATGTTAGGCCAATTATTCACCCGTTGACCATACCAGGTCGGCTAGCGCGACTAGCTCGGATGGGGCTCGTCAGACCCAGTAGTACTACTTATAATTCCCCCGCTATTTAACCCAAATACTAACGATCCGAGGAGATTGTCGAGGACTTAAGTGATAAAGCTGCTTAGTGACCATAACATTACATTAACATTAACTTAGTTACCGTATAGTTATGTGACGTTAAATTCGTATAACGTAAAGAGATTGAGTTTGAGAGTGTATACATGTTTTCCCCCTGTTGTTTAAAAACCGGATAAAGTTAGGGGCCGTGAACTCACCTTTATTTGCTCGGTTAGTGTAGCAAGAAGTTGTAAAGAATGGGACCGCTAATCGCGTCCTAACAAACCAATTGATTTCACGTCAGTGTGTGATCACACCAATACAAATTCCACACGTAATTTACTCACAAAGTGATACACACGAACAACATATCTAACACTCAAACATGCATGCAAGTATTCTCATGTGATCATAGTAATCAAACAACTTATCATGAACATATTCCAAATCCATGCAACACTTTAATGCATAAAATCACAAGTTATCAATTTTCTGCTTAACACTCATTATTCAGCTGTTTTCTAGGATTTTTATAAAATAGTTCTAACATTCCAAAAATTCCAATATTTTTACAGTAGGTGACATTTATACCATAGAAATTTATATAATTTTCCCAAGTCCTAAATCTTTACCAATTAACCATAAATATTAATTCACTAAGCTGCAGTCAGATTTACCGCGTTCTGACTGCAGTCCACGGAAGAATTTATTTAAAAATCACTGATCGTCCGATTAACAAAATTCCAGTTGGAGTTGCCCGGAAATTTCTATACCTAGTTGCTGTACAAAAATCATGACTCAACTCCCTACTGATTTTAAAATCCAACTTGATAAACAACCAACAAAATTTCAGAATTTTCACAGCTTTAGCTACTGAACTTGTTTGGGCCTTTAAAAATATCAAACGACTTCAGAAAATTATGAATCCAGCGCCATTAGATTCCTTATTCAAATCTCTACGTTCTAGACATCAGAAAATCCGTTTTTCGACAACTATCGACCGAGTTACAGCCAGATGAAGTCGGCTGTAACTATTACTCAGCAACTGATTCAGCATATCTTTATCATAAACTCGTGTAATCCCGTTCATGCGATTAATCTAGGCGATCTAAAACCGATTTCTAATCCTAGATTAATACCAATATCTCATCCATGCAAACCCTAGTTCTTACTTCTAGTTATTACAACCAAAACACAGCCTATATGTATTCAGCTTTCAAACTCATTCCAACTCTCAATCTTGTATTAACAATCCGAAACTATACCATCATGAAATCTGAAAACAGCAATAATCAAGACACATATATCCGAGACAACTAATCATTCAAGCATACATATAATCGAGACAACTAAACATTCAAGCATACATATAATCCGAGACAACTAAACATTCAAGCATACATATATCCGAGACAACTAAACATTCAAGCATACATATATCCGAGACAACTAATCTTGTAATCAGAGATAAACCTAACCTTGAATAATTAGGTAAACAAGCCGGGTCTTGGACAAGGAGTGTCCGGCTGTTCCAGCAAACCGCGACTGAAAGGAACTGAAAAGGGAAGCTGCTCGTGATCGACAAGGAGTGCAAGGGCTGTTTGCGGTCAGGAGATAAGGATGGCGATGGCTGCTGCTGTTGCTGCGACCGAGAGGAAGGCAAAGAACAAGGCTGATCAGTGTTTGCGATCACAAGAGTGAGACAAAGCTGCCGACGGCAGTTTCTTTTTAGGGTTTTGCGAATTGTGAATGAAGGCATGCAATGGATGATATATATAAGCGCAAGGGATAAGGTTACGGTCTGGGTTTGCACACGGCCGCAAGTGACTTGGGCGGGTTGGTTTGGGTTTTGATCATGTGGCCGAGGACTAGGGTGAGTTAGTTTGGTTTGGGTTTGATCTCGTGGCCAAGGACTAAGGTTGCATGCTATGGGTTTCGGTTTGGGTTGTTCTCGGTTTGTGTTTAATTCTCGTTCTCGGCCGAATACTTGAGTTAAGGTTTAAAACTTGTTAACTCCTAGAGTCACAATGAATCACTTTGGTTCGTGTCGCGGTTCGGTTCAGTTCGTGTACGTATCTACTCTAATTATTCAATTACTAAAACAATCACACAACACACATCTCGTGTTCATTTAATTCGTACACGTTCGTACACATAGCACGTAATTAGATTGACAAGTATTACGTTTAAGTTATCCGAAAAACCCGGGATATCACATCGATTAACAGGTCTAACTTATAGGTCGGTTTTAAGCGACCTGTCGTGTACCCGGGTATTGGGAAAAACTAGAAAATTTTGAAACGTGTATGTCTAGGGCCTTTTACTAGATCCGATTATTGTGTAGAGTCTTGGAAGGGTCCATGGACGCCTCCTAGACCAAAGTAATGAGCCGGTTCACAGTCTGACTCATAGGTCGGTTGTAAGGGAAGTGTTGTGTACCCTTGTATTGTACAAAACTTGAAAAATTTGTAACGAGTCAAATGGTATATATGCAGACTTCTCCTAGATCTGGTTCTTGCGTAGGGTCGTGTGAGGGTTCGTAGAAGCCTTCTAGATTCAAATAATAAGCCGATTCACAGTGCTGACTCATAGGTCGGTTATAAGTGACGTGTCGTGTACCCGGGTATTGGGTAAAACTTGAAAAATTTGGAAGGAATCAAAGGGTATGTGTAGGGCGTTCTCCTTGATACGGTTCTTACATAGGATCTTGGAAGGGTACACAGACGCCTCTCGGACCCAAGTAATGAGTCGGTTCACAGGTCTGACGCATAGGTCGGTTGTTAGGGACTTGTCGTGTACCCGGGTATTGGTCAAAACTAGAAAAATTTGAAACGAGTCAAAGTGTATGTCTAGGTCTTCTCCTAGATCCGATTCTTGTGTAGAGTCTTGGACGGGTCCATGGATGTCTCCTAGATTCAAATCAAGAGCCGATTAACAGGTCTTACTTATAGGTCGGTTTTAAGTGACGTGTCGTGTACCTGGGTATTGGACAAAACTAGAAAATTTTGAAACGAGTCAAAGTGTATATATAGGGTCGTTTAGTAGATCCGATTATTATGTAGAGTCTTAGAAGGGTCCATGTGTACCTGGGTATTGTACAAAACTTGAAAAATTTGAAACGAGTCAAAGGGTATATATACAGACTTCTCTTAGATCTGGTGTCACACCCCGACCTGCAGCGGAATAAGAGTCGGTGCATAATTGGGTTATCACCAAAGCTCATGACGTTTACTAATATGTTTCATATTGATTAAATTCAAATTACATCTCAAATGTTCAAGTCAAATTCATACTATACAAGGAAAGGAAAATTTAAATAAAACATCCAAAGTCTAAACTGGTTTATTCTTCTAGGCCGTCCTATATGTTTCTTGCTTCAACTTGATCACCTGTATCATGTGTAAAAATGGGGAATTTTGGGTCAACAAAAGTTGGCGAGTGAACCTTGTTAGAAAACATTTATTATTGATTCCTTGTTATATTTAATATGGAAAAATTGTGCACTAATCATATGTGAGCAAATGTAAATAAACATACAATAACAAAAACAATAACAATAACAATCCAACTTGCATGAGTATATAACATGAATGATAATGTATATGTTGGCAACGTCGCGTTCACGCTCATAGGTAATGGGGAACGGACGGCCTATGATGATGTATGTGCGATTAAGGCTCAATCAAACGGAGCCGATCGTATGTTGGCAACGCCTCGTTCACGCTCATAGGTAATGGGGAACAGCTCACGCTCATAGGTAATGGGGAGCGGCGGCCTATGATAATGTATGTACTGAAAATGATAAATTTAATCTAAAGATTAACCACCAAACAATTGATATATATTGGCAACACATTTGATCATGAATATGATGGATGCACAAGTGTTTAATTGAAATAAATAAATAGCGACACATGATACACCCCAAAATGTGATTAAAACGGGGAATTGGTAGAGATTCACTCACATTGGGTGCGTTCTCTTGATGATGTTGGATGCACACGAGTTTAGAGAGTTGATGGACGAGGAATAACTAACCTAGATAATAACGAAAAGGTACGGTAAATAAGTGGATTTTATTAACTAATTTTAATTGAATTTTTAGGTTTATTTTTGTGAGTTTAAGGTCTCTTTCTAACTTTAAAAATGTTATTTTTAAGTATTTTGAATTGATTTTTAATTTAAATAAATATAAAAAAATGTTGACTTTTTGGTTGACCGTTGACCGTTGACCGGTTCGGTCGTGTATATGTATGCGCTGGGTGAGGCTCGAACCCGAGACCTCCCGTACGCGTGCACGCAGCTCTACCAACTGAGCTACGTGTCTAACCCGGAATATTTCTGTTTTTAATTATATTTATACACTATTTAGTTTAATCAGAATTTATTCATTTAAAAAGGTTTTAATTATATCGAAACGTTGCTTATAACAGGTCTCGAACCCGGGACCTGTGATTCCACGTTGCACATAGTCCACCGGTGGACTGTGTGTCTAACCTGGTTAATATGCTGGTTTTTTATTATACTTAACATCTTTCAGTGAGTAACCCGGTTTGGTTTTTAAAAAGAGCATTTTTATTTCAGAGAGTGAGGTTGGGTCAGGGATCGAACTCGAGACGTGTGATAGTTGTTTGCACACAGTCCACCGCTGGACTGTGTGTCTAACCCGGTTATATATCTTGATTTAATTATACTTATACATTAGTTCGAATTCATCTTCTTCGTTCAAAAACACAGACAACGATTATTCAACTGTTCTTGTCAAATTCGATTAACGAACTTATAAGTGATTGAAATGTGATGAAATAGAGAGAGTTTTGGAAATGAATGTACCGAACAGATGTCTTTCTCAGAACTCCGGCAAGGATCGTCGGCTCTGTTTCGTGAACTCCGACTGATCGGATCAATTAACAGTTTTGATCGGTTAGTTGTGAAATTGAATTACTAAACAATGATTATCAGGAGGTTTAGATGATCATACCGATTCACAGCGTGATTCTGGAAATTCCAGAGATTTTCCGGCGAGTACAGAATATCGGCAACGTCGTCTGGGATTGATTCTGGGTGATGGATTGATGTTAGTAATAGTCTAACAATGGATTACAACCGAAAGAGTCGAGGTATTTACCGTTTTGATGTGAGTCTTGGTTTTCCGGCGAAAGTCCGATGATTGCAGAAAATCTCTGGCGAGTGAAATTGATTCGAGAAATGGTGCGATTTTGAGCGAAATGATTTCCAGAGACTTGGGTGTGCATTTATAGGAAAGAATTTCGATGAATTTGGTCCGATTTCTGTCTTGATTCGTTGGTCAGCTTTTCTCCGGCGGTTATGACTGATGTCGCGGGATTAGATATCGGTTATAACCGACGTTGAGATTAATACATCCGTTAAGTCAATAGAAACCGTCAATGATTGGCGAAGTCGTCGGGATTTCCGGCGAGAGTGATTTGGGCGCGCTGATTCACTGGGTTTGATTTCGAGTTTTATTATAAATGTTATTTGTTTCATTATATAACACAAATGGGTCAAGTGGCGGAGTGGTTAAGTGGGTGTGAGTTAGGTCTCCCGGCTGACCCGGGTTCGAATCCCGGCAGCCTGTTTTCCTTTTTAATTGTTTTATTTTAACTTTTTAACAATTATACTTTTTAATTTCTAAATTGTTTATTAATTATGTATCGTTTAAAATTAAAATAAGTCATAAATACGCAGCGAATTTTTTTATAACTTGATATTCGATTACAAACGAAGCGGGATTGGAAATCCGTTTTTCGAGGGATGTTACAGTATCCCCTACTTTTAGAAATTTCGTCCCGAAATTTAGGTAGTAGTGGTAACCGGAAAAAGATGTGGGTATTTCTCGCGCATTGAGTCTTCACGTTCCTAAGTAAACTCAGGTCCTCGTTTTGACTCCCAGCGTACCCTGACGATTGGAATACGGCTTCGTCTTAAACGTTTCTCTCCGAAGTCCATAATTTCTACTGGTCTTTCAATGAAATCCATAGATTCATCGACTTGAATGTCTTCTAGAGGAATATGGAGGTTTTCATTGGCGAGGCAATTCTTCAAGTTTGATACGTGGAATGTGGGATGAATTATGTTGAGTTCTTCTGGTAGGTCAAGCTTGTATGCTATAGGTCCTACTCTTTCGAGTATCTTGAAAGGTCCTACGTAGCGTGGTGCTAGCTTGCCTTTTTGGCCAAAACGAACCACTCCCTTCCACGGTGATACTTTTAAAAGTACTTGGTCACCAATGTTAAACTCCAAGGGCTTTCGTCGTTTGTCTGCATAACTCTTTTGACGACTTTGTGTCGCTAGAAGATTGTTTCAAATTTGATGGATCTTGTCTGTTGTTTCTTGGATTAATTCTGGACCGGTGATTTGAGCTTCTCCAATTTCGTGCCAAGATATTGGTGATCGGCACTTACGACCATATAACACTTCGAAAGGTGCCATGCCGATACTTGAATGATAGCTGTTGTTGTACGAAAATTCAACTAATGGTAGATGAGCGTCCCAATCCCCTTTGAAGTCTATGACACATGCTCGAAGCATGTCATCAAGAGTTTGGATGGTGCGTTCAGATTGTCCATCAGTTTGAGGATGATAAGCGGTACTGAGGTCTAATCGTGTACCCAAAGCGGCTTGTACGGCTTGCCATGTTCGTGAAGTGAAACGACCATCACGATCTGAAATAATGCTTAACGGTATGCCATGACGGCTTACGATTTCGCTGATGTAGATACGAGCTAACTTCTCATTCTTGAAGTCCTCGCGAATTGGAATGAAGTGAGCTGATTTTGTAAGACGATCAATGATTACCCATATAGTGTCATACCCACCAGAAGTGCGAGGTAACCCGGTAATGAAGTCCATGGTTATGTTTTCCCACTTCCATACAGGTATTTCAGGTTGGACTAGAAGTCTTGAGGGTCTTTGATGTTCAGCTTTTACTTTAGAACAGGTAAGGCACTTGGAAACAAAAACAACAATATCCTTTTTCATGCCAGGCCACCAGTAGGTGTATCGAAGGTCTTGATACATCTTGTCGGCTCCTGGGTGTACAGAGTATCGTGTTTTGTGCGCCTCTTTCATAAGAAATCGCGAAGGTTATTGTGATCGGGAATCCATATGCGATCTAGATAATACAGAATACCGTCGGATTTTGTTTCGAGTTTAAGTTCTGCTCCACAAGATAGCTCATTGCGTATGTCGTTTTCTGTTATAGAAACATGTTGAGCTTCTCGGATTTGATCTTTGATGTCGGTTATGATTTGCGAACATAGAAGACGAATGGAGTTCGCATAACCCTTTCGACTGAGTGCATCGGCCACCACATTTGCCTTGCCAGGATGATACTGAATTTCACAGTCGTAGTCATTAAGAAGTTCGACCCATCTTCGTTGCCTCATATTCAACTCCTTTTGGTTAAAGATATATTGGAGGCTCTTGTGGTCAGTGTATATTTCACACTTGGTACCGTAGAGGTAATGTCTCCATATCTTAAGAGCGAACACAACGGCTCCAAGTTCCAGGTCGTGGGTAGTATAGTTCTTCTCATGCACTTTGAGTTGCCTAGAAGCATAGGCTATCACTTTTCCCCTTTGCATTAATACACAGCCTAGTCCTTGCCCTGATGCGTCGCAATATACTACAAAGTCATCGCAACCTTCGGGGAGTGTGAGGATAGGTGCGTCACAAAGCTTTTGCTTAAGGGTTTGGAAGGCTTCTTCTTGTTTAGGTCCCCATATGAAGGGTTTTCCTTTATGTGTCAAAGCCGTGAGTGGTACAGCGATGCGGGAGAAATTTGCAATGAAACAGCGATAATAACCAGCCAAACCAAGGAATGATCTTACTTTGGTGGGTGTACGTGGCGCTTGCCATTCTTTTACTGCTTTGATCTTTGAGGGGTCGACATGTATTCCCTTGTCATTGACGACATGTCCAAGGAATTGTACCTTTTTAACCAGAATTCGCATTTGGAGAATTTGGCGTAGAGCTTTTCATTCCTTAAAAGTGTGAGGATGAGTCGAAGGTGTCGTTCATGATCAGACTTAGACTTTGAGTAAATGAGAATGTCGTCGATGAAGACTATAACAAAGCGATCGAGATAGGGTTTGCAGACTCTGTTCATTAGATCCATGAAGACAGCTGGAGCGTTGGTTAGACCAAATGGCATGACCATGAATTCATAATGACCATAACGAGTTCGGAAGGCGGTCTTTGGGACGTCTTCTTCATGTATTCTGAGTTGATGATAGCTAGAACGAAGGTCGATCTTTGAAAAACAGGTGGCACCTTGGAGTTGGTCTAGAAGATCATCGATGCGAGGTAATGGATAGCGGTTCTTGACTGTTAATTTGTTGAGTTCTCTGTAATCGATACACATGCGAAACGTTCCATCCTTCTTCTTTACAAACAGAACAGGTGCACCCAAGGCGATAAGCTAGGGCGTATGAATCCTTTGTCAGTCAGTTCTTGCAGCTGACTGGCCAGCTCTTGCATTTCGGATGGGGCTAACCTATAAGGAGATTTTGCGACGGGTGTAGCGCCAGGTACAAGATCAATGCGGAATTTGACTTCTCTCATGGGAGGAAGTCCTGAGATGTCGTCGGGAAAGACTTGTGGGAATTCTTTCACTACAGGTATATCTTCGAGTTTCTTCTCCTTATTTCCCTTCTTGACAACATGAGTTAGAAATGCGACATAATTCTTGCGGAGATATTTTCGGGCTTGAAGACAGGACATCAGTTTGAGTCCTTTCGAAGGGGTTTCTCCAAAGATTCGTAGGGTTTGACCGTCTGCAAGAGGAATGCGAATGAACTTTTCGCGGCATACTACTTCAGCATGATGTTGGCTGAGCCAGTCCATGCCGATTATAATGTCGAAACTTCCCAACTTCATAGGAATGAGGTCAACTGGAAAATCGTGATCGTTTAGAGTGAGAGTACAGTTTCGGATAATGGAGTTTAATGAGACCGGTTTTCCGTCAGCAATTTCCACCGCTATGGATTCCATGAGTTTATCACGGGTTTGGTTGAGGATGGGTTCAAATTCTAAGGACACAAAACTCTTATCCACGCCAGTATCAAATAACATGGATGCATAACTACCATTGATGAGAAACGTACCGTTAACCACGTTGTTGTCGGCCCTAGCTTGATTGGCGTTGATGTTGAAAGCTCTTCCTCTAGCAGGTGGAGGAGCTTGGTTAGCTTGATTCACCGGATTCACTTGAGCTTGAGCATGTATGATGTTCACCAAGCGTGGACAAGTGTTTCTAAAGTGGTTTGGGTCTCCACGGTTGTAACAAGCCCGCATGGGTTGCATCATGGGGTAGTTGGGTTGGTAGTAGGTTTGGGCCGTATGTTGTGTAGGTGGCAGTAGTAGGGGTCGTTGGGCTTGACCCATTATTTGATGGTGGGTTTGGGTTGTGGGTTGGTTGCGGATCATTCGCTGCAGTGTGTGGCTCATTCGCTGCAGTGTGCGGCAGGTTTGGATGGTGTGACCTGCACGGCCACAGCTGGTGCAATATTGACAGGGGTGTTCGGGAGAGTGATGGTATTGGCAACGGGTGCATCTTGGGTATGGGCCGGAGTATGGCCTTTTATATGGTGCAGGTGAGGGGGCAACTTGAGTGATGGGTGCAGCAGGGATAGGGAAATTTGTTTGGGTGACAGCAAAGTTTCTGGTATTTCGTTTCCTCTTGTTAGCAAACTTTGAGGAGGAGGTGGAATGGTTTGAAGTTTGGCCCTCAACGGGGGCTTTCTTTTTCTCGTCCTTAAATTTGCCATTGTGAATACGATTCTCGGTAAGCTTGGTAGCTAATTCCATAGCAGCTTCGAGAGTTGCAGGCGAAGTGCTGAGAACTGAGTCTTGAATTTTCGAGGGGAGGCCTCGAATATAGTGTTCGACTAAGCGGTAAACTGGGGTGAACAAGTTAGGGACCATTTGGTTCAACTCTAAAAACCTCTTGTTGTAGGAAGTATGATCTCCCTCCTTTTGCTTCAACGAATGAAATTCATCCTCTAACTTTTTGATCTCGCTTCTTGGATAGAAGCGTCTCGTCATGATTTCCCTTAACTCTTCCCATGTTAAGGCCATAGCATCTTCAACTCCTCTCTTACCCTTCTTGGTGTTCCACCAGGTCAGGGCTACCCCAAATAGTCTCCCGGTTGCGTAACGTACCTTGCGATCCTCGGGACAATCGCAATTTAGGAAGGTGTTTTCCATTTCCTCAAACCAGTGGAGGAGAGCGGTGACACCTTCGGTCCCTTCATACTTTGGGGGATCGCAAGATTTGAAGTGTTTATAGGAGCACTTCTTGGAGGGAGGGTTGTCGACGTTTTGATCCTCTTGGTTGGGTGGGTTGATGGGATTCGCGGTGAGAGCTTGTTGGACTTGAATAACGATGTCAGGAAGCACCGCGGCCATTTGTTTTGCAATTTGGGTGGCCAAGCGTTCGTTTGACCTTCCTGACTTTCGACCTCCACGTAGCTGCCTAGCCGACATCTACAGGAACATACATAGGAAGATTGTGAGTTTAAGGAGTCTTTAGGTGTCATGTGTCGTTTAAAATAATAAAATAACATAATCATCAATAATGCAACTACATCCATAGGATGTCTTGGGTTTGCTCATGTTTGGGCCTCCAATATCCCCCATACCCTCGCTTGTATAGTCATGTGGGCCCCCATGACTATCGGCTTAGTAGGATTCACATTGTATTGGCGGTTTAACACTCGCATCACCCGAATGAAAACCATGAAATATGTTTGCGAGATGTATGGTCGGAGGGTGTCCAGGTGTAGACACAATGACAACTCAAAGTGGTGTTAGCTCACACGACGTTTGGTATAGCATGCTTTGGCCTAATAGGTACTTCGTACTCTCATCGTTAGTCCCCAGGTAGGCAAACTGGTCCTTTATTTTGGATTTATACGAATGCCAAGCCTAGACAGGACGTTCCGACTACCGGTACTTGTACCCTTCCAGTTACTACATGCCCGTCATGAGAACTCACTTTGATGTGATTTGAAAACACAAAAATCGTTGCAAAAGTCATGGAAATTGTGTGGTGTGTGCTCTCATGAATATGATATGTTATGAGAATATGATTCATGATAGACATTGTATAATAATATGTACTTATGAACATGCTTGCATAACATTAATGTAACAATAAACATAAAACATATAAACATCATGAATTTTGCATGTAACACACAAACAATTTAAAAATTCTAATAAACTATAGTATAGGCTCTAAGGGTCTAATAACCTATCCTATATCCCTATAGTCATGGCTCTGATACCAATCTGTCACACACCGACCCGCAGCGGAATAAGAGTCGGGGCATAATTGAGTTATCACCAAAGCTCATGATGTTTACTAATATGTTTCATATTTATTAAATTCAAATTACATCTCAAATGTTCAAGTCAAATTCATACAATACAAGGAAAGGAAAATTTAAATAAAACAATCCAAAGTCTAAACTGGTTTATTCTTCTAGGCCGTCCTATATGTTTCTTGCTTCAACTTGATCACCTGTATCATGTGTAAAAATGGGGAATTTTGGGTCAACAAAAGTTGGCGAGTGAACCTTGTTAGAAAACATTTATTATTGATTCCTTGTTATATTTAATATGGAAAAATTGTGCACTAATCATATGTGAGCAAATGTAAATAAACATACAATAACAAAAACAATAACAATAACAATCCAACTTGCATGAGTATATAACATGAGTGATAATGTATATGTTGGCAACGTCGCGTTCACGCTCATAGGTAATGGGGAACGGACGGCCTATGATGATGTATGTGCGATCAAGGCTCAATCAAACAGAGCCGATAGTAGGTTGGCAACGCCTCGTTCACGCTCATAGGTAATGGGGAACAGCTCACGCTCATAGGTAATGGGGAGCGGCGGCCTATGATAATGTATGTACTGAAAATGATAAATTTAATCTAAACATTAACCACACAAACAATTGATAGATATTGGCAACACATTTGATCATGAATATGATGGATGCACAAGTGTTTAATTGAAATAAATAAATAGCGACACATGATACACCCCAAAATGTGATTAAAACGGGGAATTGGTAGAGATTCACTCACATTGGGTGCGTTCTCTTGATGATGTTGGATGCGCACGAGTTTAGAGGTTGATCGACGAGGAATAACTAACCTAGATAATAACGAAAAGGTACGGTAAATAAGTGGATTTTATTAACTAATTTTAATTGAATTTTTAGGTTTATTTTTGTGAGTTTAAGGTCTCTTTCTAACTTTAAAAATGTATTTTTAAGTATTTTGAATTGATTTTTAATTTAAATAAATATAAAAAAATGTTGACTTTTTGGTTGACCGTTGACTTTGACTGTTGACTGTTGACCGGTTGGTCGTGTTATGTATGCGCTGGGTGAGGCTCGAACCCGAGACCTCCCGTACGCGTGCACGTAGCTCTACCAACTGAGCTACGTGTCTAACCCGAAATATTTCTGTTTTTAATTATATTTATACACTATTTAGTTTAATCAGAATTTATTCATTTTAAAAAGGTTTTATTTATATCGAAACGTTGCTTATAACAAGTGTCGAACCCGGGACCTGTGATTCCACATTGCACACAATCCACCGGTGGACTGTGTGTCTAACCTGGTTAATATGCTGGTTTTTATTATACTTAACATCTTTCAGTGAGTAACCCGGTTCGGTTTTTAAAAAGAGCATTTTTATTTCAGAGAGTGAGGTTGGGTCAGGGATCGAACTCGAGACGTGTGATGTTGTTTGCACACAGTCCACCGCTGGACTGTGTGTCTAACCCGGTTATATATCTTGATTTAATTATACTTATACATTAGTTCGACTTCATCTTCTTCGTTCAAAAACACAGACAACGATTATTCAACTGTTCTTGTCAAATTCGATTAACGAACTTATAAGTGATTGAAATGTGATGAAATAGAGAGAGTTTTGGAAATGAATGTACCGAACAGATGTCTTTCTCAGAACTCCGGCAAGGATCGTCGGCTCTGTTTCGTGAAGTCCGACTGATCGGATCAATTAACAGTTTTGATCGGTTAGTTGTGAAATTGAATTACTAAACAATGATTATCAGGAGGTTTAGATGATCATACCGATTCACAGCGTGATTCTGGAAATTCCAGAGATTTTCCGGCGAGTACAGAATATCGGCAACGTCGTCTGGGATTGATTCTGGGTGATGGATTGATGTTAGTAATAGTCTAACAATGGATTACAACCGAAAGAGTCGAGGTATTTACCGTTTTGATGTGAGTCTCGGTTTTTCGGCGAAAGTCCGATGATTGCAGAAAATCTCCGGTGAGTGAAATTGATTCGAGAAATAGTGCGATTTTGAGCGAAATGATTTCCAGAGACTTGGGTGTGTATTTATAGGAAAGAATTTCGATGAATTTGGTCCGATTTCTGTCTTGATTCGTTGGTCAGCTTTTCTCCGGCGGTTATGACTGATGTCACGGGATTAGACATCGATTATAACCGACGTTGAGATTAATACATCCGTTAAGTCAATAGAAACCGTCAATGATTGGCGAAGTCGTCGGGTCCGGCGAGAGTGATTTGGGCGATCGGATTCACTGGGTTTGATTTCGAGTTTTATTATAAATGTTATTTGTTTCATTATATAACACAAATGGGTCAAGTGGCGGAGTGGTTAAGTGGGTGTGAGTTAGGTCTCCCGGCTGACCCGGGTTCGAATCCCGGCAGCCTGTTTTCCTTTTTAATTGTTTTATTTTAACTTTTTAACAATTATACTTTTTAATTTCTAAATTGTTTATTAATTATGTATCGTTTAAAATTAAAATAAGTCATAAATACCCAACGAATTTTTTTATAACTTGATATTCGATTACAAACGAAGCGGGTTTGGAAATCCGTTTTTCGACGGATGTTACATCTGGTTTTTGCGTAGGGTCTTGTAAGGGTTCATAGAAGCCTCCTAGATTCGAATAATAAGCCGATTCACAGTTCTGACTCTTAGGTCGGTTATAAGTGACATGTCGTGTACCCGGGTATTGGGCAAAACTTGAAAATTTTGGAAGGAATCATAGGGTATGTCTAGGGCGTTCTCCTAGATCCGGTTCTTACGTAGGGTATTGGAAGGGTACACGGACGCCTCTCAAACCCAAGTAATGAGTTGATTCATAGGTCTGATGCACAGGTCGGTTGTAAAGGACTTGTCGTGTACTCGGGTATTGGTCAAAACTAGAAAATTTTGAAACGAGTCAAAGTGTATGTCTAGGCCTTCTCCTAGATCCGATTCTTGTGTAGAGTCTTGGAAGGGCCCATGGATGTCTCCAAGATTCAAATCAAGAGCCGATTAACAGGTCTTACTTATAGGTCGGTTTTAAGCGACGTGTCGTGTGCCCGGGTATTGGACAAAACTAGAAAATTTTGAAACGAGTCAAAGTGTATATCTAGGGCCCTTTAGTAGATCCGATTATTGTGTAGAGTCTTGGAAGGGTCCATGAACGCCTCCTAGACCAAAGTCATGAGCCGATTCATAGTCTGACTCATAGGTCGGTTGTAAGGGAAATCATGTGTACCCGGGTGTTGTACAAAACTTGAAAAATTTTAAACGAGTCAAAGGGTATATATACAGACTTCTCTTAGATCTGGTTTTTGCGTAGGGTCTTGTAAGGGTTCATAGAAGCCTCCTAGATTCGAATAATAAGCCGATTCACAGTTCTGACTCTTAGGTCGGTTATAAGTGACGTGTCGTGTACCGGGTATTGGGCAAACCTATGAGTTATAACTAACCTATGAGTCAGAACTGTGAATCGGCTTATTATTTGAATCTAGGAGGCTTCTATGAACCCTTACAAGACCCTACGCAAGAACCAGATCTAAGAGAAGTCTGTATATATACCCTTTGACTCGTTTCAAATTTTTCAAGTTTTGTACAATACCCGGGTACACATGATTTCCCTTACAACCGACCTATGAGTCAGAATGTGAATCGGCTCATGACTTTGGTCTAGGGGGCGTCCATGGACCCTTCCAAGATCTACACAATAGTCTGATCTAGTAAAAGGCCCTAGACATACACTTTGACTCGTTTCAAAATTTTCTAGTTTTGCCCAATACCCGGGTACACGACACGTCGCTTAAAACCGACCTATAAGTTAGACCTATTAATTGGCTCATGATTTGAATCTAGGAGACATCCATGGACCCGTCCAATAGTCTACACAAGAATCAGATCTAGGAGAAGGCCTAGACATACACTTTGACTCGTTTCAAATTGTTCTAGTTTTGACCAATACCCGGGTACACGACAAGTCCCTTACAACCGACCTATGCATAAGACTTGTGAATCGACTCATTACTTGGGTCTGATAGGCGTCTGGTACCCTTCTAAGACCCTACGTAAGAACCGGATCTAGGAGAAAACCCTACACATAACCATTGATTCCTTCCAAAATTTTCAAGTTTTGCCCAATACCCGGGTACACGACACGTCACTTATAACCGACCTATTAGTCAGAACTGTGAATCGGCTTATTATTTGAATCTAGGAAGCTTCTATGAACTCTAGGAAAAGTCTGTATATATACCCTTTGGCTCCTTACAAATTTTCAAGTTTTGTACAATACCCGGGTACACAGCACTTCCCTTACAACCGACCTATGAGTCAGACTTTGAACCGGCTCATGACTTTGGTCTAGGAGGCGTTCATGGACCCTTCCAAGACTCTACACAATAATCGGATCTACTAAACGGCCCTAGATATACACTTTGACTCGTTTCAAAATTTTCTAGTTTTGTCCAATACCCGGGTACACGACACGTCGCTTAAAACCGACCTATAAGTAAGACCTGTTAATCGGCTCTTGATTTGAATCTAGGAGACATCCATGGACCCGTCCAAGACTCTACACAAGAATCGGATCTAGGAGAAGACCTAGACATACACTTTGACTCGTTTCAAAATTTTCTAGTTTTGACCAATACCCGGGTACACGACAAGTCCCTTACAAACGACCTATGCGTCAGACCTATGAACTGACTAATTACTTGGGTCTGAGAGGCGTCTGTGTACCCTTCCAAGATCCTATGTAAGAACCGTATCAAGGAGAACGCCCTACACATACCCTTTGATTCTTTCCATATTTTTCAAGTTTTACCCAATACCCGGGTACACGACACGTCACTTATAACCGACCTATGAGTCAGCACTGTGAATCAGCTTATTATTTGAATCTAGGAGGCTTCTACGAACCCTTACACGACCCTATGCAGGAACCAAATCTAGGAGAAGTCTGCATATATACCATTTGACTCGTTACAAAATTTTCAAGTTTTATACAATACAACACTTCCCTTACAACCTACCTATGAATCAGACTGTGAACCAGCTCATTACTTTGGTCTAGGAGGCCTCCATGGACCCTTCCAAGACTCTACACAATAATTGGATCTAGTAAAAGGCGCTAGAAATACACTTTGACTCGTTTCAAAATTTTCTAGTTTTTCCCAATGCCCGGTGTACACGACAGGTCGCTTAAAACCGACCTATAAGTTAGACCTGTTAATCGACTCATTACTTAGGTCTGAGAGGCGTCTGTATACCCTTCCAAGACCCTATGTAAGAATCGGATCTAGGAGAACGCCCTAGACATACCCTATCATTCCTTCCAAATTTTTCAAGTTTTGCCCAATAACCGGGTACACGACACGTCACTTATAACTGACCTATGAGTCAGAACTGTGAATCGGCTTATTATTTGAATCTAGGAGGCTTCTATGAACCCTTACAAGACCCTACTCAAGAACCAGATCTAGAAGAAGTCTGTATATACCCTTTGACTCGTTACAAATTTTTCAAGTTTTTCACAATACCCGGGTACACAACACTTCCCTTACAACCGACCTATGAGTCAGACTGTGAATCGGCTCATGAATTTGGTCTAGCAGGCGTCCATGGACCATTCCAAGACTCTACACAATAATCGGATCTAGTAAAAGGCCCTCGACATACACTTTAACTCGTTTCAAAATTTTCTAGTTTTGCCTAATACCCGGGTACACGACACATCGCTTAAAACCGACTTATAAGTTAGACCTGTTAATCGGCTCATGTTTTAAAGCTAGGAGAAATCCATGGACCCTTCCGAGACTCTACACAAGAATTGAATCTAGGAGAAGTCCTAGACATACACTTTGACTCATTTCAAATTTTTTTAGTTTTGACCAATACCCGGGTACACGACAAGTCCCTTACAACCGACCTATGTGTCAAACCTGTGAATCGACTCATTACTTGGATCTGAGAGGCGTCTGTGTACCCTTCCAAGACCCTACGTAAGAACCGGATCTGGAGAACGCCTACACATACCCTTTGATTCCTTCCAAAATTATCAAGTTTTGCCCAATACCCAGGTACACGACACGTCACTTATAACCGACATATGAGTTAGAACTGTGAATCGGCTTATTATTTGAATCTAGGAGGCTTCTATGAACCCTTAAAAGACCCTACGCAAGAACCAAATCTAGGAGAAGTCTGTATATATACCCTTTTACTCGTTACAAATTTTTCAAGTTTTGTACAATACCCGGGTACACAGCACTTGCCTTACAACCGACCTATGATTCAGACTTTGAATCGGATCATGACTTTGGTCTAGGAGGCATCCATGGACCCTTCCAAGACGCTACACAATAATCAGATCTAGTAAAAGGCCCTAGACATACACTTTGACTCGTTTCAAAATTTTCTAGTTTTGCCCAATACCCGGGTACACGACACGTTGCTTAAAACCGACCTATAAGTTAGACCTGTTAATCGGCTCATGATTTGAATCTTGGAGACATCCATGGACCCATCCAAGAGTCTACACAAGAATCAGATCTAGGAGAAGGCCTAGACATACACTTTGACTCGTTTCAAATTTTTCTAGTTTTGACCAATACCCCGGTACACGACAAGTCCCTTACAACGACCTATGCGTCAGACCTGTGAATCGACTCATTACTTAGGTCTGAGAGCCGTCTGTGTACCCTTCCAAGACCCTACGTAAGAACCGGATCTAGGAGAACGCCCTAGACATACCCTTAGATTCCTTCCAAAATTTTCAACTTTTGCCCAATACCCGGGTACACGACACATCACTTATAACCGACCTATGAGTCAGAACTGTGAATCGGCTTGTTATTTGAATCTAGGAGGCTTCTATGAACCCTTACATGACACTATGCAAGAACTAGATCTAGGAGAAGTCTGTATATATACCCTTTGACTCGTTACAAAATTTTCAAGTTTTGTACAATACCCGGGTACACAACACTTCCCTTACAACCGACCTATGAGTCAGAATGTGAATCGGCTCATGACTTTGGTCTAAGGGGCGTCCATGGACCCTTCCAAGATCTACACAATAGTCTGATCTAGTAAAAGGCCCTAGACATACACTTTGACTCGTTTCAAAATTTTCTAGTTTTGCCCAATACCCGGGTACACGACACGTCGCTTAAAACCGACCTATAAGTTAGACCTATTAATTGGCTCATGATTTGAATCTAGGAGACATCCATGGACCCGTCCAATAGTCTACACAAGAATCAGATCTAGGAGAAGGCCTAGACATACACTTTGACTCGTTTCAAATTGTTCTAGTTTTGACCAATACCCGGGTACACGACAAGTCCCTTACAACCGACCTATGCATAAGACTTGTGAATCGACTCATTACTTGGGTCTGATAGGCGTCTGGTACCCTTCTAAGACCCTACGTAAGAACCGGATCTAGGAGAATACCCTACACATAACCATTGATTCCTTCCAAATTTTTCAAGTTTTGCCCAATACCCGGGTACACGACACGTCACTTATAACCGACCTATTAGTCAGAACTGTGAATCGGCTTATTATTTGAATCTAGGAAGCTTCTATGAACTCTAGGAAAAGTCTGTATATATACCCTTTGGCTCCTTACAAATTTTCAAGTTTTGTACAATACCCGGGTACACAGCACTTCCCTTACAACCGACCTATGAGTCAGACTTTGAATCGGCTCTTGACTTTGGTCTACGAGGCGTCCATGGACCCTTCCAAGAGTCTATACAATAATCAGATCTAGTAAAAGGCCCTAGACATACACTTTGACTCATTTCAAAATTTTCTAGTTTTACCCAATACCCTAGTACACGAGCGTCGCTTAAAACCGACCTATAAGTTAGACCTGTTATTCGGCTCATGATTTGAATCTAGGAGACATCCATGGACCCGTCCAAGAGTCTACACAAGAATCAGATCTAGGAGAAGGCCTAGACATACACTTTGACTCGTTTCAAATTTGTTTAGTTTTGACCAATACCCGGGTACACGACAACTCTCTTACAGCCGACTATGCGTCAGACCTGTGAATCGACTCATTACTTGGCTCTAAGAGGCATTTGTGTACCCTTCCAAGACCCTACGTAAGAACCGGAACTAGGAGAACGCCCTAGACATACCCTTTGATTCCTTCCAAATTTTTCAAGTTTTGCCCAATACCCGGGTACACGACACGTCACTTATCACCAACCAATGAGTCAGAACTGTGAATCGGCTTATTATTTGAATCTAGGAGGCTTCTATGAGCCCTTACATGACACTATGCAAGAACCAGATCTAGGAGAAGTCTGTATATATACCCTTTGACTCGTTACAAGTTTTTCAAGTTTTGTACAATACACGGGTACACAGCACTTCCTTTACAACCGACCTATGAGTCAGACTGTGAATCGGCTCATGACTTTGCTCTAGGAGGCGTCCATGGACCCTTCCAAGACTCTACACAATAATCGGATCTAGTAAAAGGCCCTAGACATAAACTATAACTCGTTTCAAATTTTTCTAGTGTTACTCAATACCCGGGTACACGACAAGTCGCTTAAAACCGACCTATAAATTAGACCTGTTAATCGGCTCATGATTTGAATCTAGGAGACATCCATGGACCCTTCCACTACACAAGAATCGGATCTAGGAGAAGGCCTAGACATACACTTTGACTCGTTTCAAAATTTTCTAGTTTTGACAAATACCCGGGTACATGACAAGTCCCTTACAACCGACCTATGCGTCAGACCTGTGAATCGACTAATTACTTGGGTCTAAGAGGCGTCTTTGTACCCTTCCAAGACCCTACATAAGAACCGAATCTAGGAGAACGCCTTAGACATACCCTTTGATTCCATCCAAATTCTTCAAGTTTTGCTCAATACCCGGGTACACGACACGTCGCTTTAACCGACATATGAGTCAGAACTGTGAATCGGCTTATTATTTGAATCTAGAAGGCTTCTATGAACCCTTACAAGACCCTACGCAAGAACCAGATCTAGGAGAAGTCTGTATATATATCATTCGACTCGTTACAAATTTTTCAAGTTTTGTACAATACCCGGGTACACAACATTCCCTTACAACCGACCTATGAGTCAGGCTGTGAATCGGCTCATGACTTTGGTCTAGGAGGCGTCCATGGACCCTTCCAAGACTCTACACAATAATCGGATCTAGTAAAAGGCCCTAGACATACATTTGACTCTTTCCAAAACTTTCTAGTTTTGCCCAATACCCGAGTACACGACACGTCGCTTAAAACCGACCTATAATTTAGACCTGTTAATAGGCTAATGATTTGAATCAAGGAGACATCCATGGACGCTTACTACACATGAATCAGATCTAGGAGAAGGCCTAGACATACACTTTGACTCGTTTCAGATTTTCTAGTTTTGACCAATACCCGGGTACACGACAAGTCCCTTACAACCAACCTATGCATCGGACCTGTGAATCGACTCATTACTTGGGTCTGAGGGGCGTCTGTGTACCCTTCCAAGACCCTACGTAAGAATCGGATCTAGGAAAACACCCTAGACATACCCTTTGATTCCTTAAAAAATTTTCAAGTTCTGCCCAATGCCCGAGGTACACGACACGTCACTTATAATCCGACCTATGATTCAGAACTGTGAATCGGCTTATTATTTGAATCTTGGAGGCTTCTATAACCCTTACAAGACCCTACACAAGAACAAGATCTAGGAGAAGTCTGTATATATACCCTTTGACTCGTTACAAATTTTTCAAGTTTTGTACAATACCTGGGTACACAACACTTCCTTTACAACCGACCTATGAGTCAGACTGTGAATCAGCTCATGACTTTTCTCTAGGAGGCGTCCATGGACCCTTCCAAGACTCTACACAATAATCGGATCTAGTAAAAGGCCCTAGACATACACTATAACTCGTTTCAAATTTTTCTAGTTTTACTCAATACCCGGGTACACGTCGCTTAAAACCGACCTATAAGTTAGACCTGTTAATCGGCTCATGTTTTGAATCTAGAGACATCCTAGGACCCTTCCAAGACTCTACACAAGAATCGGATCTAGGAGAAGGCCTAGACATACACTTTGACTCGTTTCAAATTTTTCTAGTTTTGGCAAATACTCGGGTACACGACAAGTCCCTTACAACCGCCTATGCGTCAGACCTGTGAATCGACTCATTACTTGGGCTCTGAGAGGTGTCTGTGTTCCCTTCCAAGACCCTACCTAAGAACCGGGTCTAGGAGAACGCCCTAGACTTAACCTTTGATTCCTTCCAAATTTTCAAGTTTTGCCCAATACCCGGGTACACGACACGTCACTTTAACCAATCTATGAGTCAGAACTGGTGAATCGGATTATTATATGAATCTAGGAGGCTTCTATGAACCCTTAAGGGACCCGACGCAAGAACCAGATCTAGGAGAATCTGTATATATAACTTTGACTAGTTACAAATTTTTCAAGTTTTGTACATACCCAGGTACACAAGCACTTCTTACAACCGACCTATGAGTCAGACTGTGAATCGGCTCATGACTTTGGTCTAGGAGCGTCCATGGACCCTTCCAAGACTCTACACAATAATCGGATCTCGTAAAGGCCCTAGAATACACTTT
The DNA here is from genome assembly GCA_947069175.1 of Scalesia atractyloides. Lineage (NCBI taxonomy): Eukaryota > Viridiplantae > Streptophyta > Magnoliopsida > Asterales > Asteraceae > Scalesia > Scalesia atractyloides. The sequence continues at coordinate 93,989,199 of CAMTDV010000019.1, forward strand.
GACTCGTTTCAAAATTTTCTAGTTTTGCCCAATACCCGGGTACACGACAGGTCGCTTAAAACCGACCAATAAGTTAGACCTGTTAATCGGCTCATGAATTGAATCTAGGAGACATCCATGGACCCTTCAAGACTCTACACAAGAATCAGATCTAGGAGAAGGCCTAGACATACACTTTGACTCGTTTCAAATTTTCTTGATTTGACCAATACCTGGGTACACGACAAGTCCATTACAACCGACCTATGCGTCAGACCTGTGAATCGACTCATTTCTTGGGTCTGAGAGGCGTCTGTGTACCCTTCCAAGAACCTACGTAAGAACCGGATCTAGGAGAACGCCCTAGACATACCTTTGATTCCTTCCAAAATTTCAAGTTTTGCCTAATACCCGGGTACACGACAAGTCACTTATAACCGACCTATGAGTCAGAACTGTGAATCGGCTTATTATTTGAATCTAGAAGGATTCTATGAACCTTTACAAGACCCTACGCAAGAACCATATCTAGGAGAAGTCTGTATATACACCCTTTGACTCGTTACAAATTTTTCAAGTTTTGTACAATACCCGGGTACACAGCACTTCCCTTACAACTGACCTATGAGTCAGACTGTGAATCGGCTCATGACTTTGGTCTAGGAGGCGTCCATGGACCCTTCGAAGACTCTATTCAATAATCGGATCTAGTAAAAGGCCCTATACATACACTTTGACTCGTTTCAAAATTTTCTAGTTTTGCCCAATACCCGGGTACACTACACGTCACTAAAAATCGACCTATAAGTTAGACCTGTTAATCGGCTCATGATTTGAATCTAGGAGACATCCATGGACCCTTCCAAGACTCTACACAAGAATCAGATCGAGGAGAAGGCCTAGACATACACTTTGACTCATTTGAATTTCTAGTTTTGACCAATACCCGGGTAAACGAAAAGTCCCTTACAACCGACCTATGTGTCAAACCTCTGAATCGACTCCTTACTTGGGTCTGAGAGGTGTCTGTGTACCCTTCCAAGACCCTACATAAGTACCGGATCTAGGAGAACGCCCTAGACATACCCTTTCATTCCTTCCAAATTTTTCAAGTTTTGCCCAATACCCGGGTACATGACACGTTACTTATAACCTACCTATGAGTCAGAACTGTGAATCGGCTTATTATTTGAATCCAGGGGCTTCTATGAACCCTTACATGACCCGACGCAGGAACCAAATCTAGTAGAAGTCTGTATATATAACCCTTTGACTCGTTACAAATGTTTCAAGTTTTGTACAATACCCGGGTACACAACACTTCCCTTACAACACACCTATGAGTCAGACTGTGAATCGGCTCATGACTTTTGTCTAGGAGGCGTCCATGGACCCTTCCAAGACTCTACACAAAAATCGGATCTAGTAAAAGGCCTAGACATACACTTTGACTCGTTTCAAACTTTTCTAGTTTTGCCCAATACCCGGGTACACGACACGTCGCTTAAAACCAACCTATAAGTTAGATCTCTTAATTGGCTCATGTTTTGAATCTAGGAGACATCCATGTACCCTTCCAAGACTCTAAACAAGAATCGCATCTAGGAGAAGGCCTAGACATACACTTTGACTCGTTTCAAAATTTTCTAGTTTTGACCAATACCCGGGTACACGACAAGTCCCTTACAACTTACCTATGTGTCAGACCTGGGAATCGACTCATTACTTAGGTCTGAGAGGCGTCTGTGTACCCTTCCAAGACCCTACGTAAGAACCGGATCTGGAGAACGCCCTAGACATACCCTTTGATTCCTTACAAAAATTTCAAGTTTTTGAATCTATGGAGGCTTCTATGAACCCTTACAAGACCGTATACAAGAACCAGATCTATGAGAAGTCTGTATATATACCCTTTTAAGCGACCTGTCGTTCTAAATTTTCAAGTTTTGCCCAATACCCGGGTACACGACACGTCACTTACAACCGACCTATGAGTCAGACTCTGAATCGGCTCATGACTTTGGTCTAGGAGGCGTCCATGGACCCTTCCAAGACTGTACACAATAATCGGATCTAGTAAAAGGCCCTAGACCTACACTTTGACTCGTTTCAAAATTTTATAGTTTTGCCCAATACCCGGGTAAACGACAGGTCGCTTAAAACCGACCTATAAGTTAGACCCGTTAATCGGCTCATGATTTGAATCTTGGAGATGTCCATGGACCCTTCCAAGACTCTACACAAGAATTGGATCTAGGAGAAGGCCTAGACATACACTTTGACTCGTTTCAAAATTTTCTAGTTTTGACAATACCCGGGTACACGACAAGTCCCTTTCAACCGACCTATGCGTCAGACCTGTAATCGACTCATTACTTGGGTCTGAGAGGCGTCTATGTACCCTTCCAAGACCCTACCGTAAGAACCGGATCTAGAGAACGCCCTAAACATACCCTTTGATTCCTTCCAAATTTTTAAGGTTTGCCCAATACCCGGGTAGACACGTCACTTATAACACGACTTGATTATTTGAATCTAGAAGGCTTCTATGAACCCTTACAAGACCCAACGCAAGAACAAGATCTAGGAGAAGTCTGTATATATACCCTTTGACTCGTTACAAATTTTTCAAGTTTTGTACAATGCCCGGGTACACAGCACTTCCCTTACAACCGACCTACGAGTCAGACTGTGAATCGGCACATGACTTTGGTCTAGGAGGCGTCCATAGGACCATTCCAAGACTCTACACAATAATAGGATCTAGTAAAAGGCCCTAGACATACACTTTGACTCGTTTCAAAATTTTCCTTGTTTTGCCCAATACCCGGGTACACGACAGGTCGCTTAAAACCGACCTATAAGTTATACCTGTTAATTGGCTCATGATTTGAGTCTAGGAGACATCCATGGACCCTTCTAAGACTCTACACAAGAATTGCATCTAGGAGAAGGCTTAGACATACACTTTGACTCGTTTCAAAATTTTCTAGTTTTGACCAATACCGGGTACACAACAAGTCCCTTACATCGACCTATGCATCAGACCTGTGAATCGACTCTTTACTTGGGTCTGAGAGGTGTCTGTGTATGCTTCCAAGACCCTACGTAAGAACCGGATCTAGGAGAACGCCCTAGACATACCCTTTGATTCCTTCCAAAATTTTCAAGTTTTGCCCAATACCCGGGTACACGACACGTCACTTATAACCGACCTATGAGTCAGAACTTGAATCGGCTTATCATTTGAATCTAGGAGGCTTCTATGAACCCTTACAAGACCCTACGCAAGAACCAAATCTAGGAGAAGTCTGTATATATACCCTTTGACTCGTTACAAATTTTTCAAGTTTTGTACAATACCTAGGTACACAACACTTCCCTTACAACTGACCTATGAGTCAGACTGTGAATCGGCTCATGACTTTGGTCTAGGAGGCGTCCATGGACCTTTCCAAGACTCTACACAATAATCGGATCTAGTAAAAGGCCCTAGACATACACTTTAACTCCTTTCAAATTTTTCTAGTTTTGCCCAATACCCGGGTACACGACACGTCGCTTAAAACCGACCAATAAGTTTGAATCTAGGAGACATCCAAGACTCTACACAAGAATCAGATCTAGGAGAAGGCCTAGACATACACTTTGACTCGTTTCAAATTTTTCTAGTTTTGACAAATACCCGGGTACATGACAAGTCCCTTTCAACCGACCTATGCGTCAGACCGTTGAATCGACTCATTACTTGGGTCTGAGAGGCGTCTGTGTACTCTTCCAAGACCCAACGTAAGAACCGGATCTAGGAGAACGCCCTTGACTTACCCTTTGATTCTTTCCAAATTTTTCAAGTTTTGCCCAATATCCGGGTACACGACACGTCGCTTATAACTGACCTATGAGTCAGAACTGTGAATCGGCTTATGACTTGAATCTAGGAGGCGTCCATGAACCCTTACAAAACCCTACAAAAGAACCAGATCTAGGAGAAGTCTGTATATATACCCTTTGACTCGTTACAAAATTTTCAAGTTTTGTCAAATACCCGGGTACACAGCACTTCAATTACAACCGACCTGTTAGTCACACTGTGAATCGGCTCATGACTTTGGTCTAGGAGGCATCCATGGACCCTTCTAAGACTCTACACAAGAATAGGATCTAGGAGAAGGCCGTAGACATATACTTTGACTCGTTTCAAATTTTTTTAGTTTTGACCAATACCCGGGTACACGACAAGTCCCTTACAACCGACCTATGCGGCAGACCTGTGAATCAACTCATTACTTGGGTCTGAGAGGCGTCTATGTTCCCTTCCAGACCCTACGTAAGAACCGGATCTAGGAGAACGCCCTAGACATACCCTTTTATTCCTTCCTAATTTTTCAAGTTTTGCCCAATACCCGGGTACACGATACGTCACTTATAACCGACCTATGAGTCAGAACTGTGAATCGGCTTATCATTTGAATCTAGGAGGCTTCTATGAACCCTTACAAGACCCTACGCAAGAACCAAATCTAGGAGAAGTCTGTATATATACCCTTTGACTCGTTACAAATTTTTCAAGTTTTGTACAATACCTGGGTACACAACACTTCCTTACAACTGACCTATGAGTCAGACTGTGAATCGGCTCATGACTTTGGTCTAGGAGGCGTTCATGGACCCTTCCAAGACTCTACACAATAATCGGATCTAGTAAAAGGCCCTATACATACACTTTGACTCGTTTCAAATTTTTCTAGTTTTACCCAATACCCGGGTACACGACAGGTCGCTTAAAACCGACCTATAAGTTAGACCTATTAATCGGCTCATCATTTGAATCTAGGCAGGGGTCTGAGAGGCGTCTGTGCACCCTTCCAAGACCCTACGTAAGAACCGGATCTAGGAGAACGCCCAAGACATACCCTTTGATTCCTTCCAAAATTTTCAAGTTTTACCCAATAACCGGTTACACGACACATCACTTATAACCGACCTATGAATCAGAACTGTGATTTGGCTTATTTTTTGAATCTAGGAGGCTTCTATGAACCCTTACAAGACCCTACGCAAGATCAGATCTAGGGTCCACAGACGCCTATGAACTCGTTACAATATATTCAAGTTTTGTACAATACCCGGGTACACAGCACTTCCCTTACAACCGAACTATGAGTCAAACTGTGAATCGGCTCATGAATTTGGTCTAGGAGGAGTACATGGACCATTCCATGACTCTCGGGTACACAATAATCAGATCTAGTAAAAGGCCCTAGACATACACTTCGACTCGTTTCAAAATTTTCTAGTTTTGCCCACTACCCGGGAAAACGACACGTCGCTTAAAACCGAACTATAAGTTAGACCTGTTAATCGGCTCATGATTTGAATCTAGGGAGACATCCATGGACCTTTCCAAGACTCTACATAAGAATCAGATCTAGGGAAGGCCCCAGACATACACTTTGAATCGTTTCAAATTTTCTAGTTTTAACCAATACCCGGGTACACGACAAGTCCCTTACAACCGACCTATGCGTCAGACTTGTGAATCGGCTCATTACTCGGGTATGAGAGGCGTCTGTGGACCCTTCCAAAACCCTACATAAGAACCGGATTTAGGAGAATGCCCTAGACGTACCCTTTGATTCCTTCCAAATTTTTCAAGTTTTGCCCAATATCCGGGTACACGACACGTCGCTTATAACCGACCTATGAGTCTGAACTATGAATCGGCTTATGACTTGAATCTAGGAGGCGTCCATGAACTCTTTCAAAACCCTACACAGGAACCAGATCTAGGACAAGTCTGTATATATACCCTTTGACTCGTTACAAATTTTTCAAGTTTTGTCAAACACCCGGGTACACAGCACTTCAATTACAACCGACTTGTGAGTCAGACTGTGAATCGGCTCATGACTTTGGTCTAGGAGGCATCCATGGACCCTTCTAAGACTCTACACAAGAATAGGATCCAGGAGAAGGCCCTAGACATATACTTTGACTCGTTTCAAATTTTTTTAGTTTTGACCAATACCCGGGTACACGACAAGTCCTTACAACCGACGTATGCGTCATACCTGTGAATCGACTCATTACTTGGGTCTGAGAGGCGTCTATGTACCCTTCCAAGACCCTACGTAAGAACCAGATCTAGGAGAACCCCCTAGACATACCCTTTGATTCCTTCCTAATTTTTCAAGTTTTGCCCAATACCCGGGTAACACAACACGAACCGACCTATGAGTCAGAACTGTGAATCAGCTTATCATTTGAATCTAGGAGGCTTCTATGAACCCTTACAAGACCCTACGCAAGAACCAAATCTAAGAGAAGTCTGTATATATAACCTTTGACTAGTTACAAATTTTTCAGGTTTTGTACAATATCCGGGTACACAGCGCTTCCCTTACAACCGACCTATGAGTCAGACTATGAATCGGCTCATGACTTTGTTTTAGGAGGCGTCCATGGACCCTTCCAAGACTCTACACAATAATCGGATCTCGTAAAAGGCCCTAGGCATACTCTTTGACTCGTTTAAAATTTTTCTAGGTTTGCCCAATACCCGGGTACACGACAAGTCCCTTACCATCGAGCAATGCGTCAGGCCTGTTAATCTGCTCATTACTGGGTCTTAGAGGCGTTTGTGTACCCTTCCAAGACCCTAAGTAAGAACTAGATCTAGGAGAACTCCCTAGACATACCCTTTGATTCCTTCAAAATTTTCAAGGTTTGCCAATACCCGGGAACACGACACGTCACTTATAACCGACCTATGAGTCAGAACTGTGAATCAGCATATTATTTAATCTAGGAGGCTTCTATGAAACCTTACAAGAACCTACGTAAGAACCAGATCTAGGAGAAGTCTGTATATATACCCTTTGACTCGTTACAAATTTTCAAGTTTTGTAAAATACCCGGGTACACAGCATTTCCCTTACAATAGACCTATGAGACAGACTGTGAATCAGCTTATGAGTTTGGTCTAGGAGGCGTCCATGGACCATTCCAAGACTCTACACAATAATCGAATCTAGTAAAAGGCCCTAGACATACACTTTGACTCGTTTCAAATTTTTCTAGTTTTGCCCAATACCCGGGTACACGACACGTCGCTTACAACCGACCTATAAGTTAGACCTGTTAATCGGCTCATGATTTGAATCTAGGTGACATCCATTGACCCTTCCAAGACTCTACACAAGAATCGGATCTAGGAGAAGGCCTAGACATACACTTTGACTCGTTTAAATTTTTTTTAGTTTTGACCAATACCCGGGTACACGATAAGTCCCTTACAACCTACCTATGTGTCAGACCTGTGAATCGATTCATTACTTGGAATTGGTTGATGGGGTTATTATGGGTAATGAGAGTGACGAGGATGAGAGTGCACCTTTAGTGATTCCTAAAAATTCAAATGTTGAAACAGAAATTAGAAAACCGGGTTTGGTTGAAATTTTAGAAAATAAAAACGAGGAAGGGTTTAGGGTTTTAGGGTTCAGGGTTCAGGGTTCAGGTTGGGTTCAGGGTTCAGGGTTAGGGTTCAGGGTTCAGGGTTCAGTGTTTAGGGTTCAGTGTTTAGGGATTAGGGTTTAGGGATTAGGGTTTAGGGATTAGGGTTCGGTGTTTAGGGTTCGGTTTAGGGGTTCGGGTTCGGGGTTCGGGGTTTCGGGGTGGTCGGGGTTCGGGTTCGGGTTCGGGTTTGGGTTCGGGTTAGGGTTCGGGTTAGGGTTCGGGTTAGGGTTCGGGGTTAGGGTTCGGGGTTTCGGGTTTCGGGTTCGGGGTTCGGGGTTCGGGTTCGGGTTCGGGGTTCGGGTTTTGGGTTCGGGTTCGGTTAGGGGTTCGGGTTAGGGTTTAGGGTTTAGGGTTTAGGGTTTAGGGTTTAGGGTTTAGGGGTTAGGGGTTAGGGTTTACGGTTTAGGGTTTAGGGTTAGGGTTTGGGGTTAGGGTTTGGGTTTTGGGTTTGGGTTAGGGTTAGGGTTTGGGTTAGGGGTTTGGGTTTGGGTTTGGGGTTGGGGTTGGGTTTGGGGTTGGGGTTTGGGGTTGGGGTTTGGGGTTTGTGGTTAGGGGTTTGGGGTTAGGGGTTTGGGGTTAGGGTTAGGGTTCGGGGTTAGGGGTTCGGGGTTCGGGGTTCGGGTTCGGGTTCGGTTCGGGGTTCGGTGGTTCGGGTTCGGGTTAGGGTTTAGGGTTAGGGTTGGGGTTAGGGTTGGGGTTAGGGTTAGGGGTTAGGGTTAGGGGTTAGGGTTATGGGTTAGGGTTTAGGGTTGGGTTAGGGTTTGGGTTAGGGTTTGGGGTTAGGGTTTGGGGTTTGGGGTTTGGGGTTTGGGTTTGGGTTAGGGTTAGGGGTTAGGGGTTTGGGGTTAGGGTTAGGGTAGGGGTTAGGGTTAGGGGTTAGGTTAGGGTTAGGGTTTAGGGTTTAGGGTTTAGGGTTAGGGGTTATGGGTTAGGGGTTATGGGTTTAGGGTTGGTTAGGGGTTAGGGTTAGGGTTAGGGGTTAGGGTTAGGGTTAGGGTTGGGGTTAGGGGTTAGGGTTTAGGGGTTTAGGGGTTTGGGTGGGTTGGGTTGGTTAGGGTGGGTTGAGGGTTAGGGTTAGGGTTGGTGGGTTTAGGGTTAGGGTTAGGTTGGGTTTGGGTTAGGGTTGGGGGTTTGGGTTTGGGTGGGTTGGGTTTGGGTTGGGTTGGGTGGGGGTTTGGGGGTTGGGTTTGTTTGGGTGGGTTTGGGTTTGGGGTGGGTTTGGGTGGGTTGGTTGGGTTGTTGGGTGGGGTTGGGTTGTTGGTTGGGTTGGGTTTGGGTGGGTGGGGTTGGGTGGTTTGGTTGGTTTGGTTTGGGTGGTTTGGTTGGGTTTGGGTGGGGTTGGGTGGGGTGGGTGGGGGGGTGGGGGGGTTTGGTGGGTTGGTTGGTGGTTGGTGGGTTTGGTTTGGGTTTGGGTGTGGGTTGGGTTGGGTGGTTGGGTTGGGTTGGGTTGGTAGGGGTGGGGTTGTGGTTTGGGTTTGGGGTGGGGTTGGGTTTGGTTTGGGTTTGGGTTGGTTTGGTTGGTTTGGGTTGGGTTGGGTTGGGTTGGTTTGGTTTGGTGTGGGTTGGGTTGGGTGTTGGGGTGGGTTGGGTTGGGTGTGGTTTGGTTGGGTGTTGGGTTTGGGTTGGGGTTGGGTGGGTGGGTTGGTTGGGGTTGGGTTGGGTTGGGGTGGTTGGTTGGGTTTGGGGGTTGGGTTTGGGTTTGGGTTTTGTTTGGGTTTGGTTGGGGGGTTGGGGTTTGGGTTTGGGTTTTAGGGGTGGTTTGGGTTGGGTTTGGGGTTGGTGGGTTGGTTTGGGTTTGGTTTTGTGGTGGGTTTGGGTTTGGGTTTGGGGTTTAGGGTTTGGGTTGGTGGGGGTTGGGTGGGTGGGTGGGTTTGGTTGGTAGGGTTTAGGGTTGTAGGGTTTGGGTTTGGGTTTGGGTTTGGTGGTTTGGGTTTGGGTTAGGGGTTTGGGTTTGGGTTTGGGTTGTTGGTTTAGTGGTTGGGTTTGGGGTTGTTGGGTGTTGGGTTTGGGTTGGTGGTTTGGGTTTGGGTTTGGTTGGTGGGTGGGTTGGGGTTGGGTTTAGGGTTGGGTTTGGGTTTAGGGTTGTGGTTGGGGTTGTGGTGTGGTAGGGTTGGTTGGGTTTGGGTGGGTTTGTTAGGGTTTGGGTGGTTTGGTTGTTTAGGTGTTTGGTTTGGGTTGGGGTTTGGGTTGGGTGGTGTGGTGTTAGGGGTTGGGTTGGGTTGGGGTTAGGGTGGGTTGGGTTTGGTTTGGGTTGGGGTGTTGGGTGGGTTAGGGGTTGGGTTGGGGGTTGGGTTTTGGGTTGGGTTTGGTGTGGGTTTGGGTTAGGGTTTGGGTGGGGTTTGGGTTGGGTTGGGTGTGGGGTTTGGGGTTGGGTTTGGGGTTGGGTTTGGGGTGGGTTGGGGTTGGGTTGGGTGTTGGGTTGGGTTGGGTTTGGGGTTGGGTTTGGGTTGTTGGGGTTGTTATGGGTTTGGGTTTGGGGTTGGGTTGGTGGGGTTGGGGTTTGGGTTGGGGTTGTTAGGGGTGGGTTTGGGGGGTGGGTTTGGTGTTTTGGGTTTGGTGGGTGGGTATGGGGTGTGGGGTTGTGTGTGGTGGGTGTTGGGTGTGGGTGGTGTTGGGTGGTGGGTTGTTTGGTGGTGGTGGTTGTTGGTTGGGGTTGTGGGGGTTGGGTTGTGGTTGGTGTGTTTGTGGTGGGTTTGGGTGGGGTGTTGTGTGGTTGGTTTGTTGTGTGGTTGGTTTGTGTGGGGGTTGGTTGTGGGGTGTTTTGGTGGGGTGTTTGGGGTTGTGGGTTTGGGGGGGGGTGGGTGGGGGTGTGGTGGGTTGTGGGGGTGTTGGGGGGGTGGTGGGGTTGGTGGGTTTTGGGGTTTGTTTGTTTGTGGGTGGGTTTGGGGGGTTTGTTTGTTGGTTTGTGGTGTGGTGGTGTTGTTGGTTGGTTGGTTGGTGTTTTGGTTGGTTTGTGTTGGGTTGTTTTGGTTGGTTGGGGGGTTGTGGGGGTGGGTTGTGTTTTTGGGGGGGGTTGTGGTGTTGGTTTGTTTGTTTTGTGGGTGGGTGTGGGGGTGGGTGGTTGTTGTGGTTTTGGGTGGTTTTTGTGGTGGGTTTTGGGTGTGTGTTTTGTTTGGGTTTTTGTTGTGGGTGTTGTGGGTTGTGTTTTTGGGTGGTGGGTTTGGTTTTGGTGGTTTTGGGTTTGGGGGTGTGGTGGTTGTTGTGTGGGTGTGGTTTGGTTTTTAGGGTGGGTGTTGGGTGTTGGTTTGGTGGTTGGGGGTTGGGGGTTTGTGTGGTTTTTTGGGTGGTTGTGGTTTGGGGTTGGGGGTGGTTGGGTTTTTGGTGGGGGTTTGGGTGTTTGTTTAGTTTTGGTGGGTGGTTTGGTTTTGGTGTGTGTTGGTTTGTTGTGTTATTTTTGTTGTTTGTTGGGGTGGTTGTTGTGTTGTGTGGGGGTTGTGTGTTTGGGTGGGTTGGGTGTGGGTGTGGTGGGGGTGTTTGTGGTTTGTTGGGTTTGGTGTTGTTGGTTGTTGGGGTGGGTTTTTGGTTGGGGTTGGTGGGGTGGGTTGTTTAGGGTGTGTATTGGTTGGTTTGGGTGGTGTGGTTTTGGTGTGGTGGTGTGGGGTGGTTGTGGGGTGTATGTTGTTGGGGGGGTTTGGGTTTTGGGGTGGTGGGGTGTTGGTTTGTGGGTGGTGGTTTTGGTTGGTGTTGGTTGGGTTTGGGGTGGTGTGGGTTGGGTGTGGGG